>CM059428.1:22596853-23244353 GCA_030390025.1 Squalus acanthias | reverse complement strand
ACTCTGCATGGTGACCTTTGCATGGTGATATGCCTGTCCATTGGTCATGGCCTTGGACAGATGCAAGACCATGTTCTGCATCACATCCCAAGATATCGTATTAGACCTGTACATATCAATTTCTAGATGGCAAATATATTTTACACAGAAGTAAAGTTAACCAGCTGATAGGTACTTGAATTATACCTGTACTTTAAATTGCTTCCAAAACTTTGAATTGTTAAGAGTTTCTTTCAGGGTCCTTTGACGGAGTCTTGTGTGGAGCATACCTGACCTCACAGGGTTCCCTCCTGTGTCTTATCAGTTAGAAACAGTTAAACGGAGTGAACTGGACAACCTCAGGCTGCTACCCCAGTGTAACTGCAACTTTCAGTTTGCCAAATGATGACTTTGGCTACTGTGAAGAGCAACAGATCTGTGACTGTCACAGCCATTGAGGGACTAACATAACAGATGGAACATCCAAAAGGGCCGAACTAGTAAATGTCATACTAGACAGCAATGGGTCTACTATTCACACCCCCATCTACTTGAGTGATAGAAATAACTGGTAACAGCCTGTGGAGAAAGAAATGGGGCAGTCCTTCAAAGAATCTGGCCCACATTTCTCTCTTTCTGGCTCTCTTTCTGTCTCTATGCTTCTTCTTTTGATCCTCTCTCTCTGCCTCTTCTTCACACACACTAAGAAATCTATGTTGTGCAAGTCAAAGGGGTCATTTTCTTTTAGCTACACTCCTTAGTAAGTGAAATCCATATGTAACTTTATGAATTTCAAGTATGATAAGACTTATGAACGAGAATTACAGACACTTTTTGACTCGCTTGCAATGAACTAAACGCTTGGATTTGGATTTTATATTTGTCAAACCCAATTTTTGTTCAATCCCAAGCCATCCAAAGCCAAAACCCAATAACTGAATTAACTCACGTACAGCTAGAATTAAAGATGTCTCTGCAAAAGTCCTCAAAAAAGTGGCAAAATGAAACAGTGGGCACAGTATGGTGTCTGCTTTCCTTCCTCATCAATGTGAGTTGATCAACAGTCGACAACAAATGTTGAGAAATACTCCTCGACATAAAAATAAACCGCTGCAAAAGTCATTACTGTCCAGTTCCCATGTGTGGTATAAATAAAATGAACATGAAATGGTGGCTCGTTAGTGGCAATCACCCTAACAGCATGATCACTACTAACAACAAATGCCTCCAGAGGCATAAACTTGCTGCTGTTTATTGAAAGATTAAGAGATGGACTAAGAAGGAAGTGTAAGGTAGAATGTGTGAATTCAATGCCAAATTAGGTACAGAAAGAGAAATAAAGAGAAGGAAAGAAAGATTGGATTAAGAGAGAGAGAAAAAGAGACAGAAAGGAAAAGGAAAAAATAAAATTAAAATTTGACATATTTAGAATCTCCAACAACAGTTAAATCCTGAAGGAATGAGACACGACACTTGTTATAGTTACCTTTTAGTGCCAGAGAGCTTGACTGGTAGTAATTAACACTTATCACTTCGTTCAAAAGGTAATTAGACTGAAATGGACAAGACTTAACTTTCTGTGGCGAGTTTAGGTCATATCTACCATGCAAATACAGTAACTTCATGCCATTCAATGCATTTCAACGGTGAGGCAGACAGTGAGATGCCGTTATTGCGAAGCTAACAGCGGAGCGGTGCATAACGGACAGCAATTTTTTGATTTTGTCGTTTAAATACGTATCTGCCCGCGCCTGAAGTTGCTGCAGCATGATCTATGTTGTTAGCCTCGCCGTTATTTTGACTGTAAATTATGGGCCACCATGTTTAAAAATGAAAGTGTTTATTACTTTATTGTGCGTGTGAATGTTTTGAAGAAAAGATAGAACTGAACATTCAGAACAGGCACTGATATAAAACTTTGACCCTGAAATTACTAGAGTGTGGATGCTTCATACAGAGGTGCTAATGGGACATAGGAAGGAACATATGAACAGGAGTAGGCCATTCAGCCCCTCGAGCCTGTTCCGTCATTCAATTAGATCATGGCTGATCTTTATCTTAACTCCATCTACCTGCCTCGGTTGCGTAACCCTTAATGCCCTTGCCTAACAAAAATATATGTATTCAATTTTTGAAATTTTCAATTGACCCAGCCTCAACAGTATTTTTGGGGTAGAGAGTTGCAGATTTCCACTGCCCTTTGGTGAAGAAGTGCTTCCTGACATCACCCCTGAATGGCCTAGCTCTCATTTTAAGGCAATGCCCCTTTGTTCTGGACTCCCCACCAGAGGAAATATTTTCTCCATATCTACTCTATCAACTCCTTTAATAATCTTAAGCGTTTCATTTAAATCACCCTTTAATCTTCAATACTGAAGGGAATACAGACCTAGCCGATACAACCTGTCTTCATAATTTAACTCTTTAGCCCCGGTATCATCTGGTGAATCTGTGCTGTACCCACTCCAAGGCCAATATATTCTTTTTGAGGTGTAATGCCCAGAACTGAACGCAGAACTCTAAATGGGGTCCAACCAGAGCTTTATATAACTCGAACACAACCTCCACCCCTTTGTATTCCAATCCCCTTGAGATAAAAACCAACATTCCATTAGCCTTTTTAAATTATATTTTTGAACCTGTCTGCTAACTTTTAGTGATTTCTGTACTTGGACCTCTAAATCTCTCTGCTCCTCCATAGTTCCCAGCTTCTCACCATTTAGAAAATACCTGATCTCTTTCTTAGGTCCAAAGTGGACGATGCTCATACTTCCCCACATTGAACTGTATCTGCCACAGTTCTGTCACTCACTTAATCTATCAATGTCCCTTTGCAACTTTCTGCTTCCATCTACACTATTTACATGGTGTCGTCAGCAAACTTGGAGAAACGACCCCCTAATTCTTCATCTAAGTCATTTATAAATATAGTGAAAAGCTAAGGCCCCAGTCCAGATCCCTGGGGGACACCACTAGTCACATGCTCGCGATTTGAGTACACTTACCTCCAAACCAATTCACTACCCACGTCAATAGGTTGCTTCCAATTCCATGCATTCTCATTTTTGTTAACAGCCTCTTATGTGGAACCTTATCAAATGCCTTCTGGAAGACCATATAAATAACATCCATAGACACTCCCTTATCTACCACAAATAAAAACCAGAAAATGCTGGAAATACTCAGCAGTTCAGGCAGCATCTGTGGAGAGAAAAACAGAGTTACCGGTTCAAGAAACATTATCTGCTTCTCTCTCCACAGATGCTGCCTGACCTGCTGAGTATTTCCAGCATTTTCTGTTTTTATTTCAGATTTCCAGCATCCGCAGTATTTTGCCCTATCTACCACGTTAGTTACATACTCAAAAATTTCAACGAAGTTCTTTAGACATGACTTACCCTTTACAAATCCATGCTGCCTCGCTCATCAGTTCATATAATATAGAAACATAGAAACATAGAATCTAGGAGCAGGAGTAGGCCATTCGGCCCGTCGAGCCTGCTCCGCCATTCAATACGATCATGGCTGATCATCCAAATCCAGTACCCTGTCCCTGCTTTAATCCCCACAGTACACATATCCCACCCTACCCCCATAACCCCACGTATTTAATTCCCCCTAACATATCCCATCCTATCCCCATAACCCCACATATTTAATCCCCCCTAACACTAAGGGTCAATTTATCATAGCCAAATCAACCTAACCCACACATTTTTGGACTGTGGGAGGAAACCGGAGCACCCGGAGGAAACCCACGCAGACACGGGGAGAATGTGCAAACTCCACACAGACAGTCACCCGAGGTCAGATTCGAACCCGGGTCTCTGGCGCTGTGAGGCACCAGTGCTAATGAACAGGTTCATAAAAAGAATGACAAATCAGAACGCTAACAATGAAAAGTGACAAAATTCCACCAAGAAAAAAGCAGAAACAGAAACAATCTAATCGCTTGAAAAATGTCATAATCTTTTTGACTGAAACAAATCAGAGGATAAATTTTGCAAGGTTGTGCTTCCGGTCGGTGCAGTGCAGCCTATTAATCCTCTTTCCCTTCAGGTATGGCAAAGGCTATATAGGGATAAGGACAGCAGGATTGCTTCCTAAAGGTCATTAGTGAATCAGTTGGGTTTTTACCAATATCCGACAGCTTCATGGTCACTTTTTTGCTTTATTTCCAGTTTAAAAAAAACTGAATTCAAGTTGTCAAACTCACATTTGAACTCACGTCCTTTGGATTACTTGTCCAATAACATAACCATTAACCTGAAACGTTAACTCTGTTTCTCTCTCCACGGATATTGCCTGACCTGCTGAGTTTTTCCAGCGTTTTCTGTTGTTATTTAACATAACCATTACACTAATGTACCCATGTTGTTAAGTCAATGGGGGCAAAATTGGGTGAACCAGTATGTCTTCCTCTTGGAATTGAGCAGAGCAGGACAAGCTGCTTTCAGAAGAGGGAGGAGGAGAAAGGGGATAAGGGCTCTCAGCAGGAGGCCATATTTGCATAGGGTTTTAGGGAACAGATATGTTGAAGAACAGATTGCAGCAGTGCTATGATGTCCTGGAAGCCGCTTTGCACACTAGTATCCAGAGCCATGATGGCAGCAGTCTGAGCTTCCATGGCAGTAAGCTGAGATTGCATGACAGCAGTCTGAGCTTTCACCGCAGTGCTCAGACATTGGGTGGATGTTGCTTGTGCTGCAATGGAAGCTGAGACATTGGCCATCAGACGCTGCATCATGGTTGGCTCCACAAGTGTATTGATGAAGGTGACAACCCGTTTCATGTTGGAAAGGATGGCCTTCAAGTTCTGCGCAAAGCCCTGTACCAAGTTGGAGCTGAAATCCTCCATGCTCCTTAGCATTGAGGGAAGGTTTTCTGGCAGGGTTGCCAGTGCACCAAGCATTTGGACATGTCAATCCATCAGCCTTCTTCCGTAGCCTGGCCCATCAAAGTCATCACCTGAGTCCTCTGCAGCAGAACTAGTGTGTGATCTCACTCTCGGGTGAGATGGCACCTGCGCTATCCTTTCCCCCTGCCCTGGCTGCAGTGTGTTTGTGCCCAGTGTCTCACCATGTACAGATCTGCCTCTTTGCTATCCTCTAAATTACGCGCAGCGTCAGTATCTGAGCTGATGGCTGCGACTATGAAATAGAGTGACGTTGTGTCTTTATCTTCACTGTCTTCTTGCTCTTCCTCTACTACCTGGGCAGGTTGCAGTTCTTGGGTATGTGAATGGAAAAAGGGACAAGGTTAGGGTTCTGGTGAGGAGAGAGGAGAAAGTAAGAAGTGCATGCTTACACCATCAACAGTTTCTCTATCAGAAGATATTGTGGGATGAGGGAGAGGTGGCATGAGAGGAGGAGGATTAAGTGTGTGGATACCCTCATCTTCAATGGCTTCAGCCCCCCCAGTGTCCACAGCCTCAGCAATGGCCCTTCCCATAATGATCAGCACTGTCTCCTCCATGGGTTAGAACATGCTGGTGCACCTCTCCCCCTCCGGTTAGTTCCTGCTGCCTCTGGTTGTGTGTTACCTTTTCCTGCAGGAGAGAGGGAAGTGTGTCAGTGAGTGTCGTGCAATCTGTGTGGGTGATGTGGCTGTCATGGTTGAATAGCTGGCAGTGTGTGCAAGCTGTATGATGTGGGCTTGACGCTTGCAACAGTGCTAAGTGTGTGAGGGTGAGGTGAAGCATATGAATGTTAGATATGAGTCCAGATTGATAATGATTTTTAGTTGGTGAGTGATGGGGGTGTGGTGATTTGAACAGTGGCTGAGGCTAGTGGTGCAGTTGGTAGGATATGACATTTGAAGATGCATTCACTGACCTTGACCTCTTGTGTGAGATCATTACATTTCCTCCTGCAGTGCCATGTCCTTGGAGCTATACTCCTGGCATTGACCTCCTCTGCTATCTCTTGCTACTGCCTTCTGAAGAGGTGTCTGGAGGGCCTCTGTCCCCCGCCCCCCCCCCCACCACCCCCTTAGGGTACAGGACATCTCTCCTCCGTTCCATCTCCTCCACCAAGAAACATAGAAAAAAAAATAGGAGCAGGAGTAGGCCATTCGGCCCTTCAAGCCTGCTCCGCCATTCAATATGATCATGGCTGATCCTCTATCTCAATACCATATTCCCGCTCACTCCCCATACCCCTTGATGCCTTTTGTGTTTAGAAATCTATCTATCTCCTTCTTAAATATATTCAGTGACTTGGCCTCCACAGCCTTCTATGGTAGAGAATTCCACAGGTTCACCACCCTCTGAGTGAAGAAATTTCTCCTCATCTCAGTCCTAAATGTCCTACCCCGTATCCTGAGACTGTGACCCCTCGTTCTAGACCCCCCAGCCAGGGGAAACATCCTCCCTGCATCCAGTCTGTCTAGCCCTGTCAGAATTTTATACGTTTCAATGAGATCCCCTCTCATTCTTCTAAACTCAAGTGAATACAGGCCTAGTCGACTCAATCTCTCCTCATAAGACTTCCAATGCAGCATCCGAAAACCTTGGTGCCCGCTCTCTCCTATGGTCAGCCATTGTTGATTGTTGCATAGCACACTATTCCCAATTATCTCAGCACCTCCAGCAGCCACAATGCACCTTACCTTTAAGAGGTGCAGGCTCAGCTTTAAGTAACGCAGTGCTAAGAAGTAACCGCATTGGGCCCCCTGCTGATGCGTGCAGCCAATGAACAGTGCTGGCGGCACACAGAAATCATTATAACGAGCAGGCAGCACAAAGTTGCTGTCCTACCTGCATTCTGAACGGACGCGGAGTAATTGCACATCGCAATCCTCGCACCTGTTTTCGGGGGCTAACCAATTTAATCCCCCATGACTGCAATCACAGCTCTGATCACCAGTTATAATATACATCGATGGATTCTGTATAATATACGAGAATACGACTCTCAATATAAAAAAATGTGTGTTCTGCAACTCACTGTGAGAAACAAGGGATACCTGGTATATTAAAATAAAATCCGTTATATCAGTTAAACATGTAGGATTTCAATTTGAAATAAATCAACTTACAAATAGGCTACATGCCAGGAGAATAGTAAGTGAGGGAAATTAGCCAACTTGAGTTGATTCAGAGAAATCGCTTATGCAGCCCAATGTCAGTTGAATTCATTTTCAGCAATTTACTCCTGTACTTTTCAATATATTTCATCTGACCCCAAGAATTTAACTAAATAAATTCTAGCGGAACCTTAAAACCAAATTAGATCTCCCCCAGTGTGTGGAAGCCAATCTCCTTGGATTTCATTTTAAAATAAATGCCTTTAATGTGAAGAGAAACTATTTCCTTTATCGCTCACTACCGCACCCTGAGGAACTAGCAGGGTTGGTAATGGAAACTGCAGAGGCGATTGTGGAGGTAAAAAGTATAAGATGGAGAGTGGAACAGGGAATAGTTAAGAAAAATCAGGAAGAAATGAGCAATGTACAAAATAGGATACTGTAAGAGACCGTTTCATAGAGTCATGGGGGGAAAAATTCAGTTGGTTGCACCTCCCGTTAGCGCCTTAAGAGGGCGCTAATGGGGCGGAAAGCAACTAGCACCTGGGCGCGGCGATGTTTGCGCCGCTCGCGAAATTAACTAGACATTTTGCGGCGGCACTAAACACTAGCGCCACGATCTCCTGCGCCGGCAGATCGTGACGTCAGTCGAGTGCACAACGCCCTGGTAGTGCCCCGGAGCGGATATTGCGTGGCGCCCCCTGCCTTACCGCCTGCCGCTAGCAACGACAGGTTGAGGGGAGCGTTTTGCAGTCAGGAAGGGACTGGGGGAGCGCTATTTAAAGGCGAACGCTTCCTGCCTTTTTTTGTTGGTGACATTTTTGCACCACGCATTCTGAGAGAAAGAGAGAGACTTCTGGAGAGATTCAACGCTGTGTGAAGGAGTTTTGGGTTCTGAGCAGCACTTTGCAGGTTCATTTTGATTTGCCCTTCCTTGTATCGATTTAGAAGAGACTGTGGGGGCTGCGCTCTGAGCTCTTTCCCTGTTTCTCTCCATTGTTCTTTCCAGCAGATTTGATGTGCAGGTCTCTCCAGGCCGAGATTCAAGGCTGCAATGAGCAGGATGTGGATGGAGAGCAAGATCAACCCTCCCCTTTAAGAACTGGCCAGCGCCATTGTGTCTCTGTTCCATTGTTGACTGACATCACATGAGCTTCGCCAGCGCTCTGAGGTAGCGCCTCGCTCCTCGGCCTTTGCGCCTTAAGACAGGTGTGAAGCGTCTGATTTAGCGCTCCAATCACCTCCAGGGGCGATAAAAGCCAAGTTTGCAGTCGGAGGCGATAATTAGTGTCAGGCGCTAATCTTTGCGCCCGGCCGATAATTGCGCCCCAAATGGGGCGATACTGAATTTTTCCCTCATGGAGTCATAGAGTCATAAGAGCACAGAAGGAGGCCATTCAGCCCATCGAGTCCGTGTCGGCTCTCTGTAGAGCAATCCAGTCAGTCCCATTTCCCCGCTCTATCCCCGTAGCCCTGCAAGTTTATTTCCCTCAAGTGCCTATCCAGTCTCCCCTTGAAAACAGAAATTAGGTCGCGCCCCATTTGGGGCGCAAATATCGTCCGGACGCAAATATTAGCGCCTGGCGCTAATTATCGGCACTGACGGGAAACTTCACTTTTACCGCCCCGGGAGGTGAGTGGAGCGCTAAAGCAGGCGCTGCACACCTCTCTTAAGGCGCAAAGGCCGAGCAGTGAGGCGCTAACTCGGAGCGCTGGCGAAGCTCATGTAATGTCAGTCAGCAATGGAACACACACACAATGGCACGGGCCAGTTCTTAAAGGGGATGGTTAATCTTGCTTTCCATCCACATCCTGTTCATTGCTGCCTTGAATCTCGGCCTGGAGAGACTTGCACATCAAATGTGCTGGAAAGAACAATGGAGAGCACCAGGCAAAGAGCTCAGAGTGCAGCTCCCACGGTCTCTGCTAAATCGATACAAGGAATGGCAAATCAAAATGAACCTGCAAAGTGCTGCTCAGTACCCAAAACTCCTTCACACAATGTTGAATCTCTCCAGAAGTCTCTCCCTCTCTCTCTCAGAATGCGTAGTTCAAAAATGCCACCAACAATAAAAGACAGGAAGAGGCCCCCTTTAAATAGCGCCCCCCCCCAGCCCCACAGCGATTGATAGCGTTCCAGTCTTCTGGTCGTTGGAAGCGCCAGGCGGTAAGGCAGGGGGCGCCACCCAATTTCCGCTACGGGGCGCCACAAGGGCGTTGCACCATGGAATGACGTCACAATCTGCGTGCGCAGGTGGTCGCAGCGGTAAGTTTTAGCGCCGCCGCACAATCTCAAGTTAAGTTCTCGAGCGGCGCAAACATCGCTGCGTCCGGGCGTTAGCGGCTTTGCGCCCCATTAGCGCCCTCTTACGGCGCTAACGGGAGGCGCAACCAAGTGAATTTTTACCCCATTGAGTCATAAGAGCACAGAAGGAGGCCATTCAGCCCATCGAGTCCATGCCGGCTCTCTGTGGAGCAATCCAGTCAGTCCCATTCCCCCGCTCTATCCCCGTAGCCCTGCAAGTTTATTTCCCTCAAGTGCCTATCCAGTCTCCCCTTGAAAACATTGAGTGTCTCCGCTTCCACCACTTCCATTGGCAGCGAGTTCCAGGTCCTCACCACTCGCTGCGTAAAAAGGTTTTTCCTCACATCCCCCTGTATCTTTTGCCCAAAACCTTAAATCTGTGTCCCCTAGTCCTTGTACCATCAACTAGTGGGAACAGTCTAGCCTATCCAAACCTGTCATAATCTTGTACACCTCTATCAAATCACCCCTCAACCTCCTTTGCTCTAATGAAAACAAATCCAGCTTCTCCAACCTGTCCTTGTATCTAAGATCCACCATCCCTGGAACCATTCTGGTAAATCTCCTCTGCACCCTCTCAAGTGCCTTCACATCCTTCCTAAAGTGTGGTGACCAGAACTGGACGCAATACTCCAGTTGTGGCATAACCAGCGCTTTACAGTTCAGCATAACTTCTCTACTTTTGTACTCAATGGGCAGAATTTTCATTGACCCGTGGAGGCGGGTTTGGAGGCGTGGGGGGTTAAAATTGTGAAAACAGGCGGGCGGGCACAAGCCCGCCTCCATCCCGCCTCCACGCGATTTTCATTAAATCGTGTCGGTTGGTCCCGACTCCGTCCCGCCTCTAAGAGGCGGGATAGGCCGTTAAGGCCCTTAACAAGCACTAAATTGCCTCTATAATGCCATTTTGAAAGGCCTTTGTGATTTTAACCCTTTTTCTACGTGAAGCACGCCTGTTCTGAACCACAAATGTGAGTCGTCGTTATTTCTGGGAGCAGACTTCGGGCTCCTGCTGCTCATTTTGCCTCCAGGTCCTCTCACAGCAAAGGCCAGGCAGTCTTTGCAGACCTTCAATGCAGCAGCAATGATGACATCATCAGAGGCGACTTTCAGACTGAAAACACTAATTGGGTCATGGGTTCCCACATGCTGGAACTCAATTGCCCAATTAGGTGAAAATCGCATCAGTCTCCCACATCCAATTGGAGTCGGGTGGATAACACGAAAAGTGGATGACACGACCCCAACCCTGCCCCAGTATCAAAATCCAGCCCAATATCTCTATTTATGAAGCCTAGGATCCCATATGCTTTGCTAACCACTCTCTCAATATGTCCCACCACCTTCAGGGACCTATGCACATTAACTCCCTCTGTCCCTGCACACTCTTTAAAACTGTGCCATTAAGTGTATATTGCCTCTCCCTGTTCCATCTGCCACTTGTCTGCCCATTCTGCTAGCCTTTCTATATCCTGTTACAGTCGATTGGTATCATCCTCACTGTTTGCCACACCCCCAAGTTTGGTGTCATTGGCAAATTTAGAAATTCTACACTGTATTCCAATATCCAGGTCATTTATATATATCAAAAAAAGCAGTGGCCCAGCACTGACTCTTGGGGAACACCACTGTCTACCATCCTCCAGTCTGAAAAACAGCCATTTACCACAACTCGCTGTTTTCTGTCCTTAAGCCAATTCCTTATCCAAGCTGCCACTGACCCACCTATTCCATGAGCCTCAATTTTGTTAACCAGCCTTCTATGTGGTACTTTGTCAAACGCCTTCTTAAAATCCATGTAGACAACATCCATTTCATTCCCTTCATCAATCCTCCCTGTTACTTCATCAAAAAATTCAATTAGATTAGTCAAACACTGCCTTTTACAAATCCGTGTTGGCTCTCCTTAATTAGCTTAAACCTCTCCAAGTGCCCGTTAACTTTTTCCTTGATTATTGTTTCTAAAACTTTACCCACCACTGATGTTAAACTGACTGGCCTATAATTACTAGGATTGTCCTTACACCCTTTCTTGAACAATGGTGCCACATTTGCCATTGCCCCCGCATCTAGGGAAGATTGGAAAATTATGGCAAGCCCTTCTGCTATCTCTTCTCCCCAATTCCTTTAGCAACCTGGGATGCAAGCCATCTTGCATTCCTAGAAAAAAAGGACAAGTAAGTTGGATGCTATTTAAAATGCAAAAGATATCTTAAAAGATCGTTTCTGTTCAGTTATACTTTACTAACCTTAAGGAATTAAGCTGAGGGAATATCATCAGTTGAAAATGTGCAGAAGGTACTTTAAATCCACACTGTTAGACAACTGACTTCTCCCATGAGAGAAAAGTCAGTGATCAGTTCCCAGCTAGCTTGAGATGAAATGGACACATATTAAAATTAAACCACTGTATTTCAAGCTTATTTTGCTCCTACGTTAGATAACTAAACATAGAAAATTGTTCACTTTCCCTCCAGGGGATGAAAACCTCAAGACCTTTAGCAATAATAGATGTGAAGTCAGCTATTTGCAAAAGGAAAATTTCAGTCACAATTTTGCCTTTTAGTTTCTTTATTTAGCATCAGATGGAACACTGTAGGCAGACATGACTTGCAATGCAATTTTAATATAGTTCTTACTCAGTTAATCAGTTCACGGCATCATTACTGGTGCTGAGATTGGGTAATCATGAACTGTAAGGAATACATGTTTACAAATGTATTCAGAATCACTGACATGAATAACCCCATCATTAGGCCACACTCCTGTACTCTTCACAAGTTATGTACTTACGTTTAAATTTTGCCAGAATGTGACAGCAGTAATAATTTTTAGACTGATGCATATGACTGGGGAGCAAATGTTTATTTTTCAGCCTCGACTACTTATGCATAACAGTGTACCATTTATTAATCACTGGTATGACTCTGCCAAAGGATCCATTATAGCTGAATTCAGCATTCTAACAGAACTATTATAAAAAAATAACTGAATTTACTCCAAACAACGAGTTTGCAGCATAGATAATTTTTAAAAAGTGCCTTCTGAAAAATGTAATCGCATCATGTTAATTCTTTCAGGATCGACTTGGCATTGATTAATCAGAGTGCCCTACTGAGTGCATTCTCAACTCCAACTACACGCACTAGGGGGTTGATTTTGCCAATGGGAACGTGATGGAGGTGGGACTGCTGCTTGTCGGGTTTTAGTCCCGCCTCCATCGACGTCCGGCCAACCCATGCTATTTTCCCTTGATTGACCTTGTTAAGCCCGCCCAGCAGGTTTAGCAGGCCAATTAAGGGAAAGCCGGTTACAGAGAACGTCAGCGTATGACATTCTCTGTAGTTTGGTGAGTTCTTGTACTCGAGGCTCACCAAACCTATTTCCTGAGCAGAAAGCAGATGGCTGTTACATTGGAGAATGCCAGAGCCTCCGGATCCCTAACAATTGAAGCCTGCAGGAAGAAACAAAGGTAAGGAAACTTTTTCTAAGACTTTTCACTTACCTCACATACTTACCTCTCCATATTTGCACCCATCGCTCACCTCCACAGCGCACTTTTCGAACCCTCTGACCCCCGCAGACCCACTGCTCGCCTCGCTGACCCTGGCGGAGTTTCCCGATGTTGGGAAGCCCGCACTTGTGTTGGAAAAATGGGGATAATTCTCTTAACTGCCTGTTAACTACCTGTTAACAGGCAGTTAAGTGGCTGTAATCCCCTTCCCACCTCGAGGAGATGGGTCCCAGCGCGAGTCGGGGACCCGCCTCTTGGGAAGATGGCACGGAGGCGGGTTGGGGGCGGGTTCGGTACCCACTCCCAGTTTCTGCCATTTTACCGGCAGTCCCGCCTCCATACCCACCTCTCCACGGCTGGCAAAATCGCCCCCTAGATTTCCTGGAGCCCGCTCTGACCCAGACGTTGTGACCCTCTCCTCAGCCCATTTCCAAGGGTCAGGGTCGTTAGCATATTGAAGGACAGACCAGAGCCCCTTGAGATGCCTGCCTCAGTTGGAGTGGTGGGGGGGTGAAGAGGGAGACTTGTTGTGCCAAAGCACAGCGTGGTCAACGGTGCCAGCTGAAGAAGATTTAGTTTTTATATTCATTCTCAGGATGTGGGCATTACCAGCAAGGCTGGCATTTATTGCCCATCCCTAATTGTATTCAACTGAGTGACTTCCTAGGCCCGTTTCAGAGGGCAGTTAAGCGTCAACCACGTTGGATAAAAACTCAAAAACTTTACAAAGGATTTAAAATATCTGTTTTGAGTAATGCGTTCAATCACACTGCAATCGATTGCTTTAGTCAAAGCCGCAATTTACATTTAACCCCCTCCCCCCCTTTGCCCCCTTAGCAATATTGAGTGCCAGAAACACACCAGCATTCAAGGGATGCAATTAATAGGAAACACTTCAAAATGTGTCATCCTGTTATTTGCATCCTATTAAAGTTTGACTAAACTTATTTGTGTGGGCGTATTGTACATCTGATTTCACTTGTGGCGGAAAATCCCGGATGTTGTGTTAGGGAGTGGGGAGACAACGGTATGGGATCGCTGTCTGAGTTTCCTCCCCCCATCTTTTTAACCAGTGTAAACTCTGAGGAAATTTGGGGTCCATTTCTCTTGATGGCACGCATATTCCCAGCTACAACTGTTGCTTGACTGCACTCTCAAACACGAACAGTCCTTATCCATATTCCCAACCCCATTGATGAAATGCTCCCCTGCATGCTCATAGCCTCAAGTATGAACACTCACTGGCTGTACTCTAATTCCCGAATCTAACCATTTCCCGATTGTACTCCTATTACCAGCCACACGTGTTTCATTACCAAACCATGAGCTCCCCTTGGTCACTCTCTCACACAGGCAATGAAAAGGACCTGACAATAAACATTTTTGACCACATTACTACCCAAATCACAAAGATGTTACACGGCCTCAACTCTGCCCCGACTGTGACCATTTCCGACCACTGACATTGTAAACAGGTTATCCATAGTTCTTTGTGGAATCATAAATCCTCCAAAATCCTTGTTGTTTGTCCTTCCTGTTTCTCGTTGCTTATCCAGAACTTCCCTTATGGCAGTGGTGGGGGAGGCAGGGGGGGTGCAGCAGTATTATATTTTAAAAAGAAAATGAAACCTAATGATATTTTATCTTATATATCCCAAACTGAGCTAATAAAAGCAAGTAAAAACAGAAAATGTTGAAATTACTCAGCAGGTCAGACAGCATCTGAGAATTGATGAAAGGTCATCGACATGAACCGTTAACTGTTTCTCTCTCCACAGATGCTGCCTGACCTGCTGAGTAAACATAGAAACATAGAAACATAGAAAATAGGTACAGGAGTAGACCATTCGGTCCTTCGAGCCTGCACCGCCATTCAATGCGTTCATGGCTGAACATGCTACCTCAGTACCCCATTCCTGCTTTCTCGCCATACCCCTTGATCCCCCTAGTTGTGAGTGTTATATCTAACTCCTTTTTGAATATATTTAGCGAACTGGCCTCAACAACCTTCTGTGGAAGAGAATTCCATAGATTCACCACTCTCTGGGTGAAGAAGTTCCTCCTCAGCTCAGTCTTAAATGGCTTCCCCTTAATCCTTAGACTGTGACCCCTGGTTCTAGTTTTCCCTAACATTGGGAACATTCTGCCCGCATCTAATTTGTCTAAACCAGTCAGGATTTTAAATGTCTCTATAAGATCCCCCCTCATTCTTCTGAACTCCAGAGGATACAAGTTCAGTTGACCCAATCTTTCTTGATATGTCAGTCCGGCCATCCCAGGAATCAATCTAGTGAACCTTCGCTGCACTCCCTCAATAGCAAGAATGTCCTTCCTTAAGTTAGGAGACCAAAACTGCGCACAATACTCCAGGTGTGGCCTCACCAAGGCCCTGTACAACTGCAGCATCACCTCCCTACTCCTGTACTCAAATCCCCTTACTATGAAGGCCATCATTCCGTTTGCTTTCTTGACTGCCTGCTGCACTTGCATTCCCACCTTCAGTGACTGATGTACCATGACGCCCAGGTCTCGTTGCACCTCCCCTTTCCCTAATTTGCCACCATTCAGGTAATAGTCCGCCTCTCTATTTTTACCACCAAAGTGGATAACCTCACATTTATCCACATTGTACTTCATCTGCCATACATTTGCCCATTCACCCAACCTGTCCAAGTCACTCTGTAGCCTCCTAGCATCCTCCTCATTGTTCACACTGCCTCCCAATTTAGTGTCATCCGCAAATTTGGAGATATTACATTTAATCCCTTCATCCAAATCATTAATATATAATGTAAACAGCTGGGGTCCCAGCACCGAACCCTGCGGTACCCCGCTGGTCACTGCCTGCCATTCTGAAAAGTACCCATTTACTCCTACTCTTTGTTTCCTGTCTGCCAACCAGTTCTGAATCCATGTCAACACATTACCCCCAATCCCATGTGCTTTAACTTTGCTCACCAATCTCTTGTGTGGGACCTTGTCGAAGGCCTTCTGAAAGTCCAAATACACCACATCTACTGGTTCCCCCCTGTCCACCCTATTGGAAACATCCTCAAAAAATTCCAGAAGATTTGTCAAGCATGATTTCCCTTTCACAAATCCATGCTGACTTGGACCTATCATGTCGCCACTTTCCAAATGGTCTGTTATGACATCTTTAATAATTGTTTCCATCATTTTACCCACGACCGATGTCAGGCTGACCGGTCTATAATTCCCTGCTTTCTCCCTCCCTCCTTTTTTAAAAAGAGGGGTTACATTGGCCACCCTCCACTCCATCGGAACTGATCCAGAGTCTAAGGAATGTTGGAAAATGATCGTCAATGCATCCACTATTTCCAAGGCCACCTCCTTAAGTACTCTGGGATGCAGACCATCAGGCCCCGGGGATTTTTCAGCCTTCAGTCCCATCAATTTCCTCAATACCTTTTCCCGACTAATAAGGATTTCCCTCAGCTCCTCCCTCTTACCAGATCCTCTGACCCCTTTTATTTCCGGCAGGTTGTGTGTGTCCTCCATAGTAAACACCGAACCAAAGTACTTGTTCAATTGATCTGCCATTTCCTTGTTCCCCATTACGACTTCCCCTGTTTCCGACTGCAGGGGACCTACGTTTGTTTTTACTAACCTCTTTCTTTTTACATATTTATAGAAGCTTTTGCAGTCCATTTTAATGTTCTCTGCAAGCTTCCTTTCATATTTTATTTTCCCTGCCCTAATCAAACCCTTCGTCCTCCTCTGCTGAGTTTTGAAGTTCTCCCAGTCCACGGGTTTGCTGCTACTTCTCGCCAATTTGTATTTTCAGCATCTTCTGTTTTTATTTCAGATTTCCAGCATCCGCAGTATTTTGTTTTGCTAATAAAAGCAAATGTTTGCCCTTTTCATATCTCCTCCAAACCCAAGTGTTCAGATCCATTTGGATTTCCAATTTGAATCATCACTCGTTCAGGACGATTAAATTGGCAGTGAGTCACTTGTTAAATTGAAGGCACCTTGATATTTTTTGAAGTTAATTTACCTCTTATTTCAGAAGAAATTATGATATCAAACATGGTCCATAGATATGATTTAATAATAATTACATCCTCTAAGATGCTTTATCATTATGTAATCTGTGAAAAAGGAGCATTGGTCTTTGTGTTCTATTCATTTTAAACAACTGCAACCACCCCCCAGCCCACCACCCACCCGAGACAGATTCCGGGAAGCTCGGTTTAGTTACTTGTGACTTCAATTACTATAGGATGCTAAAAATCAACGTGCATTCTGCACTCTGCGGTGCTCAGAGTTCCACTTCATGTAGAAGCTGAATTCCAAACGGTATGGGGCTAGGCTAGTCTGTAGAATATAATGCAATCTCCTTTGGTATGATAAATACTACTGTAGTGAGACTGATTCGGTTCCCTGCAGCTTGAACCATTAAGGATCTGCCAGTTTCATTCAAGGTGTATCCAGCAAAATAACTCAATCAGATTATTGCAGACATTTGGGCAAACTCATTGATTTTTCCGTGCTAAATGTCTTTGGCTGAAATGAGATCTTGTAATGACTTAGGGCAGTTGGTCTATTTCCAGAAAACAGTTTCACCTTGGGTTGTTAAGTTCTTTCAGTGAAGTCCATAGCCCAATACGGATAAAGTCATGCTCCAGTTTCCATCTGTGATCATTTTGCATTAAACATTAATTTCCTCTTCCGTCTCTCTGCAGTGGTGCTGAAATGTGCGTCTAATGCTAGTTAACTGGATTTATAATCCATAAATGGATTAGGTACAATAACCAACTGTAAAAAATCATGCTCTGTTCTGTTCTGTGTCTGACAAAATAAAGATGAATATATTGTTCAAGTTATAAGGCCATTTTCTTTTGACTTAATTTGTTATTAAAAACGTTCCCACTCTCACCCCTTATAAATACACACCAACTCATAATTTGCCCTCACGATCCATCTTGATACTATTTCCTATATTGTTAGCCGTGGCTCAGTGGGTAGCACTCTCACCTTTGTGTCAGAAGGTTGTGAGTTCAAGCTTGCACTCCGAAGACTTGAGCACCGATTCCAGGCTGACACTCCAGTGCAGCGCTGAGGGAGTGCTGCGCTGTTGGAGGTGGTTGTCTATTAGATGAGACGTTAAATGCGAGACCCCATCTGCCCTCTCAGGCGCATGTAAAAGGTTCTATGACACGATACAAAGAAGAGCAGGGGAGTTCTTCCCAGTGTCCTGGCCAATATTTATCCCACAACCCAACATCACTACAACAGATTATCTGGTCATTATCACGTTGCTGTTTGTGGGAGCTTGTTGTGTGCAAATTGGCGGCCGTGTTTCCTACATTACAACAGTGACTACACTTCAAACGTGCTTTGTTGGCTGAAAGGCGCTTTGGGATGTCCTGAGGTTGTGAACGGCGCTATATAAATGCAAGTCTTTCTTCCTTTATTCCATTCTTGGGTAGAGATAAATCTTGCCATTAAATGTCAGTAAGGTATGTGGTCGTTCCTTCCCACTTAATTTTAATGTGTCTTTTTTATTGGATTAATCTAATGTAGGATTCTTGTCCCTCCAGGAACAAGAACCCTTTAACATATTTTTAAATGTCTAATTTAGTGCCATAATACTCGAGCTCCATCATCTTCTCTCGCTTGAAGCCAGCATATAAATTCTAGTCCAGTGACTTAAAAAATAATAAAAAAGCAATTTGGGCACTTTGACAGATGACATGGACTCACAAAGACTCGGCATATAAAAGTAACAGGGTAGAATTTCCGCTTTGGGTGTAATTGGGAAATTGCGCCCAAAATGCACTCAAAATTGCGCTGGTTAGGTTACAGTTCAAGTTTCCAATTAAATTCATTTGGATTATCACAAACGTAAAATCTTCCATGAACCATCGTAATCTGGCAGTGTAATGGAACATAATTGTTTCTTTTTTCTTTCCATTGAAAAGTATTCCTCCTTGTTGTATCTAAGGGTGGTAACCTGGAGCAGTTTTATTGATACAGCTGAAAATGGGTTTATCACGAAAAATAAGCATTTTTAATAAGTGTGTCCAGTCCTCCATCTGTGGCTAACCTGATTTAAAATCACTGAAAATAACTTTACAAAAACTATACTGAACCATGTAATAATTTTACTGGTGTGCACGCGTTAGTTTCTTAGTAAATTAAATATTTTTTGACATGAAAATTTTAAAACGTGCCGACTAGTGCCTGTGCGCCTTAGAAAATGAGCGCAATTTGAAGAGCCTTCCAGAACCACCGTAATTGGCGGAATGTCACAATTTTGTCCCGGGGGGGGGGGGGGTGTGGCCAGTTTTTGTGGGCGGGGGACTGATCCGACAAATTGAAACTTAAACCAGCGTAAAAGATCATGGAAAACACGAACGTAAGTGGTTTCGGGTGTAGCTCTGTCCGGATTACGCAAACAGTCCTGACATAAATTCTGCCCCAACATTCGAAACCATGCGATGGAAGGGGAAAGCCGGAAAGTTTGTTCCTACATTACAACAGTGACTACACTTAAAGTAAAAAGTACTTCTCGATGGGCCAAATGGCCTCCTTCTGTGCCGTAATGACTCTGTGACTTCATTGACTGTGAAGATCTTTGGGACGTCCTGAAGTTGTGAAACACGTTATATAAATGCAAGTTCTTTCTTTTACTTAAAATGACTGATTTATTGAAGGCACAATAACCCCAATGTACTGTTGAAAATAATGGCTGGAATTTTCCCCTATAAAATGGGTGGGCTTGGAGCGTGGGGGGCAGTGAAATTGTTAAAAATGGGATTCCCGACCTGATCCCACCTACAACCTGCCCACTTCCTGTTTTAACGGAGAGGGGACAGGGTCGGGTGGGTGGCGGGTGACCAACCCGCTCCCAGGGGGCGGTAAGGCAATTTAAATATTATAATGCGGCTGTAAGCCTCTTTTTTAACCTCCATTTTGAATTTAACTGCATGTGGACGGGTTTCACACAATTCGTGAAACCCAGCAGTTAAACTGAGGTGTGAGCTGCTGCATCCAGGAGGTAAGTGGCTTTATACCTACCTCCTGGATCCAGGGTCCCTACCATACCCACCCCCCATGATCGAAGACCCTCCCCATGAGGCCTCCGATCACCTCCCCAGGCCTCCGCGCCCCACCATGAGGCCTCCCCCACCCCACCCCCCACCCCACTGATGATGCTGACGCCGGTCACAATCCTGCGGTGGCCAGCCCCAATCCGCTCTCCCCCACTACTGATCCCCGGCCGACCCTCCCCTGCCGATGCTCCGGCCAATCCCTGATCCCCGGCAGACCGCCCCCTGCTGATCCCCGACTCCCCGCCTCCCCCCCATACCCGATCCTCCCCTCCCAATCCCCGATCTTCCACTGCTGATCTCCGACCCCTCCCCCGCTGATCCCTGACCAAGCCAGCCAATCCCTGACACCCCCACCCCACCATCCCCGACCAAGCCAGCCGATCCTCGACCCCCATCCCCCACGATCCCTTCCCCAGACCGACCCCTTGCTCCTTCTCCGCATCTGCAGGCCTACCCCCCCCCCCCCCCCCACAGCTGGCCAGCCTCTCAATCTGGCTGGCTGCGGGCGGGAATCCGAGGCCTCGAATGCAAATCAGGCCCTGCCGCTAAAGTCGGCATGGCCTGCGGGATACCTGGCCCCCGGCCCCAAACCCGCCTACCTGCAGAAAATTCCGGCCAATGTCTAAACAGCAGAGTGACACAGAAAGCAAGTACCAATGAGTGATTCTCGTCATTTTTACATAGAAAGGGAACCAGAAAAAAAAAACAGAGGATGAAACAGAACTTTACAAAAGCAAGGAAGTTATGATGAAACTTTCTAAAATACTGGTTCAACCTCTACTGGAGTATTGTGTCCAAGTTTGGGTACCGCTCTTTAGGAAGGATGTGAAGGCCTCAGAGAGGGTGCAGAAAAGATTTACAAGAATGATTCCAGGGATGATGGACTTCAGTTACATGGATAGACTGGAGAAGCTGAGGTTGTTCTCCTTGGAGCAGAGAAGGTTGAGAGGAGATCTGATAGAGATGTTCAAAATCATGAGGGGTCTAGACAGAGTACATAGAGAGAAACTGTTCCCATTGGCAGAAGGGTTGAGAACCAGAGGACACTGATTTAAGGTGATTGGCAAAAGAACCAAAGGCGACATGAGGAAAAACATTTTTATGCAGCGAGTGGTTAGGATCTGGAATGCACTGCCTGAAAGGGTGGTGGAGGCAGACTCAATCGTAGCTTTCAAAAGGGAAGTTGGATAAGTACCGGAAGGAAAAACATTTGCAGGGCTACGGGGAAAGGGCGGGGGGAGTGGGACTAGCTGAAGTGCCGAATGGCCTCCTTCTATGCTGTAACCATTCTATGATTCTATGATTCTATGAAATGTTACATCTGCTCACATTTTAGTGAGAATTTCTTTACCTGAGGCGTTGTGAGTACACAACATGACAGGAAACATTTACACCACAGGTTTAGTATTGTGAGAAGCAGCTTCGGTTCGAAGCTTTTCAAAACAGTCACAATAAAGTTGAGAATATAAAAAGCAGAATAAAAACCATGACATGTCAACAATAATCTCCAAATAGGGATGAGATGGATTACAAAACATCAATTATTGTAACACCAGGAGGAGATGTGAAATCCTACAAGAATACTCAAAATCATTCTGAAACAAGCAAGATTCATAGATTACAACGACAATAAAAGCAGGTGAAGAAACACGAACCCAGTAGGTTGGCCTGGATCAGATTAGGGTGAATGATCGGAAGAACCCTAAGGAAATTCTACTCGTGTGTTTGATGGTCGTGTGATCTTGGGCGTATCTGTGTTAATGGCAGTGTGATGTTGAGGTTTATCTTGTGTTAATGGCACTGTGATGTTTAGATATAAACATTAATAAAGGTATGACTGTGTTTACTTATTTCCTTTTCTCCCTCGATTTAATTATGGAGTTATATGCTTTTGCTGTATTACTGGGTTTTTTCACAATATCTTCTCTCCTGTTCAACGTCACACCCCATAAGCATATGGAATGATTTATGAATCAGAATCTGTATCATTATTCACTGTGGTGTCTGTTTTTTGTATTCTGGCTTATAATTAACCCATAATCATAGTAACCTAGTTACTGGAGATACATGCATAAAGACCAATGCTTGCAGTCTAAAACTACTTGGTCAGGTTTATTTACAATTGGTTGATGATAAACAGTCTGCTGGCTAGATTTGAGTTGCATAATAATTTCCTACTATGCTTTCATGAAACACCGACATGTATCAGCGTGCAAACAAACACTGCCTAATTACCATTTCACATCATTCTGACTGCATTTTTCTACTTAAGAAAGAAAGACTTGCATTTATACTATGCAATGTAGCCAAACAGAACAAGGACCACGACCAAATGATTCCCACATTGGCCATCGCTGTCCATCATCCGAGTTAAACTATCAATTTATTACCTATTTCTTAGATTTCAGGAAGGTTTTTTTTGCTTTTTCAAGTACCCTTTGCTGCATTTTGCTTGCTTCATCAATTGGGTTTCCTGGGTACAGCTTCATCTTTGCCTTTGTGTGTTTTTTCCCCCACCAGTATTTTGCTTCATTATTCTTGGTTCCTGCTGGCTTTGATGTGCACCTTTACAAAGAAAGGAGCACTGGTATTGCCCTGAGGAGTTTGAACATGCTGCGTAATTCAGAGGAGAAAAAGGAGTTTGTGAGGAGCCAACAAACGCAGGTGGAACAAACCCAGAGGTGCTGGACATGTCAGAGGCATCCTACCCACTTCACCAGGCATACTGCCACAGCACTGTGCTGTCATGGAGTCATAATGGCACAGATGGAGGCCAGTCGGCCCATGTCTGCTGCACATAACAACTGGATGAGGGAGACCATTTCCTGTAGAAGTCAAAGTCACCACAACGTGAAGCATTCATGCTGCTGGATACTTAAAGGGGCAGATGAGGATGTAAAAGGGATGGGCACATGGAATGAACCCTCAAAGCAGAACTTGAAGCTCAGAAAGATTGGCCAGGACAACTGCAAGCTCATCTCCTCAGCAAAGTTCTTAGCGATCAGGAAACGTTGTTCCAATTCATCACAAATCTATGACTACAACAGGAGTCAGTGATGAAGGGTCATCAATTTAAAATTCACGATGAGAGTGAAGGGAGAGGATAAAATACATTTCTTTACAGAGAGGATTGTTGCTTTGCTTACAGGACGTGGTTGAGGCAGAGACCATTGCATCTTTGAAGGGAAAAGTTAGTAAATATTTGAAGCAGAGGAGGCTACAGGACTGTGGGGAGAGGATGGGGCAGGGCGATCCAGCACAGGCACCATGGGGGGAACAGCTGTGCTGTAAATGGTTTAGACGACTGTTAGATATATCCACCAATGTTTGTTTTCTGTAGCTCTTCTGTTGAAGAGCTGTTCTGGCACTGACTGGATAGAACAAAAAGCTCTGCAATTAAATTCTTATGGAAGTAATGATCTATCACCATTCCTCTATTCATGTGCACGAGAGAACACGGATAGAAAACAAATATATAGATTTTGATAAAACAGACTCGTCATCCTCATGGATCATGTGAGCTAACAGAACATTAGACGGTCTTATTCCAATTCATTTTATTGATACAAAATTGATTTGAACTCAAGTAACGCAGTGAAAAGAAAAGCGACTGGTGACCCTTTAGGAGCAACAGCTTTTGTTACATGAGTATATTATGTTTTTAAAAGGAACTATCATAAAGTGTTAAGATCAACAAGACAATAAAACCGACCACAAACCTCATACACAGTATGAAGTTAAAATGGAGTTTATGTCAGCGTAGAAAATCACCAAACAAGAGTGATAAAGCAGGTCAATGCGGAATGTCTCCCAATATTGAGCAGTTTTTGTTGTGAGAAAGGTTCTGACAGCAAGAACACTTGATGGACATTAATTGCGTTCAATGTTGCCAATTGGAGAAGGTGCAGTAATGTCAGATGGGAAAAATAAGCTCAGTTCCATAACAGATAAAAGTTTACATAAGGGAGAACTAGACTATTTCAGTGAGCAAGCTATACTCTACATTAAACGGCGAGACAAGCAAAAGATTTACATGCTTAAAATGTTGCACACGTAAAACGAGGTGGCAGCAGAGCAGCATGAACAAAGAGAATGGAGGGACAGACCTGGATGCACCTCTGATACAGGACCCATACTTTCTCACCCTGTGGACACTGGCTTTAAGAAGTGCTACTTTGCTGGAGTTTGTGATCCAACCCAAATGTGTTGCAGACCAAGTACTCTGGGCAAGATTATCCTTTGCCTGTAGTCTATTCAAAGTCGGATGTGAACCTTATATTGCAAAACTGAGCACCCGTGCATTCACTCCTTGGATAAGCCCATTGTTTGCAGTGATCCCAAAATTGGGGCTAATTAGTCAAATCTTTTGGCATCACCACAACTTCCCATTTTATATGGAGCTGCAGCCCTTTAAGAGCTGCTCCCTTGCAGAATTTTACATTCCCCAATCAAGTGCGCTGCAGGCCAAGTTCACTGGGCAAGGTTTTCTTGTGTCTGCAGCCTGTTGAAAATAGGGGGCAGGGTTTGTATCACAGCAGGTGGAGGTGCGTCTGGGTATTGGGCCAATGGCATCCAATTCTCAGTCAGGGTTGACATATCCAAGGGATCATTAATTCAAAATGACCACATTCTACACGGCATTTAATGATCTTTATCTGTACTTCTTACGACCCCCACATTCCTAATCGGATATGCATTCAACAGGTATATTTTGTAAGTCAGAATTTCTAAATACTAATGCAGAGAAGCAGCATTAAAAATGCATCACTGGATTTTTTTTATATAGTGAGTTGAAAAATGTGACACCATACACAAGGTTCATCTCAGGCTACAGAAAGACATTAGAAAGGGAAAAAATCGAGTACACAAACTCCATATCACAAGGCAAC
This sequence comes from Squalus acanthias, assembly GCA_030390025.1. Taxonomy (NCBI): domain Eukaryota; kingdom Metazoa; phylum Chordata; class Chondrichthyes; order Squaliformes; family Squalidae; genus Squalus; species Squalus acanthias. The sequence goes on along the minus strand of CM059428.1, from coordinate 23,219,561 downwards.
AGGTGAGATGCGAATGGAAGAGACTGGCTGGATTCCAGTTTGGAATTTTACTCAGGTTTTGGAAATGAATATTTTAGAATTTTCAAGTTTGAGAGCAATTTTCTACACTTATCACAGAGCTGACAAAAATATCTCGCTGCTTGGTAAAAAAATAATCTAACTGAAGGGTTTGTGAACCAGCGTGGTGATTTGAGCCTGGCTGATGGTGTGCTTCAGAAATAGCTGTCCTGCTCCTGTGTACAGGACATTTTTTAAAATTTGTATATGGGATGTGGGCGTCGCTGGCAAGGCCAGCATTTATTGCCCATCCCTAATTGCCCTCGAGAAGGTGGTGGTGAGCTGCCTTCTTGAACCGCTGCAGTCCGTGTGGTGAAGGTACTCCCACAGTGCTGTTAGGGAGGGAGTTCCAGGATTTTGACCCAGCGACGATGAAGGATCGGCGATATACTTCTAAGTCAGGATGGTGTGTGACTTGGAGGGGAACTTGGAGGTGGTGGTGTTCCCATGCGCCTGCTACCCGTGTCCTTCTAGGTGGAAGAGGTCGCGGGTTTGGGAGGTGCTGCCGAAGAAGCCTTGGCGAGTTGCTGCAGTACATCTTGTAGATGGTACACACTGCAGCCACGGTACGCCGGTGGTGGAGGGAGTGAATGTTTAAGGTGGTGGATGGGGTGCCAATCAAGCGGGCTGCTTTATCCTGGATGGCGTCGAGCTTCTTGAGTGTTGTTGGAGCTGCACTCATCCAGGCAAGTGGAGAGTATTCCATCACACTCCTGACTTGTGCCTTGTAAAACTACACAGTAGTTGGCTGTGTCTCAGCAGGTCTAACTGCTGAACCTGGTTTTATGGGCTCATCTGTGATTTTTTTGTGAAACTTTACGGGTTTGGTTTGTGATGCATTTTATATTTAGGGTCATATTATGGGCTGGCTGAGAAACTCGTGAACCTGTACTGCAGCGAATTTTTTTTTTTTGCAGAAATCTCTCATGCTCAACAAGCGGAATCACCCATAACACAGAGATAAATTCACACAGCGACAGTTCTATTCTGAGCTGCACGTTGACACATTCAGCTTTGCGACTGCCAGGTCCGGCTATTCATTTTCTTCTTCTCAGCAGGTAACTGTCTCTTCTATCTTACTGGTTAAGTGTCTGATTTTTCCCTTTCTAAATGGTTATTTCGGTGGATATCTACTTTCGTGGTTTCCTAATCATACGGCACAAAACCTATCTCCCCAACTTCATTGCACCAAAAGACAAGAGGAGAGAAATGAAAAAGGGAGAGAGAGAGAAAGAAACAGAAGAAAGGAGATAGAGAGAAAGAATTAGAGAGGAGAGTGAGAGAACGAAACAGAAGAGGAGAGAGAGAGGAAGAAATAGAGAGGGGAGAGAGAGAGAACAAAACAGAAGAGAAAGAAAGAAAGGCTTGCATTTATATAGCGCCTTTCACGACCACCGGACGTCTCAAAGCGCTTTACAGCCAATGAAGTACTTTTGATGTGTAGTCACTGTTGTAATGTGGGAAACGCGGTAGCCAATTTGCGCACAGCAAACTCCCACAAACAGCAATGTGCTAATGATAATCTGTTTTGCTATGTTGATTGAGGGATAAATATTGGCCAGGACACCGGGGATAACTCCCCTGAGCTTCTTCGAAATAGTGCCATGGGATCTATTACGTCCACCTGAGAGAGCAGACGGGGCCTCGGTTTAACATCTCATCCAAAAGACAGCACCTCCGACAGTGCAACACTCCCTCAGCACTGCACTGGAGCATCAGCCTAGCTTTATGTGCTCAAGTCCCTGAAGATTCAGTAGGGCAGAGAGAAAAACAGAAAGAAGGAGCAAAAGAGATAGAAACAGAAATGGATGAGTAAGGGAGAAAATCAAAAATGAAGGAGAGAGAGAAAATACAATCAAGGGAAAGAGATAGAATTGACACAGGACTCGGTTACTGGAAGTGAAGGAGGGAGAAAGACAAACGGAAGTGATGGATGGAGCGAGACAAACACAAAAGGATGGGCACATCTAATTCTGCTGGAGCAAAATGATTTATTTTTATATTTTACAGCCACGTTTTCTGGTGACTCACTTTTGCAACCTAAACCTTGCCAATAAATATAAAGTTAAATTCCGTGAGAGCCCACACTGCCAGCAGGCCCCCACATCCAGCTAGTCATGGGCATTCTGCACTCGACTCCCTGCCCAATGAATGGACTGTTGTGGCCACAGGCCCTGCGATTTTTGTTTTACTCTCAGCCAGCTCTGCCAGTGGTCTTGGGATCTCGCAAAATTCGCAAAATTGACCCCAAAATCAAAAAGATCCAGTTCAATACTTGCCAACACATTTTACTTTATTTTACAACTGGCTTTATGAAAGAACTTTCGTATGTTCTAACTAAGGACAGAGATACCAGAAAACCTGAAAACGCTGGAGGCAAAGCATGTGACACTCTATGCCACCCCAGGGCCTTGCACACAGTGGGTGGCATAGTGGTATACAATGAGTAGTATTTTCTGATACATGGCCTATCTGTCTCCTCTTCTTCATTCGCTTCTACCTTAATTTCTTCCTTCCCTTCTGTTTTTCTCAGTCTCTCCTTGTCCTTTTCTCTCACACCTCCTTCCCTTCAACTGTTATCGTGTCTTTCTCCTCCCCATCTCTCACCACTTGTTCCGTTACCTCAGCTTCTTCTCTGCTGCCTCTCTGTTACACTACCTCACATTCTGCCTCTCTCTCTCTTCCCTTTTCTGTCTCTCTTTTTTTCTGTATAAACAGTCCTGACATGTTGTGGTGCCAAAAAAAAACCAAAAACAAATCAGGAAAAAAAAAGCATGAATAAGCCACTGAAGCAATAAAAATAAAAATCGTACAAAAACAACCCCTGCCCCTTTAAAAACTCCTTCAAGCACCCGCTCCAGCTGGCTGAGCCAGTACACAGTACGATCCCACCCTAAGCAGACGGAGAATAAAGTGAGCAACAATATCTAATGAACTTAAATATTAGAACAAAGTTCTTGCACAGAATAAATAAGAAGACTTTAGGCTGGTCTAAAAGACAGGTTAGCATGCTGCACATCGTGAAAAATCGAGGCATGCTCCGCCAAAACTGGGAAATATAACCTTTAGTTCTTAAAGAGAAAAAAAGTTTACTATTAGATTAGAAAAGATAAAATGATAAGTTGGAGAGAGAGAATGGAGAATAGAAGATTATAGAGAAAAAATAAATATAGGACCAAGTGTTTGCCAAGAAATGAAGTGTTTGACTTTTTAATTCTTAATTAAAATTGTGCTTGAAGTGTTTCATTTTATGGATTAAGATTTATAGTATAAGCAAATTATTGCTGACATTTGAGTAGATTTATTATTGTAGTATGTGTTTCTGAAAGATTAAGGGCTGGATTTTCCCAGCCCTGAGGAGGTGGGTTTGGAGGCGGGACTGATGGGAAAATGGGAAAAATTGGGAGCGGGTCCCAACCCTGCTCCCAACCCGCCTCCGAACCATCTTCCCAGGAGGTGGGTCCCTGACTCGCGCAGAGACCCGTCTCCTAGCGGCGGGAAAGTGATTAGAGCCAATTAACTGCCTGTTAACAGGTAGTTATCAGGCAATTGAGAGGCTTTTCCCCATTTTCAGCCTGCAGATGAGGTCTTCCCGATGGCGGGAAACCCCGCCAGGGTCAGCGAGGCGAGCTGTGGGTCTGCTGCAGTATAAGTGTGCAAATGACAGCTGCAGAGGCAGTGTGATGGGTGCAATTGTGCACAGGTAAGTATGACAGGTGAGAGAATATAATGAGAAATATTTTCATTCTGTTTATATGTATCTGCAGGTGACAAGATTTGATGTTTCTGTGAAGCCTCATCTGATCAGGAGAATTGACAGATGGCTTCTGCAATCTCATATGCAGCTGCTATCTGTTTTCTCCTAAGGAGAGAGTCATTGGTGAGCCTGGGTGAAAGGGCTCACCTTTGGACAGTGATTGTCAGTGTTTGACAGCACCTCAATGCTGTCAAACACTAACAATTCATCTGTCAAAAAATTATGGGGCCTGTCCCTTTAAGAAAACCAGCAGCTGAAGCATCATGCACTGACGTCATCTGGCATCGGCTTTCCCTTAATTGGCCGGCAAGCCCGCAGGGCGGGCTTAACAAGGCCAATCAAGGGAAAATAGCATTTGTTCGTCAGACGTCGCTGAGGGTGGGACTATAACCCGGAAGGCAGCAGTCCCGCCCCCAACTCATCTCGGCTGGCAAAATCCAGCCCTACCAATCAGCTGGCTAACCCAGGGGAGGCTGTTCCTACCCTGAACCCAAAAACAAGTGAGGTTTGATTATTGCCATGTCCCTGCTTTAAATGTCCAGTGCCCACATCAGTTTTTCCTTCCAATCCCATTAACTGGAACACCCTCCCCCTTTTCATTTCCTTGAAAATATCTTTGTATTTAATACCCCAATGAGTATTAAACTTAGATTAGCCCTTTAACAAATGATTCAAAAGTACCTATTTTGAATAGTTAATGGGACTTTCTTGGGACTGATTGGAGTCAGGAACCTCCACACTTGAACAGATGGTACCAACCAAATATCAGCAAATAACACTAAATGTATTTGTGATATGTGTGTTATGAGCAACACTATTTAATCCATAGCATCTCATCACGTTGTAGCATTCCCATTGTTAGGTGGACTGATCTAGTCTCCATTTAAGAGTAATTTGAAAGTTACCCGCTTGCTTTTTATCACCACCTTCTATTATGTGATATTTATTATTATTGGACCTTTGCAAAACTCCTCTTGATAGTTCCCATTATGTTATACTTTGGTGCAGGAGTTTTGGAAGAATATGGATCATATTTAAAAACTAGAATTGGTTTTAAATTGAGTATTCCAATAATTGCAGGAGCGTGGTAGTGTAATGGTAAATTGCTTGCCTTGAAACCTCTGGTTAACAGCTCATTGCCGCAATGGGGAATTAAAGTTCTGACGTCCAAGCTACCTCTGGTTGTGGGGAATCGAGCTTTTGGTTTCAGGCTCTTGTTCTTTTACAGACATTGACAGCTTTTCAAATGAGCCCTTTGCACTAGTTACCCTCCTTTAACAGCTGTCAAATGCAGATAGGCTACACAGATGAGAAGATTGGAAAAGTGAAACTCAAATTGGACTGATCTAATTAGGGCTGAGATTGCTTTCAATGGACATGCACAAATCAGCACCTTCTAATCGCAAAGTGTGCAGCTCACCCAAAAGCAATTCACTAAGAGAAACTGGATCAATTTTCACACGTAATAATTTGATCATTCCCTGGGACATTTTTTTCCACAAGTGGATGATGTGTGCTGAAGAGATATTAGCTTGTGTAGGTGAAGGAGCTGCCAAGCTTCAGTCTTTTGATTCAGTTCAAGTGGAACTAGGGTAAACCCATTAAAACTAATAGCAAAAGGGATTATTAATTCCCTCTTCCTCCACACATACATACACACCTTATACTATATAGAAAAAGGTCTTGTGCCTAGCATCACGTTTCAGACATCGCACTTAAAAGTGTCAAAAAGAAAGCCAGTTATTTCCTAATGTTATTTTCTGATGTGGTGTCTCCTAAAGGGAAGGAGCTGGGGATTTACAAGGAACTCCAAATCTACAGAAACTTCCCTCAATAATTGACCTCCCAATGTGCCCATTTAGATGGCAGTATCCCAGGCACGGGACAAGGGGACAGGCCAGGTTAAGTACAGCTCCATTTTAGCAGTTAAACATCACAAGCTCCAGAGCCCAGAGTACTTGTGAGGAAACCCACAGCCAATCAGCGAGTAATAATATAGTGAAAGGTTTTGAGACACATTGGGGGTAGAAATGAGAGACCCGAGTCCGGCCCGAAATTGGGACGCGTTAACATTTCATGTGTGAGCTGCTGGCGCTTGTTGTGCCTCCACAAGCAGTTCGCAGATTAGAGGAGTACGAATGTTGGGCCTTGCCGGCAATGGCCTGAAGGCAAGTCCTGAGGGGAGAGGGGCGGGATAGAGCGGGCGACAGAGAGAGGGGTGGGTGCGATCACAATGACGGTGGAGCTTGTGGGCAGGGAGTAATCCTTTCCCTCCTGGCTCCACAGGAAGGCTCTTTTAAAAAAAAAATGTTTTAACCTTACCTTCAGTTGGCGGCCACTGTTTAGGCCTAGTTTCAACTACTTCCAAACCTACCTCCCTGAATTATGCCCATCCACAGGCTACTCCAACCCCATCCTCCCAGGCTCCAACCCCTAGGAATTCTTCCTAACTCCACTTGGAGTGCCATCAATCCCACCACTGTGCACTTATCCTGATTGGCTTAGATTTTGAGTCAATATTCACTTAACTTGATTTGTTCAAATGTTAAACCAATTATAAAAACTCTTGACTACTGTCTGCTTATTCTTAGACGTCACTGCGTCCGACACATAGAGCATAATTGTTGCTGTGTTTTTGGTAATAGTACCTGCAATATACTTTAACAATGTTTAATGCACAAAAACTTGAATATATTTCTATTTACGATGGCCCGGAATTTGCGGTTGGAATGACATGACACAATGTATAGTTTTTAATAATACATTAAGCCATGTCCTTCAAAATAAGGTCTGATGTTGCTGCTTGGAGACAGGGCTGTAAATTCACGAATCTAACCTATGTGTTAAAGAAATTGTTCACAGTGTAGTATCTGACCTGCTTTGAACAGCCTCATTTCTATATGCTTAAATAAACTTATTCTTTTTACTACAAATGAGTCCTGCTCTCCACTGGGGATAAAGTTCAGGTGAATAAAAATGTCAGGCATGCGAAGTTGGCCCAGCATCAAAGTAGAGTTGTCAACCTTCCAGGAGCATCCTGGAGTCTCCAGGAATTAAAGATTAATCTCCAGGACAACCCTGGGAGAAAAATCATTGGGGCATTAAAAAGAATTGTGTGTTTTTCTCATTTTCTTTGAACAGTTTTGTTCATTAGTTATAAAAAAATATTGGAGATGGCGGTGCTTGATTGGCATCCCATCCACCACCTTAAACATTCACTCCCTCCACCACCGGCGTACTGTGGCTGCAGTGTGCACCATCTACAAGAAGCACTGCAGCAACTTGCCAAGGCTTCTTCAGCAGCACCTCCAAAACCCGCGACCTCTACCGCCTAGAAGGACAAGGGCAGCAGGCGCATGGGAACACCACCAAGTTCTCCTCCAAGTCACACACCATCCTGACTTGGAAATATATCACCGTGCCTTCATCGTCGTTGGGTCAAAATCCTGGAACTCCATCCCGAACAGCACTGTGGGAGTACCTTCATCACATGGACGGTAGCAGTTCAAGGTGGTGTGGCTCACCACCACCTTCTCAAGGTCAATTAGGAATGGGCAATAAATGCTGGCTTTGCCAGCGACGCCCACATCCCATGAACGAATGGGGAAAAAAAGGCTGTTTGGCCGACAGTCAAGAATCATCCAATCAGGCAAAGAAGAGTCTGTTCGGTTCCAATCGGTATAAGAAGGCAGTGCACCACGAGAATGGACGTGTCAGGTTACCAATGGCGGGTGCATGAGAGCGAGGTATTTGGAGGCTGGGAGCCATGTAATGAAATCTCCAGGAATTCATCCAATCAGTGTTGGCAACCCGATGTCCAAAGGAACTTCCACTTCCCCCGCAGCTGCATATAAACATAGAAATTCTGTGGTCATCATTTAGATCACAGGTTTAATTTGATTTAGAATCAAGATTAAATGTGTTAGGCTGCATTTAAACTAAAACTATATTGTCGGTATGGAGCGGTTTCACTTTGCACCGATGCCAAGAAATTTTACTATAAATCTGGAGTGAGGGCTGGTCTCCAAAGTGTAGCAATACTCCCTCTTTCAAGTGGGACTTCACTTTCGATCCAAAGTGGGGTAGGGCCTATCAGTGCCAATGTGGCAGAGCAGAAACCCCACCTACTCAAGCACAAGGTCATGGACCCCCATCCTAAATTGCAGGAATCGAGTCATTTCTGTGATAGAACAGGCCGCCAGTGCCTGAAAGAGGACCCTATCCACTTGCAAGGCAGAGAACCCACAGTCACTCCATCATAGGTCCTCCAGAGACCCTGTCCGAGCCAAAGAAAGCTCGTCGAAGCTTGCAGGCACAATAAACTTAATCAGTCCACTTCCAAATAATTTCCCTTTGGATGCAAAAACCGTTGATTTAGGAGGGGATCGATTAACTTTGCAGCATAGGGTTCTCAGCTAGAGAGAGTGCTCCTGCAGCTTTATAAGGGCACGGTGAACTCCTCCAGACATGCAGCCTTGATATAAGTGAAGGCAGGTGGATTATAATCACTCAACCATTGATGGCCGTGCCTTCAGCTGCCTAGGCCCTAAGCTCTGGAACTCCCTCCCTAAACCTCTCTGCCTCTCTTTCCTCCTTTAAGACACTCCTTAAAACCTACCTCATCTGCCCTAATTTCTTATGTGGCTCAATGTCAATTTGTTGTCTTATAACAGTCCTGTAAAGCGCCTTGGGATGTTTTACTATGTTAAAGGTGCTATTTAAATACAAGTTGTTGTTGTTGTTACTTCTCTACTCCTCCCCCACCCCACCCCACAGGCATGGCTACTGGCAAGAAACGGGGTGACATCCCAGCAGAACCGACTTGTACCCCCAAATTCTACCAAACCACTGGGTCTTCACCCTCATCCTGGATCAAATTTTGGGCCCGGTAACTTTATTGTTCACGCAATGTGCAACCACTTTGCACCAGTGCTACAGCGATCATGAAAATACAGCCTTAAGCAGACACTCAATATACAAGAGAATCCCATTTCTATATTGTTATTGTATGACACGCCTGCACCTATCTATTCTGAATTTAAGCAATGTGAGATGTTTCTCTGTGTTAAAGATAAGTTGTTGTTGCGTTGAATTAACTAACATAACAATGGAGGTAATTTTCAGCTTCACCCATCCTTTACAGAATCTGCCCAACTTTTATTCTATAAAACAAAAATATGTGGGTTCTACAATAGTTGGGCAATCCGTTCCCTCCTGCCAGGCTATTAACAGGGTGGGAAAGTTGAAAATCATTCCAATATCCACCAAATGGTCACTGATGTTATGTCTATTGGGCCTATTGTAAAGGAACAGGAGTGAATTCTACACATCTACAGCTGAAGCAGTACACACAGAAAAAGATGCATTCATAACTGCTCTGCCATGTCTAAGATTGATAAGCCAAATTAATTAAAAGTGGTGAAAAAATGCCCTTAGAGAAATACAGTCAGCATATGAAAATGAACTAACTGGAAAAAATAAAAAAAGTAGGTGGTACACACAGACACGCACATGCACACGCACACGCACATACTCAACCCTATACATGCATCACGCATACAGGCAATATACCCACAGAAGTAGCCCGTGGTCAGGGACAGGAAGGTGTGACTACGAGTGAGGCAGGTACAGGGATCCAGGAGGTAGTGTTGGAGGAGCCGCAGCCCTTGCTCTTGTCCAACAGGTTCGAGGCTCTTACTCCCTGTGTGGATAGGAGCAGGGACTGCAGGGAGGATGAGCAACCTGGCCACAGCACCGTGGTGGGGGGGGGCATTCAAGTGGGGGGAGTAAAAAGAAATGTTGTAGTGGTAGGGGATAGTATCATTAGGGGGATAGATAGGGTTCTTTGCAGCCAAGAGCGAGAGTCCCGAAGGCTGTGTTGCCTGCCCGGTGCCAGGGTTAAGGACATCTCCTCTGGGCTGGAGAGAACTTGGAGTGGGAGGGGAAAGATCCAGTTGTCATGGTCTACGTAGGAACCAATGACATAGGTAGGACAAAGAAAGAGGTTCTGCTGAGGGAGTATGAGCAGCTAGGGGCTAAGTTAAAAAGCAGAGCCACAAAGGTAATAATCTCTGGATTACTACCTGAGCCATGAGCAAATTTGCATAAGGTACATAAGATCAGAGAGATGAACGCGTGGCTCAAAGATTGGTGTGGGAGAAATGGGTTTCGATTCATGGGGCACTGGCACCAGTACTGGGGTAAGAGGGAGCTGTTCCGTTGGGACAGGCTTCACTTGAATCCTACTGGGATTAGTGTCCAGGCGAATCGAATAACTAGGGCTGTAGATAGGGCTTTAAACTAAATAGTGGGGGGGGGGGAGGGTTCAGGTGAGCGGAAATTAAAAAAGTCAAAGAGAAAGAAGAAGGCAATAGTTCAGGGTAGCGATAGGGGTAATGATAACCAGAGTGTGACAGGAAGGAATAGAACGTATAAACATAAGAGTGCATCAGAAAGTGGGGTCAGAGTAGGGAAAAATGGTAAAAAGACTAAATTAAAAGCTCTTTATCTGAATGCATGCAGCATTCATAACAAGATAGATGAGTTGTCGGCACAAAAAGAAGTAAATGGGTATGATCTAATAGCCATTACAGAGATGTGGTTGCAAGGTGACCAAGGCTGGGAACTGAATATTCAGGGATATTTGACATTTCGGAAGGATAGGCAGAAAGGAAAAGGAGGTGGGATAGCTCTGTTAATAAAGGCTCAGAAGATCAAGATGTAGAATCGGTTTGGGTGGAGATAAGAAACAATAAGGGAAAGAAGTCAATGGTGGGAGTAGTCTACAGGCCCCCTAACAGTGGCTACACTGTAGGACAGAGCATAAATCGAGAAACAATGGAGGCTTGTAAGAAAGGTACTGCAATAATCATGGGTGATTTTAATCTTCATATTGATTGGACAAATCAAATTGGCCAAGGTAGCCTTGAGGAAGAGTTCATAGAGTGTATTCGGGATGGTTTCTTAGAACAATACATTGTGGAACCAACCAGGGAGCAGGCTACCTTAGATCTGGTACTGTGTAATGAGACAGGATTAGTTAATTATCTCATAGTAAAGGATCCTCTCGGAAAGAGTGATCATAGCATGATAGAATTTCAAATTCAGTTTGAGGGTGAGAAAGTTGGGTCTCAAACCAGTGTCCTGAACTTAAATAAAGGCAATTACAAAGGTATGGAGGCAGAGTTGGCTAAAGTTGACTGGGAAAATAGATTAAAGGGTAAGACGGTAGATAAGCAGTGGCAGACATTTAAGGAGATATTTCATAACTCTCAACAAAGATATTCCAGTGAGAAGGAGAGACTCTAAGAGAAGGAGGAACCATTTGTGGTTAACTATGGAAGTAAAGGATGGTATCAAATTGAAAACAAAAGCATACAATATTGCGAAGATTAGTGGTAGGCCAGATGATTGGGAAATTTTTAGAAACCAGCAAAGGATGACTAAAAAAATAATAAAGAGAGAGAAGATAGATTATGAGAGTAAACTAGCAAGTAATATAAAAACAGACAGTAAGAGCTTCTACGGGTATATAAAAAGGAAGAGAGTAGCTAAAGTAAACATTGGTCCCTTAGAGGATGAGACTGGGGAATTAATAATGGGAAACAGGGAAATGGCAGTGACTTTGAACAAATATTTTATATCAGTCTTCATGGTAGAAGACACTAAAAGCATCCCAATAATAGATAATCAAGGAGCTATAGGGAGGGGGTAACTTAAAACAATCACTATCACTAGAGAAAAAGTACTCAGTAAAATAATGGGACTAAAGGTGGACAAGTCCCCTGGACCTGATGACCTGCATCCTAGGGTCTTAAAAGAAGTGGCTGCAGAGATAAAGATGCATTGTTTGTAATCTACCAAAATTCCCTGGATTCTGGAGAGGTCCCAGCAGATTCGAAAACCGCAAATGTAACGCCCCTATTTAAGGAAGGAGGGAGACAGAAAGCAGGAAACTAGAAACCAGTTAGTCTAACATCTGTCATTGGGAAAATGCTGGAGTACATTATTAAGGAAGTAATAGCAGGACATTGAGAAAATCATAATACAGTCAAGCAGAGTCAGCATGGTTTTATGAAAGGGAAATTATGTTTGACAAATTTGCTGGAGTTCTTTGAGGATGTAACGAGCAGGGTAGATAAAGGGGAACCAGTAGATGTAGTGTATTTGGATTTCCAGAAGTCATTCGATAAGGTGCCATATAAAAGGTTACTGCACAAGATAAGAGCTCACGGGGTTGGGGGTAATATATTAGCATGGATAGAGGATTGGCTAACTAACAGAAAACAGAGAGTCAGGATAAATGGGTCATTTTCCGGTTAGCAAACTGTAACTAGTGGGGTGCCACAGGAATCAGTGCTGGGGCCTCAAATATTTACAATCTATATTAATGACTTGGATGAAGGGACCGAGTGTACTGTAGCCAAATTCGCTGATGGTACAAAGATAGGTGGGAAAGCAAGTTGTGAAGAGGGCACAAAGAATCTGCAAAGGGATATAGATAGGCTAAGTGAGTGGGCAAAAATTTGGCAGATGGAGTATAATGTGGGAAAATGTGAGGTTATCCACTTTGGTAGGAAAAATAAAAAAGCAAATTATTATTTAAATGGGGAGAGATTACAAAATGCTGAGGTACAGAGGGATCTGGGAGTCCTTGTACATGAATCACAAAAAGTTAGCATGCAGGTACAGCAAGTAATTAGGAAGGCAAATGGAATGTTGGCCTTTATTGCAAGGGAGATGGAGTATAAAAGTAGGGAAGTCCTGCTACAACTATACAGGGTATTGGTGAGACCACACCTGGAGTACTGCATGCAGTTTTGGTCTCCTTATTTAAGGAGGGATATACTTGCATTGGAGGCTGTTCAGAGAAGGTTCACTGGGTTGATTCCTGAGATGAAGGGGTTGACTTATGAAGAAAGGTTGAGCAGGTTGGGCCTATACTCATTGGAGTTTAGAAGAATGAGAGGTGATCTTATTGAAACATATAAGATGCTGAGGGGGTTTGACAAGGTAGATGCAGAGAGGATGTTTCCCCTCATGGGTGAATCTAGAACTAGGGGGCATAGTTTCAGAATAAGGGGTCGCCCATTTAAAATGGAGATGAGGAGGAATTCCTTCTCTCAGAGGGTCGTGAATCTGTAGAATTCTCTACCCTAGAGAGCTGTGGAGGCTGGGTCATTGAATATATTTAAGGTGGAGACAGACAGATTTTTGAACGATAAGGGAGTCAAGGGTAACGGGGAGCAGGCAGGGAAGTGGAGTTGAGGCCAAGATCAGATCAGCCATGATCTTACTGAATGGCGGAGCAGGCTCGAGGGGCCAGATACCCTACTCCTGCTCATATTTCTTATGTTCTTATGTTGGTATAATTTCTCTCCTGTGACCTTAAATCCTAATGCTTGGCTCACTTTTTCTTAAATCTTGAATTACCCTGCAAACCTAATCCTAGGCTTATTTATCTACCAAATAAGGCAAGATAGACATTGGGATTATTAAAAATAAAATTAGAAGCCTTGATGGTAAAATTAATTTATTAGGGTGTCAGCCATAGCTCAGTGGTAGCATTCTCGCCTCTACGTCAGCATGTTCAGGTTTTAAGCCCCACTCCAGAGACTTGAGCACATAATCTAGGCTGACACTCCAGTGCAGTACTGAGGGAGTGCTGCACTGTCGGAGGTGCCATCTTTCAGATGAGACGTTAAACCGAGGCCTTGGCTGCCCCCTCAGGTTGACATAAAAAAATCCCATGGCATTATTCAAAGAAGAGCAGAGAAGTTCATCCCAGTGTCCTGGCCAGTTTTGATCCCTCCACTAATATCACTAGAAAACAGATTGTTTCTCATTATCATATTGCTGTTTGTGGGACCTTGCTGTATGCAATTGGCTTCCGGGTTTGCTACATTATAACAGTGATTACACTTCAAAAGTATTTCACATTGGTTGTAAAACATTTTGGGATGTCCTGTGGTCATGAAAGGCGTTATATAAATGCAACTTCTTTCTTTCTTTAGAGGGACGAGCTTCGAAGACTGAATGGCCTTTTTTAGTTATTTCTGCTGCCTATGTGACCATGGCTGTGGTTGGACAGTGAAGTGTGGAGCAACTTGACAGTAAAAGAAACAGTGCCTGCTTGATAGCCTATGGATCATTACAATCGCTCCATTGCTCGATAATTCCTCACTCTGGCCGAGCGAGTCTTTGGTCTTCGATGTGTTTCTCAGTCTTTCCTTAGAACATTAATGGCCGACACACTCTGATCAAGTACACATTAATCACAGCGTCAGCTGTGGCTCAGTGGGTAGCACACTTGCCTCTGAGTCAGAAGGTTGTGGGTTCATAGTCCCACTCCAGGTACTTGAGCACAAAAATCTAGGCTGACGCTCCAGTGCAGTGCTGAGGGAGTGCTGCACTGTCGGAGGTGCCGTCTTTTGGATGAAATGTTAAACCAAGGCCCCGTCTGCTCTCTCAAGTGGACGTAAAAGATCCCATGGCACTATTTCAAAGAAGAGCAGGGGAGTTATCCCCGGTGTCCTGGCCAATATTTATCCCTCAATCAACATAACAAAACAAATTATCTGGTCATTATCACATTGCTGTTTGTGGGAGCTTGCTGTGTGCAAATTGGCTGCTACGTTTCCCACATTACAATAGTGACCACACTCCAAAAGTACTTCATTGGCTGTAAAGCGCTTTGAGACAGCTGGTGATTGTGAAAGGCACTATATAAATGCAAGTCTTTCTTTTAGAATCACTGAATTAAAATCGTCTCATTCTGTTGCTCTATTCAAGTCTCCTTTATGATAGTTACCAATTTTACTTGTATCAAATTTTCTTCTCAATGCAAGTTGATTTTTAATTTTTCAATATGCAATTAAACAAGCTTTGAAATCTAGGAAGCAATGGTGTTCGAGGATTAATCCTTTCATCTTCACGGCCTGAATTCCAATCAAATAATAGGTGGGCTGACAACCCCCTCCCTCTTCGCACACGAAAACCCGGAACTTGCGCGGCCCTTACGGACGAGCATGCGCCCATAGGGGCCGCAAATTACGGGCCAATGTTTTCAAACTAAGAACTTAACCAGGTCTTTATTTTCAACAAAAGAAGTACAATTCAACACTCATTGGATCAAAACCGACTTATCAGAATATCTCTCAGGCTCACAACATAATGAAATATGATTAATAATAAATGTACGTCACATTCATACTGCGCTAAACACTCAAAGACATTGGCATTGATGAAGGAAATCTGTTCATGGAATTAGGCCCAGTGTTCATGTGCAGTTAAATGATTAGTGTGGTGTAGTTTGGTACTTCATTACATTCTATGCACATCTATAACCTTAAGGGTATTTGTAATTATTAATTACACCTATTACTACCTTTCCTCCTTTTCTCAGAAAACTGATTCTACAATAGGAGAAAAACTTTGGCAAGAAACTCACCTTAGGGCTGCAATTACCAAAATCTCTACTGGAGTTGGAATATTGGCAGAGCAAATACTTTTCAATTATCTCCACTTCAATTAATTCCTCCATTAACATTTTACTGAATTGCAATGTAACCAGCATATAAATCAGAAGGTATACAACAGGAATTGTAATGACTCAGAAATTATGCTCATATACCACAACAATAGCTGCCGTCCAGGACCATTTACGTGGGAGGAGAAGTCATTACATCAGCTGTTAGTTTGCCAGTGCAATATAGGAGCTCTGGATACACGCAAGTTCACACCAATGAAAAATGTTTCTTGATGCATTTTTGCATATACTTCATTGGTGTGAATTTCTGCTACTCGGTAAATTTCTGCTGTTTAAAGTGAATATTATTTAAATACACTCACACCAGATAACATTGGAGTTATAATTATAATTTCACTAGAATAGCGTGCAAGAACCGACGTCCGTTTAGTGGATTCCGTAAGACTTAGGGGGCGATTTTGCCAATTGGGGCGCGTTGGAGGCGGGACTGCTGCTTGTCGGGTTTTAGTCCCACTTCCATCGACTTCTGTCCAACCCACGCTATTTTCCCTTGATTGACCTTGTTAAGCCCGCCCAGCGGACTTAGCAGGCCAATTAAGGGGAAGCCGGTTATAGAGAACGTCAGCGTATGACGTGTTATCTGTCAAAAATTTTGACAGATGCATTGTCATCGTTTGACAGCTCTGTGAAGCTGTCAAACACTGACATTCTCTGTTGTTTGATGAGTCCTTGTATTCAAGACTCATCAAACCTCTTTTCTGAGCAGAAATCAGATGGCTGTTGCATCGGAGAATGCAGCAGCCATCTGTCATCTCTGCCGGTGAGATGCGAGACTCTCCGCATCCCCAACTGTTGAAGCCTGCAGGAAGAAACAAAGGTAAGTAAACATTTTCTATCACTTTCCATTTACCTCTCCACACTTGCACCCATCACTTACCTTCACCTATCACTTACCTTCACAGCGCACTTTTGCTCCCCTCCAACCCCTGCAGATCCACTGCTCGCCTCAGTGACTCTGGCGGGGTTTCCCGACGTCGGGAAGCCCGCGCCTCTGTTGTAAAAATGGGGATAAACCTCTTAACTGCCTATTAACTACCTGTTAACAGGCAGTTAAGTGGCTGTAATCCCCTTGCCCGCCTCCAGGAGACGGGACCCGGCGCGGGTCGGCTACCTGCCTCCTGGGAAGATGGCACGGAGGCGGGTTGGGGGGCGGGATGGGCACCCGCCCCCAGATTCTGCCATTTTCCCGGCAGTCCCGCCTCCAAATCCGCCTCCCCAGGGCTGGCAAGATCGCGCCCTTAGTCTAATGAAACTGAACAATTCATCGAAACAGCACAATGGGTCAGTGCATGACTAGGTTTGGTGCTGAGCCATACAAACCACAAATGTCTTAGGTTTGACCCTCATCTGCGGGCAGTGCAGAGTTAGCTGATCTCAGCTGAGACCTTAAGTGTCTCCAGGTTAGGAAGGCAAAGGATCAGAGTTACCTCTCCTGACCACGACTCGCTGACTCCTGTCAGAAAACGCACACAGGATCACCCCAGTGGAACTTCCTGTGTAGTTGCACCGAGAGACACGTGTAATCAGCGTGTAATGCAAATACCCGGCGTAAAAGTTTGAGGAAACTCGGGTGTGAGTGTATTACGCTACGACTGAATTTCCTCACTCTTTTACACCCGTCGATCGATCCCTGAGCCCAAACGCAGCCCGGCTCATTATATTGGCTCCTCCCCCAGGCTAAAAAGCCGTGCACGCAAATTTCCTGCAATTACACTGGTTCAAAAACGGGTGTAAAATTAAACCCAGACTTTTAGGATCAGTAAAAAAAGTCATTTTTCTGGTGTTTCATTGTGATTTTTTTTTATATTTACCCTGCACAATATTTTCTGTTTCTTTGAATGCATTTTTATGGCATCAGTATGTGTCACATTAAAAATGTAAAAGCTTCCATGATTGCATGTTCTTAAATTTGTTGTGCCTATTGCACACGAATGATGGTTCGATGGCTTGAAACTTTAATTTTCATACAAGAAATATATGGTGCGAGTTTCCCCAGGCCCCAATTGTTTATGCCCAATTTTACGTTCTGGTGTATGTTAATGAGATTGGCAGGAAATTTGGTGTAAACAGACATTGACAAAATGGGGTCAGGAAGGGGCATAATTCCAGGTGTAACGTCTCAAATATACCCTCACAGGAAATTCTACCCCTTGGTATCTGTGTTCATGGGTTTTAGGAATATGAGTTTAAGTAACTATATCATTCCTGCAATCATGGTCCATTTATCTTTCTAAAGCTGCAGAATATGGAGAGTGTGATCACAGACCCCAAGGGGATACAGGTGTTGCTTCTTGCACAGGGAATGGCGGCTAAAACCCAGCTGATCCTATGGCTTATCTTTCCTTCGACAGAATTTCCCACTTACTTGCTGCAATTTCATAGGGTTTGTGTTCTTCCTCCTAAAGCCCAGGGATCGAGATACAAAATGTTGATTTTGAATTTATTAAACTGACTAAAAGAAAAAGGACAATACAACAGACATGCAGGATCATTGGCTTTATAAATAGAGGCATAAAGTACAAAAACAAGGCAGTTATGGTAAACCTTTATAAATCCCTGGTAAGACTTAAGTTAATGGGCTGGATTTTGATACTGGGGAGGTGATGGAGGCGGGACTCCCACTTTTTGGGTTGTAGTCTCGCCTCCATTGACTTGTGGCCAACCCACTTTATTTTCACTTGATTGACCTTGTTGAGCCCGCCCAGCGGGCTCAGCAGGCCAATTAAGGGCCACCCGGCAACAGGTGACGTCACAGATTGACATTTCATCTGTCAAGAGCTTTTGACAGATGAAATATCAGCATTTGACAGCTCTTTGAAGCTGTCAAACACTGACAATCTGTACTCTAAGTTAACACCTTCCTCTCAGGCTGATTTAGAGATCTCTGCAGAACAAAAAGCAGAGGCTGCAGCTTTTGACAGCTCAACGGCCATTCTGCCGGTGAGATTTCTGACTCCCGAGACCTGAAGGGCTGACGCCTGCAGGAGGAAGTTAAGGTAAGTAAAACTTTTTTCCACACTTTACACTTACCTTACACACTTACCTCTGCACACATGCACCCATCACTCACCTGCCCACCGGACATATCGACCCTCCAACCCCTGCAGAGCCACGGTCCGCCTCGCTGAAACGGCGTGGTTGGGACCTGTCGGAGAGCCCACATTTCAGGCATAAAAATAGGGATTAGGCAAAAAACTGCCTGTTAGCTACCTGTTAACAGGCAGTTTATTGCCACTAATCCCCTTCCCGTCTCGGGGAGGCGGGTCCCAGCACAGGTCGGGTACCCGCCTCCAGCAAAACTGGCATGGAGGCGGGCTGGGGGCGGGACGGGGTCGGGACCCCCGATTCAGCTATTTTCAATCCAGTCCCGCCTCCATGGCTCAATGAAAATTCTGCCCATTGTGTCCAATTCTAGGCACCACACTTTAGAAAGGATGACAAGGCCTTGGAGAGGGTGCAGAGGAGATTTACCAGAATGGTACCAGGGATGAGCGGTTTCAGTGAAGAGACTAGGGGTTGTTCTCCTTAGAGCAGAGAAGGTTAAGGGGAGATTCAGTAGAGTTGTTCAAAATCATGAGGGGATTTGATAGAGTAGCTAGGGAGAAACTGTTTCCACTGGCAGGAGAGTCGGTAACCAGAGGACACAGATTTAAGATAATTGCCCCCAAAAAAGAGGGGTGATGGGAACTTTTTTTACTCAATGAGTTGTTATGATCTGGAATACACTGCCTGAAAGGGTAGTGGAAGCAGATTAAATAGTAACTTTCAAAAGGGAATTGGATATCTACTTGAAGGGGAAAAAAGTGCAGTGATATAGGGAAAGAGCAGGGTAGTCCGGCTAATTGGATAGCTCTTTCAAAAGAGCCGGTACAGGCACAATGGGCCGAATGGCCTCCTTCTGTGCTGTATGATTCTATGAACATTAAGGAGGCAGTAAATCACTCTGAGTGATAGCATCAGGACAGAAAGCCAGTGCTGTGCAAAGTTAGTTTCCTTCTCCGGTCTATTTTATGGATACCAGTGACTCAACAAAAGATTTCAAATTGGCTTTCAGTAACTCTGTGGAGCTGCTCTGCTCTGGACTGGTAGGAGGTTACCTGACATTGGGTTTCTTATTAGATTTCCAGAGTTTGACTGCAGCTCAGAGGGCCTACGGCACATTTTCCTCAATATAAAATAAGTCTTCCTTTTCCAGGAGAATGCTTGTGGTGGAATTTTGACAAGTATATAAAATATACAAGGCACGAGTAAGAAGTATGATGGAATACTCTCCACTTGCCTGGATGAGTGCAGCTCCAACAACACAAGAATCTCGACACCATCCAGGACAAAGCAGCCTGCTTGATTGGCACCCCATCCACCACCTTAAACATTCACTCCCTCCACCACCGGCGCACCGTGGCTGCAGTGTGTATCATCTAAAAAATACACTACAGCAACTCGCCAATGCTTCTGCGACAGCACCTCCCAAACCCGCGACCACTACCACCTAGAAGGACAAGGGCAGCAGGTGCATGGGAACACCATCACCTCCAAGACTCCCTCCAAGTCACACACCATCCTGACTTGGAAATATATTGCCATTCCTTCATCGTCGCTGGGTCAAAATCCGGGAACTCCATACCTAACAGCACTGTGGGAGTACCTTCACCACAAGGACTGCAGCAGTTCAAGAAGGCGGCTCACCACCACCTTCTCAAGGACAGTTAGGGATGGGCAATAAATGCTGGCCTTGCCAGCGACGCCCACATCCCAGCAACGAATAAAAAAAAACTTCAGTTCTGTACAGAAGAATCTCATCAAATGGGCAGTGCTATAACACCAAAGAGAATCCAAGGTGAGGGGCTGTAATCACTCAATCCCTGTAATCCTCAGTATATACATGCATTGTCGAGAGATGTGACCAGTGAGTCAACTGGAAGATCTAACCAACTGCTCACTAAGGGGTAGAATGTGAAAACGAAAGAGTGTGAGCAATGAAGCAGCTAGCTGAAGACTGCAAGACACCCAGTTTAATGTTTCATTCAGAAGGCAGCACTAGTCGAAAGGTGACAGTGCAGCACTCTCATTACTGTAGTGGCGTGTCTTTCTCCATTATGTGCTCAAATCCCAGAGCAAGACTTGAGCCCACAGAACTTCTAACTCAAAGGCAAGAAATTAAGGTTTTTGTTTTGCATTTCTTTCTTGGAAGGTGGAGCACTCTGACAAAAGATGGTTCTCGGGCTCCTGTATTTCAATATGATGGATATTTGCAGACATTCTGCCCAATATTAATAATAAATCATCGACTTGTTTTCCTTAATATTTCATGATGGTAATATTTAAATTTTTTATATATAGTGAAAAACCTAGGTGAGGAGTCAAGGGTCAAAGAGCAACGTAACACCAAGTTTGAAAAGATTGGAATTTACGACAAGGGAAACCAAGCAGCAATGATCAGCTCAAAGGACGAGTTTTGTTTGGCATTGTGAACATCTCTCACCACTTTACCAACTCCAGGTATACTTTTCATAAGTAATAAATTTTGCCGAATCAAATCCAATCTCATCATATTACAGTTCTCATTTCTGCCAAAGTTATTGATTTTAATCAAACTTGGACCGACTGAAACAAGATTGCTCTGGGACAAAGTGCATAGAAAGGAGTCACGGTGACTGAAGTCCTGACTTTATAATGCCCAGGCGATAACATTCATCATCATGTCACTTATTGTAAATGGTACAGTACTTTGAAAAAAGCTTTTTAGTGTTATGATTCATTCCCCAATTCAACTTAATTCAAAGCCATTACAATTAATGTCCATTAATAAAATCTGCTAGCTCACCAATGGCAATCTATTTTAATTTAGGAGGGGCAGACAAATGTTCAATCATTCTGTTTGCCCAGATCCTACGTAGCAAATTTATAATGTTGTGATCGTTATTTGTCATGCAGTTGGAACCTCATGCATATTGAAAACTGTAAAAACAAGAAATTAAAAAGAACAATTGCAAAATGTTGTTTTATCATTATTACTGCAAAGGATCCATGTATACTTATTAATATTCATCAACTACAAAGTACAATAGAAAGAATCAGATAGCTTACAGAGATATGTCTTTCAATTCAGTTGAGCAATCAATCGTCAGTTTAGTCTCCAGTTTCATTGCCCATTCTAACCCAAATGCCCACAGTGTACATGGCCTGTACATATGAATATTCCTTCTTTTTCAGTGACGTGAAACACATAGGAACATAGGAACAGGAGTAGGCCATTCAGCCCCTCGAGCCTGCTCCGCCATTCAATGAGATCATGGCTGATCTGCGACCGAACTCCATATACCCACTTTTGGTCCATATCCCTTAATACCTTAGGTAAACAGAAAGCTATCAATCTCAGATTTAAAATTAACAATTGATCTAGCACCAATTGCCATTTGCAGAAGAGAGTTCCAAACTTCTACCACCCTTTGTGTGTAGAAGTGTTTCCTAATTTCACTCCTGAAAGGTCTGGCTCTAATTTTTAGACTATGCCCCCTAATCCGAGAATCCCCAACCAGTGGAAATAGTTTCTCTCAACTACCTTATCTGTTCCCCTTAATATCTTGAAAACGTCGATCAGATCACCCCTTAACCTTCTAAATTCTAGGGAAACAACCCTAATTTGTGTAATCTCTCCTTGTAACTTAACCCTTGAAGTCTGGGTATCATTCTAATAAACCTACGCTGCACTCCCTCCAAGGCCAATATATCCTTCCTACGGTGTGGTGCCCGGAACTGCTCACAGTACTCCAGGTGTGGTCTAACCAGGGTTTTGCGTAGCTACAGCATTACCTCTACCCCTCTGTACTCTAGTCCTCTAGATATAAAGGCCAGCATTCCATTAGCCTTTTTGATTATTTTCTGTACCTGTTCATGACATTTTAATGTTCTATGTACATGGACCCCCATGTCTCTTTGGACCTCCACTGTTTTTAGCCTTTCACCATTTAGAAAGTACCCTGTTCCATCCTTTTCAGGTCCAATGTGGATGACTTCACATTTGCCTACATTGAAATCCATTTGCCACAGTTTTGCCGATTCACTTAATCTGTTGATATTCCTTTGTAATTTTATGCTTTCATCTACACTGCCTACAATGCCACCTATCTTTGTGTCATCGGCAAATTTGGATATGACTTTCTATCAATCATCGTCTTACCCCAGATGTTTTACGTCAACAGACTTTAATTGAGATTATCCCTTTTTAAAATGGCGTTTTGGATCTGGCTAAGTCTTTGTATGAGAAATGCCGACCTAGAAAACCAAGTGCATTGTACAAACATTTGCATTCTTAAATTTTGCAAAACATGGATTGTACGTTTGAATTACAGACACCAATTGCCCATGAAATGGGCTTTCTCAAAAGGGATCATCCGTGGTCTCCAGAATCTCATCGATCCAAGATGAATCATCTCAGATTGACTTGCAGTTTAAACGAGGCGCTGGTTTTCAGCGTTGTGCCCCAAAGCCAGTTAGGAATTTAATTTAGTAATCTGTGAGAAGGCGGTGTACTTATTGTGAACTTCTGTGAATAGTTGTCTCATATCGAGAATGATTGAATCAGCAGGGAGCACAGATTGTCCTATAATCAGTGCAGTGTAGGGTGGTTAGTTGGGAGTCACTTGATTGCTGCAGCCACTGGGAGATAGTTCTAATGTCCTGTTCAACTTGCACAGGTGTTTCTTCCCAATGCGAGACACACCAATACAATAAGCAAAGTGCCATCACCGCTTATCCAATCCATGTCCTTTCAGGAATTGGCAGGAAAGTCACATATCTTGAAGCTGGTTTTTAACGTATCTTTGTAATACTTCTTCTGTCCACAATGACAACATTTGCCATCTTTCAGCTCACAGGAGAACTTGTCTGAACGATGTGGCTGATTCAACAAAACTGCTTTGTAGAACATTGTGTCAGTGCTGGTTGCATGGAATCTTTCAAGTCTTCAACACTGGTGAACTTGTGTTGCTATTTGATACGTAGTATCGATTACACGTGGAGTTTGTCGAGTCCCTTCATGTGAGGCATGCAGTATCTTTCTGCCTCATAGACATAACATGAGAGTTGGGAACACTACCGATTGTAGACCTTCATCTTGGTTTTCTGCTGACTCCATATGATCCAGAGATGCCCCTCTGATGAGTTCAGCTTCTTGACAACAGGAGACTGTACTTCCTGATCAATGAGTGTATTATTGGACAGCACACTTCTCAGTTAGGCTAACTGAACCCTGGTGGTTGGCATGGTGATGTCAATGAGCACTCTGAACTCCTGGGCTGGATTTTACCAACCTCGGTGGGTCCGTGGCGGGCAACGTCAGTGGCGGGTCCCGACCCTACTGCTGGCTCCAGCCAGCTGTCCAAAATGATTTTCTCCTGATTGGGCTTGTTAAGCCCACCCAGTGCGTTTGCCGGCCAATTGAAGGAAGCGGGTCTGATGACGTCATTTACTTTGATATTTGTGCTATCAGTGTTCTACAGCATTGAGGTGCTGCAAACACTGACAAGCACTGCACAGAGGTGTACGGCTGCAGCCAGGCTCTCTCATGACTCCCTCCATATGCTTATGGAGGGAGTCACAGCACGCAGGGAGGTTCTCTTCCCTTCCAATGGGCAGAAGAGACCTCCCCAGGAGACCAACATAGCCTGGTTGCACATTGCACAGGAGGACACAAGCAGGGATGTTGTTAGGAGGACCAGGCTGCAGTGGCGCAAACCTTTCAATGATCTCAGTGGATCACGACACGTTACTGCAAAGCCACACTCAATCTCATCCTGCTGTGCCACTCATCACATCCCCATCACTCTGCCTTCCCTACCCTACTCCGACACATCCTTACTCACACCAACTTACCTTGCACCTCCACCCATCCCTCTCTATCTACATTATTACTTCCCCATCTCACTAGCCACCCCTCACACTCGCCCTCATCCTAGTGCAAGCATACCAACTAACAACACACAAGGGTATGCACTTGTGTGTTTTAGCCAATGTTCATGTAAAGTTTCTGTTAATGTGGTGTCAAACATTGAAATCTTTATTTTCAACACTTTGCGTTCTTGGACAGATTTGTGTGAGCTTTTGGAAGTGCCTTAGTGAGTTGCAGTGAATGGTGAGACATTACGGTGCCCCCCGCAATGGTGATGAGTGTGAAAGGAATGGCTTGGGCATTGTAGGGGTGCTTTATGTGTTGGTGTGGGGTGGTGCCAACCTGCCGCATCATGTGGCAGCCAGGGTGTACATCGTCAAGTGAAGTAAATCTGGCCATGGTGAGGCCATCCCTGGCATCCCGGGCAGCAATGTGGTCGGGTGCTGATGCCCTCTGTCCTGTGCAGCATCAGTTGATTGCGGAGAAAGTTGGTGTTGTTGTTGGTGCTGCTGGTGTTGGGGCTGATCGTGGTGGGATTCTGAGGACCAAGGTGAGATAGTTTCAAGGGCATTGATGCTGATGTAATAGATGGCAGGTGAACTTGAGATGACAGAAGCGATCTGTCAATGGTGAGAGAGGTTGTTCCAATGAGGTGACACGAGATAGAGAGTTTACTCCAAACACTTGCAACCTACATAAAGCTCAATTTGTCTTCCAAATGCAGCAAGCAACAGCTTCTGAGCTTGGAAAGTGAACAGATGTGAGATGGGAGCTTTTATAGCAAATTTGCAGCTGTCAAGTAATGAGATAATTCCGTGGTCATACAACTCCCACTCTGCTTACCTAACATGATTCCCAAGCAGCTTGGACTCCGTGGGCGACCTCGTAAAATGTCAAGGTGGCTCAAAATACTTAATGGTCTGTTAACAAGGTCATAATGACCTGAATTGCCTCACCTGCCGCTATGTGTCGGGTCTGTTCAGCGCTGACAGACCCGACATCTGGGAAAGGCGCGTGGCAGCGGGTTGACAGCGGGGTCCCGACCCACTGTCAAAAAAAAACATTTTCCCACCTGACCTGCCACCTAACACGCCCACTAACCCCCCAAAAAAATTCCCCCTCACCCCTTAGTCTGGGTGTGATCCATGGACTGGTAACATCCTCAGCTGTATGGGGGGTTTCCTACATTACAACAGTGATTACACTTCAAAAGTACTTCATTGGCTGTAAAGCACTTTGGGATGTCCTGAAGTCATGAAATGACGCTTTATAAATGCAAATTATTTCTTTTCCACCTTCAGAAAGATGCCTGAAACTAAGAGATATTCTGAACACTATTAATCAATGATTTTCTGCATTTGTGCCTCCTGTCTCCAACAATCTCCATGAAAATATATAAATATCACAGAATTTCTCCTGGCAAGCATTTCAACAGCTGTATTAACATGAAAAGTTCTGATGGACTCTACTGGTAACTTAGGCCTGTAGACAGGGTGGCCGTGACTGACGTCCAAGGCAAAGAAGCAAGGAAGACGGAAGTGGATAGCATTTTGTTGGGTCAAGGTATCAAGGAACATGAATCAATGGCAGGTAAATGGAGTTGAGGTTCAGATCAGTCATGATCTAATGGAATGGCGGAGCAGGATAGAGGGGCTGAATGGCCTACTTCTGTTCCTGTGTATTAAGATATGAGGCTGCTAAAAAATGTTAAAATAATTTTGAGTGAAAAAAAGTCAAGAGAATGATCCTTTGGATTTGTTTCCAAGGACAGAATGAGAGATGGGTTAGTAATCCAGAGGCCTGGACTAATGATCCAGAGACATGAGTTCAAATCCCACCACGACAGCTGGGGATTTTAAATTCAGTTAATTAATTAAATCTGGAATAAAAAGCTAGTATCAGTAATGGTAACCATGAAACTATCAGATTGTCATAAAAACCCATCTGGTTCACTAATGTCCTTTAAGGAAGGAAATCTGCCGTCCTTACCTGGTCTGTCCGATATGTGACTCCAGACCCACAGCAATGTGGTTGACTCTTAACTGCCCTCTGAAATGGCCTAGCAAGCCACTCAGTTATAACAAACCGCTATGAAACACAATAATAAGAATAAAACTGGACGGACCAACTGGCATTGACCTTGGCACCGGCTACAGACACGACAACGGCACACCCAGCCCAGTCAACCCTGAAAAGTCCTCCTCACCAACATCTGGGGAATTGTGCCAAAATTGGGAGAGCTGTCCCACAGACTAGTCAAGCGACAGTCATACTCACAGAATCATACCTTTCAGCCAATGTCCCAAACTCCTCCATCACCATCCCTGGGTATGTCCTGTCCCATCGGCAGGACAGATCCACCAGGGCTGGCGGCACAGAGGTATACAGTCGGGAATGAGTGGCCCTGGACTCAATATTGACTCCGGACCCCATGAAGTCTCATGGCTTCAGGTCAAGCATGGGCAAGGAAACCTCCTGCTGATTACCACCTGCCGCCCTCCCTCAGCTGATGAATCAGTACTCCTCCATGTTGAACAACACTTGGAAGAAGCACTGAGAGTAGCAAGGGCACAGAATGTACTCTGGGTGGGGGACTTCAATGTCCATTACCAAGAGTAGCTCAGTAGCACCACTACAGAACGAGCTGGCCAAGTCCTGAAGGACATAGCTGCCAGTCTGGGCCTGCGACAAGTGGTGAGAGAACCAACACGTAGGAAAAACCTACTTGAACTCGTCTTCACCAATCTACCTGTCGCAGATGCATCTGTCCATGACAGTATTGGTAGCAGCGACCACCGCACACAGTCATTGTGGAGACGAAGTCCTGCCTTCACACTGAGAACACCCTCCATTGCGTTGTGTGGCACTACCACCATGCTAAATGGGATAGATTCAGAACAGATCTAGCAGCTCAAAACTGGGCATCCATGAGGCGTTGTGGGCCATCAGCAGCAGCAAAATTGTATTCCACCACAATCTGTAACCTCATGGCCCTACATAACTGTCACTCTACCATTACCATCAAGCTAGGGGACCAACCCTGGTTCAGAAGAGCATGCCAGGAGCAGCACCAGGCGTACCTAAAAATGAGGTGCCAACCTGGGGAAGCTGCAACACAGGACTACATGCATGCTAAAAAGCGGAAGCAGCATGCTTTAGACAGGGCTAAGCGATCCCACAATCAATGGATCAGATCGAAGCTCTGCACTCCTGCCACATCCAGTCATGAATAGTGGTGGACCATTAAACAACTAACGGGAGGAGGAGGCTCCATGACGGTGGAGTACAGCATGTGAGTGCAAAAGACAAGGCTGAAGCGTTTTCAACCATCTTCAGCCAGAAGTGCCGAGTGGATGATCCTCCCGAGGTCCCCACCACCACAGAAGCCAGTCTTCAGCCGATTCGATTCACTCCACATGATATCAAGAAACGGCTGAGTGCACCGGATACAACAAAGGCCCCGACAACATCCTGGCTATCGTGCTGAAGACTTGTGCTCCAGAACTAGCCGCACCTCTAGCCAAGCTCTTCCAGCACAACTACATCACTGGCATCTATCCGACAATGTGGAAAACTGCCCAGGTATGTCCTGTCCACAAAAAGCAGGACAAATCCAATCCAGCCAATTACCGCCCCACTTGTCTACTCTCAATCATCAGCAAAGTGATGGAAGGTGTCATCGACAGTGCTATCAAGTGGCACTTACTCACCAATAACCTGCTCACTGATGCCCATTTGGGTTCCACCAAGACCACTCGGCTCTAGACCTCATTACAGCCTTGGTCCAAACATGGACAAAGCAGCTGGATTCCAGAGGTGAGGTGAGAGTAACTGCCCTTGACATCAAGGCAGCATTTGACTGAGTGTGGCATCAAGGAGCCCTAGTAAAACTGAAGTCAATGGGAATCGGGGAAAAACTCTCCACTGGCTGGAGTCATACCTAGCACAAAGGAAGATGGTTGTGGTGGTTGAAGGTCAATCATCACAGCCCCAGGATATCGCTGCAGGAGTTCCTCAGGGCAGTGTCCTAGCCCAACCATCTTCAGCTGCTTCATCAATGACCTTCCCTCCAATATAAGGTCAGAAATGGGGATGTTCGTTGATGACTGCACAGTGTTCAGTGCCATTCACAAGTCCTCAGATAATGAAGCAGTCCATGCCCACATGCAACAAGACCTGGACGACGTTCAGGCTTGGGCTGATAAGTGGTAGGTAACATTCGTGCCACACAAGTGCCAGGCAATGACTATCTCCAACAAGTGAGAGTCTACCCACTGCCCCTTGACATTCAACGGCATTACCATCGCTGAATCCCCCACCATCAACATCCTGGGGGTCACCATTGACCAGAAACTTAACTGGACCAGCCACATAAACACTGTGGCAACAAGAGCAGGTCAGAGGCTAGGTATTCTGCGGCGAGTGTCTCACTTCCTGACTCCCCAAAACCTTTCTACCATCTACAAGGCACAAATAAGGAGTGTGATGGAATACTCTCCACTTGCCTGGATGAGTGCAGCTCTAACAACACTCAAGAAGCTCGACACTATCCAGGACAAAGCAGCCCACTTGATTGGCACCCCATCCACCACCTTAAACATTCACTCCCTCCAGCGTACCATGGCTGCAGTGGGTACCATCTACAAGATGCACTGCAGCAACTCGCCAAGGCTTCTTCGGCAGCACCTCCCAAACCCGCGACCTCTTCCACCTAGAAAGACAAGGGCAGCAGGCGCATGGGAACACCACCACCTCCAGGTTCCCCTCCAAATCACACACCATCCTGACTTAGATGTATATCGCTGATCCTTCATCGTCGCTGGGTCAAAATCCTGGAACTCCCTCCCTAGCAGCACTGTGGGAGTACCTTCACCACACGGACTGCAGCGGTTCAAGAAGGCGGTTCACCACCACCTTCTCAAAGGCAATTAGGGATGGGCAATAAATGCCGGCCTTGCCAGTGAAGCCCACATCCCATAAACAAATAAAAATGATAGGATATGAGAGAAATAAGTTCAAAATATAGTTAATACTTAAAAAATTTTTGGTGTGTGTGTTTACTTTTGAAAACATATGGGTATCACAGGGAGGAAAGATGATTAAAAGCAATAATAAGGTGCAGTATGAATGAAACATCTGTTAATCATCTTGCAGTATTGTCAGAGAGTTAAAATCCACTGTAGCTCTGTGCAGCCGCTTGTCTCATTAACCACTGCAAAGTGACAAGTGTATCTACAGTTATGGAAGAAGAGAATCCTTTTATTCTCTAACCCACACATTTCAAAGATCATTCCACATCCTTGGCATGAAAGTGTGTTCAAGCATTATTCAACTGTAACGCTTAAAAGTAGATGAAGAGACATGTAGAGATAAAAATCCTAAGGCTTTGGGATCGAGCCAGAAGGAGCAGTTTGCAGAAAGACCTATATGCATAAAACATTAGCCTAGATTGTATTACATTAGTGTTGCCATTTTAAAGCATTAGATTCTTGGACCGTGACACTCGCACCATTTAACAAGATACAAGTGGTAGTGGTGGTGCAGTATTTTCGCAGCGTCACCCTAGAGAGAGGGAAGGGACGGTGTTCATGTGGCAACCAGGGACAGTGGAAACATAAATTCACTGCATGATGTGGGTCTGAGCTATAGAACAAGGTCGTGCATCAACGCTCAGTCTGTGTGGGGCTGCTATAATTGGCCTACGTTCTCTTTGTAGTAAAACCAGCCGAGATCTCCCTCTTTTAAAGAAAGGAAAGAAAGAACTTGCATTCATATAGCGACCTCATAATGCCCCAAAGCGTTTTACAGCCAGTTAAGTCTTTTGAAGTGTATTGACTTTCGTAATGTAGGGAAATGCAGCAGCTAATTTGCAAACAGTAAGGCCCCAGAAACAGCAATGAGATAATGACGAGATAATCTGTTTTAGTGATGTTGGTTGAGGGATAAATATTGGAGAACTCACCTGACGTTCTTTAAAATAGCGCCATGGGAACTTTTACGTCCTCCTGAGAGGACAGGCGGGGCCTCAGTTTAACGAGTCATCCGAAAGATGGCACCACCGACAGTGCATCACACCCTCAGTACGGCACTGGAGTGTCAGCCTAGATTTTGTGCCCAAATCTCTGGAGTGGGACTTGAGAATCCACAACCTTCTGACTCAAAAAGGAGAGAGTGCTAGCGACTGAGCCATGCCTGACAGTAATCATTATTCAATGGCACTGTGGGAAAATTTGTGCCTGTGGTCATCTCATGAGGGCAGAATCAAGCTCAACTGCAAAATTATCCCCCAAAATGACAACAATCTCAGCACTGTAGCTTTTCTTCAGATGTCCAGAAGTGTGTTTGATGAGTACAGCTATATGTTCCTGGTTGTACTGATGCTAGGCTAGTATGAGTTTGCTAATGATGTTATTATCCATGTTTTGATTGAATGATCAAAACCTGCCAAGACAATCAACTATCCTGCTCGAATAACCAGGGAACTCCAATCCATCTTAGATCGGTTGTCATTCCTGGTGGGATTTGTTTTCCCTTCCCACTGCAGCTGCCCCCCCGCCCTGCTCCCCCCCCGCCCCCGCCCCGCCCCGCATGTTCAAAGAACAGAAGCACTCGATACATGCCAGATTGAATGACAGTGCCTCTATCTTCATGTGTGCACAGTCTGTTGCACACAGGACCATGGGTAAACTGGTGTCAGCTTAAAACTATGTTCTATTTGGTCAGTTGCCCTTCAGGGTTCTTGGGAAAATGAAATGAATGAACCTGCCAAATCTCTGGAACAATGCATTAGTCACCTGCTGAATGCAGGTGGGCAAGGTGCACTGACTAACAGCAAAAAGATCATCGCTAATGTCTGAGCGACCATGCAGCTGAGAAATTGATGGCTGCTGTCGATTTCACAGTCACATGCAGAGCTGCTACAATCACTGAGGATTCCCTCAAATCAGGTGAAAGCAATTGGCACAAAGCTCCTTGGTGATTCTAAGGGTGGGGGGGGGAATTTTAACATGGAGGAGCGTATGTGTTTGCGAGCGGGTGGGAGGTTAAAAGCGGGGAAATTGACAGCGCTTCAACCCGCCGACTTCCGCATTTCACTCCGACGCGTAAGGCTGCGTGCGCGCAACCTTAATTGTTAATTGTTCAATTAGAGCAATATTTATACAAACTTTTGACTAACATCGGGTCCATGGGTTTCCCAGGCTCCCTGAAACATGCCAATGAAAGCAAGGTGAGAACACAGCGGCAATTGAGAGGGTCAATCCATCTCATGGAAATATGGCAACAAATGCTCAGTAATCACAGCTGCTCTCTTAACCTGCGAGTGGGAAAGGGTGTTCACAGTACTTTTGCTGAGTGTTTACTTTCTACACCTTGGAAGTTTGTTCTATCACATTAGGATGGGTGGCACATTGGCTGCCTTAGATTGGACTTCAGATGAGCAGCAATGTGACCAGCGCCAGCAGTCTGTAGCTGCACAGGAGCGAGGGAAGCAGGAGCAGCAGAGAGGACAACAGCTCGCAGGAGGCACTTCCCGCATAATAGGGTCCATAGGCAGAGGCTCAGTTTTCTTGTCATGTCTGAACAGCAGTGTCTCAGGCATCTCAGGTTGTCATGTCAGACATCTTCAGCCTCCTAGAAGAAAGTTAGAAGAGGAGGAGGAAGATGAGGAGGAGGTAGGTGATAATGGCAATGCACCCCGAGCTGCTCCCATTGCTGCCCTGGATGCCCTTATTAATGCAAGGTTCACTTAGGTTGCATATAGTGGTACGATAGCATAGTGGATGTGTTACTGGACTAGAGAGGCTTGGGCTAATGATCTGGAGACATGAGTTCAAATCTCACCACGGCAGTTGGAATAAAAAGCTAGTGCCAGTAATGGTGACCATGAAACTACCAGATTGTCGTAAAAACCCATCTGGTTCACTGATGTCCTTTAGGGAAGGAAATCTGCCATCTTTACCTGGTCTGGCCGATATGTGACTCCAGACCCACAGCAATGTGGTTGACTTTTAACTGCCCTCTGCTACTCAAGTTGTATTCAAGAAGGTGGCTTATCACCAACTTCTCAAGTGCAATTAGGGATGGGCAATAAATATTGGCCTTGCCAGCGACACCCACATCAGTGAAAGAATAAAAAAATTCAGTGGACCCATGTCACAACCACATGCCATTGCCACTCTTACTGCGCACCCCACTCCTCCTGCTGCCCCCCCCCACTGACACAAAGCAGTCCTGCAACCAACCAATCCCCCCATTGGTCCCCATCAATTCATGTCTTCCCATTCATCAAACAAGTTAAAAAGCGACTTGCCACCCAGCACCCAAGAATGAACAAGATGGGAAAGTGGTGCAAAATAATCATTTTTTTGGGACCTAACTAAATAACACCACAACATTTCTCATACACTCATATGCATACCCTTTGGCAGCGACAAAGTCTTACCCTTCCTTTTCCTACAACTCCTACGTGGTGCAACCCCTGTGGCTTCAGCAGAGGTAGAGGCAGGCTGCTCAGATCCCTGCTCTGACTGCTGAGATGCTCTTGGCCGCTGTCCTCTGGGTTTTGGAGCCTGTGAGGGCCCCGCCAAAGACTGCTCCACCTGCATCTGTGCAGGGGCAGACTCGGCCATTGGGAGATGAGGCAGCATTTGGGCTACTGACTGTGGGGTGGACAACGGGTGAGAAGTGGAAATGTTTTGAGTGAAGTCCCCATGTCCGCGTCCCCTTTTGCCATCATCCCTCTCATGGCCCAGCCACATTTCACTATTACCACCATGCTGGAGAGTAGTTTGGTGCAGATCAGTGCAAGGCCAGGCTAAGGTATTTGTCATCCTACTTAAGGTGGCAGACATGTTGGCATCCAGAGTCTGCACAGCCATCTTCAAGGTATGCATGGACTCATTTGATTGGAGTGTTTGATGTTCCACGGCGCTGGCCACTATCCATGGAAAAACACATCATCTCAATAGCCTGTGACATCAACCCACTCATGCTTGAGGCGGACTCCTCCATTCTCTGTAGAATCGTGCTGAGTGTGCTTGGAAGGCCTGTCCATACATCACACATTATCTGCTGCTGCTCAATGGATCCCGACAGCCCACTGGATACAACGTCTGTGTCCAGCTGAGCAGAGCTTGGAGAGGACTATGCCCTCCGACGCGGACTCTCCACTGCTGTCCCTGCACCATCTGCACTTGCTAATTTGTGAAGTGTGAGTCGCCAGTTAAAACCCAACTATCTGTCTATGAGGTCCCACCGAAGTGCAAATATCTGAGCTGGTGCATAGATTGCATGAATCATGTGATGGTGCACCGTTAGAAGGAGAAGGATTCAGCTCCACTGAGAAGCCGTTAGCGGAGACCTCCAGCAATTCCTGCTGCATGCGTGAAGGCCCTGTCGCAGATAAAAGACATGAATGGCAAGGCAAGAATGTTGCAAGTTATTATGAAGATAATCATATTTCACTCGCTGTTGAAATCAAGTCAGCATGACTGAGTGCCGTATGACATGTGGGTGGCGGATATATAATTGTGTCATCAGGTAGCTGAGAGCTCCCCATCTCCCATTCTCAACGGCCTGGCATGCTGAACCTTCACTTATCTCCAGCGCCTTCTCCTCTGCAGTTGTTAGTTTTGAGATGGCTGGAGGGCCACCTACGGTTCTCTCCCTCTCCTTGGTGTTCTGTGCTCTCTTCTCCTGCAATGAGGGAAAGAACAGACCTATGAGTGAGTGTAATGGCAGGTGTTCATTTGGTGGGGGTGAGTATCAGGGAGAGGCATGAAATTGCATAAGAATGAGAGTGAGTGGGAGTGGTGGATGGATAGATGAGGATGCGAGAAAGTGCATAGACAGAGACGGATGGGTGCACCTGAAAGGTAATTGGTGTGAGGAGTGATTTTGCTTGAGAAGGCCAAATGAGGAGTTGGGGTAGAAACAGAAAATGCTGGAAATACTCAGCAGGTCAGGCAGTATCTGTGGAGAGAGAAACTGAGTTAACGTTTCAGGTCGATGACCTTTCATCAGAACTGGATAAAGTTAGAGATGTAACAGAGGCAGGGAAAGGAGGGATGGGAGGAAAAATAAAAGGGAAGGTCTGTGGTAGGGTCGAAGGCAGGAGTGATTAAATGACAAAAGGGATGATAGTGCAAAGCAAAAGGAGATGGTAATGGGACAAGTAAAGAAACAAAAGATGAATCTAGAAGAGGTGTAAATGGGAATGCAGAAGCATCAACAGTTGCCATGTGAAAACATAGGGGCAGAGGTTATGGTCTGAAATTGTTGAACTCGATGTTGAGTCCAGAAGGCTGTAAAGTGCCTAATCGAAAGGTGAGGTGCTGTTCCTCGAGCTTACGTTGAGCTTCGTTGGAACAGTTTAAGAGGCCAAGGACAGAGAAATCAGAGTGGGAGTGGAGCGGAGAATTAAAGCGACAGACGACCAGAAGCTCGGGGTCACCCTTATGGACTGAACGGAGGTGTTCCGCAAAGCGGTCACCCAATCTGCATTTGGTCTCCCCAATGTAGAGGAGACCGCATCGTGAGCAGCGAATACAGTATACTATATTGCAAGAAGTACAAGTAAATTGCTGTTTCACCTGGAAGGAGTGTTTGGAGCCCTGGACAGTGGGAAGGGAGGAGGTAGAAGGGCAGGTGTTGCATCTCCTGCGCTTGCACGGGAAGGTGCTGTGGGAAGGGGAGGGGCTGTTGGGGGTGATTGAGGAGTGGACCAGGGTGTCTCGGAGGGAATGGTCTCTTCGGAATGCTGAAAGGGGAGGGGAAGATGTGTTTGGTGGTGGGATCACGCTGGAGGTGACAGAAAATGGCAGAGGATGATCCGTTGAATGTGGAGGCTGGTGGGGTGAAAGGTGAGGACAAGGGGAACCCTATCGTGGTTCTGGGAGGGAGGGGAAGGAGAGCAGATGTGTGGGAAATGGGGCGGACACGGTCGAGGGCCATGTCAACCACGGTAGGGGGAATCCTTGGTTGAGTAAAAAGGAAGACATATCGGAAGCATTAGTATGGAAGGTGGCGTCATCAGAACATATGCGATGGAGACGGAGAAACTGGAAGAATGGAACAGAGTCCTTACAGGAAGCGGGGTGGGAGGAATTGCAGTCCAGGTATCTGTGGGAGTCAGTGGGCTTACAGTGGATGTTTGTCGATAGCCTATCCCCAGAAATGGAGGCAGAGAAGTCGAGGAAGGGAAGGGAAGAGTCGGAGATGGACCGTGTGAAGGTGAGGGAAGGGTGGAAAGTGGAAGCAAAGTGAATTAAATTTTCTAGTTCAGGGCAAGAGCAGGAAATGACACTGATATATTCATCAATGTATCGGAAAAAGAGGTGAGGGAGGGGACCTGAGTAGGACTGGAACAAAGAATGTTCCACATATCCCACGAAAAGGCAAGCATAGCGAGGAACCATGTGGGTTTCCATAGCAACACCTTTGATTTGGAGGAAGTGAGTGGAGTCAAAGGAGAAGTTGTTCAATGTGAGAACAAGTTCAGCCAGGCGGAGGAGGGTGGTGGTGGATGGGGACTGGTTGGGCCTCCATTCAGCGAAGAAGCAGAGCGCCCTCAGGCCATCCTGGTGGGGGATGGAGGTGTAGAGGGATTGGACGACCATAGTGAAAAGGAGACGGTTGGGGCCAGGAAACTGGAAACTGTTAAAGTGGTGGTGGGCGTCGGAAGAGTCGTGGATGTAGGTGGGAAGAGACTGGACAAGAGGAGAAAAAATAGAGTTGAGATAGGAAGAAATCAGTTCCGTGGGGCAAGAACAGGCTGAAACGATGGGTCTACCGGGGCAGTCCTGTTTGTGGATCTTGGGAAGGAGGTAGAAGCGGGCTGTGCGGGGTGGGGGAACTATGAGGTTGGCTGCCGTGGAGGGAAGATCTCCAGAGGAGATGAGGTCAGTGACATTCTTGGAAATGATGGCTTGATGTTCGGTAGTGGGATCATGGTCCAGGGGAAGTTAGGAGGAGAGGAGGTAGGAGAGAAAAGAGTGCTGTGAGTTCAGAGGGATGTAGGTTGGAGCGAGTGAGGAAAACAGAGAAATTGAGATGGCCGATGTTGCGCCGGCAGTTCGCAATGAAAAGATCTAGAGAGGGTAAGAGGCCAGAGGGAGGGGTCCAAGTAGAACGAGAATTCTGAAAACGGGAGAAAGGGTCAGCTGTGCAGGGGAAGACTCCTGGCCAAAGAAGTGGGCACGGAGACGAAGGTGATGGAACAAGAGCTCTGCGTCGTGCTGAGCTCGAAATTCATTGAGGTGGGGGCATAAGGCGATGAAGCACAGGCCTTGGCTGAGGACAGATTGTTCGGGGTCAGAGAGGGGAAGGTCAGAGGGGAGAGTGAAAATGTGGCAGGGGGTGAGATTGGAAGAAGGGATGGGGTCAGAGGAAAGTGAAGGGGAAGAAGGTTCCAGAGGGGCATTGTTGAGGAGTTGGCCTGATGCGCCCAGCAGGATGTAGGTGATTGTGCAAATATACTCACCTTTCCTGACCTGGTTAGGTCATTAAAGCGCTTCCTGCACTGCATCCAGGAGGAGCATGGCACTAGGCTCCTACTGTGGACCTCCTGGGCAACCTCCAACTATGCCTTCTTGGTTTCTGCCACAAGTTTCTTCCTCCCATTGCTAGGGAATAGCATGTCCTCCGGTTCCTCAAAGTCCCCAGAAGCACATCAAGGGAGTCAATCAATCAACTGGGGCACAGCCTTTGAACATCTCGAATCCATTTGGAATCTTCCTGTTCTATTCTTCCCAATGCAAACTCCTCCAAATTGCATCTTTGGATTGACCCTTTAAATACTGGAGTTGAGATCACGTCATGCGGGTCCTCATCACGCCCGCTGCTGCTGATTGAACGGGAAACCTGGAAGTAAAATGATAATGAGGCGACTACATTAAAAAGCCACAGACAGACCTGCTGAACATACTTCCGGATTGCCCATGCGATACCGGAACCCCCCCACCCCCAGCGCATTTCCCAATTAATATCGGGGCCTAAGTGTCTCACTCACCAATCCTACAACACTTGCAAATGATGACATTAGGGCCCATTAGCCTTTTCCTGGGGTATGGCTGGGCCCTGATTGTCATCCTGATCACATGTCTGATCATCGTTTTCTTCACCTTCTTCAGATGAATCAAAAAGTTGCAGCAACAATTTTGTGGGACTCTCAATGACACTTTTCTCCTGCAGTGAGCTGCACAAGAGAGAGGTGCACAACACAAATCTGGAGAACAGCAGAGAGCAGAACAGAGTGGAGAACAGCAGAAAGGGGAGCAACAGAGAGGTGGAATACTCAGGAGGCACTACCCATGTGCCAGGGTCAGCATCCTTGCCCTCTTTGCAGAGCAGTGCTTCCGCAGGCTCAGATTGTCATGGCAGGTGTTTGCACACATCTGCACCCTCCTTCAAGAAGAGCTGCCCCCTGCTGGACCTGATGGCCATGTATTGCCTGTCGCTGTGAAAGTCACCACTGCCTCCTTTGCCTCTGGCTCCTTCAAATGCGCCACTGGAGACATTGAGGATCTCTCAGTTGGCTGCGCATAAATGTATAAGGCAGGTCACGGATGGGTTGTTTGACAGAGCATCGACTTATGTCAACTTCCCGTGACGACAATAGCCAGAATGAGCACGCATTTGGATTTGCTTCTCTGGCTGGCTTCCCACAGGTACAGTGTGCAATCAATTGCACACACTTGGCACCAGATCAACCAAGCGGTTTCATCAACTGCAAAGGATTTCATTCCATCAATGTACAGCTGGTGTGCAACCACAAGAGGAGGTTCATTCAGGTGTGCGGCAGATTCCCTGGAAGCTGTCATGATGCCTTTATACTGTGGCAGTTCAACATTCCAAACATCTTTGCACCAGAAAACAGAATTAAGGGCTGGCTTGTAGGGGACAAGGGATACCCACTTCAGACTTGGCTCATGACACCTGTGAGGAACCTCACAAGTGAGGCACAAGAGCGCTCCAACGAGAGCCACATGGCAACCAGGTGGGTCACTGAGCGAGCCATTGACATGTTGAAGATATGTTTCAGGTGCATAGATAGGTCTGGAGGCGCCCCTCAGTACTCAACAGCAAGGATGTCCAGAATCATAGTGATGTGATGCGTCCTACACAAAATTGCACAGCAGAGGATTAGAGGTGGAGGATGACCAAGGTGATCGTCAAGTATCTTCTGATGAGGAGAACATTCAAGAAGAGGAGGAGGAAGAGGAGGAGGAGGAATATGAAGGGACACCCATCGCCAGATCAGCCGCGTACATTGCTGCCCAGGATGTCCTAATAGCTTGAAGGTTTTGCTATTGGGGACTCGCACAGGAAAATATACAAAATTAAATTCTCCTGCCCACTCCATCCACCACCACCATCCCCCGACCACCCCTCCCTTTGCACAGTCCTTCAAACACGCATACACCAATGGGTCCCATTATGTATTGACATTCATCGTGAAGGAAATGAAAGGGCTAGTTCGCACTCGGGACGCAATAATGGGCAAGACGTGGAAATGATTCGAATCAATTCATTTTATGCGCCGTTATAAAAAAAGGAAACTAACCAACATAACATTTTGTCAAACACCCATGTGCAGACCCTTGGTAAATTCGAATTTCTTGAACTTGCGCTTCTACGTGGTGCATCCTGTGTGGCTTCAGCAGAGGCAGAGGCAGGCTGCTCAGATCCCTGCTCTGACTGCCGAGACGCTTTTGCCCGACAGCCTCTGGATTTCAGAGCTCGGGGACACCAGCAAAGACTGCTCCACCTGCTCCAGGGCAGACACTGCCATCGGGAGAGGAGGCAGCATGTTGGGCACTGGCTGAGGGGGAGGGCAACAGGTGAGAAGTGGGAGCGCTTTAAGAGGACTTCCTACTTCAATGTCCCCTTTCACCATCATCCCTCTCCTTGACTAGTGCCACATCACTCCTACCACTCTGCTGGAGAGCAGCTTGGATCAAATCAATGACGCGTTGCAAGGCCATGGATACGATATCCGTCATCCTGTTTAAGGTAGCAGATATCTCCTGCACGGCAATGGTCATGACGTGTATCGACTCATTTGAGAGCCATGCTGAAAGCTCCATGGAGATGGACACTCTCTCCATGGTAGACATTCTCATATTACCTGTGACATCAATCCACTATTGTTAAGAGTTGGACTCCTCCATCATCTCGCTGTTGTGGAGAGTGTGCGTGGCGCGTCTGTCAGTACCTCGCAATGTTGCTGCTGTACTTCTATCATTCTCCTTCTCAACGATGGGTTAATCATCTGTGTCCAGCTGAGCAGAGCTTGGAAAGGATTGCACCCCCACCCCCCGACACGGACTCTCCACAGCTGTCCCCGCCACTAGTGTCTGCTCGTACTCACTTGTGAATTGTGAATTACCAGGTGAAAACCCAACTAACTGTCTAAGTAGGCCCACCGAAGTGTGAGTATTTGCGTTGGTGCATGGCTATACGTCTTGTGACAGTGCACCCTCAGAAGGAATGAGGTCCTCTGAGGAATCGTCGTCATGAATGTCCACAGACTCTTGCTCTACGTGTGAAGGCCCTGGAAGACAAAAGAAAGGGATATGAATTAGTCGTGACAAAGTAACAATCTTCACGTTCACCCTACTCGGGCTTCTCATACTTTAGTCATTAATGAAGTAAAATCAGCATGTGTGTGTCAGATATTTGTAATTCTGGCACCAAGCATCTGCGAGTTCCCAGTCCATCTCCGATTGACAGCAATGCACTTATCTCCACGGGCTCCTCCTCTGCATTTTGCATTTTGCACTTTCTCCTACAAGGGGCGAAAGAACTGACCTGTGAGTGACTGAAGGTCACATTCATCCAATGGATGTGGGGCATTCGGTGAGGGTGACTATCAGACAGATGCATCATATTGCATAAGGATTGGGGTGAGTGGCAGTTGTGGATGGATACATGTTGAGTTAAGATAGTGCATAAAAAGTGAAGGGTGGATGCTGCTGAAATTTAAATGGATGTGAGGAGTGATGTGATGGAATACGCTTGGCAAGACAGAGTGAGAGGGGTGGTGGGTTGTACACCACAGGTTGTAGGTGAATCAGCAACTGTACTCACTCTTCTTTACCTGGTTAGGTAATTAAACCGCTTCTTGCACTGCATCCAAGACATGGCACAATGCTCCTGCTGCTCATCTCCTCAACCACCTCCAAGCACGCCTTCTTGGTAACAGCAGCAGCTTTCTTCCTCCCATTGCTGGGAAAAAGTATGAGTCTCATGCTCTTGACTGCAACCAGCAGTAAATCAAGAGAAGTGCCATTCAATCTGGGTGCTGGCCTTGCTCTTCATGAATCCATGTTAAACACCTCCTAGCTCTTCCAAATTTCATTTTTGCATTGGCCCTTTAATAGTCGACTTGAGATTGCGTCACGTGGGTGCACATCAGGCCGCAGTGCAGCTTGGAGACGCAAAACCCAGAAGGAAATCAGTCAATCAAGTTTAAAATCGGAGAATCCGACCCACCAAATTTTCTCCTGGGGTTGCCACATGCAATTCCACCCCTATATCAGAAACATTAAAAGCCAGATTCCATCCTGTAATATTGGTATAACGCAACGACACTTAACACAAAGGCAAGCGCGTATTATATAGAGGGCGATCGAGATAGAATTGCAACGTTAACAAGTAGAGGTTACTTCAGAAACCACAAGCTATCTCGAGTGGTTTATTTCGGTCACATGAAGCCCAAGGTGAGTTACTTTCATGAAATACAATCCAGTGTGGTACTTGGGTTATAAATAGCTTTGGTGAGGAGAGACAGAGAGAGAGAGAGAGGCGTTAAAATTCAGGTAGGCTGGAAACCTGCCGGTGCCACCCTGGGCCAAAGTTAACGGACGCCCATAAAAACAGCGCAGGCAGCACTGGTATTTTGGTGCTGCCTGCGGATTTAAATTAGCGCAGAGCAAAACCTGTAGTGTAACGCGCTGTTTCGGGCAGTAGTCTCTGCAGGAGGCCCAATGTAGCGTGGCCGTAGCGTCCCAGGAGCAAGGCAGCGTTCTTTTAAAGCTAGCAGCACATTTTAGAAAGCAGTGCCGATCCCTAAGGATCCCTTGACATTGCACGCAGGCTTTCTGGCAGGACTGCCAATGCACCAAGCATTTCATTGTACATACCCATCAGCCTTCTTCTGTAGCCCACTTCATCGAAGTGCTGATCGGCGTCCTCTGCAGCAGAACTCGTGTGCGACCTCGCCCTCCGGGGAGCTGGCACCTGTGCTACCCTTGACCCCTGCCCTGGCTGCAGGCCTCTCATGCCCGGTGTTTCACCACGTGCCGATCCCACGTCTAAGCTATCCTCCAAATTATGCGGAGTGTCTGTATCTGAACTGGTGGCTGTCATCCTGAGAGAGGACAGCAATGTCTGAACTGTGAAATCGCGTCACAGAGCTGTATCTTCATCATCACTGCCTTCTTCCTAGTCCACCCACTGCATGGCCGGGTTGCAGTTCTCGGGTATCTGAAAGGAGAAAGGCACAAGGGTCAGGTTGCAATGCGGGGAGGGGGGGAAAGTATAAGGTGCATGCTTGCACCATCTACAGCTTTTAAATCAGAAGACATTGTGGGATGACGAGGAAGTGGG
Source organism: Squalus acanthias (assembly GCA_030390025.1). Taxonomy (NCBI): domain Eukaryota; kingdom Metazoa; phylum Chordata; class Chondrichthyes; order Squaliformes; family Squalidae; genus Squalus; species Squalus acanthias. The sequence goes on along the minus strand of CM059428.1, from coordinate 23,177,699 downwards.
ATGTGAGAAGGAGGATTAGGTATTAGGATACCGTCATCTTTGATGGCTTCAGCCCTGCCGCTGGCCACGGGTTCAGCGATGGCTGCTCCAATTATGGTGACCACCGTCCCCTCCATTGGGATAAGGTGATGCAGGCGCACCTGCTGCCTCCGGTTATGTGCAAACTTGTTCTGAAAGAGAGAGGGAAGTGTTTCAGTGATTGTGGTGGAATGTGTTTGGGTGATGTTGTTGTCATAGTTGAATAGCTGGCAGTGTGTGCAAGCTGTGAGATGTGGGTGTGAGGCTTGCAACAATGGTAAGTGTGTGAGGGTGAGGTAAAGCCATGAATGTGAGGTACGAGTCCTGTTTGATAGAGATTGTTGGTAGGTGAGTGATGGGGGTGTGGTGCATTGAGCAGTGACAGAGGCTAGTGGTGCAGTTGGTGGGATATGGCATTTGAAGATGAATTCACTGACCTTGACCGCTCGTGTGAGGTCACTGAACTTCTTGCGGAACTGCATCCAGGTCCTCAGGGCTTGACCTCTTGCATTGACCGCCACGGCTACCTGCTTCCACTGCCTTCGGAGAGTTTGCCTGGAGGGCCTCCTCGCCCCAGTGGATAGAGGATCTCTCTCCTCCTGTCCACCTCCTCCACCACCAAGGCCTCCAGTGCAGCATCTGAGAACCTTGAAGCATGCTATCTCCCCTGTTGTGCAATTAGTCACTCTTCTTGCAGACTCTCTTCCCCAGCCAGTTCCAGTATCTGCTCCAGCCAGAATGCACCTCCCCTTTAAGAGGTCAGGATGGCTTTAAGTGGTGCTCTCCTCGCATGAACGTGGGCCCCCTGCTGAGGCGTGCAGCCACTCAACAGCATATTTAATGCTGGGCTGCACACTACAATCATTTAAATTAGCAGGCCTGTATCGGAACCAACGGGCACAAGTTAATCTCGCATCACGATCCCCGTGCCCGTTTTTCGGGTCTATCGAATTTAGCACTCAGAGATATATAGATATAAAGGGCTGAATTTTGCCGGCACTCAGAGTGTGGGTTTGGAGGTGGGTCCGTTGTCAAAATCGAAATGTAAGTTTCCAAAGTGTCGGGTCTGCAAATTCAGAACAGACCCAACACCAAGCGGTGGGGTTGGCAGTTAAGATAGTTAAATGCTTGTTAAAGACTTGTTAACTACTATTTTGCCAGCCTATTTCTATTTTCAAGTCCCGCTCCAGGGACTTGAGCATATAAAGCTAGGCTGACACTCCAGTGCAGTGCTGAGGGAGTGCTGCACTGTCAGAGGTGCTGTTTTTCGGATGAGTCATTAAACCGAAGCCCTGTCTGCTTTCTCAGGTGGATGTAAAAGATCCCATGGCACTATTTCAAAGAAGAGCAGGGAAGTTATCCCCGGTTTCCTGGCCAATATTTATCCCTCTGTAGAATTCGCAAAATTATCGCGATTTTATAAAATTAAGAAGGAGACATAAAGTTTCGTATAAACAGCTTTATTTCAGCAGAATGCTGTCAAGTTTCAAAACGGACACAAACAGCCTGTAAAATGGCCGCCACGCCTCGTGGCAGAAAGTTCTAGACTTTCAGTAGGCAGACAAGATGGCGTTCCAATAAACATTTGTGCAAGATCGAAAAGATCCAACATGATGAGATAATGACAAGACGCGATGGGTTTACACTTTAAACATGAATACTGAAATCGGTCTCCCAGGTGCAAACAAAGGCTATTGTACTGAGCGATCAAGGACCTATCCAAAGACATTAATATGCAAAATCCCCACGGCTCTACGATGAGAGAGCCGTTTTGCGGGTACTCACAGCAAGCATTTGGAAGCCCCAAAACCCCTCCAGGGAGACTACTAGCCGGTTCCACAATGGGAGAAATATTAACGGGTACTCAGACAGTTACAAGTGTCACCGAAACCCATTAAAGACTGAGATCACCCCATACAAGAAGTTTGAGCGCCAAAACCCTGACAAAAGATAGACATTAAGATTGGGCGGGAAAAGAGGAATTACAGCACTATAACTGTAAGGTACAACCGTCCATCTTTCTCTTGCTGCTTTGACTCGCTGGAAGGCTGCTGAACTTTTATTCTCTTGCCTGACGGCTCTGGACTCTGATCCGCTAGGATCAACCTCGTGGCTTGCCGCGAAGATCTGTGGAGAACTGGGCTGTGAGGCCTGGAAGCGGGCGCACCATCCCGAGAAGTCGGTAAACGGTGTTGGAACCGAAGGCCCGAGAGGAGATGAGATGAGATGAGATGAGAAGAGAAGAAGACGACAATACGTATCGCCACGGTCAGTAAGCCCCGACCGCGCCTGTAAGTCGAATAAACACTTCTTCGAATTTTATCGGCTACTCCACAACTGGCCTAGGAAGACCCTTCTTCGAGTTCTATCGAACCGGTGTAGGGCACAGGAAGACTCTTTTTTGAGTAGTATCAGAACTCCGAGGACAACACAGATCTTCATGACAGCAGACGGTCCAGCCTGCTAGCCGGAGCAGAAACGAGTAAACAAGTGGGGTACAGAGACCCCTGATCAACACGTGGATAGTCAGGCGCTGCGGTAAAAACATCCGAGCAGAGTTTCGGAATTCTCCGAGTTATCACGAGTGGTGAGCATGAGTCTCGATCCTACAAATCTAGATTAGGACAGGTATTGATAGGGGAGGGTTTAAGTTTTAAGGATAATTATAATGTGTGTCCCCTTTTACGATGTGTCGTGCGCTCCTCGTTTCCCTAAAATTAGTTTCATAACTGTGTGTAAGATTGTACTGTCGTTAATCTGTGCTTATGACATGTATCTCGTAATCTTGAATAATATGCAATAAAGATTTTCCATTTCGCACTATTCAACCGGGTCTACCTGAGTCTTCTCTGCATTATTGCTCTCGCACCTAAGTCCAGTGTCAGAACCGTAAGGGCGAGTGAGTCGAACCACTCATAGGTGTCTAGTATTACCAGGCTGGCTGGAGACCAGAGCAGGCAACAAGGCCTAACCCCGCACTAGCACCCAGGCTAAGCACAGAGCCGCAGGTCACCCCTTACAGATAATGGCGACCACGAAGGGACACTGGCAGCGAGAAAATAATGTGTTAGACCCTGGTATGAATGGGCGAAATGTTATGGAAGAGAGAATAGCAGATTATGTGTTTGGAAAAGTGAATTTGACTAAGAAATGGATAAGCGTCCACTAGAGGCAGCCGTGAGGTGGACAGGTAGCAAGGAACATAAAAGAACAGTAGAGAAAGCGGTCTGGCTGATGTGCTATAAAAGACAAGTCCAGCTTTCGGACCAGGTCATCTTAGCGCAGGCAGCTCAGATCAAGGGTTTAGAGGTGGAAATGGACGAGAAGGTCGCGGGGGGGGCAGCAGCTCATCGCGTCTTTAAATGCGTTGCATCAAGAACGCCAGTTAGTCGCCAACCACCATGAGGCGAAAATAGATTACCTCGAGTGCCAGGTCACTGAGGCAAAGTTAAATGAGGGCAGAATAAAGGAACGATGTGCCCGCCTAGCTGCCCAAATAAAAGCCCAGGAAGAGAGCTTAACAGGGGTTAGGGCGGCATATAAGATGGCCCTCGAGGATAAACATGAGGGGGCCGATCACAGCGTCTGCCAAAGAGAGATAGGGAACCTTAAAGAGGCCCTGAATAAAGCGCACGGCATGGTGTGCCTTATCAGCCCGTCAGCACACCAGCCGCTGGTGGGTGGGGAATTTCAGAAATCCCCACCGAACAAGGCAGAGGAGGTATTTTCCACTGTGCCCTCCGCGCCACCCAGCTATTCGGCAACCTGGGTAAGGAAGGAAGTGGTAGGAGTAGAGGAAGAGGTCCCCGAGGTAGTACAGCCCCCCGAGGTAGAAGTGAAGCCGGGACCGTTGTGTCCGGTCACGGGTATCAAAAGGGGCCCGAACAGAGACGGTGGGGCAGAGGGGAATCTCCTCAACCAGCTTGTGTTGCCTCACAGCTCACACCAGCTGAGGGCTATGATCAGTCACGTACGGAAGCTGTCCGAGTCAGACGACCCTTCCGTACATTTCAGGGAGGTAGAACAAACCGCAGCCATTAACGGCTGCGACGATGGGGAAAAAGCAAAAATGCTGTTGTTCTCATTAGACAGCTCGATCCTTCAGTGTCTCTCAGACGAGAGCAAGAGGGGAAATAATACCTATGGGGAATTGAGGGACGAGGTCCTGGAAGTGTTGGGAGCGGACGATGAAGGTCCGTTCGTTAGATTGGGACAAACAGTGCAGATGGAGGGAGAACCCCTGAAAGTTTTCGCCGACAGACTGTGGCCAGTATACCAGCGTAGCTGCCCAGGTGCGCCAGAGCGCGCCTATTTGAACGGCGTCGGTTTAACTCATTGGCTCAGGTGTGTAGTAGCCAACAGTTTGCCAGCCGTCAGGGAGCAGGCCAAAGCGTGGTTTGATCCCACTAACCCCGCCACTACAGAGGAGTCGGTCCTAAATCGACTCACGGTAGGGTACCGTAATACCAGGAGTACGGGAGCACGTCCCCTTAAGGGAAAGGTGCATGAGGCGCGGCCCACAGCCCCGGCTCAAAAGGAGTGGCATCAGGAGGGAAATCGCGTCCCACAGGCCAGTAATGCTTGTTTCGGATGCGGAAAGACAGGGCACTGGCGCAAGAACTGCAGGAATCCTTGGAAGGAGTCCAGGGATAAAAATCCCACAGTCCGAGCCCAGGCGCCTGTTTCTGATAGGGGAGCTGGTGCAACTATCCATCCCGATGCGATCGAATCAATGTTGGGAGCCATGCGCACCCTCATGATTTCGCAAGGAAGGGTGGCAGTCGCTACCGGCCCTGCAGATGCCGCAGCCCCGTCCAACGGTACCCAATGACTGGAACCGGTGCAGCCTGCCTACCTGTGTCCCTTTAAAAGACACACACAGGAGGGGGTCTCCTGTAGGGAGGCCAGGTTAGAAGAGCAGGCCCTGCGGGAGGAGAACGCCCGCTTAATGGGAAAGTTAGACGTGCTGGAAGGGCAGCTTGGAGGGATAAAAGCAGCCTACAGGGTAGCCAGAAGCAGGGAGAATGAGGATTTAAATCAGTGCAAACTGTATAAGCCGGGTGCACAAGGGCCAACCACAGGGGCCAAACCTGCGAGTGGGGACTCGCAGCCCCAGGTAGGGCCACAGGGCACACAGGCAGGCAAAGCAGCTTGCATCAGGGGAGAGGACATCCTAGCAAAATGTAGGATCCTTTATTTGGGTTGGGAGTCAGATGAGGAAGAGCTCGAGGAGCTCAACGAAGATAGTGACACAAGCGAAGAGGAGCTGGAATCGGAGGACGAAAGGGTCCCCCGCGATTCAGGTATAGGGGAGACAGGGGCTGCAGATAGAGATCCACACAGGGTGGAGGCCGAAGCTGCAGGTCCCGAACGCAGGGGGGCGGAGCTAGGGGAGGCGGAGCCAGCCGCTGTGGTGGGACCACAGGGCGTGGCGATGGAAGCCTCAGAGCCCGAGCCGCCCGCCTTGAACGTCTTGCCCTCGAGGGAGGTAGGGACTGCGAGTGAAGGGCCGCCTACTGGGCCAAGTAGGGCGGTGCCACAAGCTGCAGATCCCGAGTTCAGGGAGGCGGAGTCAGGGGAGGCGGAGCCAGCGACTGTGGTGGGACCACAGGTCGCCACGGTGGAAGTCTCGGAACCCGGTCCGTCAGTCCTGGAGTTCCTGCCCCCGGTAGTTCCCCGTAGGTCAAGTCGGAAACCCCAGCCCAGAAAGATGTGGGTAAGTCCCCCGTATGTCCCTAAGCGTAGGCCCAGGGCTAAGGCAGCCCAGGGAGAGCCCAGTCACAGCGCAGCAGCAACAGGCTGCGGCAGATCAAAGGGAGGGGTCAATGCCCTCCCACCGTTGGGAGAAGCCTGCGGCAGCAACCGCAGAATTTGAGTAGGCCGCCCTGGGAACGGGCGGCACTGTACAGTTATTAAGATAAGTGATAAGTTTAGGATGAGTTTATAAGTTTATAAGTTTAAGTTTATAGTTTTAAATCAGGTTAAGTTTGTAGTTTAATTTTTTTAACAGAAAATGGTAAAATGATGGGAGTTAGAAATAGGAATAGTTAAAGTCTATCCAGCGCACATGTCTTCTTACGTGAGGCGAGGTCAGGGGACCCGCTCACCCTTCACAAAAGCCAGAGACTCTTGGGAGGCTGGCTACCTCATTCTATCTGATCACAGGAACCAAGGAAGGATGGAACGGATTCTGGTAGTGCTCGCGGCATTTGGATGTGGATTGGCCTATCGAGGCCGCACCAAGGATGTCGTGGTGTTTGGATGCTCCGGGGACACGGCCCCCATCGCGGTGGATGGGACCGGAAGGCGAGAGGCTGAGGAGACCACCACCTATTTCCACAAGGGAAGGTGGCCAGGATGGCTGGGAACGAATTCCACTGAGTATTCCAGTACATCGGGTTTTGCCTACAAAGAGACTTCTTTAATGTGCCCCAAAGTGAGGATCATCGCACCCAGAGTCAGCGTCACCGTCGGCAAACGGATTTGTTTGACTTGTAATGGGAATGTCCCATTGAGCCGATGGTGGTGGCTGCGAAAGCTGAGCAAAAACATGAGGAACTCTTCGGTCGAGTGGGAGCGACTGGGTAATAATACCCATCGGACAATTACGGGGACAAACGGACAAGTGAGAGTCTGTTGGGACAAATGGTGGGAACCGGATGAGGGAATTTATGTATGTATGTGGGGGTCAAAGCACGTTTGCCCCAAAGGCATCTCCATATTTTTCATCAATCAATGGCAGGATAACGGGCAGGGGATGAGGTGGGATGCGAGCACCAGGGGTGCGGAGCTCCATACTCTTCGATCCCGGTAAATGCCACTGAACTCATTACGCGCCCACGCAAGGCCCCGCCCACAATTCCGGTGGTTCTAGCTAAGGAAGAAGGGTGCCCAAAAACCAGTAAGGGACCCGGGAATGGTTTGGTATTGGTCCCTACAGACCAGATACTATTTCAGGGGGTACATTACGCGGTGGCCTCGGTGATTTTAAACCTCACCGAGGTGCGGTTGCCGGAGTGGTGCCCCAAAGAGACGGAACAGTTATATCAGGTCCTGTTGACCAAGATGTTTAGGCAATTTTATGAGTTCGATTTCGCGGAAATTGATAAAACAAGTTTGTACACCGCACCACATGAAGTTTTGGGTCAGGTAGGGAGGCAAAGAAGGGGTGTTGTGAACGACATGTTCACTGCTTTCAATACAGGTACATCTGTGGTCAACGCTCTAGACAGCGTGGAGCTGCAGACCCAGATTAATGGCTTAAAAACACAATTAAAGAATATTCTCACAGATGAAAATAAGGTGGTTGGGTCTGGGTTACACGAGGACCAGGCCATGACTCTCCATTTAAAAGAAATAATAGCTGAACTAGAGAAACATGCGCGTACGGTAAATGCCCTGATCAGGGAAGATCGGAATGCGTCCAATCAGGCTGCGCAGAACGAGGTGTGCGTGTTTTACGGGGCGTGGTTACTGGGCGAGGGCCGCAGTAATTTGGAGGATTTAAAACAAGGTTTGGTCCCGTCCTGGATAAGTAACAAACACCTGCAGGCGCTCCACCCTTTTCAGAACGCATTAAGCCCGTGCCAGCTCAGGCTAGCTTCAGAAGCATACCCAGTCCCCGTGGACTGCGGACGATCAAACCACACCATCATGGGTATAGTATTACGTATGCCGGTTTTGGGTGACACAGCAAAGCCCGCCCCGGTGTATCGGGTAGAGAACATTGGTGTCATTCAGGAGGGAGCCCACATTCGCTATGCAGCGGTTCCACCTTACGTCATCCGCTGGGAGCAAACGATGACAGGTACAGATCTCTCTGGTTGTCGTGGCCGGGGAGCACACATAATACTGTGTCCCCAGCACTTGAATGCCTTTTTAACACCACAGTGCGGGTTCAGAACGGCTGGCGCCAAGCCCATGAATTGCACCATGGAGGCAATGGCACAAGATCATGTGCCTCCGCAGGTAGCATACATCGGGGGTGGAACATATTGTGTTACCACTGCAGCGCAACACTACCAGCATGGAAACCGTAGCCGGTGTCCGGTGAGTGACAGCAGTTTCTGTTTTAAACCCAGGGCTGAAGTTCAAGTGGCACAGCAGCGAATTGTCCCGATCCCTGAACCATCCACTGTTCATCTTACAGTAAAAGAGAACTTCACCGACTTGCAGCGATTCGTCGCGCATTTCGGATACCTCATTCCCCCTCTCCCTGAACACCTCACCAAGCTTTTGAAAGCCGTCGCGGTATCGCAAAAACATTTTTACACCCTAGAACAAAAGACTGTCGAGATAGGGACAGAAATTCTAGACATAGTAATTCCACCGTGGTGGGATCTGTTCACCAACATTGAAGTGCCTTCCTGGATTAGAATAGCCTCCCACATTTTAGTTGTATGCCAAATGTTTATTGTGATATACTTATTGGTCGTACACTGTAAGAGAGGCAAACGCCTCACCAAGAACGAAAACACGGGAGAGTGGCGAGAACGTTACATGCGCGTGCACGATGAAAGCACCGCGTAAACGGACAAAATGGCATCACTCCAGTTTTTCCACGTGCGCCTCGGAAGTGTTGTAATTGATCGTGATTTTTCTCAGAAACTTTAATTACGTTTGGAACTCTACATGTTTAAGAGTTGGTTTTGATTATTTTGGTTTGGTGTTGTTGAATATGATTTGTTTGGTTGGTTTTTGTTTTCTTTTTTCCTTGAATAAAAAATATGCATATGCAAGTGGTGCGAGAGGCATCGGCCTGGTTACACCTGGAAGGAAATGCACGCGGTGTAAGTTAAAGGCAAAAGCTGCCTACGGTGTTATAAGAATGTAATTTTCCTGGGAAATAAGGACGACACGGAGACCCTAGATAGTTTTAAGTTATGGGAATTTTTGGATATGGAGAATCGAGATAATATTGCTCACCACAATGTTTTTGATACGATAAGCGGAGTTATTCGCATCAACAGGAGGGACTGTAGAATTCGCAAAATTATCGCGATTTTATAAAAATAAGAAGGAGACATAAAGTTTCGTATAAACAGCTTTATTTCAGCAGAATGCTGTCAGGTTTCAAAACGGACACAAACAGCCTGTAAAATGGCCGCCACGCCTCGTGGCAGAAAGTTCTAGACTTTCAGTAGGCAGACAAGATGGCGTTCCAATAAACATTTGTGCAAGATCGAAAAGATCCAACATGATGAGATAATGACAAGACGCGATGGGTTTACACTTTAAACATGAATACTGAAATCGGTCTCCCAGGTGCAAACAAGGGCTATTGTACTGAGCGATCAAGGACCCATCCAAAGACATTAATATGCAAAATCCCCACGGCTCTACGATGAGAGAGCCGTTTTGCGGGTACTCACAGCAAGCATTTGGAAGCCCCAAAACCCCTCCAGGGAGACTACTTGCCGGTTTCACAATGGGAGAAATATTAACGGGTACTCAGACAGTTACAAGTATCACCGAAACCCATTAAAGACTGAGATCACCCCATACAAGAAGTTTGAGCGCCAAAACCCTGACAAAAGATAGACATTAAGATTGGGCGGGAAAAGAGGAATTACAGCACTATAATTGTAAGGTACAACCGTCCATCTCTCTCTTGCTGCTTTGACTCGCTGGAAGGCTGCTGAACTTTTATTCTCTTGCCTGACGGCTCTGGACTCTGATCCGCTAGGATCAACCTCGTGGCTTGCCGCGAAGATCTGTGGAGAACTGGGCTGTGAGGCCTGGAAGCGGGCGCACCATCCCGAGAAGTCGGTAAACGGTGTTGGAACCGAAGGCCCGAGAGGAGATGAGATGAGATGAGATGAGATGAGAAGAGAAGAAGACGACAATACGTATCGCCACGGTCAGTAAGCCCCGACCGCGCCTGTAAGTCGAATAAACACTTCTTCGAATTTTATCGGCTACTCCACAACTGGCCTAGGAAGACCCTTCTTCGAACTATATCGAACCGGTGTAGGGCACAGGAAGACTCTTTTTTGAGTAGTATCAGAACTCCGAGGACAACACAGATCTTCATGACAGCAGACGGTCCAGCCTGCTAGCCGGAGCAGAAACGAGTAAACAAGTGGGGTACAGAGACCCCTGATCAACACGTGGATAGTCAGGCGCTGCGGTAAAAACATCCGAGCAGAGTTTCGGAATTCTCCGAGTTATCACGAGTGGTGAGCATGAGTCTCGATCCTACAAATCTAGATTAGGACAGGTATTGATAGGGGAGGGTTTAAGTTTTAAGGATAATTATAATGTGTGTCCCCTTTTACGATGTGTCGTGCGCTCCTCGTTTCCCTAAAATTAGTTTCATAACTGTGTGTAAGATTGTACTGTCGTTAATCTGTGCTTATGACATGTATCTCGTAATCTTGAATAATATGCAATAAAGATTTTCCATTTCGCACTATTCAAACGGGTCTACCTGAGTCTTCTCTGCATTATTGCTCTCGCACCTAAGTCCAGTGTCAGAACCGTAAGGGCGAGTGGGTCGAACCACTCACAGGTGTCTAGTGTTACCAGGCTGGCTGGAGACCAGAGCAGGCAACAAGGCCTAACCCCGCACTAGCACCCAGGCTAAGCACAGAGCCGCAGGTCACCCCTTACACCTCATCCAACATAACAAAAACAGATTATCTGGTCATTATCACATTGCTGTTTGTAGGAGCTTGCTGTGCACAATTTGGCTGTTGAGTTTCTCACATTACAACAGTTACTCCACTTATAAAAAAATACTTTGTTTGCTGTAAAGCACTTCGAGATGTCCGGTGGTCGTGAAAGGCAGTATATAAATGCAAGTCTTTCTTTCTTTCTTTTCTTTCTTTTACCACTTTTTTAACGAGGTTCACGTTGTTCGGAGATCATGTCAGGTAAGTAGGTCGGGTTCTTTATGTCAGCCCATTGCTGTGAATAGGTGACAGCTGCAAAAGTGGTATGAAAACTACCATTTCACAGCTGGTCACTTTCCAGTGTCAGAAGCTTGAGCCTTCAGGACTTGGAAGACACTTTTGAGCTGTTTGGAAGTGTTTGGAGTAATCTCTCTATCCACTGTCACCTCCTTGGAGCCAGCTCTCTCACCATTGACAGATCGCTTCTGTCATCTCAACTTCAGCTGCCATCTATTCCAACAGCATCGGTGCCCTTGAAAAAATCGCACCTTGGTCCTCCGCGATCAGCCCCAACACCAGCAGCACCAGGCACACCAACATCACCAACAACAACACCAACCTTCTCCGCAATCTCCTGATGCTGCACAGGACACAGGCCATCAGCACCCAACAACATTGCTGCCCGGGAGGCCAGCGATGGCATCACCATGGCCAGATTTTCACTTGACGCTGTACACCCTGGCTGCCACATGATGCACCAGGAAGACACCAGCACCATAATGCATCCCTACAATGTCCAAGCCATTCCTTTCACACGCTTCACGTTTGTGGGAGGGAGGGGGTGAAGGGGGAAGTTATGTCTCAACATTCACTGGAACTCACTAAGACACTTCCAAAGGTGAGCACAGATCTGTCCAAGAAGGCAAAGTGTTGAAAATAAAGATTTTGATGTTTGACAACACATTAGCAGAAAATGTACATGAACATTGCATAAGACACCCAAGTGCCTACCCTTGTGTGTTGTTAGTTGGTATGATTGGACTAGGATGAGGGTGAATGTGAGATGTGGCTAGTGAGATGGGGAAGTGATAATGTAGATAGAGAGGGATGGGTGGAGGTACAAGGTAAGTTGGTGTGAGTAAAGATGTGCAGGAGTAGGGTAGGGAAGGCAGAGTGATGGGGATGTGATGAGTGGCACAGCAGGATGAGGTTGAGTGTGGCTTTGCAGTAACGTTTCGTGATCTACTGAGATCATTGAAATGTTCACGCCACTGCAGCCTGGTCCTCCTGACGACATCCCTGCTTTTGCCCTCCTGTGCAATGAGCAACCAGGCTGCGTTAGTCTCCTGGGGAGGTCTCTTCTGCCCTTGGAAGGGAAGAGAACCTCCCTGCGTGCTGTGACTCCCTCCATAAGCATATGGAGGGAGTCATGGGAGAGCCTGGGTGCAACCGTCCACCTTTGTGCAGTGCTTGTCAGTGTTCTCAATGCTGTAGAACACTGACAGAACAACTGTCAAAATGATTTTGGACATGGCCCCTTTAAGGAAACCGGCTGATGACGCGTCATCAAATGACGTCATCAGACCCATTTCCGTTTAATTGGCTGGGAACCTCACAGGGCGGGCTTAACAAGCCCAATTAACTTAAAATCACTTGGCGAGTGCGGGCTGCAGTAGGCAGCGGGCTGGGGCCGTGACACTGACCCCGGCCGCCCGGACCCGCCTCGGTCGGCGAAATCGTGGCCAGAGAATATATTCTATTATCATATCAGAGTTCATTGAATGGAAATGTCAGCTTTGTTCTTTAACGAAATAGGTATCAAGATACGGTGTCAACAACAACTTGCATTTGTAAAGCACCTTTAATATAGAAAAACATCCCAAGGGGTTTCATAGGGGCATAATCAGACAAAAATGGACACCCAAGCCAAAGGAGGAGATATTGGAGGGGTGGTGGGGTTGGTGCTTGGTCGAAAAGGTGGGTTTTACGAAGGCTCTTCAAAGGACTGGGGAAAGGTGGAGAGGCAGATCGAATTCCAGAGTATGGGGCGTAGGCGACTGAAGGCATGGCTGCCATTGATGCGGTGAAGGGAGTGGGGGATGTACAAGAAACTAGAGTTAGAGAAATGCAGAATTCTGGTGGGGTTGGAGGGGGAAAGAGAGGTGAGAGTTGTAGGACTGGAGGAAGTTACAGAGATAGGGAGGGACAAAGCCATGAAGAAATTTAAACACAAGGCTGAGAATTTTAAACTGAAGATGTTGAAGGACCGGGAACCAATGTAATCAGCGAGTACAAGGGTGATGGGTGAGTGGGTTTGGGATAGGATACAGGCAGCAGAGTTTTGGATAAGCCTAACTTTACAGAGGGTGGAGGATGGGAGACTGGCCAGGAAAGCATCAGAACTGTTGAAGCTGAAGGTGACGAATGCATGGATGAGTTTCAGCAGCAGATAGGCTGAGGCAGGGCTGGAGGTGGGCAAGGTTATGGAGGTCATTCGGATGGAGAGGATATTGTGTCGGAAGCTCAGTTCAGGATAGAACAGGATGCCAAGTTTGCAAATAGTCTAGTTCAGCCCGAGACATTGGCCGGGGAGAGGGTTGGAATTGGTGGTGAGGACTCAGAATTTGTGGTGGAGGCCAATATCTCCAATATTTAACTGGAGAAAATTGTGGCTCACACAAGACTGGATGTCTTACAAGCAGTCCGACAGCAGAGAGGCAGTAAAGGGGTCCAGGTAGGGTACTGGAGACGTAGAGCTAATCGTCATCAACATACTTGTGGAACCCGACCCAATGTTGCCAGATGATGTCACCAAGAAGAATGCTGATGAAGAGGGAGGACAAGAATAGAACTTTGGGGGACTCCAGAGGTAACGGTACAGGGCAGAACAAGAAACTATTGCTGGAGATGGTTGTGATTGGATAGGTAAGAGCGGAACCAGGCAAGGGCCAATGAGCTGGACGATGGAGGAGAGGCGTTGCATGCGGATGGTGTAGCTGATCATGTCAAAGGTTACATGGAGTACTGTGGTCACAGTCACAGATGATGTCATTTGTGACTTTGATTAGGACCGTTTCAGTGCTATGGCAGAGACGGAAACCCGATTGGTGGGATTCAAACATGGAGTTGCAGGAAAGATGGGCACTGATTTGTGAGACGAAACACATTCAAGAACTTGAGTGGAAAGGGAGCTTGGAGATGGGGTGGTTGTTTGCAAGGACAGAGGGGTCAAGGGTCAAGTTTTAAGGGAGGGTGATGCTGAAAGGAAGGGGGACAGTGTTAAAGAGTAAATCATTTAAAATGTCAGTTAGCATGGTTTCTGGGAAGAGAAGTTGAATGGTCACATTTTAGTTGGAATGGGATCAAAGAAGCAAGGAGGTGGGTCTCATAGACAAGATAAGCTTGGACAGGGAACGACGGGAGATAGGAGAGAAACAATAGAAGGATACAGGATCAGGGCTAGGACAGGAGAGATCCTGGGAGGAGGTTTGGCTTGTGGGGATGGTGAAGGGTGGGGAAGCAGCAGAGGCGGATGGTCTTAATCATAGTGATAAAAAAGTCCATGAGCTCCTCGCTTGTTGTGGCTTATCCAAAGGGGACTCAAGCCTGGGATGGCAGCCGGAGAGTGAGAAGACAAAGTTATGATGGCATGGGGTAGGGATTGGGCAGGCCAAAGCACATGAGAGGAGAGAAATGAAAGGAGGCATGGCTGGGTGACAGGAAGGGGAAAGAGACAGGAGAGAAAGACCCAAGAGGGGCCAAAAGGTAGGTAGAAATAATGGGCTTGGGTCCAGAGCAAATGGACACAGAGGAAACTCATGTTACATAGGCATCACAGAGATTAGGAGAGACACCTCCTGGTCCTAGACAGTGGACAGGAAGGAAACAATACGAGGGAGAGAGAGAGTCCAAATATAAATTCAGGCCCCAAGATGGGATAAAGTTGAGCTGTAGACAGGGTGGGATCAACTTAGAGCATCGACTAAACAATGTCCAGGTTTGTAGAAAGGGAGTGAATCCAGGAGCTGCTCGAGGGGCAGAGTTATCAGTGGGCACGTTGCACACTTGTGCAAATTAACTGTAGTTTTGCCATTCTAGGATGACCAGCACAGGACATTCATGCCCACATCATGCTGGGGTGGAAGGACAAGCGCAGAAAATCTCTCTCTACAGCACCATTGGATTACGTGTTTGATGTAGGCCTCAGTCCAATGGTTCTGATATTACAGGGTAAGCTGCCACCATTCTTCATATTTATATATTACACTGAGACCTGAATTAGTGTTTCTCTTGGTTGGGTATGGTTTTTAAATGTGCATTTTTCCTAATTTTAGTCATTTATTTTTAGTCTTTTAAACCTCCCTAAGGTATGTCACCAGTCGAAATGGCGGACATTGATTTCGTATCAGGCTTCGATTATTCTCTAACTGTCCATTAGAAATGGGCTGCAATTAGCCCAGGGGGACTTACCTGCAAAGTTTTTTCCACCTCTCTCTCCATGTGATGATGTGACATGGCTCCCCCAAATAACATGTGAAACTTCGGAGTTCAGCGAGTGGGCAATTGTGGGCAAGTGCCCAGGGTTCATCACATCTGCTGGGGGCAGGCTTTCGGTTTTCACTAAACCTCACTAACATCCCCCCCACGCCCACAACTTTACATCGTATTTACAGCACAGAAACAGGCCATTCGGCCCAACAACTCTATGCCGACGTTTATGCGCCCACATGAGCCTCCTTCCACCCTTACTTCAACTAAACCCATCAGAATTATTTAAATTATCAGCTAGGGGGGCAAATTTCTAATGTGCTGGAAACAGAGCCTCGGCTGACATAAGCCCCCTGAGTGAGAATAATATCTATAATCAAAAGATTTGAATTGCATAACAGATTAAAGTCGCAGGTAACAAATATAATTTAATTCAAATTCTCAGATCTTTTACAAATCTGCTGCGTGTGTCCTTTGAGCACATACATTACTCAAAAAAATTATAATTTTGAAGACTGCAGAAAGTTATATCTAATCGAGCAATCTGTTGTGCTGCTTTATCAATACAACTACATTGACTGCAGTCTGAGGTCTTTATTGAGCATTGCTGTGGTGCTGAATGGATATGCTGCTCACACAGCAGTACAGCAAACAGTTCAACTACAATTCTTTAAGCTTGAAAGCTTGTTCCACAAAATCATCAGCTTTTTCATGTTTAACGCTGCACAAAAGAATAATTGGCAATTAACTATGTTTACTGGAAATCCAAGTACGTTATTGCAAAAAGATTGAGAGACATGATATAATATCGTCTCTGCAGCTTCTGACATCAGGCAGTGCTTCTACCTCTCTATACTGTCTAGCATTTGTTTTTCCTGTTTCTCTAATCTGTCTAGCACTTGTGTTCCCAAATGAAATCTGTGCTCATTCTATTGAATGTTAAAAATAGTGACAAAATGCTGATTTTAACAAGATAAATACCGCAATCACAAGACAACAGACCAAATCAATACAATGCGAAAGGTAGGTTCAGACCTCATTACCATCAAGACTTGGTGTCATCTTGATTTTCTGTTAAGCCAAAAAGCAGATTGTGCTACGGTTTTGGGATGACACGTGGGTCAAGGCCTTGTCATTTGCAAATCTCAAAAGGATCCTATTTAGTACTCAAGCAAAGGATAAAATATAGGCGTAAATAAGTGCATATTACGTATTTCTTCTAACTATATTTAATTTTTATCCCTTCCAATTTTTAAAGCCGAGAATATACAGCAAGATTGTAGACAAGATGCACTAATTGGAAGTATCTATTTGTTATTTAGCCGTACCAGGAGGGGAATTTTTCTTTTTCTTTTACATTTTGGTACAGTCCTATGATTTGGTATAATGAGGACAGGAGTCGCAGAGCTTAACCACACTGCAGTTGGGCTGTTCAATTTCAAAAGCATGGTGGGGGGGGTGGGACAGTGAAGGGTCGTGGGGGAGGAGGTCTTTTAATCTGGCATCGCCATGGCGGTAGAACCTGGAGCACAGTGTGAGATTTGACTTACTGCTCGATTCCCGGTATGTCAGCAGTGAGGTGACTTTGTGACTTTCTAAGTAACCTCTAAAAATTGAATTTGGTGTCTTATGTTTGGTTCCTGGACGTGTATCTCTCTGCTTCCCCCTCCTTCTGCATTAAGAGAATGTAAACATTTTAATTCCTAAAGATAGATTTTACCCGAATAAAGCGTTGAAAATTTGTCCTGTAGCTTTTCTTGAAATCATTTTGAAAAACAACCGAGCAGAAACTGCTAGAAGCTAAAGAAAAATACTCCATCAATACAGGTAATGGGAAGGTATGATGCATTCTGGGAAAATAGACATGCTCGAACTGCACAATCCAAATTCACACCTTTAAGCAAGAATGTCAAGTCCAAGCCCAGGCTTTTGGGAAAGGCTGAGGATTACAAGTCAAAGCTTTAATGAAGGCATTAAAAGACACAAAATACAATTCAATGGATACATTTGATCATGTTATTGTGAAACGTGAATTTTGGTTTATTTTAAACCCTGATAGTGGAGATCAGAGATTTCAGTTATGTAAACAAATATGGCGCAACAATCACAAAGTTGTGAGGCTTCCTAGATCTTCCCTGAGAATATCAGTTAATTATGGACATTTTTCATTCTCTCAAATTCCTATTCTTAATGTGCGAGTGTAGACTGTAACTGTTGACAAGCTATTCCATCATGGGGCATGAGAGCCAAACCGATCTTATAGTCAACCAAAATCCACCCTGTTCTTCCCAGCCGGGGACATGATAGAAATCAGGGCTGAACATCTCGCCTCCTCCACCACCCTCCAAAGTTCAGGGAAGGCTGAGGAAAAGGGATCAAAGCAAGAACTTTGGTGATCTGTAGGCTCATCAGGCATGGAATTATTCAATGAACCATTAAGGGGGTGGAAGAAAATTACTTTACTAGTAAGAAAAGTAGAGAAGTACTGAAACTATACAGAGAAAAGGTTAAAGAAGAGGATCTAAAAGGTACAGAACAATTAAGGGAAAAGTATAAATAGTTTGGAATCGGGCTGTGTGACATTATAACAAAATTGCTCTGTCTGCTATTTTAATACATGCATTCACACAATTTTAAACCAAAAGAGAGATAAGGCGAAAGACAAATAAATAATAATGCAATGCCGGTCATGAGCACAACTGTGACATGACAATATTTGCAGAATATGGGGCGGCAGGGTAGTGGCGAGAGAGAGAGAAAAAATGCCTCGCATGGTGAGCAGAGATATTTGTGATTTCACAGAAGGCCATGACATTTTACTTAAAACCTTCATATTAGTTCTTAGACCTTTGGGAGCTCTGTAGAATTCCAGTCTTCATTTGCTGCCTGACTTTTAACTCATGCCATGATGCTGAAAAAAATAATAAAACTAATATAAAATATTAATTTAAAGCATTAACCCTGCAATGAAAAAATACACAGAAGTAATTTTAAATTAAAAATTAAAAACTCAAAAACCGCTTCTACTCCTGTTTTCTCTTTCATTCCCATCCTCTCTTTACCGACTCTCTTATTTTGGAGATTTAGGGGTAAAAATTCAGTTGGTTGCACCTCCCGTTAGCGCCTTAAGAGGGCGCTAATGGGGCGCAAAGCCGCTAACGCCCGGGCGCAGCGATGTTTGCGCCGCTCGGGAACTTAACTAGAGATTGTGCGGTGGCGCTAAACCTTACCGCTGCGACCACCTGCGCGCGCAGATTGTGACGTCATTCCATGGTGCAACGCCCTTGTGGTGCCCCGGAGCGGAAATTGAGTGGCGCCCCCTGCCTTACCGCCTGGCGCATCCAACGACCGGAAGACTGGAACGCTATCAATCGCTGTGGGGCTGGGGGGGGGCGCTATTTAAAGGGGGCCTCTTCCTGTCTTTTTCTGTGGTCGACATTTTTGCACCACTCGTTCTGAGAGAGAGAGAGAGATTCGGAGAGAGAGAAAGAGAGACTTCTGCATTGACTCAACGCTTTGTGAGGTAGTTTTGCCTACTGATCCTAACTTCGCTGGTACTTTAGTTGCTGTCCTTCATTACTTTGCTTGCAAAGAGAATATGGGGGCTGCACTGATTGGGCGCGTCATCCTGCTCCAGCTGAATCGGAGGATACAGAGACGCAGAGAGAGAGTGGCAATGATGGCCAGACGGAGGAGGGCCAACAGGCGTATGTACAGGAGAGCTTACCCTCCCAGGGTATATCGTGAACAGCTCTCCTACATTCATATGTCTGAGGAGCTGTGATGGCGAAGGCTGCGATTCAGCAAGGAGGTGGTCACTGAGCTCTGCCACATGCTGCAGCCAGATCTGCAGCCTCAAATGAGGTCCAGGACGTCTCTGTCGGTGGCAGTGAAGGTCACAGTGGCTCTCAACTTCTACGCTACTGGCTCATTTCAAGCTGCTGCTGGGGACCTCGCCAATATCTCCCAGTTTGCGGTGCATTGCTGCATCCGGCAGGTCACAAATGCCCTCTTTAAAAGGAGACGAGAGTTCATCTCTTTCCCCATGACCCCAGACAAGCAGCGTGACCGCGCTCTGGGCTTTGCGAGGATAGCGGGCTTCCCCATGGTGCAGGGCGCCATTGACTGCACGCATGTGGCTTTGCGTGCTCCGCATGAGAATGCCGAGGAATTCCGGAACAGAAAGGGGTTCCTTTCCTTGAATGTTCAGTTGGTCTGTGACCACAGACAGCTGATACTCGCTGTCAATGCCCACTATCCTGGCAGCTGCCACGATGCTTTTATCCTGCGCCAGACTACTGTGGCAGAACTTTTCGAGGCACCGCATCAGCCAGTTGGTTGGCTTCTCGGGGACAAGGGGTATGCATTGAGCACCTGACTGATGACACCGCTCCGTACGCCCAACACCCCTGCTGAGCTGCGGTACAATGAGAGCCATCAAGCTACCAGGAACATAATTGAGCGCACAATCGGCGTGCTGAAGCAACGGTTCCGCTGTCTCGACCATTCTGGAGGAGCCCTGCAGTACTCGCCTGAGCGAGTATCCAACTTCGTAGTTGTGTGCTGCATGTTGCATAACATGGCAATCCTCAGGACCCAGCCAATGCCACCAGGCCTTGGAGCACCACCAGAGGAGGAGGAGGAAGAGGAGGAAGAGGACGAGGAGGATGATCATCAGCAGCACCAAGGCGGGAGGGCGGCCCACAATGGTCAAACTGCAAGGGCCGTCCGTCAACGGCTAACAGCAAGCCGCTTCTAGGGCCCCTGCTGTGGAAATGGCTTCTGCCATTGCTAACAACATCAATGAACCCAGCACGCAACCCCTAAGCCGGCCAAGGCACCAATAATTCCAACCACCAACCATGTATATTTTGAATACAGAAACTTATTTATTTTACAAACTCTGTGTGTGTCAATTCCTCATGACAAACTCATAGAAATAAACACAAAAAAACAGTCAATAACATAACTGGTTCTCACAACCTGGAGATAATGTCCAAAACACTAAACAAAAGTTGGACCATGAACCTCGACCTTTAATAAAAAAATGACCAGCATTTTGTCACACCTCCTACTTTTTGCCCTTCGAGGGTGATCTCCTTCCCTTGAGCACTTCCCCCCTTCTAACCCTACTGCTCCTCCGTAATGGGACCTCAGTGGCTGCAGCAAGGCTGGTGGAAGGCTGCTGCTCGTCAGAGCCTGACACAGCAGATGCCCCTGAAGGACGGCCTCGACCAGTTCTGGGCCTGGAGGGCCCGGCTGCAGACTGCACCAACTCTGCATGGGCGGCAGCAGTCTGTCCTACAGGCGGTGGCAAGTGCAGTGGAGAAGTGACAGTGTTGGCAGCAGGAATGCTGTCATCGTGAGAGAGGACAGCAACTCCCTGCTCGCCCGACACACTGGCACTCCCACGGGGCAGCACTTCAGCATCCGGAGCAATCTGCTGGAGAACAGATTGCTGGCCTGCTGCGGCGCGATGACAGCCCCGGGGACATGTGCACGAACCATCGAGGTTGGCAGCAGTCTGTGCTCGCGTGGCCTCAATCTGAGTCTGCATGAGAGCAGTCAGAGATGGGATCACGGCAGCCAGTGACTGAATTGCAGCACTAAGCTTTAGTGTGGCATCCGCCTGTGCTACAGCGAAGTGCTCCACACTCCTTGCCAGTGACTCAATGCATTCGGGCACCCTTCCCACTGCACCCATGAGCTCAGTGTGCATGCCCACCGCCTGGGTGTTCATTTCTGCGATCAGCCACTCCTCCTCTGCGTCCATTGCAGTAGGAGTCGCTGGCATACTCTCCCTCTGGGGAGAAGGCCCCCGTTCTTCCCTACCCCCATGGCGTTGCTGCAGCCCGCTGGGTCCTGGAGCTTCACCCTCATCAGACCCTTCCCCCCTGCTCCCCTCCAGGGAAGGCGTGTTCCTAGTGTGGGCATGGGCTTCCTCGGGAGAGGGTGGCACTGATGCTCCGGCTTCCTCTTCCTCCTCGGCTGCAGCTTCACTCCCACTGGCAGCTTCAGGGCCCGTCTCCTCAGCTGGTGAATCACCATCTGAAAGCAGGGAGGTACAAGAGTGGCTTTAGCGTGAGGACAGGGTGGCAGTAAGGGAGGAATAAGTGCAGCGAGTTAGCAAGTTGGATTGAAAGTGTCAAAGGCTGGTGTTGTGAGGGACAAGTGGAAGGACAGAGGACAAAAAGGTGATGACCTTACCATTGCTGTCCAGAACGGGGTCGGCGTCTCCAGTGGCGACGGGACCGATCACCCGGCTTGCCACAATCCTGTGGACGCGCTCCTCAAGATCGCTGAGGGGTTGCAGCTGAGGCCGCCCTCCACCTGTCCGTTGCTGCTGTCTCCGATTATGCGCCAGCTTGGCCTGTAAGAAAAAGGACAGCATCTGAGTAAATATACAGCCATGGTCTTGCCTGATGTGCCTCCCATAGGTGAATAGCCCTTACTGTATACAGCCATGGTCTTGCCTGATGTGCCTCCCATAGGTGAATAGCCCTTACTGTATACAGCCATGGTCTTGCCTGATGTGCCTCCCATAGGTGAATAGCCCTTACTGTATGCAAAGTGTGGAATGTGTGTGTGTGTTTCATGAAAGGGCCATAGGTGTTGGATGAGTGTTGTGCATTGGGGTTTTAAGAACCTCTGGCCATAGAGTGAGGTTGAGATGGAGGGATGGAGAGGTATTGAGAAAAAGCCACTCACCCTGACGACCCGAGTGAGGTCGTTGAACTTTTTGCGGCATTGAGTATGGGTCCTGGGCACCATGCTCCTGGAGGAGATGCTCTGAGCCACCTCCCTCCACACTCTTCTGAACTCGCGTGGCAAAGGCCTCCTGCCACTCTCAGGGAAGAGCATACATCTTCTGCACTCCACCGCGCCAACCAGAGCATCCAAGGCCCGCTCGGTGAAGCGATGAGCTCGTTCTCTCACCCTCTCCATCCTTGGCAGCAAAATGGATTCACAGGTCTCTCCAGGCCGAGATTGAAGGCTGCAATGAGCAGGGTGTGGCTGGGGAGCAAGTTGGCCCCCCCCGCTTTAAGAAGTGGCCGGCGCCAGTGTGTCTGTGTTCCCTCGCTAACTGGCAGCAGCTGCGCTGCGCTCGCGCGCTGAGTTAGCGCCTCACTGCTCGGCCTTTGCGCCTTAAGACAGGTGTGCAGCACCTGATTTAGCGCTCCACTCACCTCCCGGGGCGGTAAAAGTGAAGTTTCCAGTCAGTGGCGATAATTAGCGCCAGGCGCTAATATTTGCGTGCAGACGATATTTGCGCCCCAAATGGGGCGCGACCTAATTTTTCCCCCTTAAGATTTTAATATTTCCTAATTTATAATATAACCCTAATCTGTTTATTCTATGCCACCTTTCTAATTTTTAAACATGAAAATACTTAGGGATTCATATTGAAAATAATACCGTAAATGTACTAAAAATTGGCTCTAAAAGCCAAATTTTCAATCATTTATGGGCCAATAGTCTGAACATTTACACAGTTGCATTACTGATGTGATCAGGTTAATCTTTGAAGCATTTTTTCACAACAGACCAAGAAGCCATGGTGCTGGACAAGTTGTCTCATCCACTGCATCAACAGTCCAATTGTGTCTGAAATTAATAGCCCTTCTATGGAGCTGTAAGCATTTAGAATGCAACTTGGGAAAAAAAAAATGATAGCACCAGAATATCATCTTAAACTGCTTTCTGATGTAAATTGATTACATTATAGACTGTACCTGCCCATTTAATCTCCTTCCACAGCCCATGCAGATGCTACCCTATCATAAACTGTACCCTGCCCATTAAATCTTCTGAGGGAACATTCAGCATCAAAACCTGGTATCAGTAAAAGTGACCATGAAGCTGTTTGATTGTCCTAAAAGACAACTGGTTCACTAATATCCTTTAGGGAAGGAAACCTGCCATCCTTACCTAGTCTGGCCTATATGTGACTCCAGTCCCTCACCAATGTGGTTGATGCTTAACTGCCCTCTGAAGTGGCCTAGCAAGCCACTCAGTTGTATCAAACCATTAGCAGTTCAAGAGGATGGCCCACCATCACCTTCTCAGGGCAATTAGAGTTGCAGAGTAAATGCTGGCCTTACCAGCGATGCCCACATCTTCAGAATGCAATATAATTATAATGAAAAAGAAAAAAGACTTGCATTTATAAAGCACCTTTCACGACCTCAGGATATCCCAAAGTGCTTTACAGCTAATGAAGTACTTTAGAAGAGTAGTCACTGTAGTAATGTAGGAAACGTGGGAGCCAATTTGCGCACAGCAAGCTCCCACAAACAGCAATGTAATAATGACCAGATAATCTGTTTTTAGTGATGATGATTAAGAGATGCATTCTCGCTGTCTGGTGTCTGGATTAATTTGCAGAGCTCAGAAACTCTATATTAAGGATCTTGAATGCATGTTTCGCGATGATGAAGCAACTGAACTTTGTAGGTGATCATTTTGTTTCATTTCAATAATCCACATTCACAGTAAACTGCTGAGAAAATACTGGCTGTTTTTGGAAGATGGATGCGAGTTAAAAAAAAAAAATTCCCTGCTGAGTGTTTACGAACCTATACAACTCTTGTAATAAGCTAGTAGCCAGGATGCATCGAGCTTTCTCAGTATGAAATAGGCAAGGGATTGATGATTTAGACTATATTAAAAAAAAACAAATACATGCTTGAGGAAGATGTGATTGATTTCGACCATTATCCACATACGCAGCATTGTGCTAGTCTTGGGTTGATATTTCTATATAATGTATACAGTTTAGGGCTTTTCCCTCACTTTTTGGAGCTCTTCTACTGGATTCTTCCCATAATTTGTATTTTCTATTCTCGGCATTAACCATCTGGAAGTGCGGGAGGGGAAAGTTAAAACATTATCACGCAAGACTAGATGGTACAAAGGAATTTGCTGACAGATTGATAGGAATCTAGTAAGCAATAATACTCAGAAGTTGTTACTGTTGTATATTGGGACAATGGTTTTCAAAAACTGTTAATATAGAATTGTCACAGCACAGAATCAGGCTATTTAGCCCATCAAGTCTGGGCTGGTGTTTTTCTCCACATGTCTCCTAGTCTGATCCCATTGTCCCTCTCACTCTCCATAATCTTTTAATGTCCTTCTTTTAGAAAGAGCTATCTAATTTCCTTTTGAAAGAATTTTTCAACTCTGCTTCAACAATGGTTTGTGGTAGATAATCCCTCATTTTAACCACCCGGGGGTTGATCTTGACTTTGTGCGATAGTGTAGAATGGGCAATAGCGAATCGGCAGCCCGATTTACGTTTCGCCCGAATTTTGTTTCTATTGACTTCAATGGAGAGAGATGTAAAATGGGCTGCCGATTCACTATCACTCGTTTTACCCTATCGCACAAAGTCATGATCTACCTCCTTCTGTGTAAACCTTCCCTTATGATTATCTTAAAGTTGTGTCCACTTGTTACTGTATTCCAAGTGGAAACAATCTCTCACTGTTTACCTTGTACCCTTTATAATTTTGAAACCCTCCATTTGGTTATCTCTCAACCTTCTCCACTCTAATGAAAGAAGCTTTAATTTCTCAAGTGTCTCTTAATAAATGTAATCTCCTCCCATAACATCCTCGTGAACTTACACTGTACATTTTCCATTGCTTTCATATTATAATGGGGTGCCCAAAACCGCACGTAATATTCCAACTCTGGCTTAACTGCACACATTCAGCGTTGCGGCCTTGCTTCTCTATTCTATGACATTGGCTACAAAACCAAGGATTACATTTGCCTTTTTTGAATGACCTTATCTACTTGTGCTGCTACCTTTAATGACTTGTTCAGCTGTACACCAAGGTCCCTCTGTTCCACTATGTCGTTTAAAGCTCATCATTTACATTTTATTTCCTTGCTTCATTCTTAAATGTATTTCACATATTTCTACATTAAACTGCATGTGCCAACTGTCTGCCTTTCTCCATCCTCATCACAATTTGCCATACCCCTCAATTTGGTGTTATCAGACAAGTTTTCATATTGAAATCCTAAATCCAGGTCATTTATGTGTATATAGTAACTAAACACAGGCCCAACACAGGCCCATATCTTTCCACTACCTTTTGTTTTATACTCTCCAACCATCTCAATATCCATATGGCTACATTCCCCTTAGTTTTGTGAGATATCATGGTCCTACATCACCTTATCAAATGCTTTCTGAAACCCATATAAACCACATCTACTGCATTTCCTTTATCCATCCTTCAGAGAAATCTATAAGGTTTATAGAGCATGACCTGCTTTTAGAAATGCGTGATGACCAGCTTTGATTAGCCCGTGTTTTTCCCAGAGCTTAATAATTTCACTCTGCATCGTAGAAGTTTAACAATTAAAGGAAGACTAACTTTCCTATCATTTTCTGGCTTATCCTATTCTGCTTTTTAGAAGAGGGGCATCACAATTGCCTCCCTTTTGATAATTTTCTTTTCCAAAAGAATTTGCAAAAATGACAGTCAGGATCTTTGGATGTGAACCATCTGGTCCCTGGTGATTTTGTCAGCCTCAAGCTTGAGTTACTTTTCTACCATTTCACTGAACAATAACCCTCTAACTGTTCTACACCAACTCCAGTTCTCCAATCCCAGTACATATCCCTTCTCTGAAAACCGAGGCAAAGTCCTTATTTAGTATCTCCGTCATTTCCTCACTTTCCACTACAAGCTCCCCTTCTTCATCCCTTTGTGGCCCTATCCGGACATGTTCCTATAAAAAGCTTTTACATTGCTATTTTTTTTTTTTTGCTCTATTTATCCATGGAATCTCAACTTTTGATACAATCCTGTATTCCTTACTGTAATATACTGATGTGTACCCTTTCCATCGTCTGTTTTTAATATTTCCTATTGCTGACCTATGGTTCTATTTGCCAATTTTTAAGTTCCATTTAATCTTTAATCTTGCTATAATTTGCTCCTCCCTCCCCCAATCAAATGTCCTTTTTCCTGTTCTTACACTGAACCTCAGGGCTGGATTTTCATAGACCCGTGGAGGCGGGTTTGGAGGCGTGTGGGGGGTTAAAATTGCGAAAAGTGGCGGGCGGACCCGATCCCGCCTCCATCCGCCTCCACGCAATTTTGATGAAATCGTGTGTGGTGGTCCCGTCTCCATCCCGCCTCCAAGAGGTGGGAGAGGCCATTAAAGCCCTTAACAAGCCCTAAATTGGCTCTGTAATGCCATTTTGAAACGTTTTAGCTAGTTTAACCCTTTTCCCACGTGAAGCACGCCTGATCTGAAACACGCCAGTGAAACCTGATGGGAGCACAAGTGGATAGCTGACTATCAGCTGCAGGTCCACTATTACAACAGAGATGTGATGAAGGTAGTAGTAGTATTTGGTCTGAAAGTCGCCTCTGATGCTGCTGCATTGAATGTCTTCAGAGACTGCCTGGCCTTTGCTGTGAGAGGACCTGGATGCAAAAAATTCATTCTCTCTCTCTCTCTCTCTCTCTCTCTCCAGACTTAGGGCTGCTGCTCATTTTGCATCCAGGTCCTCTCACAGTAAAGGCCAGACAGTCTTTGCACACCTTCAATGCAGCAACAATGATGACATCATCAGAGGCGACTTTCAGACTGAAACCACTAATTGGTTCATGGGTTCCCACATGCTGGAACTCAATTGCCCAATTAGGTGAAAATTGCATCAATCTCCCACATCCAATCGCAGTCGGGTGGATAACACAAAATGCGGATGACACGACCCCAACCCGCCCCAGTATCAAAATCCCGCCCTCATTGTCTGCTGGGCCTCTCCTTGTGATCAAGCCAATCAAGTGGGGTTTTGTACCTTGTTTGAACCAAAACAATGCAAAAAAAAATGATTTTGATCATAAACAAATTCTCTACCCATCTATATACTTTTGACTACTAGATTTTCTGAGTACTACTTTTCAATCCTGCCGTGTTTTGATCCATCTGCTTTTTATTTAATCCTGTAACTCCACAGTAATTATTTTATATAGGTTTAAAGTGCTAGTTAAGGACTTTGTTAACAAGTAAACCAGAAAACCACACAAAGGTTTTTAATAACCTGTGGTGTAGCCCTCTGCTCCGTATTGTACCCAGTACCTGTCACACCAGCCTAGACTCTCCCAGCAGGAAGTGCCGAGAGGCATTCAATTGAAGGATGTGCAGTCAACAATCTGCTTTTATTACTTTTGGACTTGGATGAATTGGAGTTAGATTAGCAGTGACTTGCCTCTTTCTTTGACCTGGTGTCGCCCTGCTCCACAGAAGCCATTATCTTTGCCAGGAAAATAACAAGTGTATGGACCCCAATAGGGAATTCTTGCATGGTCAAAAAATCACAAGCAATGTTCTCGCAATTTTCTGATGTGCACTGCTAGGCGATGAGACTCCCCACTAGCAGCATGGGCTCGTAACATTCTTCCAAAAGAATATTTCAGCCTATGGAGCAGGAATTGCTCTGTTGCTGTAGAGGAAAATTTGATCCGAGTGATGAATTTGGTTTCATATATCGAAAATATTCACTTACTCACAAGTCATGCCTGCGTACATTGGTGCAATGCAGCACTTCATGTGTTGTGACTAATATTTGCTAAAGTTAACAAGCCAGGCCAGCTTCCTAAGTGACACTCCCTCTGGACAAGTTTGTCTCGCTCTCATATGCACTAGTGCCATAAGTCTGCCTCGACATTCCACTCACTGCACTCCACAAAAACTGTCCAGAGGGAATGTCTCTTAGAAGGTTCACTAATGGACTGGCTCATCCAGCATCAGCTTTTTCTGGCTCCCTCTCGCTCACACGCACAGCATATGTTACACTCCTCTCATTTAGTTACCTCTCTCATTTCATTGTTTCTGTCTCTTACATCTATTTTCTGATCAATCCTTGCACCAACTACACTTCATTGCTTTCAGTGGCCGGTCCCTGTTTATTTATTTTTTTATTTCTTTTGCTTCCTTTTCATTGTTTTTCTTTCTTTCCACACGCAATATCCAGACATTTTTTCACCTTTTGCTTTCTTTAACTCTGAAGACACTGAGCAAAGAATGATTTAAAACAGGAGTGATCAAAAACAGGATTTATCTTTTAAAGTACAAGAAAAGAAACAATGAACAGAAAGCATGGCAAGTTAAAATCACAAGGAGATGATGGAGCTTCTGGACAGAAGTCACTCTGGAGGGAAAAGAAAGTAGAGTGTATTGCAGCAACTGGAAGTAGCAGAGGGAAGGAAATCAATAAATAGTATCAAGTAGAGTTAACAGGAGAGACTGTTAACAAACAAAAGCAGTAGTGGAAAGGTGTTAGATAGTTATATTAAATAAAGTGTAATGTAGGATGATAAAGGCCCAGTCACTTACACACTAGAATTTTTTACTGATCATCCTTTAACATGGGCAGCAAACATACACTGATAACTGATGTATGTGTTCTCTTTAATTCTCTCTGACACACAAACCAATGCTTGGAGCCAGCAGGAAAAAATAAACAGCAGATTTTCCTTTTTGCTTTGTGTGGGCAATGTTTCATTCTCAAGCACTACAAGTAGTACATGGGGGCGGAGCCCAGTTGTGCCAGGTTTCCATCTCATAATGCTGCCCCTTGGGGAGCTCCGTCAATGGGCACTCCTGGGCCTAGGCCTGGAGTAGCTGCAAGTCCAGTGTAACCATACTCCCATCTCACTTTCCTCACAGTGCATCCATGGGGTGCTCAAGTGGAGGTATAACCCCCCAAAATACTGCGCTGAGACCTCCGAAGATAAGAGGTTCGATAACGTTCCCAAAAATGCAACAAGCCACAAGGTAGGATTAGGTTTGCCCTCTACCAGCATAATCTGAAAGCCTGAGGGCCTGCTTTCTAACAGCAGCCAGAAGGCTAGGAGCAAAGCCTGCAGCTGCAGTCCAGCTTCTGCTCCCCAATACCAGCACAAAGCCCTACCAGGAAAATTGGACAGACTCCTCCCCTCACAGATGCAGAGCGTCTCCAGTCCATTACACCAGTCACATGCCCAGTGGGGATCTCCCCCCGCCCCCCCCCCGCGGAGAGGAAAATCAGTCCCAATATGATTTGCAAACATTACAAGGCTAGAACATATTCAAAATTCAATTCTTATTCATTTTGGGAATGCTATCGCTCACTTGGCCTGTGGTAACCTTTTTCTCTCTTGCTTGTTGGAACCCAGTTGTCAAGGTTATGAGGAATTCTCTAATATCTCAGTGAGTTTCCCCAATGAAAAGCAGAATAATTGCTGTCATGAGATTTGACTGTACGGGACCACAACCACGAGGTGGGATAGGTTGTGATGGAGACCACATCACCTTGTTGGACAATTAGTTACCACTAACCATCCTGTACTAAATCAAGTGGCATTGCTGGCTGAACCCTCAGCAGCATTGGCATCAGAACTAGAATGGTCTTCTCTCTACAATCTCTTCCCCTTCCAGCTGAACTATGCCACGCAAAGAGAAAAAAAGACTCGCTTGTCCATAGTGCCTTTCATGCCCTCAGGACGTCCCAAAGCACTTTACAGCCAATGAAGTACGTTTGAAGAGTGGTCACTGTTGTAATGTAGGAAACACGGCAGTCAATTTGTGCACAGCAAGGTCTCAAGGTTGAGGAGAAGTATTGGCCAAGACACTGTGGGAAACTACCCTGCTCTTCTTCAAAATAGTGCCATGGGATCTTTAACGTCCACCTAAGAGCAGACTGGGCCTCGGTTTAACATCTCATCCAAAAGACAGCACCTCCGACAGTGCAGCACTCCCTCAGTACTGCAATGGGAGTGTCAGCCTAGATTATGTACTCAAGTCTCTGGAGTGGGATTTGAACCTACAACCTTCAGAGTGCTGACACTGACCCATGGCTGACAGAAAGGCAAGATCTTACAGTGGAGAACATAAAAATGGAAACAATTTTGCATTAAAAAAATATAATTTGGCTTAAAAAAATCAGCCAAATGTTTTCTACAGAGGTGACCTTAAATTACTTAAGCAAGCACACAACTCACCAAGAACACTGCATGCATGGTCAGTTTTAATTTAGGAAACCCAATTGATATCTTTGTTGTATGAATGACTAAAAAGGATTTGTTTTGAGCAACTAGACAATGCTAAGTTGACTGGACAAGATGAAAATGAGATCTCATTTAAAATGAAACTTCTGGCTTATTTGGAGAAAAGACTTGACCACGTAACCAGAGAGGAAATTCGTCCTAGCTCCCTTCCGCTCAAAGCCATTTCTGTAATTTCCCACCAGAAATGGCGTTGAGTGTACAGGGTTGCCTGGCCAGATATGGGCGGGGATATTGTAAGCGGACAACGGAATTACATCATTGTATTCCCGCTCATCTGCTCCTCAGAAGTGCTGGATCACGTATTCCTGGATTTAAAAATTAAACGGCAGTGTTGCCTAGTGTAATCAAACACAGTAAGATCACTTTGGAGAGGATAATCACAGCCATAACCTGATCTGTAACAGAACATATTGGGGGAAAAATTGGGTTGAGAGGGCGCTAACGGGGCGCAAAGCAACTAGCGCCCGGGCGCGGCGCTGCCAACGCCTCCCGCGAAATTCAGTGGGAGGTTAGCGGTGGCACTAACCGTTAGCACCCGCGGTGCTGCGCCACCAGCGATGACGTCATCGCCGTGCGCAGCGTTCCACTTGCGCCCCAGCCACGATCTTCGGTAGCGCCCCCTGACTTACCGCCGGACGCTATGTCCGACGGGGTCAGGGGGGCCTACCTGCGGCCGGGGCAGTGCTATTTAAAGGCGAGGTGCCGAGTGGCCATTTTTGTTGCTGGCCGTCTGCCAGCACCTGCCTCCGCTCCCGTCGCCGGCCTCCTTACCCGCCCCCCCGCGGAGTGCCGGCTGCGCTCCAGGAGCCCGGCATTTCTCTTGAGTTCCGGGCTCTTTTGCCGACACTCCCGATCCCCAGGGGCCCAGCTGGGCCCCGGGTCACACCGCGCAAGGCCCCTCCCCTTTAAGAAAGAGAGGAAGGCCTGCAATACCACGGCGCAACGTGCCACAGTGCGTGGTGCTGCGGCACATAGCGCCGCGATATTCCCTCAGAGCGCCCAAGAGGGAGGCGGGGTGCTTCCAGTAGTGCCCCCCTTCCCTTTTGGGGCGCAACCACTCAATTTTGGTCGCAGGGGCGCTAATTTTTTTAGCGCCCCGGTGAAGTTAGCGCCCCAAAGGGGGCGCGACTCAATTTTTAGCCCATTAGATTTAAATTAATGGACGGAAAATCCAACAGGCTCCGTTAGGGGAATGCGTAGTAAGGGGATGGTGAAGGGGATTGGGAGGTTGTAGTCATGAATACAGGCTCACGAATTTGGACCTTTCTTTGTACTGGAATTGTGAAGATTAAGGGGATCTAATAGAGGTTTCAAAATTATGATAGCAAGCTACTCAGTTGTATCAAACAGCTACCAACAGTTTAAGAAGACGACGACCCACCACCACCTGCTCAAGGCAACTAGGTGTGGGCAATAAATGCTAGCCTTGCACACATTCCCAGAATTAATTAAACAAAAATCTTACAAGCCATAATACCATGTGGGGTTCGACCAAATACCTTTCCAGCCAATGTGGAGGTGTTTTATTTGAATCCAAGTTGCCTTGTTCAATTGTTCGCAGAATGGAGCCTAGTGAAACAGGCCTAATTATGTGCATTGTCAAGAGTACTACCAGCACACCATAGGGTCCAGAGGTGTGATTGATAATTTATCTTGCGTATCTCAGAAACACACCAACTGAACTCAATAGTGAGAAGAGGTCATACCGAGAGATGAGCTGTGCGTGTCCAAGGACTCATTTTAGAAGCTTATTCTGCAAGCATATTTGTACTTCTTAATACATGTTGAGGGGGAAAAAGTTATTCTAACTGTACACTGCCATATTCCTTGTATGAACCTGTGTTTTGAAGCAATTCTAGCTCTTCTTG
Organism: Squalus acanthias; assembly: GCA_030390025.1. Lineage (NCBI taxonomy): Eukaryota > Metazoa > Chordata > Chondrichthyes > Squaliformes > Squalidae > Squalus > Squalus acanthias. The sequence continues at coordinate 23,145,632 of CM059428.1, read as the reverse complement.
TCTGAAATGTGGGGAATAAAGAGTCTTGCAAGTTCCTGCAAGGGAGTACTTTTGAAAAAATGACAGGCGCTCCTCACAGATCATCTATAATTTCACAAGTGAAGCACTTACAGCCATCCTAGGGACCTAGATAGATAATTTACAACACTGCTGTGTATCTGTAAATGCCCTACTTATCATCAAGATGTTTGTCTGTTTTGTCCCAAAGGTTCTCCTTGTGTACCTACTTAGCACATTGAAAGTAAACTTTTCACAAATTAGACTTCACTTTCAATTCATTTACACCAGGAAAATGTTGCCTTTCACACAACTTGAGAATTGATCTCGGGAGACATCTCTCGCGAGGCCTAGCTATTACATGGTACTTATTTCTGTTTATAGTTTGCTATATTGAACTCAGAAGGTTTTGTGAATTTTTCTTCAGCTGTCCTTTCGTATAACTACCCGAACACAATTCTACAGCACAACATACATTTGGACTGAAATGGCACTGAAATATTAAATAGCAATGAATGTATTCGTACAAAGTTTCTTTTCACGCTATTTTAACAAAGTGGCTAAATTGGTTTATTTTTCTAATATATCGTACAGCATCATCTCAACCAGAGTGAATAAACTCACTGAAAAACAACCACTTAAAGATACACTTTGACCCCTCACGTCGTCTGTATTTTAAAATGTTTGCTGGGCCATGAAAAAGACTAGGCAGGAGAAACACGTGCTCCAGTGGGATAAACTTAAATTATAAAAACATCCGATCCCATACTTGTTTTTTCCTTGGTGAATTTTCATCCTGGTACTAAGCCATGAAGTCTGCAGAGACAAGAATGGTGATGACCAGGAGAACATTGGTCTTCACCCACAGAACTGGGTGTGAATGGAAGGTTTACGCCAATATTCACCCATAGAACTGGGTGTGAACAGCGTGTTCACATCAATAGTCACCCACAGAACTGAGCACAATAGTGGGAGTTACACCAATATTTACCCACAGAACTGGCCGGTGACAGGGATTCACAGGCTTTGCAAAACAAGATGTTGGGGATTGGTCAGTTGGCAACTGAATCGTTCCTTCATTGTCAGGGCAACGTTTTTTCACATTCTAGCAAACATAAGAGATGGAAACATCAGTCACTTTTGCCTCTGTTCCCCACCTCAGTTCTTTTCCCTCGGCAAAAAACAAAATAGAAACATAGAAAAATAGGAGCAGGAGTAGTCCTTTCGGCCCTTCGAGCCTGCACCGCCATTCAATATGATCATGGCTGATCCTCTATCTCAATACCATATTCCCGCTCTCTCCCCATACGCCTTGACGCCTTTTGTGTCTAGAAATCTATCTATCTCCTTCTTCAATATATTCAGTGACTTGGCCTCCACAGCCTTCTGTGGTAGAGAATTCCACAGGTTCACCACCCTCTGAGTGAAGAAATTTCTCCTCATCTCAGTCCTAAATGTCCTACCCCGTATCCTGAGACTGTGACCCCTCGTTCTAGACCCCCCAGCCAGGGGAAACATCCTCCCTGCATCCAGTCTGTCTAGCCCTGTCAGAATTTTATACGTTTCAATGAGATCCCCTCTCATTCTTCTAAACTCTAGTGAATACAGGCCTAGTCGACCCAATCTCTCCTCATACGACAGTCCTGCCATCCCAGGAATCAGTCTGGTGAAACTTCACTGCACTCCCTCTATGGCAAGTATATCCTTTCTTAGGTAAGGAGACCAAAACTGCACACAGTACTCCAGGTGTGGTCTCACCAAGGCCTTGTATAACTGTAGTAAGACATCCTTGCTCCTGTACTCAAATACTCAATGAAGGCCAACATACCCTTTGCCTTCCTAACTGCTTGCTGCACCTGCATGTTTGCTTTCATGTACAAGGATGTATGTACATCAACATTTCCCAATATATTCACTATTTAAATAATACTCTGCCTTCTGTTTTTCCTACCAAAGTGGATAACTTCACATTTATCCATGTTATACTGCATCTGCCATGCATTTGCCCACTCACTCAACTTGTCTAAATCGCCTTAAAGCCTCTTTGCATCCTCCTCACAACTCACAATCCCACCTAGTTTCCCACCAGTGAAATGCTAAAGGTCAGCAAATGACAGCATGCACATCTTCTAGAGTCACATCTGGGTGAAATAGTCGTCCACAATCCTTTGCTTGTCCTGTTGCTATTTTGGGTTTTAATATAAAATTAAAAAAAATAATAGAATCCTTACTTGCGGGACTCCCATCTTAATAGAAGCTGGGGTGGTTTTCATCACCGTACAGGTTTGTTCTGCTTCAGATTACTTTTTTTAAATGCACAGGCCCTGACTGCAGTTGCTGAATGGGTGACAGTCGACTTTTAAGGGTGGGAGGGCAGTCCGTTCACCCCTAAAGGTGAGGGGGGCGGTGGGCGCGGCGAAAGAGGGCCATTGACCCTTCAACTGTCGGCAGCATCTCTCTGCCTTATTTTTCGTGCTGGATTGCCTCCTCCCGCAAAGCCAGCTGTGGATTTCTACGGGTAAATAGAGCGATCCCGCACTCCAGTATTGAGCCTTGCTGACAGGGAGGGTGGGTTGGAGAGTTAGGGCCACAAGGCTGGGAGTGCCGGTGTTCCGAATTTACCTACTGGCCTGTATTTTAAGGGGCGAAGGGTGCTAATAACCTCATACCTCAGGGGAAATGTTCCATTTAAGAAAGGAGAGTTTGCCGCTCAGTGCAACAGGTGAACATTTATCAGTCTCGGAGACCTTTTACTGAGCCATAAACTTCACTCTTCCGGCATCATTCTAATCTTGATTGTACAGTTAATTCCCAACTCCCATCTGCCCACGTACTGCTGTGCACTAAAAAATTCAACTGGCAACTGTTCCAGGTTTCCGAGCACATTTAGTCCATGCTCCATGCATTATTTACACACACCAAGTTAGAGAAGGAGAAAAAGCTTCAGAAGGAATAATTGCTGATGACAGCACAAAACACTGACAACTCAAGACTGGCCCTCATCCGTGCTTTTTAATTTAAACAGTTGGTGAACACATTTCTTCATTTGGACTGGAAAAATAATATAAAAGGACGTGCAAAGCTGAAGGGAATTCCAAATATTGAAGGCACAAAACTAATGGTACATTTGCAGGGGCAGATGTCTCCTGAAAACATTCACTTTAAGGGCTTTTATACTTCCAAAATTTTAAATTTTTAGGTTTTATTTCATCTTTAAAAAGGAAAAGCAAAGTGACATGTGGATTTTTAAAAGACCATCACTAACTTGACATTATTTCAGTCAGTCTCCCATATCGAACCCCCACCGCTGCCAGTCACTAAGGTACTCTCTTCCCCCCCACCCCACACCCGGACCCAGTTCAGAGTCTCCGCTCCCCATCAAACTGCCCACCTTTTCATAAACACATGGTTGGGGGGGCGTTGGGGTAGATTCTCCTTATCATCGCCAGGGTGCAAGAACTTTGAGCAGTTGAAGGGCTTATCGTAAAGCTGGGCACAACCTGCTCACAATTTTCCATCCATTAAAATGAATGAATAGAAAATCATGAACAGCTCCCGGCCAATTTTATAATACGGGCTTCTACACCCCGATGCTAGAGAGGAAAATCTACCCCAGTCTCCAATCCTCTGACCCTCCCACTTACTGGCACTCTTCTCTGTCTTCAACCCATTTAAGCTGGTACTCTTCTTCCACTGCCCTTCCCTCCTTTAAGCTTGTACCCTTACTTCTCTCCTTCCCTCAGTTCTCTGACTGGAGGAGCAGAACTTGTCTATGTATAAACCACTGGACTCGGGTTGTGTTGATTCATGTCATTCAAAATTCCGGTGGTTGGCATATCCGATTATTATATGTGATCTTCTTTACACCGTGCCACTCGCTCCAATCCATAGCTACATGTACTTCAAGTACATTCTAATTTATCTTCATCTGTGGCGTGTAGCTCTTAATTCAATCAAAATATCGCAAAGAAATTAATCTTCAACACCACATATAAACAGGAGAACCCAAATCATGTAGAATATTTAGTGAGCAAAGAAATTCACTTGTGCCATATTTAATATTTTAAGAAATGGAGATCTTCATTTAGGTCTTAAATGATCCTGCTGAATACAATACAGTTTGTTCTGCATTTTAATGCAATCAGGAGGAAACATTGACAAAATGATTAGCAACACAAGATTCTAGAATTAAAAGCTTTGCAAAGATGGTACAGATCACTTACACCCATCGAACCAACGCAATATTTTGAAGTGACAGATTCCCAGATGCTCTTTGTCATGCTGAAGATTTTGTCTGAGGCACACATACCTTCTGTGTGTTTCTGCACACAGGGGGAACTCAAAGGAGACAGAAAACTATCAGGGAATCTCATTCACATCAGCTGCTCTTAAGCTGGTCCTTTGGGTTGACAACACATGCTTTAAAGCTCATGGAGTAATTAAAAAGGACGTGGCTGCATTTTGCTCTTCTGAGGAATATATATTAAGCAGATCGTGGTTTTATAAAACATGGAAAGACCCAGGAGGAAACTCCACTTGCATCACTTTCATTGATTTCCTATTTATTTAGAGCCCCTTGCGGCCCTCACATAAAAACTGGAAGCTTTGGGAGTTTAGGGGAAAGTTGTATTTTAACCAGTGATGTGCGCTAGCTCTAGGAGGTGTGCGATAGTAGATTGGAGACTTCTGTCTCGAAAGGAGTAAGGCATGGTTATCCATCATCACCAATCCTCTTTAGAAACATAGGAACAGGAGTAGGCCATTCGTCCACAGGAGCCTGCTCTGCCATTCAATTAGATCATAGCTGATCTGTACCTTAACTCCATCTACCAGCCTTTGCTTCATATCCCTGGATGCCCTTACCTAACAAAAATCTATCGATCTCAGTCATGAATATTTAAATTAACCCCCAGCATCCACAACCTTTTGGGGGAGGAAGCCTAGAAATGGACTTGGAGATAGTGAAGTGGGTGATTGGCCCCAGTTCCGGGTTCATCTGGATTCCCCCACCAAAAGGAAATAGTTTCTCTGTCTCTACCCTATCAAATCCCTTTATCATTTGAAAGATCTCGATTTGATGAACCTGTATAAAACATTGGTTCGGCCTCAACTGGAGTATTGTGTCCAATTCTGGGCACCGCACTTAAGGAAGGATGTGAAGGCCTTAGAGAGGGTGCAGAAAAGATTTACGAGAATGGTTCCAGGGATGAGGGACTTCAGTTACGTGGATAGACTGGAGAAGCTGGGGTTGTTCTCCTTAGAGCAGAGAAGATTGAGAGGAGATTTGATAGAGGTGTTCAAAATCATGAGGGGTCTAGACAGAGTAGATAGAGAGAAACAGTTCCCATTGGTGGAAGGGTCGAGAACCAGAGGACACAGATTTAAGGTGGCTGACGGAAGAACCAAAGGCGACAGGAGGGAAAACTTTTTTACGCAGTGAGTGGTTAGGATCTGGAATGCACCGCCTGAAAGGGTGGTGGAGGCAGATTCAATCGTGGCTTTCAAAAGGGAATTGGATAAGTACCTGAAGGAAAAAAAATTGCAAGGCTACGGGGAAAGGGCAGGGGTGTGGGACTAGCTGAAGTGCTCTTGCAGAGAGCCGGCACGGGCTCAACGGGCCGAATGGCCTTCTTCCGTGCTGTAACCATTCTATGATTCTATGATCACCCATCAACCTTCTAAACTCAAGGGGATGCAAACCAAGTTAATGCAGCCTGTCCTCAATTTAACCCTTCAAGCCCTAACAAAAACCCCCATCGTTCTGGTGAATCTGTGCTGCATTTAACATCATCAATGATATATAAGTTGGATGATAGCATAAGGGACAATGTCAAATGTTGGTTCCAGGCACTTATGCAAAAAGAAGCACTTTAGTTCTTTTAGATGACAATGGTCCAGATAATCTACGGAGTCTCAATTCCAGCAAGTACACCAGAATCACATCCGGCACAGAACTCCAACCGTGCCAAAGTTCACAAAAGTCACAGGAGGAGTCTTCATGAGCAGTCATTGAATCATAGAATGATACAGCACAGGAGGTCGTCATTCAGCCCATCGTGCCTGTTCCGGCTCTTTGGTAGAGCTATCCAATTAATCCCACTCCCCTGCTCTTTCTCCATAACTGTGTAAATATTCCCTTCAAGTATTTATCCAATTCCCTTTTGAAAGTTACTATTGAATCTGCTTCCACCACCCTTTCAGGCAGTGCATTCCAGATCACAACAACTCGCTGTGTAAAAAATATTTCCTCATGTCGCCTCTGCTTTTTTGCCAATCACCTTAAATCTGTGTCCTCTGGTTACCAACTCTTCTGCCACTGGAAACAGTTTCTCCTTATTTACTCGATCAAAACCACTTATGATTTTGAACATCGCTATTAAAACTCCTCTCAACCCTCTCTGCTCTAAGGAGAACAACCCCGGCTTCTCTAGTCTCTCTACATAACCAGGCCTTCAGCAATTTGGAAGCCCAGAGTCAGCAGACCCTAAAAACACCAGAAGCTGTTCTGGCTACCTCTGACTCCCTTACTAAGGGAGCCACTTTAACTAGTTATAAAAAATTACAACCTCCCCACCCTCCTGCTGCCCCATCACCTTCAAAGGTCCAGGCCTGACCTCCAAAGTGGGCCCCACTTGCACTGATTTTGACCAGGTACACCTGGGGAGACCAGACGTGGCAATGCCAATGTTACACTGTGTCCCGACTGAGGGCTGGGGTCATGGGAGCTCCTGACCTAGAGTTCAAGCTCCCTGGCCCCATCGTTCCTTAGGTCAACTGACTTGTAGAGGCTCCACCCTCACAAGGCCACCCTGGAGACTCTGCCTTAAGGTTGGGACCCAGAAGCTTAAAGGGCAGAAGAGGTTAGTAAGGGAGTTCCAGAGAGGAGGGTTGAGATGGCTGACAGCATAACCTGTTGGGGGTGTGGACATTCAGCAGCAGCAGTTACTAATTGGCAGAGTAGTAGTCAATTAGTAGCTGCTGCTGCTGAATGTCCACACCTCTAACAGGTTATGCTGTGTGTCCATGACGAGGTCAAGGAGATGGCCGAAATACTCACATTTTACGCTGAATACCCACCATGACACTCATGACACTAGTACTCGCCCTCTCCAAGCTGGTGTTCAAATACCAGTTTGTCATTTAACTCGTGACTATTTTCCTCGGGTGAGGTGCAAGCATGGTCGCTCTAGGGTTGAGATGGTTCCAAGAAAACATGCCTGGTGATGGAAGATTGGAATGGAGTGAAACCTTCAGGTAGGTCTGCGGACTCCAGTCGCCATGATTGACCAGCTCAGCTGGCTAACTACCTGAGTCAGGAGGAGTAGACCAATCACCAAGGGCTGGATTCTTCCCTCTCGGGTAACCTACAAGCTAATGTCCTACCAGGTTGGGTAATCCTGGTTGGAAAAGCAGTTGGAATTGCTTTTTTTTTTAAATGAAGGATTATTTTAGGATTTTCACAGGATGCGTTGAAAAGATTCTGTTTACAGCATGTCAATGGTGGGAACAATAACTTACAGCTTTACGCTTGTGATCTCCCATAAGGTGAGTTTTAGATCTCAACCAGACCATCAGCAATAGGAATAGTTTAGAGCCACTTTAAGAGCAGAAAACGGGGGTTAAATTGGATAACCCCCGAAAACGGGCATGGGGATCGAAGCACGCAATTACCCCGTGTCCGTTCATCGTGATGCAGGCAGCACGTTAAATTCGTTCTGCTTGCTGTCTTAAATGATTGCTGCATGCAGCCAGCGCTACCCGCACCGTTCATTGGCAGCACGCATCAGCAGGGGGCCTGATATCGCAAGTGGCCAGTGCTACTTAAAGGCACAGTCTGCACCTCTTAAAGGGGAGGTGCGTTGTGGCTGCAAGAAGTGGTGGGAGTTTCTGGAAACGTGAAGATGCTGTGATACTTTGAGGAATGGCTGAACACGCTTCCCTCTTTTTTGCAGGAGAAGGTGGTGCATAACTGAAGGCAGCAGGAATTAACTGGAGGAGGCCACGCCTGCCTGCATATTTTAACCCCCATGGAGGAGACAGTGCTGGCCATCATGGGAAGGGGCATCGCTGAGGCCGTGGCCACTGGTGAGGTTGGAGACATCAATGATAAGGGTATCAGCATATCTAATCCTCCTTCCCCCTTCCCACAATCTCTTCTGAATCACAAGCTGCAGAAGGTGCAAGCACACACTTCTCACTATCTCCTCTCCCCTCACCATAACCCAACCCTTGTCCCGGTTTCATTTCAGATACCCAAGAACTGGAATCTTCCCATTCAGAGGAGGAAGAGAAAGAAGACACCATCACTCGATCTTACACTCGCAGCCAACAGCTCAGAGATTGACATTGTGTGTATTTTAGAGGCTAGGATAGAGGAGGGATCTGCACATGGGGAGACACTGGGCGCAAGTGCGCAGGAGCCAGGGCTTGGGGGGGGGAGGGGGGGAAGGATAACGCAGGTGTCAACTCACCGGAGGGTGAGTTCGCACACTAGTTCTGCTGCAGAGGAGTCAGATGAGGATTTTGATGGGCCAGGCTACAGAAGAAGTCTGATGGGTGTACACAACCAAATGTTTGGTGCACTGGAAAGCCTGCCAAAAAGCCTACGCATAATGTCAAGGAGCACGGAGGAGTCCAGCACCAGCTTGGCACAGGGCTTTGGGTAGAGCTTGTAGCCCATCCTTTCCAACATGGAACGGGTGGTCACCTCCATCAGTACACCTGAGGAACCCACCAATGTTCCTTGTAAGCTGCGCTTTTTTCTGCGCGGTCTGTTCTTTTTAGTGCGCGGTCCCTTTAAATTTCCGCGTATGCGCAGTATTTACAATGGAGAAGTAGGTGAGCGGCCTGCGCGGGACCTTTTCCATTACTGCTTAGAGAGAACATTGGAACCCACCATGATGCAGCGTCTGATGGCTGATGTCACAGCCTCCATGGCAGTAAAAACAGTTTACAAAAGTCGGAGAACTGTAGTGGAAGCTCAGACTGCTGCCATCTTGGCACTGGATACCACTGTTCAAAGGGACTACCAGGACGTCACAGCACTCCAGCAATCTGTTCTCCAACAGGTCAGTAGGATTGCTGCAACGCCGCCCCAGGAGCGTGGCAGTGGCTCCATGGAGCACGAACCTGCTGTCCTCTCTCAGGATGACAGCATTCGTGCTCCCACCACTACCACTCTGCCAGTGCCCTTGCTGTTGCCTGCCAGCCAGCCAGCCCAGACTGCTGCAGTCCAGGCTGGGATGGTGCAGTCTGAAGCTGGGCCATCTAGGCCCAGAGCGGCTCGAGGTTGCCCTCCAAGGTCATCTGCAGTCTTCTGAATTGAAGGTCAGCCGCCTTCCACCACCCATACTGCAGCTATTGGGGTAGCACCTCGTAGGAGCACTAGGATAGGCAAAGGCACACGGAAGACTGGCACTAAGGGAATGCACATGGGTGATTAGTTTAATTCTATATGCATTATGTAATGATTGAATTTATAAAATTAGATTGGAATGTGCATTTTCTGGTGGTTTTTGTCTTTGTTCTGTCGGAAAGACGACAATTTGATAGTCAGTGATAGAGGAAAGGTAAGGCGTGTGGGACTGTTGGTGAATGGGGAGGTGTGGTTTAGCTTACTGGTATCGCTCATGAATAATTTCATCATGTAGAGCCCAGGCAGAAAGCGACTGTCTACTATATCGCCTCCCTTCCTCTTCCTGCACTTCCTCTTGCACCTCTTCCTCATGCTCCTGCTTCTCAGCTTCTCGTCGGATAGGTGGTGGCAAGAGTTATTCCCTCATAATGGCCAGGTTGTGCCGATACCAACACAAATCTTAATACCCGCTCAGCTGAGTACTGCAGAGCTCCTTCGGGGCAGTCCAGGCAGCGGAAACGTTGCTCAAGGATGGCGATGGTGTATTCTATAATGTTCTATGTGGCAGCAAAGCTCTCACCCTAGGCCTGCTAGGCACGTGTGCATTGGTTCTGGACTGGAGTCATGAGCCGTGTCATGAGTGAATAACCCTTGTTTCCCAATTGCCAGCCTTCGACTTGCAGTGGTGGCTCAAATGCAGCGGGCACAGAGGACTGCCGCAGAATGAAGGAATTTTGACGGCTGCCAGGAAAACGGGCATGATGTGCTGCCTGTGGTCACACACCAGCTGCCCATTGAGAGAGTGTTCAGTTCATGAAAATGGCCGAGTTCACATAGGTGCCCACAGTCAATAGCACCCTGCACCATGGGGAAGCCTGCAATCCATACAAACCCTTGTGCTTGCTCCGCCTGCTTGCCTCTGACAAGAGGGAATGAGATGACGCAGTCTCTCTTTGTATAGAGAGCCTCAGTGACCTCCCTAATGCAGCAGTGCACTGCAAACTGCGAGATGTTGCTTATATCTCCAGCAGCAGCCTGGAAGGAGCCAGACGCATAAAAGTTAAGAGCCACAGTCACCTTGACAACCACAGGCAATGCGGTTCTTGACCTGCTTTGAGGTTGAAGTTGTGGCTGCAGCAGTTAGCAGATTTCAGTCAGGACCTCTTTTGTGACACAAAGACGTCTCATGCATTGGTGCTTGCTGACGTTGAGGGAAGAGAATTGCTCCCTAAAGACCCTCGGCAGATATGGCCTCCTGCTAAGAGCCCTTCTCCCCCTCCTCCTCCCTCTTCTAGCAACTATTCCTGCTCTGCGTGGCTTCTCTTCATTCTGCCAATCATGTTCCATTCTGAGAGGAAGCCCTACCAGGCTACCCATGTCTGGAGGCAGCTTGTTTCACAAGATTTTAAGTGACCAAAAAAAGTACTTCAAGGCCAGCCCGACCACTCTCTGTAGACTATTCCAACATTAGGCAAGTATAGGAAAGCTCAAACAAAAACATACAATTGCACCAGCAGCCAGAAGAAGTAATCCAGCAACTAACCTGCAAGTAGTTCATGATCCCTTTAAATAGCGCCGGTGGGGTGCGGGGAGGGGGGTGGCGGGGGGGGTGGGGTGGGATGGGGGGGGTTGGCTGGAGTGTGCAATTTGAAAATGGCAGCGCTGGCGTCAAATCAGCATTGCACACTGATTCGCATCATGATCTGCCTGCATGTTGCTGGAAGTCATTAGGTGCGCGCATGCAAACCCCTTTACCAAGATGGCAGCCGGCACACTTACAGTTGGAAGTGCATGAGCATCTCGTAACCCATCTTTGATCCATATGTGGCCGCGTAGTGCATAAAAACACAGCCCAATTTAGCCCCAATATATATTGCAGACACTGGACGTTAGAAAATGCATGTGTATTCTAAAGATAGCACTCCAAGGGTTAAGAAGAGGTAACCAATTTCATTCTTTACTATATGCTAAAGGGGTGATGCCATCGCTGATCATTAGATGCATTGTGAACTATCTGACTCTGCTGCTGAAAGCAGAACAGAATTTTATGCCATCTGTTTAATCTTCGTCTCTTTTGCTGTAGATCAAATTTACTACAGTTAATCTTAGTCTGCACAGTTTTCTTCATTTTCCTCTTGTCCTCAGTTATTGAATTCTTGCTGGGCTATGGTCTCACGAGCATCAGGTCCCATCCGGTACATCACCCGAATGACCATTATACGGGCACGAGCCTCAACAGTGAATGTCAAAGACTATTCAAGTGCAGAGCCACGACACCCAAGTCTAATCATCTGATCGCCATCCAACTTCTACACAATTACACTTGTTGCAGGGGGTCACTGGATAGTGAACAAGAGTGGGAGCATCGAACGGGTTTCCCCCTGCACTAACTTAGGGGTGCCAGGGCCAACTTAACATCCCTGCTCACGCCCACTTGACATCAGCCACCTCAGCACAGACCAGGGAGCAAACCTGGAACCTTGCTGGCCCGTGTGGATCAACGGCTCACTGCATAAGTTTGGTGAACGATTGAAAGAGCCTTTCCTTTCCTAGTGGCTAACGTTCAGTGCTGAATCATGGTTCACACAGCTCTGTGCTGATTGAGTGTGTTCATTTAACATTGGCTACTAATATTGGAAATTTTACTATTGGAAAATAGCATATTCTCGCATGATCAGTAATTGAAAGCATTTAATGACCAACAACTGTGTAAAAGACCATAATAGCCACCAAGCAGAAAGTCATCCAAGATGCCCCTGGACAAGCGCACTACAGTCGACAGAATCAAGTCAAAAAATCTGAACAGTACGAGTGAGAAATAGAACAAGGGACAAATGGGGAGTTCACGATTACGCACATTTACATTTTTAATACAGAAATGTCGAGCAGAATGGAAATATTAGGAGAAAGGATTACGGTCAGTAATTTGCTACAGCTCTCAACCCCAGTTAAGCTCAAGGCAGATTTTTATTTTTTGTTAGTGGAGCAGATCTTTGGCAAGGTGGGACAACCATTCACCCCATGCTTGCCCCCCTGACCCCAGTCAACTCCCCATGACCCCTGTCAACACTGCCCACCCCATGCTTGCCAACCTCCCCCCAACCCCAGTCGACACCCTCCACCCCATGCTTGCCCCCCTGACCCCAATCAACACTGCCCACCCCATGCTTGCCAACCTCCCCCCAACCCCAGTCAACTCCCTCCACCCCATGCTTGCCCCCCCCCCGACCCCAGTCAACTCCCCATGACCCCAGGCAATGCCCCCCTGCCCTATGCTTGGCCCCCGACCCCAGTCAACCACCTGCCCTATGTTTGACCCCCGAACCCAGTCAACCACCTGCCCTATGTTTGACCCCCGAACCCAGTCAACCACCTGCCCTATGTTTGACCCCCGATCCCAGTCAACTCCCCCTCAACCACCCAGTGCAACTCCCCGTGACCCCGGTCAACTCCTCGAGTTCAAGGTAATTTGAATAATGTAGCTGAACTCTGCCAGCATTGTGTTGTGCCACCTCTCTCAATGATGTTGTGTGCCCAGCAACAGCAGAAGTAATAGAAATTGTAATTTTTTTTTATCTCCAACCATGTCGAGTGCGATCGATTGGACTGGGCAAGGTGGCCCTGCAATGTTTAGATCCCCACCCTTCAGTCTGCAGTGACCCTGGACATCAGGAATGCACTGACATTACTCGGGCCCAGCGCTGCTCAGGCAAGCAACAGGCAAACCATTGTACTGTGTGGAGGAACACACATCACTCAGACCTACCGTACACCCATCACTGCCCGTGGAAAATTCCAGAAGTTAGGTGGTGGGTGGCACCGGGTGTAACAGCTGCCCACCTGCCCAGGTTACGGCAGTTTACTGGCGGGTTGCCCTGTTCATGGCAGGGGAGAGATTGATTGCTCCTGTCACAGTGTAACAAGGCCGAATGATAGTGGCAGCTGAAGAAAAAAATATATACCTTTTTTTTTTACTTTATTTTAAATCTCCCGTGTTACCCGTGCAATCTGATGAATGCTGTCTGATCGAGTGCGCTAGGGAAGGAAGCCTTTGATTTTTGAACCTCTCTACCACAGCCTTAACAATTCTGGACATCAGCATTATCGACAGCATCAGAGGAATTTCAGCCCATGGAGTCGTGACCGAAATGATTGTCACTTCTATTAAATGGCGCAGGGCTGATCTGAATTACAATTCCTTTAGTCCGACTGCCTGTTTCTGTTATTTTTGGCCTAAGGCTGGGCTTTTTTTTTTAAAGCCACAAGTGAAGGAATAAAGAGCATTCAATATATTTTTGCTTTCTTCACGTGTATCAAAAGGCTCACACATACCTTCCAGATAAGAACCAAACAGTCCCACAGATAACATCCTTCAGATATTGGTGCACAAAAATTCATCAACATAAAATGGCCGCCTTGTATATCGATTGGGGTAGGGCCTGCGGAAGATTTAAAATAATTACTTCAACCGGCACTAGCAGCCCCACTACACTGCGGGCAATTTTCTTCTCTCACCCCACCACCCCGCCCCCCGCCCTCCCCATATCAATCCCCGCCTGAGGTGAGAACCTCAACCGTACCAGAAATAGCACCGAGGACTCACCCCCAAAATTCAAATAGGCCTGACCCCAGATGACCCCCAGGGTGCTGGGAGATGACCAGGCACAAAGGTTCCACCTTCACCGATCCATCAGTTTACACGCTCTAGGGCAGCAATCTGCTTAACTTTAGACCAATCTTTAATTTTTCAAAGGCTCCATTCTACCTCCTGATTGAGATCATCTATAAAAGCTCCTACCTCACTTTTAAGCATGCTACGCAATCACTTCCTCTCGATGCTCACAGGACTGTTTGTTTCCCCCCACACATCGGGGGAGAAATTCGGTATCGCCCCGTTTGGGGCGCAATTATCGGCCGGGCGCAAAGTTTAGCGCCTGACGCTAATTATCGCCTCCGACTGCAAACTTGGCTTCTATCGCCCCTGGAGGTGATTGGATCGCTAAATTAGGCACTACACACCTCTCTTAAGACACTAACGCTGAGGAGTGAGGTGCTACCTCAGAGCGCAGGCGCAGCGCAGGTGATGTCAGTTAGCAATGGAACAGAGACACACTGGCGCCAGCCAGTTCTTAAAGGGGAGGGTTGATCTTGCTCTCCAGCCACACCCTGCTCATTGCAACCTTGAATCTTGGCCTGGACAGACCTGAACTTGAATTCTGCTGCAAAGAAGAATGGAGAGGGCCAGGGAACGAGCTCACTGCTTCAGCGACAGGGCCTTGGTGGCTCTGGTTGGCGCAGTGGAGCGCTGAAGATCAGTACTCTACCCACAGAGTGGCAGGAGGCCATTGCCACGCGATTATAGAAGAGTGTGGAGGGAGGTGGCTCAGCACATCTCCTCCAGGAGCATGGTGCCCAGGACCCACACCCAATGTCGGAAGAAGTTCAACGACCTCACTCAGGTGGTCAGGGTGAGTGGCTTTTCAATACCTCTACATCCCTCCATCTCAACCTCACTCTGTGCCCAGAGGGTTTAAAAACCCCAAATGCCCAACACTCATCCAAAACCTATGGCCATCTCATAAAACATACTCGCACATTCCACACCTTGCATACATTAAGAGCTATTCAACTATGGGAGGCACATCAGGCAAGCACATGGCTGCATACATTAAGGGCTATTCAACTATGGGAGGCACATCAGGCAAGCACATGGCTGCACATTTACTCAGATGCCGTCCTTTTTCTTGCAGGCCAAGCTATCTCACAACAGGCGCCAGCAGCAACGCACGGGAGGAGGACCGGCTGAGCTGCAGACCCTCAGCGATTTGGAGGCGCGCATGCACAGGATCGTTGCCAGCCAGGTAATAGGTGTCGTGGCTGCTGGAGAGGTCGACCCCCTTGGGGACAGCAATGGTAAGTTCATCAGCTTTCTCTCCTCTCTCATTCCACTTTCCCCTCACAATACCAGCCTTTTACACTTTCAATCCAACTTACTAAATGTCTCCAGTCCTTGCTCCCTTACTGCCCCCCTGTCCTGACGCTAAAGCCACTCTTGTACCTCCTTGCTTTCAGATAGTGAACCACCAGCTGAGCAGCCTGTCCCTCAACCAAGCAGTGGGAGCGACGACCCAGGCGAGGAGGAAGAGAAAGCCGGAGCCTCAGCGCCTGCGTCTCTCGAGGGAGCCCATGGCCACACTGGGACCACGTCTTCCCTGGAGGGGAGCAGGGGGGAAGGGTCTGATGAGGGTGAAGCTCCGGGACCCAGCGGGCTGCAGGAACGCCATGGGGGTAGGGAAGCTCGGGGGCCTTCTCCCCGGAGGGAGAGTAAGCCAGTGAGTCCTGCTGCACTGGGCGCAGAGGAGGAGCGCCTCATCGCGGAAATGAACACCCAGGCCTTGTACATGCACACTCAGCTCATGGGTGCAATGGGAAGGGTGACCTAAAGCATTGATGGACTGGCAAGGAGTGTGGAGCATTCCACTGCAGCACAGGCCGACGCAACACAACGGCTCAGTGCTGCAATTCAGTCACTGGCTGCTGCGATCCAATCTCAGACTGCTCTCATGCAGTCTCAAATTGATGTAACACAAGCACTGACTGCTGCCATCGTCGCTGGGTCGGCCACATTGCCCCGGGGCTCTCATGGCGCCACAGCAGGCCAGCAATCTGTGCTCGAGCAGATTGCTCCGGATGCTGAGGTGCTGCCCTGTGGGAGTGCCAGTGTGTCGGTCGAGCAGGGAGGTGCTGTCCTCTCTCAGGATGACAGCATTCCATCTCCCACCACTGTCACTTCCCCATTGCACTTGCCACCGCCTGCAACACAGCCAGCCCAGACTGCTGCCGTCCACGCAGAGTTGGTGCAGTCTGCAGCCGGGGCCTCCAGGCCCAGAGCTGGTTGAGTGCGCCCTTCAAGGGCATCTGTAGTCTCAGCATCTGACATTCAGCAGCCTTCCGCCAGCCTTGCTGCAGCCACTGGGGCCCCATTACGGAGGAGCAGTAGGCTGGGAAGCGGGGAAGTGCGCAAGGGATGGAGATCACCCTTGAAGGGCAAACAGTAGGAGGTCTAAATAAATGGTGGGAATGTTGGTAGTAAAGGTCAACATTCATCTGATAACATTTGCTTAGTGCTTTGGCCATTATCTCCAGCTTGTGAGAACCAGTTCTGTTAATTAATGATTTGTTGTGTTTGTTTCTATTAGTTTGTCCTGAATAAATGACACACACAGAGTTTGTTAAATAAAAAAGTTGTTGTATTCAAAATGTACATGTTTGGCCTTTGGAATCATTGCAGCTTTGGCCGGCTATAGGGGTTGTGGGTTGCTTTCCATGATGTTGTTCTCCATGCAAGAAGCCATCTTCTGAGTAGGGGCCTAGAAGTGGCTTGTTATCAGCCGTTGACGGATGGCCCTTGCAATGACAACATTGTGGGCCTCCCTCCCACCTTGGTGATGCTGCTGATCATCGTCCTCATCCTCCTCCTCTTCCTCTTCCTCCTCCTCCTCCGGTGGTGCACCAATCCCTGGTGGC
Organism: Squalus acanthias; assembly: GCA_030390025.1. Taxonomy (NCBI): domain Eukaryota; kingdom Metazoa; phylum Chordata; class Chondrichthyes; order Squaliformes; family Squalidae; genus Squalus; species Squalus acanthias. The sequence goes on along the minus strand of CM059428.1, from coordinate 23,128,753 downwards.
ATTGGCTGGGTCCTGAGGATTGCCAGGTTATGCAGCATGCAGCACACAACTATGAAGAGGGAGACTCGCTCAAGAGAGTACTGCAGGGCTCCTCCTGAGTGGTCCAGACAGGGAACGAGCTCAGCACTTCAGCGACCGGGCCTTGGTGGCTCTGGTTGGTGCAGTGGAGCGCCGAAGATCAGGTCTGGCACACCAGTCTGGCGCAATGAAAGCATCGTGGCTGTTGCCAGGATAGCGGGCATTGACGGCGAGTATCAGCTGTCTGTGGTCACAGAACAACTGCACATTTAAGGAGTGGTAGCCCTTGCGGTTTCAGAAAACCTCTGCATTTTCATGCGGTGCCCGCATTGCCACATACGTGCAGTCAATGGCGCCCTGCACCATGGGGTAGCCCGCTATCCTAGCAAAGCCACATGCGCGTTCATGCTGTTTGGCCCAGGTCATGGGGAAAGAGATGTACTGGCGTCTCCTTTTATAGAGGAAATTTGTCACCTCCCAGATACAGCAATGGACAGCGAACTGGGAGATATTGGCAATGTCCCCAGTAGCTGCTTGAAAGGAGCCGGTGGCATAAAAATTCAGAACCACTGTCACCTTCACTGCCACCAACAGAGACGTCCTGGTCCTCAGTTGAGGCTGCAGATCTGGCTGCAGCAGCTGGCAGAGCTTAGTGACTAGCTCCTTGCTGAAGCGCAGCCTGCGCAAACACTGCTCCTCAGACGAATGAATGTAGGGGAATTGCTCCCAGAATACCCTGGGAGGGTAAGGTCTCCTGTGCAGAGGCCTGTTGGCCCTCCTCCCTCTGGCCATATTTGCCACTCTCTCTCTGTGGGCTCGATTTTGCCATTGGGGGCAGGCTGGGGGCGTGTCAGGTGGTCGTCGTGTCAGAATCCCGACTCCGATGTGAAGTGGGACAAAAATGCGATTTTGCCCTAATTGGGCACCTGATTTCCAGCGTGTGGAAACCCCTGGCCCAATGAGCCTTTTCATGCAGAAAGTCGCCACTGATGACGTCATCAATGCTGCTGGATTTAAGGCCTTCAAGCAGCCTTGCTTCTTTTTCAGCCTTTAAACTTTATGCCCATTGTTCTGAGCGCTGTCTTCAACAATTATGTCCACCAGTAGACCAAAGTGTGCTCCAAGAGTCGATGAGGCCTCCCTCCAAGCTCTGGTGGAGGGAGCAAGAGCAAATAAGGAGGTGCTCTTCCCTTCCTCAGGGAGGAAAAAGCCTCCCCAGCAGACTAAAGCTGTGTGGCTGCAAGTGGCCCAAGAGGTAAATGCAATTTCAATGTGCAGTAGAACCTGGCTGCAGTGCAGGAAGAGGTTTCATGACCTTCTCTGCATAGGAAAAGTGAGTATGACATTCCCATCAGCCTCAATCTGATCCCCATCTGCCTCTCCTCACCAGCACTCTCCTTTGCCAACCTCTTCCTCCACATCCCACTTGACACTTACATCCCTGCACCCTTACCCATTCCCTCTCTCTCTATGGTCACATTCACTTAACTATTCAACCATGCAGCCCTCACACTCTCTATCACTGTGATGCAATGACAACAATTTACAACACACAGGGAGGGCCCTTTGTCTCCTTCTAAACATCTATGCTATGAATTCTCTACACTCACTCCTTCAGTCTCACTCAAACTCAACTTGTGTCCCTCATTGCAGGAAAAGAGAGCCCACAATAAGAGGGAAAGAGTGAGGACAGGAGGAGGGCCACCCTCAGTAGCCCAGCTCACCACTTCGGAGGAGGCGGCCCTGGAGATCGCCGGAGTGGAGGTCGATTCGCAAGTGGGGGACGGACAGACGGGCGCATCACAGCAAGCTGGTGACAGAATAGTTTAGCATCTCTCTCATTGACATTGCATGAGTGACTGATAATGATTCTGATGCTCTAACAGATTGACTTATGATCATCTGCACAATTCAATGTGCATGCAACCTTTACCTCACATCTCTAACTCTTTCCTTTACTCCCCCACAGGACCATCGAGAGCCCCCGTCCCCACTGTCCAGGAGGAACAGCCTGAGCCTCAAGACTCCTCAGAAGAAGCTGCAACCTCTGAGGGCACAGTATCAGCAGAATTCAGCGCACCCAGCACCAGCACAGACACTCACACCTCGGTGGGACCTTCGCGAGATAGAGTAGTGTTGTCGCCTGGTGTATCACAGATCACAAGTGAGCATCAGCAGATGGTGGAGACAGGGACAGCACTGGAGAGTCCTCGTTGGAGGGCGCAAGACTCTGCCAGCTTGGCTCAGCTGCATGTCAAACCTGTGCCTCCGGATCCATCCAGAAGGAGAGCGGTGCTGGAACTCCAGGAACAGGTGCAGGAGTCTCTGGCAGGTTTTGTCTCCAGGGTCGCTGCGAGTGTGGAACGAATGGAGGAGTCCATCGCGAACATGAGCAGAGCCTTTGTGGAGGCATTGGTGCATGAACGCATCACCACGGAAAGGATGGCAACCTCGTGGAAAGGATGGCTACCTCTGTGGTAAGGCTGGCTACCGTAGAGGAGAGGATGGCTACGGTAAAGGAGAGGATGGCTACGGCCATGGAGGAGCTTAGTCGCCAGGGTATTGAAAACATGGTCATTGTTCAGAATAGACTGACATTTCTTGAGGAGTGATGGTCAGCTATTGAGCATAGAAACCAGAATTTCATGGAAATCCTCTGGAGTAGGACTTCCAGTGAAGAAGCGGGTCCTCATGGCCCCCCTGAAGTGCAGCAAGGTGCTGTCAAGCCACTTGCTAGCACCGAAGTGGGGCTGACCCATGAGAGGGATGTTGGTGGCAGACAACAAGGAAGTGGGGGCTCCTCTCCAAGCGCTCACACTACCATGCCACTGCAAAGCCCTCAGTCAGAGTCCCACCAGAGTCCTCACCCAACTGAGATGTGTGTCTCAGCCCCTGCACAGCCGCAGGAGCAGCAGACTGTTGCCCAGCCCTCACAGGTTCGCAACCCCAGAGGACGGCCGCCAAAGGTGTCGAGACAGGAGCAGCAAGAAAGTGAGCAAGGGGCCTCCACATCTGCTGAAGCTACAAGGGAAGCACCACGTAGGAGCACGCATAAGAGGAAGATAAAGCACAAGTAGTCACAAGAGTAGTCACTTGGGTGTTCTGTTGTATTGATTTTTGACAAGCCATCTGAGTTTTGTTATGATAAACAGATTTGATGGCAAACTGTTGAAGTTGTGCCCTGTGTCATTTTGCAAATGGGACTTCCACATTGAGGGCTTAGGGCGACATGCAATTGTCAGTATGTTGGTCAGAGTGATAGGAATCCGTAGGTTCTTGTCCATTGTCAATGCTCTGGTAAGAAGGTGCGAGGCAAAAGTGTTTGTGCAGGCTAAGCAAATCTGGCCAAGATGAGTGCGTCCCTTGCATCCCGACCAGCAATGTGGTCACGCGCTGGCGCCTTCTGGCCTGTGTAGCTTTAGGTGGGTGAGGAGCAGCTTGGCACTCCTGTTGTTGCTGCTGCTGTTGGTGGTGCTGTTGTTCAGGGTTCTGCTGCTGCCGCGGTTGGTCTTCATCCGAATCTGATGTCTAGGAGGAAAGGAAATAAATGGTTCCCATGCTTCTGGTATATCCCTCAGTTGAGGAAGCGCTCAGTCAAGGTGGGGAGAGGGGTTTCCCAGGAGGTCACACTGGAGATGGGTGTTAGGCTCCAAACTTCCACAACAATGAGTAGGCCTGCTAAAAGTTCCCCCAGACCTGAGACAACAAAGTTCTGCCACCTGCAAGTGATCATTGGTGGAGCTGCAGCTGTTAGTAAGCAATCCACTTGTGAGGCCAATAGGATTAACTGGCGTGTTCCAGAGGAGATGTGCAGGACGGGGGAAATGTGTTAAAATCAGAAAGGCCTCTCAAAATGGGATTATAGAGGCAATTAACTGGTTGTTAAGAGCCTTAAGGGCTTATCCCACCTCTTGGAGGCGGGATGGAAACAGGGTCTGAAACCACGAATGTGGGAAAATTGCTCAGAGGCGGGATGGAGGCGGGATTGGACCCACCCGCCATTTTCTGCGATTTTGACAACTCACACGCCTCCAAACCCGCTTCCTCGGGCCTGGTAAAATCGAGCCCTGTGTCTCTGATGCCTCCGATTCTGCAGGTGCAGGACGGCACCTCGAATCAGTGCAACCCCCAAGTCTCTTCTAAATCGATGCAAGGAAGGTCAAATCAAAAAGAACCTGCAAAGTGCTGCTTAGTACCCAAAACTCCTTCACACAGCGTTGAATCTCTCCAGAAGTCTCTCTCTCTCTCTCTCTCTCAGAATCTCTCTCTCTCTCTCAGAATGCGTGGTGCAAAAATGTCTCCGACAAAAAAGGCAGAAAGAAGCCGCCTTTAAATAGCGCTCCCCCAGCCCCTTCCCGACTGCAAAACGTTCCCGTCTACCTGTCATTGCTAGCGGCAGGCGGAAACGAAGAGGGCGCCACTCAATATCCGGTCCGGTGCGTCACTGGGGCAGTGCACGCTCGACTGACGTCACGATCTGCGGGCGCAGGAGATGGTGGCGGTAGTGTTTAGTGCCGCCGCAAAAACTCTGGTCAATTTTGCGAGCGGCGCAAACATCGCCGCGCCCGGGTGCTAGTTGCTTTGCGCCCTGTTAACGCCCTCTTAGGGTGCAAACGGGAGGCACTAATCAACCAAATTTTTCCCCCTTAGAATCATAAAATCATAGGGCTGTATTTTGCGGGCGGTCAGCGCGCGCGATCGGTGGTGGGGGGTCGGGTGGGAAAGTGTTTTTTTCACCCAGCAGGTTGGGACCCCGCAGTGAACCCGCTGCCACACGCCTTTACCAAATGTCAGGTCTGTCAGTGCTGAGCAGACCCAACACGCAGCAGCAGGGGAGGCAATTAAAATCATTAGTGGCTTGTTTACAACCACTTATCAATGGTATTTTCCCAGCTTTTTGGATTTGACAGGTCGCCCACCGGTTTCCCGCTGTGCCTAGACCTCATCTGTGAAGCTGAGGCAGGAGGTCAGTGGCCATTGAATCAGCTGATGAGTAGACAGCTTCAAATGTCAAGTCAAAGCTCCGAGCTGATTGAGAAATGTTCCCTTAACCACTAGCTTCTCTAAACTGCATTTCTACAACAGATTCACCATGCTGCAAGTTTTTACACAAGTCTCCATCCAGTCTGACCTCATTACCTCTCCCGCCATTGACAGATCGCTTCTGTCATCTCTACTTCACCTGCCATACATTCCATCAGCTCACTCTCTCACCTTGGTCCTCAGAATCCCACAACGATCAGCCCCAACACCAGGCACACCAGCAGCACCGACAACACCAGCCTTCTCCGCAATCAACTGATGCTGCACAGGACACAGGGCATCAGCACTCGACCACATTGCTGGCCGGGAAGCCAGGGATGGCCTCACCATGGCCAGGTTTACTTCACTTGAGTCTGCCACATGATGCGTTAGGTTGGCACCACCCCACACCAACACCATAAAGCATCCCTGCAATGCCCAAGCCATTCCTTTCACACTCATCACCATTGCGGGGGGTACCGTTATGTCTTACCATTCATTGAAACTCACTAAGCCACTTCCAAAGATGCACACAAATCTGTCCAAGAACGCAAAAGTGTTGAAAATAAAGGTTTCAATGTTTGACACCACATTAACAGAAACTTTACATGGACATTGCATAAAACACCCAAGTGCCTACCCTTGCGTTGTGTTAGTTGGTATGATTGCACAAGGATGAGTGAGTGTGAGGGGTGGCTAGTGAGATGGGGATGTGATAATGTAGATAGAGAGGGATGGATGGAGGTGCAAGGTAAGTTGGTGTGAATATGGATGTGCAAGTGTAGGGTAGGGAAGGCAGGGCAACACGGTGGCATAGTGGTTAGCACTGTTGCCTCACAGCGCCAGGGACCCGGGATTGAATCCAGCCACGGGTGACTGTCTGTGTGGAGTTTGCACATTCTCCCGTGTCTGCGTGAGTTTCCTCCGGGTGCTCCGGTTTCCTCCCATAGTCCAAAGATGTGCGGGTTAGGTTGATTTGGCTATGATAAATTGACCCTTAGTGTTAGGGGGATTAAATACGTGGGGTTACGGGGATAGGGTGGGATATGTGTCGGTGCAGGCTCGATGGGCCGAAATGGCCTCTATCTGCATTGTGGGGATTCTGTGATAAGGTTGAGTGTGGCTTTGTACTAACGTTTCGTGATCTACTGAGATCATTGAAACATTTGTGGCACTGCACCCAGGTCTTCCTGACCACGTCCCAGCTTGTGCCCTCCTCTGCAATGTGCAACCAGGCTGTGTTGATCTCCTGGGAAGGTCTCTTCCGCCCGTAGGAAGGGAATAGGACCTCCTTGTGTGCTGTGACTCCCTCCATATGCTTATATATGAGAGAACCTGGGTGCAGCACTGTAGAACACTGACAGCACCAATGTCAAAAAAAAGTTGGCCATGGTCCCTTTAAGGAAACCAGCTGATGACGCGTCATCAAATGATGTCACCAGACCGGCTTCCTCTAATTGGCCGGGAAACTCGTTGGGCGGGCTTAAACAGCCCCATCAAGGGAAATTCATTCTACAGAGCCGAATGGAGCTAGCAGCGGGGTCGGGACCCGCCACCAACGTCGCCCTCCATGGACCCGCCGATGTTCATAAAATCGCGGCCGTAGAATGGTATCAGCACTGAAGGAGGCCATTCGGCCCGTCGAGCCCATGCCGGCTCTCTGCAGGAGAACTTCTGCTAATCCCACTCCCCAGCCCGTTCCCCGTAGCCCTGCAAATTTTTTTCCTTCAGGTACTTATCCAATTCCCTTTTGAAAGCCACGATTGAATCTGCCTCCATCACCCTTTCAGGCAGTACATTCCAGATCCTAACCACTCGCTGCATAAAAAAGTTTTTCCTCATGTCGCCTTTGGTTCTTCTGCCAATCACCTTAAGTCTGTGTCTTCTCCTTTTCGATCCTTCCGCCAATGGGAACAGTTTCTCTCTAACTACTCTGTCTAGCCCCCTCATGATTTTGAACACCTCTGTCAGATCTCTTCTCAACCTTCTCTGCTCTAAGGAGAACAACCCCAGCTTCTCCAGTCTATCCACATAACTGAAGTCCCTCATCCCTGGAACCATTCCTGTAAATCTTTTCCGCACCCTCTCTAAGGCCTTCACATCCTTCCTAAAGTGCGGTGCCCAGAATTGGACACAATACTCCAGTTGAGGCCGATCCAGTGTTTTATACAGGTTCATCATAACTTCCTTGCTTTTGTACTTTCTATATTTATAAAGCCCAGGATCCCGTATGCTTTTAAACTGCTTTCTCAACCTGCCCTGCCACCTTCAACGATTTGTGCACATATACCCCCAGGTCTCTGTGTTCATGCACCCACTTTAGAACTGTACCCTTTAGTTTATATGCCTCTCCTCATTCTTCCTACCAAAATGTATCACTTCGCACTTTTCTGCGTTAAATTTCATCTGCCACATGTCCCCCATTTCACCAACCTGTCTATGTCCTCTTGAAGTCTATCACTCTCCTCCTCACTGTTCACTATACTTCCAAGTTTTGTGTCATCTGCAAATTTTGAAATTGTGCCCTGTACACCCAAGTCCAAGTCATTAATATATATCAAGAAAAGCAGTAGTCCTAGTACCGACCCCTGGGGAACACCACTGGGGAACACCTTCCTCCAGTCAGAAAAATCAAACGTTCACCACTACTCTCTGTTTCCTGTCACTTAGCCAATTTCATATCCATGCTGCCACTGTCCCTTTTATTCCATTGGCTTCAAATTTGCTGGCAAACCTATTATGTGGCACCTTATCAAACACCTTTTGGAAATCCATGTGCACCACATCAACCACATTGCCTCTCTGTTACCTCATCAAAAAACTCGATCAAGTTCGTTAAACATGATTTGCCTTTAACAAATCCATGCTGGTTTTCCTTAATTAATCCACACTTGTCCAAGTACCTGTTAATTTTGTCCCAGATTATCGTTTCTAAAAGCTTCCCCACTACCGAGGTTAAACTGACTGGCCTGTAGTTGCTGGGTTTATCCTTACACCCTTTTTTGAACAAGGGTATAACATTTGCAATTCTCCAGTCCTCTGGCACCACCCCCGTATCTAAGGAGGATTGGAAGATTATGGCCAGTACCTCCGCAATTTCCACCTTTACTTCCCTCAGCATCCTAGGATCCATCCCATCCGGTCCTGGTGACTTATCTACTTTAAGTACAGCCAGCCTTTCTAGTACCTCCTCTGTCAATTTTTATCCCATCCATTATCTCAACTACCTCCTCTTTCTCTATGACTTTGGCAGCATCTTCTTCCTTGGTAAAGAGAGATGCAAAGTACTCATTTAGTACCTCAGCCATGCCCTCTGCCTCCATGCGTAGGTCTCCATTTGCTCCTAATCAGCCCCACCCCTCCTTTTACTACCCTTTTACTATTTATATGCCTATAGAAGACTTTTGGATTCCCTTTTTCTGTTAGCTGCCAAACTATTCTCATAATCTCTCTTTGCACCTCTTATTTCCTTTTTTCCTTCCCCTTTCTATATTCAGCCTGGTTCTCACTTGTATTCTCAACCTGACATCTGTCATATGCCCCCTTTTTCTGCTTCATCTTGCTCTCTATCTCTTTCACCAACCAGGGAGCTCTGACTTTGGTTGCCCTACCTTTCCCTCTCGTGGGAATGTACCTCGACTGTACTGGAACCTTCCCCTCTTTAAAGGCCTATTGTTCGATTACAGTTTTGCCTGCCAATCTTTGATTCCAATTTACCCGGGCCAGATCCATTCTCAACCCACTGAAATTGGCCTTCCTCCAATTAAATAATTTTACTCTAGATTGCTCCCTGTCCTTTTCCATAGCTAATCTAAACCTTATTATACTATGATCACTGTTCCTTAAATGTTCCCCAACTGACACTTGCTCCACTTGTTCCACCTCATTCCCCAGAACCAGATCCAGCAATGCCTCCTCTCTCGTTGGGCTGGAAATGTACTGATCAAGAAAGTTCTCCTGAACACACTTCAGAAATTCTTTCCCCTCTCTGCTCTTTACTATCCCAATCTATATTAGGATAGTTGAAGTCCCCCATTATCACTACTCTATAGTTCTTGCACCTCTCTAATTTCCCTGCAAATTTGCTCCTCTATATCCTTCCCACTAGTTGGCGGCCTATAGAATACACCTAGTAGTGTAATTGCGCCTCTAATGTTTCTTAACTCTAACCAAATAGATTCTGTCCTTGACCCCTCCAGGACATCCAGCACTAATATTCTCCTTAATCAATACTGCCATCCCACCTCCTTTCTTTCCTTCCCTATCTTTCCTGAACACCTTATATCCAGGAATATTTAATACCCAATCCTGCCCTTTTTTGAGCCAGGTCTCCGTTATCGCCATGACATCATATTCCCATGTGACTACTTGCGCCTGCAGCTCACCACCTTATTTACCATGCTTCATGCATTTACACACATGCACTGTAAACCTATCTTAGACCTTCTTGTATTCCCTCTTAGTGTGATGGAATACACTCCACTTGCCTGGATGAGTGCAGCTGCAACAACACTCAAGAAGCTTGACACCATCCAGGTCAAAGCAGCCCGCTTGATTGGCACCCCATCCACCACCTTAAACATTCACTCCCTCCACCACCGGCGTACCGTGGCTGCAGTGTGTACCATCTACAAGATGCACTGCAGCAACTCGTCAAGGCTTCTTCGGCAGCATCTTCCAAACCTGTGACCTCTTCCACCTAGAAGGGCAAGGGCAGCAGGCACATGGGAACACCACCACCTCCAAGTTCCCCTCCAAGTCATACACCCTCCTGACTTGGAAATATATCGCCGTTCCTTCATCGTCGCTGGGTCAAAATCCTGGAACACCCTCCATAACAGCACTGTGGGAGTACCTTCACCACACGGACTGCAGCGGTTCAAGAAGGCGGCTCACCACCACCTTCTCAAGAGCAACTAGGGATAAGCAATAAATGCTGGCCTTGCCAGCGACGCCCAGATCCCATAAGTGAATAAAAAAAAGTCTGACCCCACCTAAATACCATACTATTTCTTACTCTAGTGCTATCTGTCTCTCCAAATCCTATGTGCACCTTGTTTCTCCTTTCTAATGCCACATCCTGGTGCCCATCCCCCTCCCCAACAGCACTAGCAAACCGCCACCCCGCCCCCCCCCCCCCCACCACCCTGCGAGGACATTTATCCCAGCATTGTTGAGGGGCAACCTGTCTGGTCTGCACAGGTCCCACCTCCCTCAAAACTGGCCCCAATGTCCCAGGAATCTAAAGCCCTCCCACCTGCACCATCTCTCCAGCCATGCATTCATCTGCTCTATCCTCTTATTTCTGTACTCACTAGCTCGTGGCACCAGGAGTAATCCAGAGATTACTACCTTTGAGGTCTTGCTTTTTAATCTCTTTCCTAGCTCCCTAAAATCTGCTTGCAGGACCTCATCCCTCTTTCTACCTATGTGGTTGATACCGATATTGACCATGACCTCTGGCTGTTCTCCCTCCCCCCTCAGAATGTTCTGCAGCCACTCAGTGACATCCTTGACCATGGCACCAGAGAGGCAACATACCATCGTGGAATCATGTCTACGGCCGCAGAAACGCCTGTCTGTTCCCCTAACTATCGAATCTCCTATCACTATTGCTTTTCCGATCTTCCTCCTCCCACCCCTGACAGCTGAGCCACCCATGGTGCCATGGACTTGACTCTGGCTGTACTCCCCAGAGGAACCATCGCCCTCCCCAGTATTCAATACTGAGGACTGGAAATGACTGTACTGAATACTTTCTCCTGCTTATGTTTTATTTTTTTTCCAGATAAGAAGGGCACTACCTGAAACCTCATTCCTTTTATTACTCTTCACAGAATCTGACTGACCTGCTGGGTGCTTCCAGCATTTTCACTTTTTAATTGCGATCTAATTATACGTCACGCAAACCAACTTCCCCAGTGCTATCAGCTTTAATGAACACCAGACAATTACCTCACACTGCATCCATTTGTGCCACCACTTGTTAATGACCATAGTCCATGCACACCACCAAATAAACAGACTGCTTCAAACCCCCTCCCCAACGCTGCAACATTAAAAATCCAAGACCTCCGTAAATTTACGACAAACATGCCACAAATCCCAGACTAGCCGGCCACATTCCATCCCCAACTCCCCTGCTGCACACAGACCACCAATCTTGGGTTGCCAATTTTGGTTGGACATATTCCTGGAGACCTCGTCAGATGACCTCCTGCCTCCAACTGACCTGCCCCCGCACTCCTGCCATTGGCCGCCCGACATGTCCATCCTCGCGGTGCACCGCCTTCCCACGCCAATCGGAAAGCGAATAGACTCTTCATTATCCGATTGGATGATTCTTGACCATCAGTCAAACAGCCTTTGTCCCCCCCCCCCCCGCACCTCATGTCCAATATTTTTTTCTAACATGTAAACAAAAGTGTTCCAAGAAATGTTTTAGTTTTTTAAATAAAAGCACAATTTTTTTTAATGCCCTTATGATTTTCTCCAGGCTCGCTGGAGACTCCAAGGCAATCCCGGAGGGTTGGCAACCTGATACCTCCCCAATCTCTACCTGTATATAAAATACTGGGCTATTTTAGGGTGGACCCTCGCAGTCCCCTAATACACATTCCTCCTACATCATGAATTTTAAGAACAGAAGATGAAAAGTGGTTTGGTACATCAGTATTCTGTGACTGCTTTTATCTGAAATCAACTGAATTCTAAAAGGATTTTCTAATGCCTCACAGTATATTGCATTACTAATTAGTATTTAAATGCTCTCTCGTACTCGTACAGATATGCCAATATTTAGTCTATCTTGCAATAAAATTGTGCTGCACTTCATTCAGGAAACAATGAGGTAAACTGGTATGATGTAAAGAGTGTAGTGTTTCTGTTTAAGGCAATTAATCAGGAGTAATATCTGAAATGAAAGAAAATGCTTTAGTCGGGGAACAGACGAGACTCTTGGCAATAAAGAAGTGATGAACACATGCTACGAGGTACTGAGTCCAGTGCAAGCTGCTGCATATAATACTCTGATTGATTGCTTATAGATTTTAGCATGGCCAGCTTTTATCTCCCTCTCTGACCCATTATAAATATTCAGGCAGTGCAGCCCACTTTCTACTTGTGTCGTGTCGGGATAATTGATAACTTAATCACTCACTCAAAAAGCAACAAAACTAGCTGGGAGAACCTGCCGCTTCAGGGTTGCTGTTCCAACCAGCACCAAGTGTAGACTGGCACACAAGGAGAAGTTGATTGCGAGGATATCAAATGGACAGATAACCGCTGTGTAACAATAAGGATTTTCACAACCAGCCCCAAAAAAGTCAGCATTTCCATTTAAATTCATCTACACACACACAATACGAATCAAGAACTGGCTCCAGACAATTTAAGAGAGTCATATAGTGTACTGAGAATGTTTTTGCCGAGCTGAATGAACCCCATACATTATTGAAGTGCGACAGGATTAGAAAGCTTACAAGAAACCTTACTTCCAAATCAGTCAAACTGTCGCTATTCCATTAACAGCAGGGTTTACTTTAACTGATTGTGTAATTTCAGAAAAGTACAGCATACTGCTCATTTTTCAGCCTTTTTGCAAATAAAATATCTATTGTAATGTTAGAATGCAGGAAATAATGCACATAAATTTTCTCCAGTTTAATCACAAACCATCATAACTTTCTAGAAGGGAAGGAGCTAATAATGGGGATGCAGTTGGGGCAGCGTGGTCTTGGGTTTGCAGTAGGTAACTGCAGACTGTGGGAAGGGAATTCTCCTCTTCAGGGAGGAGATCCTGGGTCAGGATTCATTCCATCCGTGGACTCCCCGAGCCACTCCCTCCATCAAGAGAGAGCCCACCAATGCAATGAGGATGCCACTGAAGGACCAGAAGAGGTGGTGAGGGGCCCTAAAGGGTCAGAAGCGTCCCACAGATCCCACAGTGGAGGCTCCCACTGAAGGACTCAGCCGAGACCGAGGGGCCGACTGCAGGGAGAGGAGCTACAAGGCCTTCTCCCTCCATTGTGGGAACTCAGGGCCTTTACCACCACTCCTGGGGCCGAGCGCCACCATCCACATGGCAGCACCAGGAAGCAGCGCTAAGTAGGAAGGACAGGAGGCCAATTTGTCAGGATCTCATTCCTCCCCCCCCACCCCCGTTGCATTTGCATGTAGCGGTTGAGGAAGAAGTGAGCAGCTGCAGTCCCTGCTGGGACTGGAAGGGAAACCTCAGTCAGGGCAGAAGGCCTCACCACCTGAATTTTTCATCATTCTCATCTGCGATTCACGGCTCTCCAATATGTATAAATTAAATAATGAATACATCAAGGCCGATAGAAGGTTCTGCCAAGCCGAGAAGTCTATGTTCGAGAATCCTATCACTCTTAACCCTAAAATTAACATCTGAATGAGGAGATGAAAATTGCATCACTCCCATCGAAAGCTTTGTCCATTTATCATTTCCTACTTTCTACAGTCAAGGCAGCATTCAATCTAGCCAATTAATTTGTCATTAAATCTTCATCAGAAGCCTGAAATTCAGAATCTCACTAAAAGCCTTCTGAAATCCAAGTATATTACGTCCACTAACATAGTAATTTCTTCAAGAATTCCAATAGATTTGAGAGTTGCAACCTATCCCTTCTAAAATCATGGGTTAGTACCTTTCCTGAAGTTAGAAGGATCTATCTAATTTGGCCAATGAAGATGCTTGGAGCCATATATTTAAACGTATGGGTATTCAAGCACCTCAGACAACTCTGCAGTAACAAATGCTGAAACATATCACCTATAGTTCAATAAACAGCACAGTAAATTACTAGAGAATTGGGAAAAACAAAAAGGGATTTCACACCCTTCACGCTATGGATGTATCTTCCAAACCACATAGGCTTCCCTTTCAAGAGGTAACTTACCAGTGGTGGCAAACTACCAGTAAATCACCTGCTTGTCCTTGTTTCCTGACAGTAACTACCAGGTTACAATGGTTGAATATCCAACCAGTGACAATGTGCTAGTGTTAAAAGCTCAGGAGGCAGCCAGTGCTAGTAGGAAAAGGAGGAATCTTATTTGGGCAGAAAATAAGGCCACTTTTTAAATACAAAAATGTTTCAGTTACCTTTTGATAAGATTAATTCAGGTGAAAAAGACCCATCAGCCCATTTGACCTTTTCATTCCAGAGCAATATTGGCTCAAAAGTTGCTGTGGGGGGCCAACAAACGGCACCTGCTGTTAGTCAGACTTGCCCTTGCCCATTGAATGCCAACGATTTGTCCCTGCAAGTTGCTGGAAGTGAGAGATGGAAACAGTGCAGCACCCTCTACAGGGAATCTGGGATCTGAGTGAACAGGGAAAGCTACTGTGTATCTCCTTAACCAATCAGATTGAAGGACTGTGAAAAGTAATAACAAAACTTTAATTTTAATATTTTGTTTCAAATCTCCAACAACAATTAAAACCTGAAGGAATGAGACTCCACAGTTGTAAGAGTTAATTTTCAGTGCCAGAGAGGTTGACTGGCAGTAATGAACACTTATCATGCCATTAACAGAGTACTTAGACTGAAATGGACAAGCCCTAACTTTCTGTGGTGAATTCAGTTTGTATCGAGTTTGCAAGTACACCAACTTCACGCCGCTCAATGCATATGAATGGTGAGGCAGACAGTGAGATGACGTTTTTGCGAAGCCACCGACGGAGCGGCGCATCTCTTACAGCAACTTTTGGATTTCTGCATTTAATCACACATCTGGTCCTCGCCTGAAGTTGCTGTAGCACTTGCGCATAAATAGCAGCAGGTGCCATTAGCCTCACCGTTATTTTGACAGCAAATTAAGGGCCATTACTATATCTAGCAGTTTCTAAAATGAGGATGGTACCCTGACCATCTCCCCTCCTGCCCATCTGAATAAGGCTGTTTTAAACTATGTTTGGAATCCCAGCCAGCAGAGGATGGCTCCATCCAAGTGGGAGTGAGCAGAAAGAGAAGGTAGACTGAAGAATACCAATGGCCACCTGTGCTAAGTATCTGCTCCAGGGAGGAACTAATGTAAAGCATTGAACACCAGTCTTGGATGTGACTCTGATTCAAGCCTGGAAATCTATAGCCCAGGGAGGCCCAGGCAACCAGAATCCCAACGGGCTAACAAGGAAACTCGCAGTCAGACAGTACATTTACCCCTTACTGAGGGGCATCAGTTAGAAGGAATGGTAGTAGTCTCACACATCTGACAGTAAGCACTAAGCATGGCGGGGTAGCACTGTACCAGGTCCAGCTGCCAATATTCGCACACTAGATGATGCATGAAATAAATAGCCTATACCTGACGAACACTGAGCTGAGGTTTTGTTTTTCCTTGGTTACAGGAGCCCAGCATAAGGTGGCAATAGATGAAGAATTGAGCATGTACGTGTAGGGCAGCGTGGTTAGGGCATGGTTACTTGGTACATGTGGTTTCATCCTTTAAGAAACGGTGTAGATGTGGCACTCCTTGGACTCTGTTGGGAATTGGTGAGAGGACACCGGCCTTTCCTGCTGCACCGCTGATGCTGATGCTAGTTCATTGGCATTCTCACCCTCTTAACTTGACATGGCTTTGCCAACCTTATAGTCGAGCTGCCTGCTGAAGCCTCTGTTCAGGGTGAAGTTATGGAGCATGCAGCTTGACGTAAGAAAACTACTAGGCACTTGGTCTAAGCGTTAAACAAAGCTTTAATCAACTGTTTTTCAACATGGAGGTCTAGTTGTGTTCTTCACTAGTTCCTGTTAAAGAATGTCCTGAGCAAGCTGGGCCCATGCCCGAGTATTTATACTCTCCCTGGACACCGCCACCAGCAGGCCACCCAGTATTATTACATAAGTAATTTCCACATGAATGACAAGATTCATGTCACAGCTAATGACAATTATTCTGGAAACCCTGGGAAGTTATCTATTGTAAGGCTGCCCTTATTGGTCCAGATATATTCAAAATATCCATGAATATATTCATGTTTGATAATTCTGGTTGCAGAACGACCTTTGTTGCACCTGTATTCTGCTTCTGGTTGTGGTCAGCACATGGAGGTCAGGAGCTGTAGCTCTCATTGTATTGGTGCCATCCTTCCACTTTCCATTGCCTTTCAAATAAGGATGGCACAGATAACTGGCATAAAATGAAGGCAATGTGGGAGATCCCGGGGAAGCAGATAATGTTCTGTGTGATTCAAGGCTGGTGGGCACATGTCAATTCCACACTGAGATAAAAACAAAACCTCACCATTGTGCACAAGACTTAGGGGGAGAAATTCAGTATTGCCCCATTTGGGGCGCAATTATCGGCCGGGCGCAAAGATTAGCGCCTGGCGCTAATTATCGCCTCCAACTGCAAACTTGGCTTTTATTGCCCCTGGAGGTGATTGGATCGCTAAATCAGGTGTTTCACAACTGTCTTAAGGCGCAAAGGCCGAGGAGTGAGGTGTGACCTCAGAGCGCTGGCGAAGCTCATGTGATGTCAGTCAGCAATGGAACACAGACACAATGGCGCCAGCCAGTTCTTAAAGGGGATTGTTGATCTTGCTTTCCATCCACATCCTGCTCATTGCAGCCTTGAATCTCAGCCTAGAGAGACCTGTACATCAAATCTGCTGGAAAGAACAATGGAGAGACGCAGGGAAAGAGCTCAGAGTGCAGCGCCCACAGTCTCTTCTAAATCGATACAAGGAAGGGGAAATCAAAATGAACCTGCAAAGTGCTGCTCAGTACCCAAAACTCCTTCACACAGCGTTGAATCTCTCCAGAAGTCTCTCTCTCTCTCTCTCAGAATGCGTGGTGCAAAAATGTCACCAACAAAAAAAGGCAGGAAGCGGTCGCCTTTAAATAGCGCTCCCCCAGTCCCTTCCTGACTGCAAAACGCTCCCCTCAACCTGTTGTTGCTAGTGGCAGGTGGTAAGGCAGGGGGCGCCACTCAATATCGGGTCCGGGGCGCTACCAGGGCATTGCACACTCGACTGACGTCACGATCTGCCGGCGCAGGAGATCGTGGCGGTAGTGTTTAGCGCCGCCGCAAAATGTCCAGTTAATTTCGTGAGCGGCACAAACATCGGCGCGCACGGGCGCTAGTTGCTTTGCGCCCCATTAGCGCCCTCTTAAGGCGCTAACGGGAGGCGCAAACCAACTGAATTTTTCCCCCTTTAACTATTCGCATGGATTTTAAGGAAAGGGCCTCTGGAAATAAACAGTAGATCTACAGAAGTGTTTTACCTTCTCAGCTTGCTGCTGGTTGGTTTCAAGAGTGATGAATTCAATGATCCTGCTGAATAATGTCCTCGAGACATCTCTGAATAGAAGACTGGTTGACGGTGCTGATGCACCCTGGAATAGACTGGAAGGAGCCAGTGGCAGAAAAGTGGTGGGTGTTTGTCAGCTTGACAGTCCCTGGAAATGCCGTCCCAATGTTTGAGGTCGTCTGAAGCTCTACTTGGAACAAATCTCACAGTCGTTCAACTGCCTTTCCGCTAAATCTAAGCCTCTTGTGACCATGAACCTCAATTGTCAGGAAGCCTGTGGGTGGCATGGTAGGAGGGACAGAATTCCTCTGGTCCATCTTATCTCTCTAGGAGCTCCTCTCTGCCTCTGTTTTCCCTCTTGCCACGATCTCCATCAGCACAATGCTGGACACCAATAGCAATTACTAGGGAGCTTGATTGGCTCCCAATGCTTGAGAACCACATCCAGAATTCATGATACAACACATGCCGTAGTTGTTACAGAAACGTGTTGCAGGTTACATTCAAGAAACCGTCTGAGGACGGTAACTGTAAATATCAATAAGCACCAAGCTCCGAAATTTCAATGTTTCAGTTCATGCATAGCAAAGTCATCTCTGGAAGTATCCCAGTTGTGTTTTCACAATCAGTAACAGCTCTCATACCTCTGTTTGCCTGAGGCAAGAATCCAATTCCTCAGCCATGCAAATCCAACATGTCAAAATGCAAAAAGAAATTGGATGGCCTCCAACACTCATTTCACATGAGCACGTTGAAGAAGCAATGCGTTAAAACGGCAATTTAGTTTACTCTCTTTATGTGCCAATAATGGGATTAATTTTCCTGCTTTTTGCTTTCAAGGAATGACCATTGCCTGGATATAAAGGTCAGAAAAAAGGGGGTGAAGTCCTATTACACAGTGCCCCTGCCCCTTTATATTGCACCTGTTCCGGGCCAAGCAGCAGCAAGCTGAAGAGGAGCCCCAGCATCAGTTTTAAATTGCTTTCTTTCTCCCAGCGGACCTTCCGGCCTTTGGGCTCTTCTAGCTGCTGCTCTCCAACAGGCAATGTCGCCGTCCCAGGTCTGGGCAGGTGCAGTGACCTTTAGGTGTGCTCATCCTGCCCAGTGTTGGGACAGAGGGAGGGGCCATTGGTCCTAACGAGTGGATATGCATTGCTAATGTCATTAGCACACCTTCAGGGTGAGAATGTGCACCATACGCTGGATAACCCAGCAGCACTCAACGGGTGGGAAGTACACGGGGAAATCACGCCCCTGCTTACAAGTGGCGGAAGACTGCAATTTCTGAGCTAAGAGAGGTGGAAGTTTTTTAAATTGTCATCCTTGTTTTCAAATCCCTCCATGGCCTAGCCCCTTCCTACCCCTTTAACCTCCTCCAGCCCTACAACCCTCCGAGATCTCTGCGTTTCTCCAATTCTGGCTGCTTGCGCATCCCCGATTTTAATTGCTCCACCATTGGCGGCCGTGGCTTCAGCTGCCTGGACCCTAAGCTCTGGAATTCCCTCCCTAAGCCTTTCCACCTCAGTACCTCTCTCTCCTCCTTTAAAACGCTCCTTAAAACCGATCTCTTTGACCAAGCTTTTGCTCGTCGGTCCTAATATCTCCTTATGTGGCTCGATGTCAAACTTTGTTTGATAACGCTCCTGTGAAGCGCCTTGGGACATTTTACCATGTGGAATGCGCTACATAAATACAAGCTGCTGTATACGATGAGCACTCTGAAGGGAAGTATGAAAGATTTCATTAACATAGCCTGATTTATGTAGCTGTAGGCTATTAAATTGTGTTTACAGTTGAATGATGCACTGGTAAGACTTTTGGCTAGAGCTTATAGTTTCATGGGTCTCCGATAAGGGAGCTGGCTGTAATCCTGTAAAAGTGGGGAGCAGGTGCATGACTATCACTGTCCCGAAATCCAAACTACAGAAGCAGGAAATGTGCAAGTGCCATATGAGACTGAGATACACACCTGGGATGATACTCCTGCATAATTTCAATGTGTCTGTTGAGGTTCTCAGCCAGCTGCTGGTGATAGCTAGAATGCTGTCGTAGAAATCTGGAGCTCTCTCCCCTCCCCAAAAAAAGGCTGTCAATGCTGAGGGACAATTGGAGCTTTCAAGACTGAGATCGATAGATATTTGTTAGGTAAGGATATTGAGGGATATGGATCAAAGGCGGCTAAATGGGGTAGAGGTAGAGATCAATTATGATCTGATTGAATGGCGGGTTGAATGGATTACTCCTGTTCCTAAAAAAAAAGAAAGACCTGCATTTGTATAGCGCTTTTCACAACCTCAGGACATCCCACAGTGCTTTACAGCCAACCAAGTACATTTGAAGTGTAGTCCCTACTGTAATGTAGGAAATGCGGCAGCCAATTTGTGCACAGCAAGGTCCCACAAACAGCAATGTGATAATGACCAGATAATCTGTCTTTTTAGTGATGTTGGTTAAGGGATAAATATTGGCCAGGACACTAGGAAGAACACCACTGCCCTTCTTCGAAATCGTGCCGTGGGAACTTTTACGTCACCTCAGCGGGCAGACGAGGCCTCGGTTTAACGTCTCATGTGAAACAGGGCACCTGCGACAGTGCAGCACTCCCTCAGCACTGCCCTGGAGTGTCAGCCCAGATTTTGTGCTCAAGTCTCTGGGGTGGGACTCGGACCCACAACCTTCTGACTCAGAGGCGAGAGTGCTACCGACTGAGCAAGTGGGAGAAGGTCAGTGTCAGCATTCTGACAAACTCCATTGCAGGTCGCATGCGGGCACCTAGAATCACTGCCTCCTGGCGAACCGTGGCTGAGTCTGCATCGTCATTACTTTGACTGCAATACTGCCAGCTGTGGCTCAGGCTGATGGGCTGCTGCAAAGCTCTTACATATCAAAAATGACAAATGTATCTGAATGTAATTGCCTCATTAAATTGTTTGGAGGTCCACATTACTGATTCATTGACAAAAAAATGATGAGAAAAGAGCACAATTGACTGTCAATGGTACATTGAATGTGAAGAATTGCAAGCGTTGCAAATCCAAAAGAATTGCCGAATGTTTTGAAATCTGAGATAAAAGAACGCTTGGTATTTTGAGCTGTTTTACAGTATTCAGTTCCTGTGAAGTTTCTCCAGTAATCTCTTTGTTTTGCAGGTAGAAATAGTGAACTGGAAACCGGGCCTCAGATTAATCAGAATTAAATGAGGATAACAGGCGCAATCACATCCCCTTATGACAAATCTCAGCTGAGCTGAACAAATATTCCCCTTCGGCCGTGGGTGGCATTGATCAGTTGGAGATGAACCTTGAATAATTCAGGATGCTCATTGATGTTCCTGCTTCTAAAAAAAAGATTGGAAAGTTCTGCTGGCTGTCAGACAAAAGAGTAATTGGTTCGGGCGACTTTTCTGTCACGCTGTGTCTGTTCATCCAGCGACTGGAAATCTGCATTGAAAGTAAGAAGCCACTGCAGCAAGTGTCCTCGCTGTGCTCTGAGACTGGAAGCTGAGACAGCCATGGATCAAGCCTGATGTTTCCTTTTACCAGAATCCCCAAGATGACTGTTTGGTGCGGAAATAGGCTGAAATAAAAAGAGACAGAAATTCGGCTCTCCGGCTTCCCGCGGGTGCAAGGATCGCGCGCGTACTTACATACCGCGCCTGCCGTTGTGCTTCGGGCCAGCGTGGAATTCGGCTCCTGGGCCTCCTGCAGCTGCCGGCGCGCAGTGCTTGCGTATGCCAGGGGCGCAGTTAGTTCGAAGCGTCCCCTGGGATCATGTGGGCCATGGAGAGCCAATCGGAGCAGGGAATCTTCATTCATAGATTTTGACAGGAAGACCTGTCAAATCTATGAATAGAGATCGGCCCCAAAACCTCACTAAAACTTCAAATAAATAATTTTTTTTAAATCACATTTTTAAACTAACTATAAATTACATAAATTAACTACTTTAAACAAAAATTTAAATTTTTGAAAAAATTAATTACACTTTTTAATGGTGCTAAAAATAAACTTACCTTTCTTTAAAGTATGTAAAAAAGATAAACCTGTTGAAAAAATGTTTAAATTGTACTTAATTCACCACTTACCTTGTTAAAAGCAGGCCTTGCACCTCCTTTTTCCCCGCGCAGCGTCACCGTACTTACCCTCTCCGGTGCACGCGTTTGACCTCTGAACCCCTTCCTTCAGGGGAACGGAAGTTCCAGTTTCCAGCGCATGCGCAGTGCATGCGCGAAACCGGCACTTTCGTTGGGTCTACGGGTGAGTACCCAGCGCGTACTCACCCGTGGAGACTCAAATTTCTGGCCCTTTGTGTTTGCCCACCCTCTTCATGGTTAGTCTCATAACAGAGTGTGAAGCGGCTTTGCGAGAGTCTTACCTATGTCTTTCTGTCCACCTGTCTTTCTGCCCACCTAATCACTTGTCTACCTTTCTTTCTGCCCATCTGCCTTTCGGCCTACCAGTCTACCTATCTTTATGGCCACCAGTCTACCTATCTTTCTGCTCACCTGCCCACTAGTGTAACTATTTTTCTTCCCACCTTCCTACCAGTCTCTCTGTCCTGCTGCCCATCTGTCTACCTGTCTTTCTGAGGAACAGTCTGTCTTTCTGATGACCTGTCTACCTGTCTACCTGTCCTTCTGATGACCAGACTAGCTGTCTTTCTGATGACTAGTCTGGTTTTCCTTCTGATGACCAGACTAGCTGTCTTTCTGATGACCAGTCTGGTTGTCCTTCTGATGACCAGTCAACCTGTCCTTCTGATGACTAGTCTACCTTTCTTTCTGAAGAACAGTCTGTCTTTCTGATTACCAGTCTATTTGTCTACCTGTCCTTCTGATGACCAGTCTAGCTGTCTTTCTGATGACCAGTCTAGCTGTCTCTCTGACGACCAGTCTAGCTGTCTTTCTGATGAGCAGTCTAGCTGTCTTTCTGATGACCAGTCTAGCTGTCTTTCTGATGACCAGTCTACCTGTCTTTCTGATGAGCAGTCTAGCTGTCCTTCTGATGACCAGTCTAGTTGTCTTTCTGATGACCAGTCTAGCTGTCTTTCTGATGACCAGTCTAGCTGTCTTTCTGATGACCAGTCTAGCTGTCTTTCTGATGACCAGTCTACCTGTCTCTCTGATGACCAGTCTAGCTGTCTTTCTGATGACCAGTCTACCTGTCCTTCTGATGACCAGTCTAGCTGTCTTTCTGATGACCAGTCTAGCTGTCTTTCTGATGACCAGTCTACCTGTCTCTCTGATGACCAGTCTAGCTGTCTTTCTGATGACCAGTCTACCTGTCCTTCTGATGACCAGTCTAGCTGTCTTTCTGATGACCAGTCTAGCTGTCTTTCTGATGACCAGTCTAGCTGTCTTTCTGATGACCAGTCTACCTGTCTTTCTGATGACCAGTCTAGCTGTCTTTCTGATGACCAGTCTAGCTGTCTTTCTGATGACCAGTCTAGTTGTCTTTCTGATGACCAGTCTAGCTGTCTTTCTGATGACCAGTCTAGCTGTCTTTCTGATGACCAGTCTAGCTGTCTTTCTGATGACCAGTCTACCTGTCTCTCTGATGACCAGTCTAGCTGTCTTTCTGATGACCAGTCTACCTGTCTCTCTGATGACCAGTCTAGCTGTCTTTCTGATGACCAGTCTACCTGTCTCTCTGATGACCAGTCTAGCTGTCTTTCTGATGACCAGTCTACCTGTCTCTCTGATGACCAGTCTAGCTGTCTTTCTGATGACCAGTCTACCTGTCTTTCTGATGACCAGTCTAGCTGTCTTTCTGATGACCAGTCTACCTGTCTCTCTGATGACCAGTCTAGCTGTCTTTCTGATGACCAGTCTAGCTGTCTTTCTGATGACCAGTCTAGCTGTCTTTCTGATGACCAGTCTAGCTGTCTTTCTGATGACCAGTCTACCTGTCTTTCTGATGAGCAGTCTAGCTGTCTCTCTGATGACCAGTCTACCTGTCTTTCTGATGACCAGTCTACCTGTCTTTCTGATGAGCAGTCTAGCTGTCTTTCTGATGACCAGTCTAGCTGTCTTTCTGATGACCAGTCTAGCTGTCTTTCTGATGACCAGTCTAGCTGTCTTTCTGATGAGCAGTCTAGCTGTTTTCCTGATGACCAGTCTAGCTGTCTTTCTGATGACCAGTCTAGCTGTCTTTCTGATGACCAGTCTACCTGTCCTTCTGACAACCAGTCTAGCTGTCCTTCTGACGACCAGTCTAGCTGTCTTTCTGATGACCAGTCTAGCTGTCTTTCTGATGACCAGTCTAGCTGTCTTTCTGATGACCAGTCTACCTGTCCTTCTGACAACCAGTCTAGCTGTCTTTCTGATGACCAGTCTAGCTGTCTTTCTGATGACCAGTCTACCTGTCCTTCTGACAACCAGTCTAGCTGTCTTTCTGATGACCAGTCTAGCTGTCTTTCTGATGAGCAGTCTAGCTGTTTTCCTGATGACCAGTCTAGCTGTCTTTCTGATGACCAGTCTAGCTGTCTTTCTGATGACCAGTCTACCTGTCCTTCTGACAACCAGTCTAGCTGTCTTTCTGATGACCAGTCTACCTGTCCTTCTGACAACCAGTCTAGCTGTCTTTCTGATGACCAGTCTAGCTGTCTTTCTGATGACCAGTCTAGCTGTCTTTCTGATGACCAGTCTACCTGTCCTTCTGACAACCAGTCTAGCTGTCTTTCTGATGACCAGTCTAGCTGTCTTTCTGATGACCAGTCTAGCTGTCTTTCTGATGACCTTTCTGGATGTCTTTCTGATGACCAGTATAGCTGTCCATCTGATGACCAGTCTACCTGTTTTCGTAACAACTTGTCTGCAAATCTCTCTGTGATTTCTTCAAAACAAATGAAGATAAAGCAATATCAAAAGGTATGTTGGCAGGAGTCTATTGATTATTGTGACCTTGATCCTTCTATAATGCAAATATATGCAGCTATGTTGGCAGGAGTAATTGTGTATACAGTGAAAGAAACTCTCCCAAGTCTTGACTTTCTCATTAAGAAAGAAAGAAAGACTTGCATTTATATAGCACCTTTCACGACCACCGGACGTCTCAAAGCGCATTACAGTCACTGAAGTACTTTTGAAGTACTTTTTAAGGAGCCATGACATTCAAATTCAACTCCTGTGTTTTAAGGATCCAACTCACAGCAAGAAAACACATACAGGTCACTTTGTTTTAATTCAAGATTCAAATCCTCGTCTAATATGATAAATCAAACCTGCTGCTGATTGATGCTTATCCCTTGTGGCTCCATGTGTAATTCAATGTTATGGGGAAGGCAATATTGCTATTAGTGAAGGTTTTATTGATGCTTCTGTAGCATGAACATTTTTAGTTTTAGATCTGCCTTCACAGGCCCCTAATATTTGCATTTTCACAGAGCTGAAAGATTTGGATTATAGGCTGTGATCTGGGATTCACTTCACTGCCAAGAAGGCACAAATGTGTCTGCCACTTGTAGCTGCACAGAATATGGACCTACACTAAATCAGATTAGCCAAAGCTCGGCTATGCCTACATTACCAAAACTATCAACAACAACTTGCCTTTGTAAGTGTCAGCCGTGGCTCAGTGGTAGCTCTCTCACCTCTCATGTTAGAAATTTGTAGGTTCAATTCCCACTCCAGAGACCTGAATATGTAATCCAAGCCAACACTCCCGAAGCAGTACTGAGGGAGTGCTGCACTATTGGAAGGGCAGTACTGAGGGAGTGCTGCACTGGCAGAAGTTCTGCCTTTCATATGAGATGTAAAAGATCTGATGGCACTATTTGAAGAAGAGCAAGGTAGTTTTTCCAGTGTCCTGGCCAATAGTTATCCCTCAATCCATATCATTAAAACAGATATCCGGTATCTTGTTGCTGTTTGTGGGAGCTTGCTATGTGCAATTTGGCTGTAAAGGGCTTTGGGAGGTCCTGAGGTAGTGAAAGGTGCTATAGAAATACAAGTTCTTTCTTTTCTATTCCATTCCTGTCCAGGCCCAGGAGCCCTGCATTTCCTATCCTGAACCATTGATGTGCAATCATAATAATTCGAGTATTAATTTAAGACAGCAGTCACTCACCAAGGGTGATATACAGTGAAAAGTCCCAGAAGAATAGAGAGTGATGTTGATTTCCTACATCATGCTGACACATATAATAGTCAATAACACTAAGCACTGGAGACAGATGGGAGGAACTGAACTCACGACAGCTAACATTGTTACAGATACAGAATGCATTCAGACATATGATTGAAGCTAAGTATTTTGTTCAGTTTCACATTCTAAAGATATTTAAAATGAAAAGTCTATTTCATCATGTAAAAGGTCACTTTACATAAGGGCTAGATTTTTCCCTTGTTGTCTATCAATGGGGAAATCTCGTGCTCAGTGATGCAGTAAGACAAACTACAACAGGCCCTTGGGGGGGTCACGACAAGTGTCATATTTGAAAAATTAAACCTGCTCCTCTCTTACTTTTTCTCCATGAGTCCAGACGTAACAAATTCACAGGGCCCAGGTAGTTTCTTGTTTTTTTGGGGGGAAGGATATATTATGAATTGTCCTTTTTAAACAGAAATAATTAAGAAAATATCCCTGCCTGTCAGGGAACCTACCTTAGATTTCCTGCTGTCAAAAAGATCCTACAAAAACTATACACCTGAAAAGTTGAATGGGAATAGCTTCCATTTCCAAGATGTTCATATAGTGAGTCCCAGACTGCCAGTTCAGAGCTAAAGTCTGAAGTGCTGGAAACCTCTTGGTTGGAGTTTTACATTAGAAAACCATTTTTTAAAATATGCGATCAACTGGCAAGAACCCACGTCGCTAAGTCTAGACATTCATATGATCATACAGCAAAGAAGGAGGGCATTCAGACCATTGTGCCTGTGCCGGCTCTTTGAAACAGCTGCCAATTAGTCCCACATCCCTGCTCTTTCCCCATAGCCCAACACATTTTTCCTTCAAGTACATATCCAATTCTCTTTTGAAAGTTACTATTGAATCTGCTTCCATCATACTTTCAGGCAGGGCATTCCAGATCATAACAAGCCATAAAAAAAAATTCTCATCTATTCCCTGGCTTTTTTTGCCAATTATCTTAAATCCATTTCCTCTGGTTACCAATCCTTCTGCTAATGCAAACAGTTTCTCCCTATCTACTCTTAGCAAAACTCATCATAATTTTGAACACCTCTATTGAATTTCCCCTTAACTTTCTTTGCTCTAAGGAGAATAATTCGAGTTTCTCCAGTCTCTCCACATAACTGAAATCCCTCATCCCTGCTACCATTCTGGTAAATTTCCTCTGCGCCCTCTGCAAGGCCTTGACATCCTTTCTAAAGTGTGGTGCCCAGAATTGAACACAATACTCTAGCTGAGGTCTAACCAGTGATCTATAAAGGTTTACCATAACTTCCTTGCTTTTGTGCTCTATGCCTCTATTTAGAAAGCCAAGGAACTGTGTGTCTCTCTGTTCCTGCAGCCCCTTTAAAATGTTACTATTTTGTTTATATTGCCTCACCTCATTTTTCCTTCCAAAACGCATCACTTCACACTTCTCTGCATTAAATTTCATCTGCCATGTGTCTACCCATTCATATAACTGTCCCACCCCGCCTGCTCTTTATTTTCAAAAGGTTAAAATGAAAGTTGCTCATCTAAAGTGAACCAAAATCAATTTGTTTTGCTGAACTGCTCAAACTGCTAGGCCGTTGAGATTATGTTGTGGGAAATTAGTCGACCAGCACTTAATACATTCGTCTGAAATTCTTCTCCACTACTTTAGCTGAGATGGTAACCAGTTCAACATGAATGGGTTAATGTCTCTGCTAAAATAGAAGAGGCAGTAATTTCAGACAAGCCTGTTAAGCACTCATCAGCTATCGTCCCACGGCCTAATTCCAGGGGCTAGTTTCTATGAGAATTCTGACATCTTTGGCTTGTCATTTTCATTCGGTTCTTATAATCACTTGCGTCAGTGTAGACAATTGTTGCAATTACATGTCACCAGGACTTAAATGTACAGAAATAAGCACCGCAATCATTAACCACTGAGCCCCTGTGAGCTATCTGCAGCCTTGCATCATGTGAGCGACCATCTTGGATTTAATGATTCGATCGAGAACAGACTCAGTCGCTAATGACAGACTTGAGTTGAAAAAGACTAAGGAGGTCTTACAGAAAAGATAGTCTGTCTCATAAATCCAATTAAATACTTTTTAAAGAACATGAATATTTTCAGTGAGGTCTACAGGAGATGTCCTTCCATACATGTCTATATGCTAACCCCTATATATACAGTAATATATACTGTCAAGCTCCAGTAAATCGCAAGGCTTTTGCATATAATATTACAGAGGAGTTTCATTATTACACTCAACTTAGCAGACCAATGAGTGTAGTATGTGATTTAATATATATATAAATAACAGTTAAATACAAATGGTAAATTAAGAGACATGCACAACAGGGAGATGAAATAAAGGAGTGGAACAAAGAGGCTTGTAGAAATATTATCATCCAGGTGAGGTCTGCATTTCCACAGCAAAGCATATTTATCTATATAGCATATTATAAAACTTATGTCTGCACACATTTTTTGTCAACTTTGTCCAATATAAATTCTTATGTCCACATTTATAATGGAAAATGTCTATGTAAACTTGTCGCACTGTAATTACAGCCTCCCACCAGCAGTGGTGCTATAACAACTCCACTGGCAGGACGGCGTAATTATGGTGTGACAAATTTACATAGGCTGGAGGTTAGAGAGGGGGTTGAGGGCTGCAGGTTGGAGGCCTTGGGGGTTGGAGATCGGAGGCCTCGTGAGGGTGGTCAGAGGACTCGGGGGTGGAGGTCGGAAGGAGATCAGAAGGATGGGAGGTTGTCCAATTGCAGGGGGATGGCAAGGCAGGAACGCTGGATCTAGTAGGTAAGTGGAAAGGCACTTACCTCCTGGATCCAGTAGTCCTCGCTTCCTTTAGCTGGCGGGTTCCCGAGGCCTGGGAAACCCAGCCAGCCAGAGTTAAATTTAAAATGGTGCTTCCAAATGAGCCACGCAGCCTCATTATAATATTTAAAGTACCAACCTGCCTCCTGGTGAAAGGTTTGGTTGCCCGACCCCCGTCCCGCCTCTGTTAAAACCAGAAGTGGTCGGGTTGGAGGCGGACTGTGGTCGGGATTTCGATTTTTAGGTCACGAAATTCGGCACCTAAGCACGGGCAGTTAAGGCCGGTTTTGAGAAAAAAATGGTGGCCTCCTCGCTTCCGCCCACTTCTGACATGGCCCACGCTGGTCGCCATCTTGGTGAGGGCGAAAGCGCGGGCGGGACTTGCGTGTGATGGCAGTATGCAGAGTAGGCAGATTGTGACGTCAGTCAGCGTGTAACACTGATTTGACACATGACCTGCCATTTTCAACGTCGCCACTCCAAATGACGCCCTCTCCTAAACACGCACAACGGAATGTGCGTTCAGCTGTACGAGGGACCCCCCACCCACGCAATTTAAAGGGATACATCCAAATTGCAAGGAGGTTGATTATTTCTTTTGTACTGGCTCTTGCAGAGTTTATATGAATATTGGGTTGCTGGAAGACATTTATAACATTGGTAAAGTGTGCAGGGAGCGCTGCTGGATGTTGGAAAGATGTTGGATGCTACTGGAAGCCCTCTGACAACACCACTTGCTCCCAGTCATGGGGGCTCTACTTTCAATACCCCTCGCACTGCAGCATGACAGGGAGGTAGAGCAGAGGCAGCAAAGACAAGCTGCTTTCAGAGGGAGAAGGAGGAGGGCTCTCAGCAGGAGGCCTTACATACCTAGCATCTTCAGGGAGCACTTCTCCTACCTGCACCTAAGCCAGGAGCAGTGTGTTTGGCAGCTCCATTTCACCAAGGAGGTGGTTACAGAACTCTGCCACCTCTTGTAACCAGACCTGCAGCCTCGGAGCAGGGCGATGACGGCTCTGCCAGTGGCCCTCAAGGTGACCGTGGCCCTGAATTTTTTTGCCAGAAAATCCTTCCAGGCTGGAACAGGCGACATAGCAAACATCTCACAGTTTGTCGTCCATCGCTGCTTCCGAGGGGTCTCAGAGGCTCTGTACTCTAGGAGAAGGGACGCCCATGGCTTTGCCAGGATATCGGGCTTCCCCATGGTGCAGGGTGCCATTGACTGCACACACATGGCTTTGTAGGCGCCACATATCAATGCTGACATGTTCCGTAACCGCAAAGGCTACCACTCACTTAATATGCAATTGGTGTGCGACCAGCACAGCACATTATGATGGTGAATGCCCAATATCCTGGCAGCAGTCATGATGCTTTCATCCTGCGCCAGTCCGCTGTGCCAGCAATCTTCCAGCCACAACATTGAACCCAAGGGTGTCTGCTCGGAGACAAGGGCTATCCGCTCTAAACTTGGCTGATGACTCCCCTCCGCAACCCCACTACTTGTGGCCAGCAATCATATAATGACAGCCACGCTGCCACGAGGAAGCTCATCAAGCAGATCATCGGGGTGCTCAAGCAACAGTTCCACTGCCTTGACCACTCGGGAGGAGCTCTCCAGTACTCAGTTGTCCCAATTCGTGGTGGTCTGCTGCATCCTCCACAACTTGGCCATCATGAGGGCTCAGTCCTTGCCACCACGGGTTCCGCAACCACCTCAGGAGGAGGAGGAGGAAGAGGAGGAGGAGGAGGAAGAGGAGGAGGAGGAGGAAGAGGAGGAGGAGGAGGAAGTGGAGGAGGAGGAAGGCAGCCTGCAAATCCCTGTTCCAGACGGGCTGTCCGCGAGCGCAACATCAGACTCCGGTTTCCCTGAATGAAACCCCAGATCCCCGTTGCTCAACACTTCCCCATCTTACCATCCCTCTGTCATGGAACATCACAGCATCCTCTTGGCCACAATGCTGAAATGATAGCCACCACAAAATATACATTCGAAACCTAATTTATAAATGATTAATTCCAATATCACATTACAAAGTCAACTGATCACCCTTGTGCATTCCCTTAGCGTCTGTCTTTCGTGTGCCTTTGTCTATTCTAGCACTCCTACGAAGTGCTACCCCAGTGGCTGCAGCATAGCTGGTGGAAAGTTGCTGACTTTCAGTGGGGGACACTGCAGATGGCCTTGCAGGATGACCTCGAGCAGCACTGAGCCTAGAAGGTGCGGGTGTAGACTGCACCACCTCGGCATGGGCGGTAGCAGTCTGGGCTGGCTGGCTGACAGGCAACTGCAATGGCACTCGTGCAGTAGCAGTGGTGGAAGTATGAATGCTGTCCTCCTGAGAGAGGACAGCAGGTTCTTGCTCCGTGGAGCCACTGCCACTCACCCTGGGCAGCACCTCAGCATTCTTAGCCATCTGTTAGAGCACAGATTGTTGAATTGCTGTGAGACCCTGCGAGCCCCTTTCCACACTCGTAAAGCCAGCCACGATGGCAGCAGTCTGATCTTGCGTGGCAGCAAGCTGAGCCTGCATGAGAGCAGTCTGAGCTTGCATGGCAGAAAGCTAAGCCTGCAAAACAGAAGTCTGAGCTTTCACTGCAGCACTCAGACATTGGGTTGCTTCCTCTTGTACTTCCATCCTGGAAATCACGGGCTCCAAGCTCCGTGCAAAGCCCTGTGCAATGTTGGAGCCAGGTTCCTCCATGGTCCTTGACAGTGACAAGAGGCTCTCTGGCAGGCCTGCCATTGCACCAAGCATTTCTGTGTGCATGCCCTTCACCCTTCTTCTGAAGGCTGCCCCGTCAAAGTCCTCATCTGAGTTCTCTGCAGCAGAACCCGTGTGTGACCACGCTATCTGGGGAGATGGCGCCTGCACTACCCTTTCCCCCTGGTCTGCCTGCAGCCCACTCATGCCCGGTGACTCACCACGTGCAGATCCCGCCTTTTTACTACCCTCTAAAGTTTGTACAATGCCATTTTCTGAGCTGGTGCCTGGGAGTGTCAGATCAATTGATGGTGTCTCTTCTCCATCACTCTCCTCCTCTCTTTCTTCCTGCACAGGCTGAGCTGGTGGCAGTTCTTGAGTATCTGAAAGGAGAAAGGCACAAGTGTCGGGTTGTGGTGAGGGGAGGGGGGAAACCAAGATGTGCATGCTTACACCATCAGCAACTTGTAAGTCAGAAGAGATTATGGGATGAGGGGGAAGTGGGATGTGAGAAGAAGGATTAGGTGTGAGTATACCGTCATCATCAATGCTTTCAGCCTTGCCAATTGCCATGGCCTCAGTGATGACCCCTCCAATTATCTCCAGAACTTCTCCTCCAGCTGGGTCAGCTTCTGCAGCCATGCTTGCCCCCTGCCCGTTAGCACTTACTCACACCAGTTGTGAGCCATCTTGGCCTGCAAGAGAAAGGGAAGTGTGTCAGTGATTGTGGTCCAATATGTTTGGGTGATGTGCCTGTCATGGTTGAATAGCTGGCATTGTGTGCAAGGTGTGAGATGTGGGCGTGAGGCTTGCAACAGTGGTAAGTGCGTGAGGGTGAGGTGAAGCTATGATTGTGAGGTATGAGTCGTGATTGCTGGAGATTGGTGGTCGGTGAGTGATGGGGGTGTGGTGCATTAAGCAGTGTGTGAGGCTAGTGGTGCAGTTGGTGGGATATGGCATTTGAAGATGCATTCCCTCACCTTTACCACTCGTGTGAGGGCATTAAACTTCTTCCGGCACTGGATCTAGGTCCTGAGGGAAAGACTGGTGGCACTGACCACTTCAGTGATCTCCATCCACTGCCTTCGACCTGTGTGTCTGGAAGGCCCCCTGACCCCCTACGGGTAGAGGATCTGCTCCTCCTATAGACCCCCTGCACCAAGGCCTCCAGTGCTGCATCGGAGAACCGAGGTGCCCTTTCTCTGCCCTGGTATGACAGTGCCAAATTCCCCTGACATAAGAAAACTACTAGACACTTGGTCTAAGCGTTAAACAAAGCTTTAATCAACTGTTTTACAACATGGAGATCTAGTTGTCCTTCACTAGTTCATGTTAAAGAATGTCCTGAGCAAGCTGGGCCCATGCCCGAGTATTTATACTCTCCCTGGACAGCGCCACCAGCAGGCCACCCAGTATTATGTCATAAGTCATGAATGACTAGATTCATGTCATCCCCTTTACGCAGCTCCAGTCAGAATGAAGTACTTCTTTCACAAAGCACCTCCCCTTTAAGATATGCAGGCATCCTTTCATTCTGCAGGCGATCTTTAAATACAGAGCAGACTTTCCCATGATATTGGGCCCTCTGCTGAGCACTGAGCCAACCAGCAGCACGTTTAGCTCTGGGCTCAGCGCTTCAATCATGTTACTGTGCAGGCAGCACAAATTTTGCGTGCTGCTGGCATTACTTTCAATGGACGCAGGCAGATCACGCATCGTGATCCCTGCTCCCGTTTTCGGGCCTTATCCAATTTAGCCCCAAATAACTCTTTAACCTCCCATCCGACCCCAATCCACCTGTTTTTTGGGGTTATGATTCCACCCATACTGTAGTTATTTTACCCAGTTTAGTTCAGTAAATATTGTGTAGTCAAGAAAAAGTTAACCTCCTAAACTATACATGAAACACTTTACATGAGAAGACAGTGTAATTATACTAATATATAAAGTGTGCGTGCGTGAGCATGTGTGTATGTTTTTTTTTAAAATCAATTGACCTTTGCAACATACTGGGACTTCCGATACATCACAGTTGGACACTACTATTCACCACCTCTCAAATGTACCCTCAGTCCCAAAGCAACCTTGTCAATAATAATAATTTATTAAACCATTAACTCTAATGGCAACTTGCCAGCGATATTTATCCTGTGCACTGTGTTGGCTAGGTCAGTGTGCCATGGCTCAGCAAATTAAATGAATTGGCAAAAGGACAGATAGGGTGTACACATCAATTCAACGGCAAGTACTCATGCTGCCCAGTGATGGGCTTTTCTTTGGCATTCCTGTCTCCACATTTGAATATTGGTCAAACAGTGCACGCTTCAATGAAATTAATCTTCTGCCATTTCAAGCAAGCTAATATAGCTGATTGTTTGAACACCACTAGAATATTACTGGAAGGAACATCAAACACCAGGACTCACTTGCACTCAACAGACTTAATTAACTGCTTTTGCATCTGGAAATAATCGTAACCTGGCTGGTCCTAATTCCCATCATTCTTGATGCTGGTACAAGTAGAAATGTATAATGTTGAAAGTCAATGCTGCACGCTCTCCACTTTTCACTGGAGATGGTTGCCAATCCAGCAACACGTTTTTTCTTGTTGCCGCACCTTTCAGTTCTGATTTAGAATGCAGAATGGCCATTCAAAGCTGTAGGCTCATCTAACGGAGAGCTGCCATTGTTTGTGGCCTTCGCCTGATCATACCCTTCTTACAGATGTTGAAACCAAATACGAGGCCAAGGAAGCTCCACTATTGGGACTTCCTAAAGTGATCTCATCCTCACCCCAGAGGAGGAAATTCAGAACGAGATCTACCTCCCATACCTCTCTCAGTATTCGGAACGTGGCAAGTGGCCACGGAGGAAGGAACGCTCAACACACCTGCGTTACTCCCAGTTAGCTAGTAAACTCATAGATTAAGTCGATAGTTGCACTGTAAAGCATGCAAAATGGTGAGAGAAGCTGGAGTCACAGAAGTACACTGTTGAATGTCTGTCTAAGTCATATGAATTTCTGGAGGAACGGTTTGTAAAAGCTTGTTCTGTTCCCATGTCACCACAACCAGTAGTAACTGGACTGAATACTGATCAAGGTGATTCTGTGTCATCCTGGTGCCTACATCATTAATTCAGCCCATGTTCTGCTGAAGTACAATAGAAATAACAGGGTTTATGAATTAAGCTGAGACCCTGCCCTCTAACGTTCTGCTACAACTATAAATTAAACATTTCTAATCCCTATTTCTTGCATGTTTCCCATTAGTATTTGAATTCTATTCAATGTGAGTCTAACACAAAATCTGCAAGTTCGAGTAAAAGGTTCTATACTTACTGAACAAAGTTAAGGTCACACCTGCTGTCATAGAAGAAGAATAAATTTCCTTTCAGCAAAATAGTTATACTGGAGATGCCCAACCGCAAAGAGTTGAACTGTTGAAGGGCATGAACTGTCTACGTTTAGCTCTATTGTAGGATGTACTCTGACTCAACCAGTGACTGACAGGTATTGTTTTACATGAACTTAATGTCAGCTGGAATGTCTGCTTGATAATAAGATGCAGAAACCATATGGAATGACAGGTACTGCATGGATTTAGCCTCCCTGTCAGATTTCAGGTTGCAGTTGTCACTGTGATTATACAGGACACTTTCACTTGACAGTCAAGGGAATTTCACCCTACGAGAAAATGATCTGAAACTGCTCTCAACAGCAGTATTTGGATTTAAGAGACAAAAAAAAACCAAAGCTGATCTTTGTATGAACATTTCATTGTCTTGAAGCACGATGAAGTTGAAAGATTTATGACAGCATGAGTACAAGATATTTGAGTTGCACTCATTAGCAATGTCACTGAGGCATTTGTTTCATGTGAGAAGAGTGTGGGACTTTGATAAACTGCTGTGTCTTTCTCTATAGCACATTGGTTCAGTAAAGAGCTATAAGAACTGAAGGAAAAGTATTCTGGAAAGTATTTAGGGAAAGATCAGTTTCCCCCTTTTGAAATGTGGATTAACCCCATATCTTTGATCCATGAGGATCACAGAGAAAGTGAGGGTGGCAGGGTTGATCTAAATCACATTCATATAATCATACACCACAGGAGGAGGCCCTTCATCCCCTGGTGCCTGTGCTGGCTCTTTGAAAGAGCTATCCAATTAGTCCTACTCCCCTGCTCTTTTCCCTTGGCCTTGCAATATTTTCCTTTTCCAGGATAACATTTCAGTTGTATCAGGCCACCTCCTCATTAGGTCCTTTAGATATTTTCAGATAATTTATCCCAACAACTATTGAAGATGTTCTGCACATTCTGTAGTTCACTAACATTTTTAAATTGTTGTTCTGAAAGTCTATGGATAATTTGCATTGGTTTTGTAACTCTACAAAATAGCAGAATGGTCAAACTAGTGCCAACTTGCTGGATATATTACCCTAGTCCCCCTACCCCTAAAGGCACAGACTCATCCTCACACTGTCCAAAGGCTCTGACATCCCTCTGGAAACAGATGGTCATTCTCCTGTCCAACTCTACAGAACCTAAGCCCTTCATTGTTTTATAAACCTCAATCAGATCCTTCTAGCTGTGCTGTAAGAGGTGCCTTCTTTCACATGAGACGTTAAACCGAAGCTTCGCTTGTCCTCTCAGGTGTATGTAAAAGATCCCATGGCACTATTCGAAGAAGAGTAGGGAAGTTCTCCCGGTGTCCTTGCAAATATTTATCCCTCAACCAACACCACTAAAACAGATTATCTGGTCATTATCCTATTGCTGTTTGTCGGAATTTGCTGTGCGCAAATTAGCTGACTACTTGACTTGTTTGAGAGGTCGCACAACACCAGGTTATAGTCCAACAGTTTTATTTTAAATCACAAGCTTTCGGAGTTACAACTCCTTCGTCGGGTGAAGTGAGGAGATACAGAATCGTCAAAGCATATATAGATAGAGAACAATGCATGTGTAACTTACAATTGCAGACAACTAAATTCAATCATCCTGACTGTTTATCTGCCGAGGTGTGATAAAGTTAATCAGGTCAGCCAGGAAGGTACCACATCAAAGACATAGCAAGATACAACTGAGACAATGAGGTGGAGTCGCATGGGGTCTAACGTGTCAAAAGCTGCCGTCTGTATGTAAAACGATTAACTTTAAAATTTTTACTTTTTTACTGGGAATCACATCTGTGAACAAGCCAACGACGACTCAAGTCCGGATCACGTCATGTATTGTGACATAAACCCAAGATCCCGATTGAGACCGTCTTCATGAGTGCGGAACTTGGCTATCAGTTTCTGCTCGATGATTTTGCGTTGTCGTGTTTTCCTAAGGCCGCCTTGGAGAACGCTTACCCGCAGATCCGAGGCTGAATGTCCTTGACTGCTGAAGTGTTCCCCGACTGGGAGGTAACAATCCTGCCTGGCGATTGTTGCGCGGTGCTCGTTCATACGTTGTCTCAGTGTCTGCATGGTCTCGCCGATGTACCATGCCGCGGTGCATTCTTTCCTGCAACTCCGAAAGCTTGTGATTTAAAATAAAACTGTTGGACTATAACCTGGTGTTGTGCGACCTCTCAATTTTGTCCACCCCAGTCCAACACCGGCATCTCCGCATACTTGACTTGTCACATTGCTTGCGAATTATCAGTGATTTATCAACTAGGTTCTTCTAATGCTCCAGAACCTTTAACATGAGAAGAACCTAGTTGATATGCAAGTATGCACCACATACACTTGCCCTTTTCCAAATGCACAACTGTGCATTTATCCACATTGAGAAACACTACCACATGAAGGGTCCATCT
This sequence comes from Squalus acanthias, assembly GCA_030390025.1. NCBI lineage: Eukaryota > Metazoa > Chordata > Chondrichthyes > Squaliformes > Squalidae > Squalus > Squalus acanthias. Next base: position 23,091,991 of record CM059428.1, on the reverse strand, counting down.
ACCTGAATTATCTAAAGCAGCCTGTAACCTACTTATTTGATTGAACTTCCTAGCTCCTATACTCATTTTTGTGTCATTTGCAAACTTGTGAATGTTTCCAATAATGCCCTCATCCAAACCATTAATGGAGATGATGAATAGCAATGGTCCTAACACAGACCCCTGTGGGACTCCACTGGTTACCTGGCCCTCTGCTGAAAAGATTGCTAAATATAATCTATCACCCTTAATCTTAATCTATAACCCCAACCCTAAACCATAATGTGAACCAGCCTTTCTCTCTTCAGACGTCAATGACCTTTTTGTGTATTTTTGGCACTTTTTGTTTTGTCTTAAGAATGTTTTTTATTTTTTTTATTGCTTAGCTTTCTTTCTGTTCTATCCTCCATCACAGAACATGTATATACACCATTGCTATATCAGAAACTTCAAATAAATTCCATCAAAACAACAGAGGTAAGCCACCCCCACCCCCCCACACACACACATACACACACACATATTACTGGCAGGAGTGATGCCTGCATGGTTCAACAGCCCTTGCTCCCAGACACAGCAAGCAGATGATAACCACCTGTAATTCCCAGAGGTAGACCAGTCTTCCAATTGTCCTGGCCAATATTTATCCCTCAATCAACGTCACTAGAACCGATTATCTGGTCATTATCACATTGCTGTTTGTGGGAGCTTGCTGTGCGCAAATTGGCTGCTGCGTTTCCTACTTTACAACAGTGACTACACTTCAAAAACTACTTCATTGGTTGTAAAGTGCTTTGGGACGTCCGGTGGCTGTGAAAGGCGCCATATAAATGCAAGTCTTTCTTTCCCCAACTCTCTCAACTATCTCCTCTTTAATAGTAAAATATTCACAGTTACCTGTTTGGAGGTCCTGCATTTTCCTTTTTAAAAAGAGTAACTTTTTCCAATTTTTTCCCCTCTTCTTCTGAAGACACAAAGAATGCTGGGCTATAGCTCAACAAGTTGCGCGGTACCCAAGTGTTAATTCTTCATTCATTTTTAACATGTTACCTTCATGCACTGAATGGTTTCTGTATGTTGCATTTTAATGCAGGGTGAGACACTTTGGGCTGGATTTTGAATGACCCATGGAGTCGGGTTTGGAGGCGTGTGGGGGGTTAAATTTGCGGGGTCGGGGTTTCCGACCCCATCCCGACTCCATCCCGCCTCCACGCAATTTTGACATAATCAGTCGCGGGGTTCCCAACTCCGTCCCGCCTTCAAGAGGTGGGAGAGGCCATTAAAGCCCTTAACAAGCTCTAAATTGGCTCTGTAATGCCATTTTGAAACGCTGTAGCTAGTTTAACCCTCTTCTGACGTGAAGCACACCTGGTGTGAAACACTCCAGTGAAACCTGGCGGGAGCACAAGTGGATAGCTGACTATTGGCTGCAGGTCCACTATTACAACGGAGATGTGATGAAGGTAGTAGTATTAGGTCTGAAAGTCGCCTCTGATGCTGCTGCATTGAATGTCTTCAGAGACTGCCTGGGAGGACTTGCTTGGCAAAAAATTTCTCTCTCTCTCTCTCTCTCTCTCTCTTCTCCTTCCCCCCCCCCATATTTGCATCCAGGTCCACTCACATCAAAATCAAGCCACGCAGGTCCTCTCTCACCAACAGTCTCTGAGACTTGCCAGTCAGCAATGATGACATCATCAGAGGCGGCTTTCAGACTGAAAACACTAATTAGTTCATGGGTTCCCACATGCTCCAACTCAATTGCCCAATTAAGTGAAAATTGCATCAGGCATGCACATTAATCTGGAGTCGGGGGGGAAACACGAAATGCGGATTACACGACCCCAACCCGACCCCAAGACAAAATCCAGCCCATTTTATCATGCTGTTTAGATAGAAATTGTAATTTTAACAAGATTTTTGTGCGAACTACTTGAGAGGTATAAGTGGGCACTGGAGCATCTGTCGTGTGTACAGTTGGTCTCCAATTATTTTTAAAAAGACATTGACAGTGACTGTCCTCAGGGGCTGATTTATATTAAAGTGTACGCTTGTCACAAAATGTCATTGTTTCGTGGTTTGTTCCTATTCCCTGCATTTCATCACGTTTTACTTTCAGGATCGTGGTAATTTATATTGACAGATTTATCAATGCAGTCATGTCAAGGGGTCAGAGACGCTGTCTCAAGAGAAGTAACAGCAATGCCTCTGGTGCTATGGAAGACATGACAGAGAAAAGTGGGAAAAAAAAACCTCTTCTGATGAATAGAACATAAATTTTCATACAAAAATAGATGAACTAGACTGAACTTTGACTTCTACTTTCTGCTGCAATCCGTCCCAATTTCATCTTCAAGGTAGGATAAAACAGGATGGAAAACATCACTTTTAAACATCCTCAGCCCCCCACCATCCTGGACTATAAGAGAGGGGGGAAAATAGCAAGGCTGTAGGCAGCTCCACCTCCATGCGGTGACGCTGGTAATCGAAGAAATGTATTGCTCTTTGCCGAGTCTGAAATACGTCAATTCACGGGGTAGTCCTCCAGGATTAGAAGGATGTACCTAAGATTCAATCCTCTTCATTATGGGGTGTCTGCAGACTGACACAGCCAAAACAAAAGCTCTGCCCCTTTGACGAGAGGATTTACTGTCATGTCGAGGGCCTGTATCATGATTGTGTAAGTGGGGGTTGTGATCAGTGCATGTAACAAAAACAGGAGGGTAGAAGTTGCATCCCCTGTGGGGGGGGAGGGGCTGGGGGCGGGGGGTGGGGGCGGGCTGGGTGGTAAGGTTTCTGGTGAAATTATGGTGGAGGACTTGGAATTTGGAATGGAACCAATATCTCTTACGTTTCCGACCCATTCACACAGGTGAAGCAAATTCCACCCAAGGGCACGGGCATCTGTTCTGCCCAGTCCCCTCCCCCACAGCATCTGGGCAGGTCGGGTGTCTGGAGACAGTGTGTGGGGTTCCCCACTCCCCCATCAATCCCGCCACATATGCTTCTGGTAGCTCCATCGGTATCTGCATTCGCTGAGAGCAGGCATAGGTGTCATTTTGGGCCACAAGTAGACCCCACCAGGACAACCTTTGACTTCAAAGTGCTTATTCCAAGAAGTACAAGGCCACAGGGGAAGTACTAGTAGCGCAGAGTGGTAGGAGCGCATCCAAGGCCTTGTATCCACGTGAGCCTGCTCCGAGATTCCAATCCCTGGGCAGGACCTGTTGAGCCAGTGCAGGTGTGCGTTCCCGGCTCCTATTATCTAAATAACACCATTCCTGGGATTTGGGACAAGGCCACAGCAAAGTCAAAGCAACAAACACAAGTTCTACCCCAATGCACTTCTGGTGGTACAATAACTGGAATTTTTATCCGAGGGTTTGAATCAGTGCAGAATTATTATTTGCTGATTTTAGACAAGAAGTTCTTGAGATAATGCTCCTTGTGACACAATTAGGGATATCATAACACAGTTTCCACCAAGAACTAAGCGATACCGTGGGAATCCAAGGACCCAACTCAGTGACGAACAGAGAAATGAATGCCTCACATAACATTTCAGATTGCTTTTGCTCTTCTGTATAATTAATACTTTCACACATTCTCCAGAGTATGATGAGAAACTCTAAAAGTCAGGACAGAAATTTAATCATCAACATTAAAACAGAATATTGGTCTGGGGGCAGAAGCGGAGGATCCAGCCTCAAAGAGCTAATTGCTAATTGCAGCTCATTTGCATAAGTACAGAACAAACTTGTCATTGCATTGAGGAGACCCAGTACGAGTATCTTTTTACATCGCATCTATTGTAACACGCACTTGGTGATGTCACTGCTCCAGGTAGCTGAGTAACTCACGATTCGCCGTTCCATGAAATATATAAAAGAGAAAACTGGAGATAAAATTGTTTTTTCTGGACATTCCATTTATTACAGTAATATTAGCATTTAAATTACCAGAGGTGATAGAATGCCCTTGACGATGTTACTGGGAGCCCTGCAGTTGTGCTTCAGTTTCAGCCGATGGGTAGGCTTGTGCTGGGGGTGTTCCCAGGCCAAGCCAGTTGCCCCGGACAGGAAAAACTGCTGTTTCCTGGGCCTGAATGGAAATGGTATAATTCAGGTCCAGCTTAGGCAAGTTGGGGCGGAGGGGGGGTGGTGGGGGGGGAATGAGAGAGGGACCAGGAATAATAGGGGAGAAATTGGTCCTCGTTGCACCTGTTTTACAAGAACAAAAAAAACTTGCATTTATATAGCGCCTTTAATGTAGTAAAATGTCCCAAGATGCTTCACAGGAGCGTTATCAAACAAAATTTGAAACCAAGCCACATATGGTAATATTAGAGCAGATGACCAAAAGCTTGGTGAAAGAGGTAGGTTTTAAGGAGCATCTTAAAGGAGGAAAGAGAGGTAAAGAGGCAGAGAGGTTTAGGGAGGGAGGTCCAGAATTAAGGTCTAGGCAGCTGAAGGCACGGCCAGCCTATGGTTGAGCGATTGTAATCGGGGACGCGCAAGAGGCCAGAATTGGAGGAGCGCTGATATCTTAGAGGGTTGTAGGGTTGGAAGAGGTTACAGAGATAGGGAGGTACAAGGCCATGGAGGGATTTGAAAACAAGCATAAAATCGAGGCGTTGCTCAACCGGGAGCCAATGTGGGTATATGAGCACAGGGGCGATGGGTGAACGGGACTTGGTGCGAGTTAGGATATTGGCAGCAGAGTCAGGATGAACTCAAGTTTATGGAGTGTAGAAGATGGTCGGCTGACCAGGAGTGCGTTGGAATAGTCAAGTCTAGAGGTAACATCAGGCAGAAAACGGAGGCCAAAAGGACCAATATTGCGGGGCTATCTCCTACGCCCCAAGGATGTCTGGAATAAGTCCCACACCATATTGGTGTTGGATAATAATGTAATGATAGACTCCTCCCACTCTCCTCACTCTCTTTTAGGATTACAATTGGTTTGATTTTTACTCCCAGTGTGCAGGACCAGGTTAGATGTGGTAACCATGGGTCTCATACTCTACATGTAGCTATTTAGTTCTGAGCTACCCTTTCCCCCTGAGCCATGACTGTGCCCCATGTTACTTGCAAGGTTTTAGTTATTTATCTGGAATACGGTAGTGTAGTGGTTATGTTACTAGACAAATAATCCAGAAGAACATGTGTTCAAATCCCACCATGGCAGTTTGAGAATTTTAATTAAGTTTTAAAAAACTGGTATCAATAAAATGAACCATGAAACTATCATATTGTCATAAAAACCCAAATGGTTCACTAAAGTCATTCAGGGAAGTAAACCTGCTGTCCTTACCCGGTCTGGCCTATATATGACTCCAGTCCCATACCAACATGGTTGACTCTTAACTGCCCTCTGATGTGGCCTAGCGAGATACTCAGTTGCATCAAACCATTATCAAGAAGGTCCACTAGCACCTTGTCAGGGCGACTAGGGAATGGACAATAAATGCCGGCCTTGCCAGCAACGCCCACATCCCGAGAATGTTTTTTTTAATGTAACTTTGGTATGTGGGAGGGAGACATATGTCTACCTGTTGACGGTAAGGGAAACACCAGCTTTGATTTTCCTGTTACTGCTCAGTTGTTAGAGGAGGTCGCGACTGTTGATCACTCTTTCTGCCTTTGCTTCAGCTGCGAGTGTGTGTAAGTGAGTGCGTGACGAAACAGGATCTCAGTTACCTGTTTACTGTAGCAGTGCACAGCATTGTGACTAACTTCTGCAATGAACTCTGGAAGGCCCTTGTGATATAAAGGTTGAGCCGGCCGTGATGTTTGCTGTCAGTGATGTTGCAGTGTGGATTGTTGACTCTGCCTGAAGTGGGTTTTTTTTTTGCTTAATAGTCTCATTTAAAACTTTGTTTTTTTTAAATGTTGAAATTAATGCCCAGAGGAAAATATATCCTATACCTATTAAAAAAAAACTTATGCCAAATTTAATTATGAAGCTTTTTTTGCTTCACAAAGCACTTCTGCAAGGTACAGATTTTCAAGTCTGGCTGATCGGGAGGTCAGAATTAACAAACTCAAAACTGTAACTTTTATATTTATTACTGATCCATTTACCTAATTTGATTCATGTAGGTCAGATGTGAAATTATAAAAGGTTAAAAGATCGGCTTTGAACAGTTTTGCTTTTTATTGCTTTGGATCTTTCTATCCCTCTAATTCTACGGTATAAAGTTGCTCATTGATTTAAATGAAACAATTCATTTATAGTGGTACAATAGCAATAACTCAAAAGTGTAAAATATTTCAAAGTATAAAGTAAAGCTTTTTTTTAAACTAGAATCATAGAATCAGAGAATGGTTACAGCACAGAAGAGGCCATTCGGCCCGTCGAGCCCATGCCGGCTCTCTGCAAGAGCACTTCAGCTAGTCCCTCTCCCCTCGCCCTTTCCCCACAGCCCTGCAAATTTTTTCCCTTCAGGTACTTATCCTATTCCCTTTTGAAAGTCACGATTGAATCTGCCTCCACCACCCTCTCAGGCAGTGCATTCCAGACCAAAACCACTCGCTGCGTAAAAAAAGTTTTTCCTCGTGTCGCCTTTGGTTCTTCTGCCAATCACCTTAAATCTGTGTCCTCTGGTTCACAACCCTTCCGTCAATGGGAACAGTTTCTCTCTGTCTACTCTGTCTAGCCCCCTCATGATTTTGAACACCTCTATGAGATCTCCTCTCAACCTTCTCTGCTCTAAGGAGAACAACCACAGCTTCTCCAGTCTATCCACGTAACTGAAGTCCCTCATCCCTGGAACCATTCTTGTAAATCTTTTCCGCACTTCACTAAGGCCTTCACATCCTTCCTAAAGTGCGGTGCCCAGAATTGGACACAATACTCCAGTTGAGGCTGAACCAGTGTTTTATAAAGGTTCATCATGGCTTCCTTGCTTTTGTACTCTATGCCTCTATTTATGAAGTCATGATGCGGAGATGCCGGTGTTGGACTGGGGTGGACAAAATTGAGAGGTCGCACAACACCAGGTTATAGTCCAACAGTTTTATTTGAAATCACAAGCTTTCGGAGCTATCGATTGCTCCTTCCTCAGGTGAAGTAAATTAGATATCTAATTTACTTCACCTGAGGAAGGAGCAATCGATAGCTCCGAAAGCTTGTGATTTCAAATAAAACTGTTGGACTATAACCTGGTGTTGTGCGACCTCTCAATTCTATTTATGAAGCCCAGGATCCTGTATGCTTTCTTAACCGCTTTCTCAACCTGCCCTGCCACCTTCAATGATTTGTGCACATATACCCCCAGGTCTCTCTGTTCCTGCATCCCCTTTAGAATTGTACCCTTTAGTTTATATTGCCTCTCCTCGGTCTTCCTACCAAAATGTATCACTTCGCACTTTTCTGTGTTAAATTTCATCTGATACGTGCCCGGCCATTCCACCAGCCTGTCTATGTCCTCTTGAAGTCTATCACTATCCTCCTCACTGTTCACTATACTTCCAAGTTTTGTGTCATCTGCAAATTTTGCAATTGTGCCCTTTACACCCAAGTTCAAGTCATTAATATATATCAAGAAAAGCAGTGGTCCTAGTACCGACCCCTGGGGAACACCACTGTTTATCTCCCTCTAGTCCGAAAAAACACCACTACTCTCTGTTTCCTGTCACTTAGCCAATTTCGTATCCATGCTGCCATGGGCTCCTGTCTACAGCTGTCTGGTTCAGTCACTGTCCACTTTTAGATTAAACCTGCAATATTTGAAATATCTAACTCACGCTTCCCATTGATTCTGCTGTCTGAAGCATAATAAAATATTTCTTACACATTTCTTTTATTAGCTTTTTGGGCTCATAAAACGATGGCTGGTTATGTTGCAGAGCGCCCATTTACCATTTGCTGTTTTGATTCAGATCAAAGAAATATGATGTTAGTATAAAAATGCAAGTTATTTTTGTTGTTGCAGTAGTGAACCGTGATGTGAGTCATCCGTAACTTCCCACTGACGGTTCTAATTTATTCCTTGTAGAGAATCATAGAATGTTACAGCACGCAAACAGGCCATGAATTAATTACTAAAGCACCATTCACCGTATCTTAATTCACACAGCTATTATGTTTAACAACAAACATGTACATAATAGGAGGGACCCTCTCAAGATGAACCAGTAACATCATGAGAAATTACTTTTCCTTTCTGTCTCTTTTTTCTCTCTCATCTTAATCCACTCTTTCTTTTCCCTCTCTTTATTTCCCTTTCTGTACCTGATTTAATTCTAATTCACCCTCTTCCTCCATCGTTCCTCTGCTTCTTTCTCAATCGTTAAATCTCATTAGTTAAGGAGAGACACTGTTGGTCGCCGCCATTCACTAAGGTCCCAGATGCCCCGTCGCCCTTGCCGCACCATTATCAACCCGCACTTCCAGCAAGTTACGGTGGCGCACATGCCACGAGGCACCCCACTCCAGCAAGATTTGCTCTATTATTGATTCACTGCCCCGATTTTAACTCCGGACAGGTTTTGAGTTTTTTGCTGCCGAAATAAGTTGGAAATTCACCCACAGCTGCAGAAATCAGGCCAGGCCGTTTCAACTCCCAGACCTCACTAACACATCACCAGGCGGGTAGCAGTGTAAAGAGGAGTAAAATTGCGGGTGGCCGTTTCCGGTTCTGGGGGCCTCTCATGACAATGTCAACTGTGGCTCAGTTGGTCGCCTCTGATGTCAGAAGGTTATGGGTTCAAGTCCCACTCCAGGGACTTGAGCACATAAAGCTAGGCTGACACTCCAGTGCAGTGCTGAGGGACTGCTGCACTGTCGGAGGTGCTGTCTTTCGGATGAGACGTTAAACCGAGGCCCTGTCTGCTCTCTCAGGTGGATGTAAAAGATCCCATGGCACTGTTTCGAAGAAGAGCAGGGGAGTTATCCCCGGTATCCTGGCCAATATTTATCCCTCAACCAACATAGCAAAAACAGATTATCTGGTCATTAGCACATTGCTGTTTGTGGGACCTTGCTGTGCGCAAATGGCTGCTACGTTTCCCACATTACAACAGTGACGCCACTTCAAAAATTACTTCATTGGCTGTAAAGTGCTTTGAGGCATCCGGTGGTCGTGAAAGGTGCCCTATAAATGCAAGTCTTTCTTTCAATCTCTCATTTGGAAAAGGGTGATTCTGAAGCAAGGGAGGCTTAAGCTTTCCTCATGGGCCCCGGACGAACATTCGGTCTCCTATTGGCTCCACAAAAGAAAAACACTTCCCTTTCTCGTCCTCTTCTGGGGCTGATCCTCTCATGCCTCGGGTTGGCCAGGTGGGAAAGCAGCAGAAGTTTCCCCACTTTAGACCCGAGTTAAAATTGCAGTCAGGTTCCCACTGACGTCGTCCTGACCCAACGTGCATATGTAAAGTAAGACCCCGTTGATTCTGGGCAGGTGACCTTGCCATCTGCTCAGGAAAGCAAGTTACTATCATGGACGGTGGGATCTCAGCAACTCTTGGGCGCGTAATTAACTCGGGGCATTTTAACTGCCCGCCCAGTACAATTTCCACTGGGCTGGTAGGGTTAAATCCCACACCCCCACCCCGCACCCCTCACACCAAAGAAAAGGAGAAGAAATACAAAATCTTTTGTGACGCTAAATATTAGAGAGTTCACTGGGTCATGAATATAAGATGGTCACTAATAAATCTAATAAGGAATTCAGGATAAACTTTGTTACCCAGAGAGTGGTGAGAATGTGGAAATTGCTACCACGTGGAGTGGTTGAGGTGAATAGCATAGAAGCATTTAAGGGGAAGCTAGACAAACACATGATGGAGAAAGGAATAGAAAGATATGCTGATAGGGTTAGATGAAGTCGGGTGGGATCTCTTTGATATAATCCACAAGTCTTGTGGTATTCATAACCAGACGAAAATAAGACAGCTTCTAATCAGTCTATAAAAAGCTAGGCTACAGGGCAATCGATACCAGCTAAAGAGCATCTCCCACAAGGATTCCACTGCTAAATGCCAACAGAAATTTCTGCCGAGTTCCACTTGAGTTCAACAGCTATCCTCTTGGCTCTGCAGGTAAATGGAGGCTCGTTCAATACTTTCAAAAGTTAAACTGGAGCATTGTGTCAGAATGCAGAGTGTTAGAGCTGGAACAGGCTGTGCCCTGGATCACCAGGAAGCAGGTTCACAGCTTCAATCCCCTACATGATGAGTAACAGCTTTAATCATGGCAACATGGGAAGGTAGCAAACAATAGCTCATCCCTGTCTCTTTTTAAGAAGGGAAGACTGAAGGGTCAGGTGCCCTGGGCCATTCTCATTTTATCCATTAATGGATGACTGAGTTGGAACAGGTCTCCAGCCCGTCCTCTCAGTAGGGGTGAGGTATAAAGCTGCATAGAGACAAACAGAAAAGCGAGCGTGGAAGAAAGAAAGGAATTGCCAAAAGAAAGGCTGACGTGTAAGGGGGGTAAGCATATTGAAAGTATTTACACCACAGTTATGCTGCTTTCAGTTGTGAACCAAATTAGAAGGTCATCAACTCAAAGGCCTGGATTTTCCTATCTGCACTGACTAATTCTCAGATAGTTTCATGGAGACTGGAGTCTGCAAATCGGCAGAAATCGGAAATGTCAGGTTTGCTGCCCAACTTATCTTCCCTTGTGTAGGACCAGCGGCAGTTGAAGTGACCATCTCAATCAGGCTGATGCTTCATTTTAACATTAGTTTTGGGACTGTCGGTCCTGCACAGCATTCCCCAACATTCCAGGATTCCGGATGGTGACATTGGAATACACATTTGAAATAGGTGTCCAGGTTTGCTACATGCCTGGAGACCATGGAAGCGGGATGTATCCGAGCAATTTTTCTATTTTTCTCTCACTGTTGGCATTTAGATGCTCATGAATCTTTGCACAAATACTGTAAATTATTTCTTATTTCCACCCCGCCCCCACGTCACTACCGACCCAATGGTTTCCCAATGGGCATTCCCCTGTGTGGAAAGAGAATCTACAGAGAGGTGCCAGGGAGGTCAGGCTGCTCAAGAGATGGTCTATGACTCCCTGCCAGTACTCATGTACTCACATCTACCCACAGTGTTAAAAATATCGTGCTTCATGAAGACCATTAGTCCTGGTGAAGCTCTTCTTCGCAAAGGAAGCTATGACTTCAGACCCCCGATGACATCACTAAGAGATGTGAAAGTCTGACTAACTGATGTAGGATGCTACATCAGCAACACCCCAGTCACAGTATGCCCAGCTTTCAGTGAAAGTGCATGAACAAAGACAAGCCAGCGTGATCAACGGTCAGCATACCCCATTATCAGCACCTACCAAGATGCCACTATTTCTGGTGGCCTTGGACACCTATCACTGTCCTGGCCAACATTTATCCCTCAACCAACACCGAAAACCGATGATCTGGTTATTTATCACTTTGCTGTTTGTGGGAGCTTGCTGTACGCAAATTGATTGCCCTATTTCCGACATTACAACAGTGACTATGCTTCAAAAGTATTTAATTGGTTGTATAGAGCTTTGCGACATCCTGAGGTCATGAAAGGCATTATATAAGTGGAAGTTTGTTCTTTCTATCTAGCAATAGTGGTGAGGACAGGTCATCTCAAGAGCTAGGTCAGCCGCGAGGCTGCATAGATATTTGCAGCTGGCACATGGTGCGACAGTAGGTCCAGCTCTGGCCTGGCACTTGACTCCACCCCTCTGCCAGTGGAAGTGGTGCAGTGTTGCATGCATCACCCACAACACCTGGGAACAGACACAGGAGAAGTTGACATACATTAGAAAACTGCCAAGGTAAGCCTACCCAATGGGTCCATTTAGCAGGAACACAGCCTACATATGCATGCCGCAAAGTGATGGCCCACACCAGGGCCTCACAGCTCTATAGTTGCTGTCTATGCACACCTATAGGGTACACATCACAGCCCCTAGTGCTCGGTGATTCTGCAGCCATGGAAACTGGCACAGAATCAGTGCCCTGCCCCATTACTCAGCCGGTGCTGCTGTACTTTGGGACTTCAGTCACAAGTCCATCGATGGTTGAGCCAAAGCAGTGGCAAAAATCCAGCAGGCAGTAATCTGTGACTTTTGCCACTAAAACGCAGAAAAAATACTTCCATTTCCTTCCGTTCAGCCTGTAGTAATGGCAGAGAATTCCCAATAATGCAGTTCCCCCACATCCTGAATTCCCAATGTTCAGTCCCGACACACGCACGAGTGTGCTAATTTGTAAAATCTACCCCATTATATTTTATATCTCAGTGAAAAATACGGAGCAAGTGACATCGGTTATAATTCCATGGATAGAAATAAACCAATTCAGGGTATATTTTACAAAACTCCGCTCTCAAATCGTGTACCGTGCCCTAATTCATTGCGTGAAGCTCTGCGCGTGGAGCACAATTCGTAAGATCTACACCCTTTAAAGTTTGCTTAAAATTACAAGACAGATTACAGCTTTGAAATCGCAAATCTTGCTTGGTGAGAGCATAAACCGGAAAATTGGTCGTGGAGCTTGTTCTGCCCGATTCACCTCTCCCAGTTTTTCTGGCTGTCACACTTAACAATCGGAGAATCGGGAGTGCCATGAATCAGCCGTGTTGATCTCTGTATCCAAGTCTCTGATTAGTGCTCCCACTGGTCAAGGTTCTGTGTCGGGAGCAGAGAATCACAATTTCTTTCGACTCTTCAAAAAATGCAGCATTCAGTCTTACGCACAGTAATTTCAGTCTTCAGATTAGTTCAATGCTGCACTTTCAGAGCGACTTGTGGGTTGCCTGGGCATGACTGAGAAAACCATTCTGTTCTTGCCTTGTGTTGTTGCCTTTCTATCACCGTGCTGAACGCACAGAGGTGGCCCCAGTGAATCACAGACTCTGTGCGAATTGTTCAATAAGTGGGGTCTCTGATTGCGACAGACAACAGAGTATAGAATAATGTAAAAAGTAATTTATTTCATGGTATTTACAGCTATCATTATGTGTGCCTCACTTTCCACATTGTGACTGTGCCACAGCATAGAATGTGTTCCCCAGGGCTGCCTCTGCAAATAAGCGGTCCTGAAGGGAGATGGTAGCAGTGAAGAAAAAAGATATGGGAAAAGGAGTTGCTCCAAAATGCATCAAGTTACAGTCAATAACATAATTGAACTTCAGGTGACCTACCTATCCTCAGTTCCTAGAAGCCCTTATTTATTATTGCTTATTCATTCACAAAGCGTTTGAAAAATCAGCATTCCGATTGGTTGAAGGCATTGAGGACGCAACAGTGTCAGCCGTGGCTCAGTGGGTAGCACTCTCGCCTCTGAGTCAGACCGTTGTTGGTTTAAGCCCCACTCCACAGACTTGAGAAGATAATCCAGGCTGACACTGCAGTGCCGCACTGAGGAGTGCTGCGCTGTCGGAGGTTCCGTCCTTCAGAGAAGACCTTAAAGCGAGGGCCCCGTCTGCCTTCTCAGGTGCACGTAAAAGATCCCATGGCACTATTTTGAAGAAGAGCAGGGGAGTCCTCCTCGTGGCCTGGTCTACATTTATCTCTCAAACAAAACTTAAACATTAACGGAGAGCACTCAGCTATTGTTTGATCCGGGCTAATCATCACCGAAAGCTACAAAGGAAGGATTAGCAAAACCATGGCTGGAATTTTCATGCTGCCGTGTGTGTGGGATTGGAGGCGGGTCGGGAGTAAAAGTGGAAATAAATCGGAGCGCGTCGGGAACCCGCCGTCATCCCGTCTCCTCACGCCTTTAACTCGGGCACGTTTGCCAGCGCGGCACTTGAACAGCAGTGGCGGCCGACCTAATTTGGATCATTATTACCTTGTTGTCAGACCATTAACCTTGTTTTTAACCAGACCTTTTGCATTTCACCGCATGACCACGAGAATCACGCAGCTCAGGAACCACGTCTGTCAAGCTGAGGTGGAAGTTCTGTGGCCATTGATCGAGGTCATTAATGCAGAGCATGGAAAGCACAATAAATACTGACTCCTGCTTACTTTCCAAAGGGGAATGCTGTTGCGGAGTGCATTTTCAGCACAGATTTAGGTGTCTAGAGTTTGCAAGTCTTTTCTGCAAATTTGGAAACCACTCTCACCTCATTGCTAGTTCTTCTTCTTAGGCAGTCCCTCGGAACCGAGGATGACTTGCTTCCACACTAAAAATGAGTTCTCAGGTGACTGATGAGTCCAATGCGGGACCTACAGTCTCTGTCACAGGTGGGGCAGACGGTGGTTGAAGGGGTGGGTGGGTGGGGTGCTTGGGTTGACATGTGCTCCTTCCGCTGTTTGCGCTTGGCTTCCGCTTGCTCCCAGCGAAGAGACTCGAGGTGTTCGGCGCCTTCCCGGATGCTTCTCCTCCACTTTGTGCGGTCTTGGGCCAGGGATTCCCAGGTGTCGGTGGGGATGTTGCACTTTTTCAAGGAGGCTTTGAGGGTGTCCTTGAAGCATTTCCTCTGTCCACCTGGGCTTCTCTTGCCGTGTCGGAGCTCCGAGTAGAGCGCTTGTTTTCTACCTATCACACCATTGACAGATTGCTTCTCTGATCTCTACTTGACCTGCCATCTATTACATCGGTGTTGGACTGGGGTGGACAAATGTGAGAAGTCGCACAACACCAGGTTATAGTCCAACAGCTTTATTTGAAATCACAAGCTTTCGGAGCGCTGCTCCTTCGTCAGGTGAAGTGAAGCGATGCATATAGGCACAGCACATATAGTCAGAGAACACTGCCAGATGATTACAGTTAATCTTTCCAACTGCCCTTTATCACACCTCGGCAGAGAGATAATCATGGCAATCAAAGGTGTGGATGGTGTCCAAACAGAGCAGTCAGGAAAACATTACATCAAAGACAATGTGGCAGAGGCTGGGGTCTGTATGGAAAACAAAAAACTTTTTTTGCTGGAAATCACAGCAGGTCTGGCCGCATCTGTGTAGAGAGAACAAGCCAACGACGACTCGAGTCTGGATGACACTATGTCAGGTGGGGTTACATGTAGCGTGACAAATAAATTCTTCCACGAATCCCAAGATGTCAGCAGCGAACCCAATGAGACAATCAATGATCCGGAACAGCAGACAGAGGGACCCGCAGTGCAGCAACCGAAGAAGAAAGAGTCACATTGGACCCCTCCGGAGGGTCGCTGCCCTAAGCTTGACATGTATGCTCAAGCTGTCAGGAGATGCATCAACGCCAGATTCATGAGCTGCACTCACAAGACAGTCCAGAATGTCACCCGAGCACAACGCAACGCCATCCACGCTCTCAAGACCAACTGTAACATCATCATCAAACCAGCGGACAAAGGAGGATCCATCGTCATACAGAACAAAATGGACTATTGCAAAGAAGCATACCGACAACTGGACAACCAGGAACACTACAGACAGTTACCCGCAGATCCGACCAAAGAACACACCCGCCAACTCAATAGACTGATCAAGACCTTCGATCCAGACCTTCAAAGCATCCTACGCGCTTTCATCCCACGTACTCCCCGCGTGGGAGACTTCTACTGCCTCCCAACGATACACAAAGCCAACACACCCGGACGTCCTATCGTATCGGGCAACGGAACCCTGTGTGAAAACTTCTCTGGATACGTCGAGGGCATCCTGAAACCCATCGTACAGGGAATCCCCAGCTTCTGTCGCGACACTACAGACTTCTTACAGAAACTCAGCACCCACGGACCAGTTGAACCAGGAACACTCCTCGCCACGATGGACCTCTCGGCACTCTACACCAGTATCCCCCACGATGACGGCATCGCTGCGACAGCCTCAGTACTCAACACCAACAACAGCCAATCTCCAGATGCCATCCTACAACTCATCCGTTTCATCCTTGACCACAATGTCTTCACCTTCGACAGCCAGTTTTTTACCCAAACACACGGAACAGCCATGGGGACCAAATTCGCACCCCAATACGCCAACATCTTCATGCACAAGTTCGAGCAAGACTTCTTCGCTGCACAGGACCTCCAACCAACGCTATACACCAGATGCATCGACGACATTTTCTTCCTATGAACCCACGGCGAAGAATCACTGAAAAGACCACACGATAACATGAACAAGTTCCATCCCACCATCAAACTCACCATGGACTACTCCTCAGAATCGGTTTCATTCTTGGACACACGAATCTCCATCAAAGACGAACACCTCAGCACTTCACTCTACCGCAAGCCCACGGACAACCTCACGATGCTCCACTTCTCCAGCTTCCACCCTAACCACGTTAAAGAAGCCATCCCCTATGGACAAGCCCTGTGAATACACAGGATCTGCTCAGATGAGGAGGAACGCGATGGACACCTACAGACGCTGAAAGACGTCCTCGTAAGAACGGGATATGACGCTCGACTCGTCGATCGACAGTTCCGACGGGCCACAGCGAAAAATCGCAAAGACCTCCTCAGAAGTCAAACACGGGACACAACCAACAGAGTACCCTACGTTGTCCAGTACTTCCCCGGAGCGGAGAAACTACGCCATGTTCTTCGCAGCCTTCAACATGTCATCGATGATGACGAACACCTCGCTAAGGCCATCCCCACGCCCCCACTACTCGCCTTCAAACAGCCGCCTAACCTCAAACAGACCATCGTTCGCAGCAAATTACACAGCTTTCAGGAGAACAGCAACCACGACACCACACAACCCTGCCACGGCAACCTCTGCAAGACATGCCAGATCATCAACACAGATACCATCATCACACGTGAGGACACCACCCACCAGGTACGTGGTACATACTCATGTGACTCGGCCAACGTTGTCTACCTCATACGTTGCAGGAAAGGATGCCCCGGAGCATGGTACATCGGCGAGACCATGCAGACACTGCGACAACGTATGAACGGACACCGCGCAACAATCGCCAGGCAGGAGTGTTCCCTACCAGTCTGGGAACACTTCAGCAGTCAAGGACATTCAGCCTCCGATCTTCGGGTAAGCGTTCTCCAAGGCGGCCTTCGAGACACACGACAACGCAAAATCGTCGAGCAGAAACTGATAGCCAAGTTCCGCACCCATGAGGACGGCCTCAACCGGGATCTTGGGTTCATGTCACGCTACATGTAACCCCACCTGACGTAGAGTCATCCAGACTCGAGTCATCGTTGGCTTGTTCTCTCTACACAGATGCGGCCGGACCTGCTGTGATTTCCAGCAATAAAAGTTTTTTGTTTTCCATACAGACCCCAGCATCTGCCACATTGTCTTCGATGTAATGTTTTCCTGACTGACCTGTTTGGACACCATCCACACCTTTGATTGCTGTGATTATCTCTCTGCTGAGGTGTGATAAAGGGCAGTTGGAAAGATTAACTGTAATCATCTGGCAGTATTCTCTGACGATATATGCTGTGCCTATATGCATCTCTTCACTTCACCTGACGAAGGAGCAGCGCTCCGAAAGCTTGTGATTTCAAATAAAGCTGTTGGACTATAACCTGGTGTTGTGCGACTTCTCACATCTATTACATCAGCATGGGTGCCGTTTATACTGCCTCACCTTGGTCCTCAGAATCAGACCACAATGAGCCCCGACACCAGCAGCACCAGGCACACCAGCAGCAGCAACAACACCACCAACCTTCTCCTCAAAAACCTGATGCTCCACAGGACAGAGAGCATCAGCGCAGGGCTGTACTGTGCCGGAGGCGATACCCCCAAAACAGGGTAAGCAGGCAGAGGATGAGCTTCCTCAACATGACGGAGCAGCAGTGCCAAAGGAGGCTCAGGCTATCGCACCAGGTCATCGCAGACATTTGCAGCTTGCTGGAGCAAGACCTGCAGCCCAGAGGACACGCCTTACCAGTGGCTGTCACAGTCACCATCGCCCTCAACTTCTTCGCCTCAGGCTCCTTCCAGGGATCTGCACCGCAGTGGGCCACCCACAGATGTATCACACAGGTCACCGATGCCCTGTTTGACAAGTCAGCCAATTATATTAAATTTGCCACTGGTGACGTCAGTGTTACTGAGCTGCACCAGTCCACCCACCCTCAGCTCTTCACACTGCCAAACAGACTTACCAGCTGGCTGCTTGAAGACAAGGGCTATCTACTGAAGACTTGGCTCATGACACCCTTGAGGAGGCCACGTACTAAGGCCAAGGAGCGTCATAATGAGAGCCACATCTCCACCAGATGTGTCATAGAGCAAACAATAGGCATGCTGAAAATGCGCTTCAGATGCCTTGACAGATCTGAAGGAGCCCTTCAGTACGCACCAGCCAGGGTCTCCAGAATCGTGGTCATCTGCTGCGTGCTGCACAACATAGCGCAGCAACGTGGATTAGCGTTGCATGAGGAGGAAGAGGAGGAGGAGGAGGAGGAGGAGGAGGAGGATGAGCATCAGCTGGAAGATGAGGAGGAGGAACAGAAGGAACCTGAGGTCCAGAAGCCAGCAGCACCCGAGCACATTGCTGTCCGGGAGGCCAGGGATGGCCTCATCAGGGCCAGATTTACTTAACTTCCAGCATTACACCCATATGGCTGCCACATGCTGTGACAGGTTTCCACCACCACCCCCCCCCCCTCTCCACCGCCCTAACAACACCATAAAGCATCCTTACAATGACCAAGCCATTCCTTTCATATTGACCCCGATTGCTGTAGGTAACGTTATGTCTGACCATTCACAACAACTCACTAAGCCAATTCCAAAGTAGCAGACAAAAATAGGCCTGACCGGAAAGTGGTGAAAATAAATAGTTTTATATGTGACATAAGAGTAACAGAACCTTAACAGAAACAGTTCTTTAAACACCCATGTGCTTATCCTTGTGCATCTACTTCTGTGTCATTTTCCTTTTACGCGTGCTTCTATGAGGTGCAACCCCTGTGGCTTCAGCAGAGGTAGAGGCAGGCTGCTCACTCCCCTGCTGCGACTGTGTAGACACTTTTGGCAGACGTCCTCTGGGTTTTGGAGCCTCTGATGGCCCCGCCAAAGTCTGCTCCTCCTGTAACTATGCAGGGGCAGACTCGGCCATCGCGATTCCAGGAGGCATCTAGGGCTCTGACTGAGGGGAGGCAATGGGGAGAAGTGTGAGTGCTTTGAGAGGAGCCCCCACTTCCATGCCCCCTCTCGCCATCATTCCTCTCATGAGCCACCCGCACTGCCCTGCTAGCAAGGAGCTGAAGAGCACCTTGCTGCGCAGCAGTGGGACCATGAGGACCCAATTCTACATTGACATCCCTCCTAGAGAGGAGGTCTATGAGCCTCTGCCATCTGTTCTCCATAGATAACATGTGCTCATGTGAATGGCACATTAGCTGCTCCATGCAGGTGGCCATCCTTTCCATAGAAGAACCTCCAGTCGCCATTGCCTGCGACGTGGTGGTGCTCATGTTGGAGATGGACTCCTCCATTCTCTGTACATTTGCAGACATCGCAGTCGCAAAACCTGTCAGAGCCTCCTGCACTTCTTCCTGCACCTCCAGGATCACCCTCTTTCTGGATGGCCCCCAAGGCTCAGCGTCTGCATGCAGCTGAGCAGAGCTGGGAGCTTCCTGCGCCCTCCGGCGAGGAATCTCCACTGCTGTCCCTGTCTTCACCATCTGCTCTTGCTCACTTGTGATTTGTGAGACACCAGGTGACAACTCTACTCTATCTCGCGTAGGACCCACCGAGGTGTGCGTATCTACGCTGCTGCTGGGTGCGCTTATGTCTGGTGACAATGCACCCTCAGAGGCTGGAGGCTCCTCTGAGGAGTCGACTTCCTCTTCCTCCTGGACAGTGGTCGGGGGGCTCTTGATGGACCTCTGGGAGAGTAAAGAAATGAGTTAAAAATGTTATATTAAGAATGGGTAACGATACCATTATGCACATGATGAACATTCACTGGCTGCTGACATCAGTCCCCATATGAGTGACTGCTGTGTGCCATGTGGCTGTATGAGATGTAATTCTGTCACCAGATTGCTGAGATGTCCCCCTCTCTCCGTCTCCCACCGCCAGCTGCTCTGCAACTCCTGAGACGTCCAGGGCCACCTTCTCTGCTGGAGTCAACGTGGCCAATGATGGAGGGTCACTTCCGGTTCTCTCCCTCTCCCTCTTATTGTGGGCTGTCTTCTCCTGCAAGGGGTGAAAGAAGAGATGTGTGAGTGAGAGTGATGGCATGAGTATAAGGAATGTGTGGGTTACATCTTTAGAGGGTGACTATGAGGGAGTGTGGTGCCAATGCCAAAATGCCAATGCAAAGGGGTCTCCTTTTGTGTTGTCAGTTGGTATGATTTCATTATGATGAGGGTGAGTATGAGGGGTGGTTAGTCAGATGGGGATGTGATAATGTAGATAGAGAGAGGGTTGGGTGGACATGTAAGGTATGTTGGTGTGAGTAAGGATGTGCAGGAGTAGGCTTGGGAAGGCAGAGTGATGGGGATGTGATGAGAGGCACAGCAGGATGAAGTTGAGTGTGGCTTTGCACTCACCTTTCCTGATCTAATGAGATCATTGAAGCGCTTCTGGCACAGCACCCAGCTCCTCCTCACAACATCCCTGCTGTTCACCTACTCTGCTATCTTCAGCCATACTAGTTTTGTCTCCTGGGAGGTCTCTTGCGCCCATCAGAAGGGAAGAGGACCTCCCTGTGTGCTCTGCCTCCCTCCACAAGAATATGTGGGGAGTCATCAGAAAACCTGGGTGCAGCCCTCTGTCACTGTGCAGCCATGTGTGCGAGGCTGAGCAAGACACAAAGGCTGAAATGTACTGCCTGCACACTCCTAAATGAACCTTCAAATGCAATGTGGCCAAGGCGCCTTTAAATATCCCGGCTGGAAATGAGTCATCAATGACGTCATCAGACCCGCACCATTTAATAGGGCCGGGAAACGCGCAGGCCTGCCTTAATAGCCGTCATTAAGGGAATGTCGCTCTGAGGAGCGGGATGAAAAGGAGAACGGGGTCCCAACCCATCACGCTGACCGCCCGCATGCGACCTGCCCAGGTAAAAAAAATTCCAGCCCATATGGTCCCACAAACACCTAGACCAGCAGTGATTGAATATTACTGATAGATCGACCTGCACTGGACCAGTGAACTGAGAATAGCAGCAAAATCCAAGGACCCCTGCAATAGCCTGATCCCCGGGAGTGACTGGCCCAACCTTCATTCTCCAATACAAGTGGTTTTCCATTTTCTAAATTTGGATTGTCTAACGACAGGATGAGTGCCTGTCCCAAATGTTCACTTTTACAGTTGAATTAAATTAGGAAACATTGAGAATGATAAAAGTACAAAAGTTCAAAGTAGTAATAATGATCTAAAAGCTGCCTTGTCTCTGGAGAGCTGTAAAGCTTAAGATTGGGCAATTGTGACAGGCAAAACAGGGGACAAATCTCCATTTGTTATTTACAGTCTTGTTTTTTTTAATTCGTTTATGGGATGTGGGCGTCGCTGGCAAGGCCAGCATTTATTGCCCATGTTGAATAATATTGAAGGTTAGGTTGATCGCAACCAAAGTTTGACTGTTTTATTCCATGGAATTTACGAGGCACGCATCGACCTCCTGTGGCAGTGCACCCTGTGTCAGCAGATTCACATCCTCAGGAAACTTCCTGTTGTAACTTTGGCAGAAACTTATTTACCAGTCTATCCTGGGTTTCCGTGATCGTCTGGCATTCAAATGAGAAAACCCCATCTCAAGTAAATTCAAACAATAGGGGTTGGGTTGGACTGCCTCCCCTGATGCCCTCCTCCTAATTTATGGTCTGTGAGTTGCATCCCCTTCCCCTTCACCTCCCCAGTCACACTCTGGTTCATAAATCAGATGGGCAGTGGCCGGGGCCGTGGAGTGGGTGAGGGAATAGGCAGGACAGTGGGTGTGACACTTGCTACACCAGCCAGAAGGAATGGGCGTGGGGCCTGCACCATTGCCATGGTCCGGCCTAATTAAGTCAGTGAGCTGCCAGCACGAAGCTTGGTAAAGGTCGGGCAAGGCTCATCATAGCTCATTTCAGCTCCATGGGCAAATGTCGCCCAGCTAAACAAGCTCTCTGTCTTTCACATCACAACGGAGGCCTTGGAGGAAGAGGCCAACAACTCTTCATGAGTGCCCCGGCACTGCCCGACCCACAGCTGCCGTCACGTCCTCACCAACTCCGTCCTGACATCTGATCCATGCAAATACCAACACAGACCCACCCACTCATGAGGAATTAGAGGATCAGTGCATTGTCACCGGGTGACTTACTGAGCACTAGTTAACGTGAAGACCGGAGAGAGGGAGAATGGGAGAAAGAAAGAAAGACTTGCATTTATATAGCGCCTTTCATGACCACTGGACGTTCCAAAGTGCTTTACAGTCTATGAAGTACTTTTAGAAGAGTAGTCACTGTTGTAATGTGGGAAATGCAGCAACCAATTTGTGCACAGCAAGCTCCCACAAACAGCAATGTGATAATGACCAGATAATCTGCTTTAGTGATGTTGGTTGAGGGATAAATATTGGCCAGGACACCGGGGATAACTCCCCTGCTCTTCTTTGATATAGTGCCATAGGATCTTTTACGTCCACCTGAGAGAGCAGATGGGGCCTCGGTTTAACATCTCATCCGAAAGACGGCACCTCCGACAGTGCAACACTCTCTCGGTACTTTACTGAGTGTCAGCCTAGATTTTTGCACTCAAGTGCTGAAGTGGGACTTGAACCCACAACCTTATGATTCAGAGGCGAGAATGCTACCAACTCAGCCATTGGCTGACTGAGAGTGCTGCTCCTCCACAGATGGGGGAGAAACAACTGCCAAATCCTGAGGAGCCTATGGACCTAGATCTCAGGTGCCCAGTCTTCAATGATTCAGTTGCATTGATCTCATGTGGATACAGTGGAGATGGTTTCCAGGCAAATGGTTGAGATGATTTGCAGGCATTTTTCTTATAATCTTCAGAACTGAGAGAGCTTGGGAGATTGCTTCAGCATCAAGCTGCCAGGAAGAGCTTCTAAGGACATTAGTCACTTCTGAAGTGGCAGCTACCAATGTTTCAATAGATGCCTCGAGGTTCAGCCTAAAACCACAATTGCACAGGGCTTCCAAGACCTCATTGGTACTATTCGGTCCATGATGACGTCGACCAATGGCAACTTTGAACCTGTGTCCAGCACCAGGGGGCTGCAAGGATGGGGCAAACCTGTTTCCCCAGAGAGCATCAATGGACCAGTTTTCCTAACCACCGCCCACCCCCAGTGTCAACTCGGGCCTCTAAGGCTCCAGGGGTACCATCCCAGCCACCACCGCTCAACATCCTCTCACTCAGGGAACAACAACTTGTATTTATGGCACGTCTTTAACATAGTAAAACGTCCCAAAGTGCTTCACAGGAGCGTTATCAAACACAATTTTACACCAAGCCACATTGGGACAGGTGACCAAAAGCTTGGTCAAAGTGATAGGTTTTAAGGAGAGACTTAAAGGAGCAGAGAGAGGTAGAGAGGTTTAGGGAGGGAATTCAAGAGCTTAGGGCCTAGGCAGCTAAAAGCAAGGCCACCAATGGTGGAGCGATGAAAATTGGGGATGCGCAAGAGGTCAGAATTGGAGCAGCACAGAGATCTCAGAGGGTTATAGGGCTGGAGGAGGTTACAGGGATAGGTAGGGGTGAGGCCATGGAGGGATTGGAAAACAAGGATGAGAATTTTACAGTTGAGACCTTGCCAAACCGGGAGCAAGTGTAGGTCAGCGAGCACTGGGGTGATGGGTGAGCGGGACTTGGTGAGAGTTAGGATAGGGGCAGCAGAGTTTTGGACGAGCTCAAGGTGAGAGGCCGGCCAGGAGAGCATTGGAATAGGAGTAGATTAGAAACCAGAGCAAGTAATATAGCTGGCACAAGAGTTAATCACAGTATTAAGATAAATAGTTGTAGAGATGGAGAG
The DNA here is from genome assembly GCA_030390025.1 of Squalus acanthias. Classification (NCBI taxonomy): domain Eukaryota; kingdom Metazoa; phylum Chordata; class Chondrichthyes; order Squaliformes; family Squalidae; genus Squalus; species Squalus acanthias. Next base: position 23,068,143 of record CM059428.1, on the reverse strand, counting down.
TGGCTTTTGTTGGCACTTCCTGGTGAATCTTGTTGTCTGAAGTAATGGCAGCTTTTAATCACCAGGAGTGAACTGGGCTTGATCAAGCTACATTAGCATTTATTTTTAGATTGGACTTGAAACAAGAATAATGAAGATGATGTGTTATGGCTAAATCAGCATCAAAATAAAAGTATTTTTCTTTTTTTTTCCATATTGTATTAGTAAATTTAGAATCCTGCATAATGGGCTGGTGCAGTGGATTAGCACACTTCCATTTTACCTCTGTGACCACAGCTAAATCCAACCGAGAATGCTGAATAGAAGGATTGAATTCAAAAATAAATTCATCCAGTTCCCAGTGAGTCTGGCTCATCACCACAAAACTGTCCAAGGCTCTGCCCTTAAATGAAACAAGAAAGATTTCATTGTTTTTTAGCAATTGGATTTTGATTTGTGATTGAAATTTCTGTGGAGATCACAGAGTTTATTTGTTAATGAAATATCAAAGACCCATTCTCCGTATTCATCAATTATTAAACAATTGAAGTATTTCTTTTCAAATGTTTAAAATCTAGTCCCAGCCTTACATCTGCCATTTATCAATCGTAATGGTCTGACCTTACCTTCTTGAATGGGAATCTGTGAGCAGCGCATTTAGCAGCAGTAATAGGGTTTAAAACCTCGAGATTCAGCACTTTTATAGTTCACAGAGGTGTTTTAGCTTTGTGGAAAATACATTAGAAATAGATAGAAATGAGGAAAGGAAACCTCAGAACTCCCGGCACAAAAAACAACGACAGTGGGGTCGGGTTTAAACCCCCACCACCAAGCCGGCGGGAGCAGTGTGTGGGAGGGGGTTAAAATCATCAGAGTTCACTTACCGGCTAGAGAGAGAACCATTCCCACCCAGAGACACCTTGGGCCATATTTTGCTGGAGCCGGCCATCTCGTGACTTTAGTTAGTTAGCCTTCTTTGTGCACATTTAGATTTTAAATCTATTGGCCCACAAAGTTGCTGCAAGTGCAAGCTGATAACGGCGCAGCGAGGGCAACAGGGCATCTGGGACCTTGGTGAACAATAGGACCATGGTTTCTCCTTAACCAATGAGATTAAAGGATTGAGAAATAAAGAGAGGAAGGACGGAGAAGGAGGGTGAATTAGAGTGGGTGAATTCAATATCAAATCAAGAGAAATAAAGAGAGGGAAAGAAAGATTGGTTTAAGAGAGAAAAGAGACAGAAAGGAAAATAAGAAAAATAAATAAATTTCAAACTGGACATTTTTGTTATCTCCTAAAACAATTTACAACCTGAAGGAATGAGACTCCACACTTATAATTGCTTACTTTCCAGGCAAGAGAGGTTGATTGACAGTTATTAACAATTATCACGTCATTAAAAGGGTACTTACGCTGTTACTTAGTAAACTTAACTTTCTGTGGTGAGTTTAATGGACAATTAATGTGCAAATGCAGCAACTTCATGAAAATCACGGGGAGGTTAAGGGCGTGATGCCATTTTCGTGAAGCTAACGGTGGAGTGGCACAAATTGACCAGCAACTTGTGGTGATTTGCAATTTGCGGCATATCTCTTCCTCACTGCAAGTTGCTGGCTGATTTGCGCATTAATAACGGTGTGCGTTGTTCAGATTCCGTTATATTTTCAGAAAAATCTGGACCCTTACCTTCACTGACTTGTAGGGTGGCAAGGCTCCAGCTTCACTTTTCTGTGGACTCCTTGTGGACTAGGAGTACTTAAACCCCGCCCACTCCCCCCCCCCCCCCACCACCACCCCAGGCCCCACAAGGTGTCCTTGGGGCCCTCCAGCCCAGGTCCTGCCTCTGTTTCCCAGCGCCGGCATCTGCTGTCAAAGCCTCTGCCCAGTGCAAACTTCATGTCAGGGACCGTTCCCTCAAGCTCCTGGCCCGATTTCCACTCTCGCCTGCTTGCCATGATGTCACTCCCACTGGTGTTGGGCGGGAGACAATGCTGGAATATTTAACTGATGCCCCGGAGTTAAAATGGCCTGGGCTTCACACTGAACTCTCTGTGAAGATTTCCCTCCCACCTCTCAATCCCACTCGCGCCAAACGCGAGTTAAAATGTCCCCCCAGGCCATATGCTGATCTCCCCGCGATGGTTTCCCTCCCACCCCACAATTCCCAGTATGCACGGCGCATACTGCAGTCAGTCGCAATCCAAATTGGAACGAGGCTTTATGTCCCCGATTTGCATTGGCAATGTGACTAACGCCCGTTTTAGGCGTCCTGGACAACTATAGAGTGCCCTAACCAATATGGTGTGCGGCGTATACCCGGCGCGGAATGAGCGCGCGCTCGCTACCCATCATATTGGACCCTTCAGTGCCCGTTTTTTCAGCTTAAAATTGGGCGCTGCACATCCAATTACTAGGCCCAAGGTTTCACTCTTGTGGCTTCTGATGCTTTCTTAGCCGTATGATGTGTTGCCACCTTGTAACAAGCACTGATCTCTGCATTAACCTTTGTGTATATTTAACATTTATGAAGGTTTTAAGAGCCATAATGAAATGATTACGAACCATTTTGAATACCTATTAAAAATGTGTGAATGCTGATTGCCTATTCTCAATGATCATCTATCAAAGATCAGACAGTCCTTTAGCTCATTACTTACACGAACTATGACTTTTCAGCTTATATTTCAGGTTCACAGACACAACAGTGCAAAGTACGACTTTGGCAAGATTTAAGCAGCAGGAATTCCCAAACATTCACTTATAAACATCAATAAACATCTACGAGAAACTTTCAGGGATTCTGCCAAAACGATTATGAATTGTTTCTCAATAAAAACCTATGAATTCAATGAACACTCATTAAAGTTCATCAGGTAAAGTGTGACAATTCAGGACTGTTCGAATGCAAATTTCTGTGAGTAGCACTCCATTTTTTTTAATGAATATTTATTTCAAATATCTAGCTCGCACTGTATTCATTTGTGAACAATTCACTCTTCTTGACAGCAATAAGTTTAAGAATACTCAAAATCCTTGGTATAGTAATTGAAACTTCAAACACACATCTCATATAATTTATCTACAATCTTCTGTTTATTCAATGAAGACTGCTGGAAAGGAAATCTAACAGTTTGGCATATAGCTGGAGATTAAATGACATATTCTGATAGTTTGTCTGTGGAATTGTCACAGTTTAATTTATTGAACAAGTTAAGCTACAGAATTTCATGAAACTGAGACAAAGTTTTACGAAATTAAGATTTAAACAACAACCTGCATTTATAATGTCACCTTTAACATAATAAATCTTCCTAAAGCACTTCACAGGAGAGTTATCAGACAAAATTTGACACGAGCCACATAACAAGGTATTAGGACAGGTGAGCAAAAACTTGGTCAAAGAGGTAGGTTTTAAGGAGAGACTTAAAGGAGGAGAGGGAGTTGGAGAGGTTAGGGTGGGGATTCCAGAGCTAAGGGTCTAGACAGCTGAAGGCGCAGCCACTAACGGTGCGAAGGAAGTTGGAGATGCACAAGAGGTCAGCATTGGAGGAGTGCAGAGATTTCAGAGGGTTGGAGGAGGTTACAGAAATAGGGAGGGGTGAGGCCATGGAGGGATTTTAAAACAAGGATTAGAATGTAAAATTCAAGATGTTGGTGGAAGGGAGCTAATGTAGGTCAGTGAGCACAGGGGTGATGGGTGAGCGGGACTTGGTGCGAGTCAGAAACAGCAAGATGAAAAGATCCCTATACCAACTTTCTCGCTTATGAAGTGTATCAGTAGATGATTCAAAACCCAACAAATTTTTAACTTAGCTCATTTCTAATTAAAAAATTAGTGATCGGGTTGATCTATTGGAACCACATGGCACATGTCTCTATGGCCACTTGGTATAACAAGATCATAGCTTATTCAAACATATTTTGACATGCATCCTTTTATTCCACATTTAATTTGATTTCTTGTCCGACTCTGAGCTCTTTTCATCCCACTGGGAATGTCTAGTCTTCCCGAGAGCGATATGTTCCCCAGTCTTACCATTACCCATTCATGGTCTGACTGTCGCCTTCACATCATGGTTCACCAGACTACAGCCTCAGCCTAGTCTTCAGCCTGCAAACTCCGACCTGCTACTAAGCTATTTCAACCACTCTCAACAACAACAACTTGTATTTATATAGCACCTTTAAAGTAGTAAAATGTACCATGGCTCTTCACAGGAACGTTATCAAACAAAATTTGATGAGCTGAGGCAGGGGCAGAGTCGGGCAATATTACGGAGATGGAAATAGGCAGTCTTCGTGATGGTGCGGATATGTAGTTGGAAGCTTATCTCAGGGTCAAATACGACACCAAGGTCTGGTTCAGCCTCAGACAGTTGCCAGGGAGTGGGATGGAGTCGGTGGCTAGGGAACGGAGTTAGTGGCAGGGACCGAAGACAATGGCTTCGGTCTTCCCAAAAATTAGTTGGAGGAAATTTCCGATCATCCAGTACTAGATGTCGGACAAGCAGTCTGACAATTTAGAGACAGTGGAGGGGTCAAGAGAGGTGGTGGTGGTGAGGTAGAGCTGGGTGTCGTCAGCGTACATGTGGAAACTGACGCTGTGTTTTTGGATGATGTTGCCGAGGGGCAGCATGTAGATGAGAAATAGGAGGGGGCCAAGGATAGATCCTTGGGGGACTCCAGAGGGAACGGTGTGGGAGTGGGAAGAGAAGCCATTGCAGGTGATTCTCTGGCTACAACTGGATAGATCAGAATGGAAAATATTCCCGCGCCTCACCAATTGCCAGATTCACACCTGGCCAAGCCTGAGCTCAAGCCTTAGACACAGACTATAGTCTGACCCACCGTCCCACAAGAAGGACAAGAAAGAAAGAAAAGAGAAGGAACAGAAAAAAGAGAAAGAAAAGATAGAGAAAAAAGAATGAATGAAAGAACGAACGGACAGAATGAAAGAAGAGAAAGAAAAGAAAAATAAAGTAAAGAAAAAAAAATTAAAGAAAGAAAAGGAAAATATTGTACCTTTCACAACCTCAGGCTATCCCAACCACACTTTACAGCCATGAAGTGCTTTTGAAGTGTAGGCACCGTTGTAATGTAAGAAACGTGGCGGCCAATTTGTGCACAACAAGATCCCACAAACAGCATTCAGATTAATGCCCAGATAATCTGTTTTTAGTGATGTTGGTTGAGGGATAATTATTGGCCAGGACACCGAGAATACCCCTCTGCTCTTCTTCGAAAAAGTGCCATGGGACCTGTTACGTGCACCCGAGAGAGCAGACGGGGCCTTGGTTTAACGTCTCACCTGAAAGACGGCACCTCAACAATGCAGTTCTTCCTCAGTCCTGCACGGGAGTGTCAGCCTGGATAATGTGCTCAAGTCTCTGGAGCAGAGACATGTCTATCGCCCAATGTTGCTCAGGTGCAGGTGATGGGAAGTAGTTTAGCTGATGGATTCCCACCATATGAATATACCTCCCCATGTTTGTGCACAGACTATGTTCAGTAATGGCAGAGGAGGGTGAGGGGCTGGTGGAGTTGCTCCCAAAGAATTTCTCACGAGGACCTTCTGGAGTTGGGCTGGGCATCCAGTGAAGTTGCAGTGGAAATCCTGCCCGATGCGTGGCCCACTCTGAGGTTACAAGCAGTAGTTGCTCGGAATTGTTCAAATCAATTACATGTTGATTAGCAAATGTGTGGATCAACTAGAGGTCAAATTGCTTTCTTTTTCCTTTTGCTCAATTACAGCCTACATAATTCTGTCAATTAGGTCAATGAGTTATTTTCTGTTGCTGGGGAAGTTTTTCAGTAGATTGCAAATGTTGAGTTTTCTTTCACGTATGACTCTCTCCAGCAGTGGGTGACTGCAAAATTAACCTGAAGATTTTCATATAGAAAAGTCCAATACTTGCCGGGTGACAGACAAACGCATTGTATATATTATACATAAAAATTAAACACCAAGGGGGAAAAATTCAGTATCGCCCCGTTTGGGGCGCAATTATTGGCCGGGCGCAAATATTAGTGCCTGGCGCTAATTATCGCCTCCGACTGCAAACTTGACTTTTATCGCCCCTGGAGGTGATTGGAGCGCTAAATCAGGCGCTACACATCTGTCTTAAGGTGCAAAGGCCGAGAAGCGAGGCGCTAACTCAGAGCGCTGGTGAAGTTCATGTGATGTCAGTCAGCAATGGAACACAGACATACTGGCGCCGGCCAGTTCTTAAAGGGGAGGGTTGTTCTTGCTTTCCATCCACATCCTGCTCATTGCAGCCTTGAATCTCGGCCTAGAGAGACCTGTACATCAAATCTGCTGGAAAGAACAATGGAGAGTAACAGGGAAAGAGCTCAGAGTGCAACCCCCACAGTCTCTTCTAAATCGATACAAGGAAGGGCAAATCAAAATGAACCTGCAAAGTGCTGCTCAGTACCCAAAACTCCTTCACTCAGCGTTGAATCTCTCCAGAAGTCTCTCTCTCTCTCTCTCAGAATGCGTGGTTCAAAAATGTCACCAACAAAAATAGGCAGGAAACGGTCGCCTTTAAATAGTGCTCCCCCAGTCCCTTCCTGACTGCAAAACGCTCCCCTCAACCTGTCATTGCTAGCGGCAGGCGGTAAGGCAGGAGGCGCCACTCAATATCCGCTCCGGGGCGCTACCGGGGCGTTGCGCACTCGACTGACGTCACAATCTGCCGACGCAGGAGATCGTGGTGGTAGTGTTTAGCGCCGCTGCAAAATGTCTAGTTAATTTCGCGAGCGGTGCAAACATCGCCGTGCCCTGGGCGCTAGTTGCTTTGTGCCCCATTAGCGCCCTCTTAAGGCGCTAACGGGAGGCGCAACCAACTGAATTTTTCCCCCCAACAGACTCCCCATGGTGTAGTTTACAAAAAGCTAGGACTCACGCTGTTGCAAGTGGGAATGGTCTGTTGGGGTGTAGGATGGAGAAAGGATGCATTCTGATTAATTTGAAAAGAGATTTCCAAGGATGCTGCACAGACAGTTGATAAGCTCATGAAAAATATGTAATTAACATTTCCCTTATCCACTGTACTTAATGATTATTTTGTTTAAACCATACTGAAATTTTCAAGAGCGATAGATTTTTATTAGTTCGGGTGTCAAGGGATATGGCTAGAAAGCAGGTCAATGGAATTAAGGTACCAATCAACCATGATCTATTTGAATGGCAGAATATGTTTGAGCAGCCAAATGGCCTACTCCTGCTCTTATGTTCCGTTCAATTGGTAAAGCCAAAGGAAGCTCGATGTTTGCTTCTTCAACCGGGGCCAAAATCTCCAGGCACTGGTACAAACTATGCTAGCTCTTGTGGAGCAGGGAACAGTTGGCCTTTCCGCTCAAACGCTATCACACTGGACTACTTGCACCAGTGCCAATTTCCTCCATGGTAGCTGGAATTGGTGTGGCCATAAATATCAGTTCGTCCTTTATGTCAACCATTCTGATAGACCACATAAATGAATGAAGAAAAGTCCTACGGATTCGGATTGCTGAAACTTGTGTTGGCAAAATATATTTAACTCACAAATCAATTTATAGTGTTTTTGCCTCCAGATTAGAAACAATTACAATTTTTATTCACTGGTTAACAGAACTTGAGGCTGCCTATAGGTTAACATTTATTTGATGGATCAATTGTCTTCATTAAAATTCCTATAAATCTGGACCGTTTCGCCTTACTTTGAACTGTGGTAAGTTAGATTGCTCGGATATTAAACCAACTGAAGTCAGCGCCTTTCTGTGTTAGAAACTGCAGAACTGCAATCGAGCCCACTGCAATGCAGAATGTACTAGGAGGTTTCAGTCACACAGAAATTAAAACAAAAAAAAATGAACTGCAGAAGAAAACTTGAATGCCAAAATTGTATTCTAATTTATTCAAACTTTTTTTAATAGTTCCTGGGATGTGGGTGTCGCTGGCAAGGCCCGCATTTATTGCCCATCCCTAATTTCCCTTTGAGAAGGTGGTGGTGAGCCGCCTTTTTGAACCACTGTAGTCTGCATGGTGAAGGTACTCCCACAGTGCTGTTAGGGAGGGAGTTCCAGGATTTTGACCCAGCGACTATGAAGGAACGGCGATATATTTCCAAGTCAAAATGGTGTGTGACTTGGAGGGGAACTTGGAGGTGATGTTGTTCCCATGCGCCTGCTGCCCTTGTCCTTCTAGGTGGTAGAGGTCGTGGGTTTGGGAGGTGCTGTCGAAGAAGCCTTGGCGAGTTGCTGCAGTGCATCTTGTAGATGGTACACACTGAAGCCACGGTACGCCGATGGTGGATGGGGTGTCAATCAAGCGGGTTGCTTTGTTCTAGATGGTGTTGAGCTTCTTGAGTGTTGTTGGAGCTGCACTCATCCAGGAAAGTGGAGAGTATTCCATCACACTCCTGATTTGTGCCTTGTAGATGGTGGAAAAGCTTTGGGGAGTCAGGAGGTGAGACATTCGCCACAGAATACCCAGCTTCTGACCTGCTCTTGTAGCCACAGTATTTATGTGGCAGGTCCAGTTAATTTTTTGGTCAATGGTGACCCCCAGAATGTTAATGTTGGGGGATTCAGCAATGGTAATGCCGTTGAATGTCAAGGGGTGGTGGTTAGGCGCTCTCTTGTTGGAGATTGTCATTGACTGGCACCTGTGTGGCACGAATGTTACTTGCCACTTATCAGCCCAAGCCTGAATGTTGTTCAGTTCTTGCTGCATGGGGGCATGGACTGCTTCATTATATTGAGCACAGCTGGATGCCCAGACCTAGAAATTGGTTTGCTCTGGCCTGCTGATCCCTGCACTGGAAGGGGTAGGCCTGAGGCACATCCAATATTGGACCTTGACCTTGTAGACAGCAAGGACACCCCAGGCACCTGGCCAGTGAAGAGGATTTCAATTTAAGGCCGCAACGTCACCAGCAGTTGTCCCCAGGTAGGGCCTCGGAGAGGGGGCGATCGGGAGGGAGGAAGGGAAGGGCCCGAGCAGAGTCCAGCAACAGTCTTGTGCACTGCTGAGGCCCGGGAGGAATATTCCTGCTCCTCCTGGCTCCACATGTAGGTAAGTACCTTTTTGAAAGCTACCTTTTTGGTCATGATGCGGGGAACACTTCAGCAGCCAAGGACATTCAGCCTCGGATCTGCAGGTAAGCGTTCTTCAAGGTGGCCTTCGAGACACACAACAACGTAAAATCATCGAGCAGAAACTGATAGCCAAGTTCCGCACCCATGAGGACGGCCCTCAACCGGGATCTTGGGTTCATGTCACGCTACATGTAACCCCACCTGACGTAGAGTCATCCAAACTCGAGTCGTCGTTGGCTTGTTCACAGATGTGATTTCCAGTAAAAAAAGTAAAAAAGTTTAAAGTTTTTGGTTTTCCATACAGACTGCAGCATCTGACACATTAGACCCCTTGTGACCCCACCTCATTGTCTTTGTTGTATTTTGCTATCGTCTTTGATGTAATGTCTTCCTGACTGACCTGATTGGATTTGGTTGCCATGATTGTCTCTCTGCCGAGGTGTGATAATCTCTCTGCCAAGGTGTGATAAAAGGCAGTTAGAAAGATTAACTGTAGTCGTCTGGCATTGTTCTCTGCACAGGCATTGTTCTCTGTCTATATATGCTGTGCCCACTTGTATTTCTTCACTTCACCTGACGAAGGAGCAGCCGCTCTGAAAGCTTGTGATTTCAAATAAAGCTGTTGGACTATAACCTGGTGTTGTGCGACTTCTCACTTTTAGCTTTTTGGTGGCAGCCTCAGGTCTTCCCTTTGATGAGCAGATAATCTGTTTTAGTGATGTTGATTGAGGGATAAGCATTGGCCAGGACACCATGGAGAACTCCGCTGCTCTTCTTCGAAATAGTGCCATGGGATCTTTTATGTCCACTAGGAGTGCAAACGGGGCTTCGGTTTAATGTCTCATCCAAAAGCCGGCACCTCTGACAGTGCAGCACTCCCTCAGTACTGCACTGGAGTGTTTGCCTAGCTTATGTGCTTAAGTCTCTGGAGTGGGGCTTGAACCCACAACCTTTGGACTCATATTCATAGGCCTGGATTTTGCATTGAGGTAACGGTGAGGCTAACAGCGCTCAGGCCTGCCTAAGAAGAGAAGAAATATTGGCCAGGACACCGGAGAGAACTCCCGCGCTCTTCTTCAAATGGTGCCGTGGGATTTAATACATCCACCTGAGAGGACAGATGGGGCCTCGGTGTAATCTCTCATCGAAAAATGGCACATCCAACGGTGCAGCACTCCCTCAAGTATCAGCCTAGATTATGTGTTCAGGCCCTGGAGTGGGCACTTGAACCCACAACCTTCTGATCCAAAGGCGAGAGTGCTTCCACTGAGCTATGGATGGCACCTTAAAAATTCAAACTGCAAAACCTGTAAAGAAAGATTTCACCTGCATTCTTAATGGTTTAGAAATGGTTTAATAATTCTGTTACACAGCGTGTAGTGGAAATCGTCCTCCATTAAAAAAGCATGTGGGATCCTTGGCTTTATACATAGAGGCATAGGTACAAATGCTAAACCTTTATAAATCACTGGTTCGGCCTCAACTGGAGTATTGTGTCCAATTCTAGGCACCACACTTTAAGAAGGATGTCAAGGCCTTGGAGAGGGTACAGAGGAGATTTACCAGAATGATACCAAGAATGAGGGACTTCAGTTATGTGGAGAGACTAGAGAAGCTGGGATTGTTCCCCTTAAAGCAGAGAAGTTAAAGGGAAGATTTAATAGAGGTGTGCAAACTGATGAATGGTTTTAACGGATGGGTCAGTAACACAGATATAAGATAATTAGCAAAAGAACCAGGAGGGAGATGAGATATTTTTCTACGCAACAAGTTATGATTTGGCATGTACTGCCTGAAAGGGCGATGGAAGCAGATTCAAGAGTAACTTTCAAAAGGGAATTGGAGATATACTTCAAAAGGAAAAATTGCAGGGCTATGGGGAAAGAGCATGGGAAAGAGATTAATTGGACAGCTCTTTCAAAGAGCTGGCACAGACACGATGGGCCAAATGGCCTCATTCTGTGCTGTATTATTCTATGATTCTATTTTTTTTAATTCATTCACGGGATGTGGGCGTCGTTGGCAAGGCCAGCATTTATTGCCCATCCCTAACTGCTCTTGAGAAGATAGTGGTGAGCCGCCTTCTTAAACCGCTGCAGTCCATGTGGTGAAGGCACTCCCATAGTGCTGTTAGGTAGGGAGTTCCAGGATTTTGGCCCAACGACGATGAAGGAATGGCAATATATTTCCAAGTCAGGATGGTGTGTAACTTGGAGGTGATGGTATTCCAAATGCGCCTGCTGCCCTTGTCCTTCTAGATGGTAGAGGTTGTGGGTTTCGGAGGTGCTGCTGAAGAAGCCTTGGCAAGTTGCTGCAGTTGCACCATCTACAAGAAATCAAATCAATCCAGACAACACACAGATTCATAGGCCTGGATTTTGCATTGTGGTAACGGTGAGGCTAATAGCGCTCAGGATTAATTAATGATCTCATAGTAAAGAATCCTCTGGGGAAGAGTGATCATAACATGATAGAATTCCACATTCAGTATGAAGGTGAGAAACTTGGGTCTGAAACTAGAGTATTAAACTTAAATAAAGGCAATTACAAAGGTATGAGGAGAGAGTTGGCTAAAGTGGACTGGGAAAATAGATTAGAAGGTAAGATGGTAGAAAAACAGTGGCAGATATTTAAAGAGATATTTCATGACTCACATCAAAGATATATTTCAGTGAGAAAGAAAGACTTGAAGAGAAGGATGAACCAACCATGGCTAACCAAGGAAGTTAAGGATGGTATCAAATTGAAAGAAAATGCATACAATGTTGCAAAGATTAGTGGTAGGCCAGAAGATTGGGAACATTTTAGAAACCAGCAAAGGATGACTAAAAAAATAATAAAGAGGGAGAAAATAGCTTATGAGAGTAAACTAGCATATATAAAAAGGAAGAGAGTAGCTAAAGTAAACGTTGGTCCCTTAGAGGACAAGACTGGGGAAATAATAATGGGAAACAAGGAAATGGCAGAGGCATTGAACAAATATTTTGTATCTGTCTTCACATCCTAGTAATAGTAGAAAATCAAGGGGCAAAAGGGAGGGAGGAACTTAAAACAATCAATATCATTAGAGAAAAAGTGCTAGGCAAACTTATGGGTCTAAAGGCTGACAAGTCCACCGGACCTGATGGCCTGCATCCGAGTGTCTTAAAAGAAGTGACTACAGAGATAGTGGATGCATTGGTTGTAATTTTCCAAAATTCCCTTGACTCTGGAAAAGTCCCAGCGGATTGGAAAACCGCAAATGTAATGCCCTTATTCAAAAAAGGAGGGAGACAGAAAGCAGGAAACTATAGGCCAGTTAGCCTAACATCTGTCATTGGCAAAATGTTCGAATCCATTATTAAGGAAGTAGTAGCAGGGCATTTAGAAAATCATAATACAATCAAACAGAATCAACATGGTTTTATAAAAGGGAAATCGTGTTTGATAAATCTATTTGAGTTCTTTGAGGATGTACCGAGCAGGGTGGATAAAGTGAAACCAGTAGATGTAGTGTTTTTGGATTTCCAAAAGGCATTCGACAAGGTGCCACATAAAAGGTTGCAGCATAAGATAAGAGCTCATGGTATTGGATGTGATTGGATAAAGGATTGGCTAACTAACAGAAAACAGAGAGTCGGGAAAAATGGGTCATTTTCAGGATGGCAATCTGTAACTAATGGGGTGCCATGGGGATCAGTGCAGGGGCCTCAATATAGATTGAACTATTTTCAATCTATATTAATGACTTGGATGAAGGAAGCGAGTGTATTGCAGCCAAATTTGCAGACGATACAAAGATAGGTGGGAAAGCAAGTTGTGAGGAGGACATAAAGGCGGCGATTTTGCCAGCCCTGGGGAGGCAGGGTTTGGAGGCGGGACTGCTGGGAAAATGGCAGAATCTGGGGGCGGGTACCCATCCCGCCCCCAACCCACCTCCGTGCCATCTTCCCAGGAGGCGGGTATCCGACCCGCACTGGGTACCGTCTCCTGGAGGCGGGACGGGGATTACAGCCACTTAACTGCCTGTTAACAGGTAGTTAACAGGCAGTTAAGAGGATTATCCCCATTTTTCCAACAGAGGCGCAGGCTTCCCGACGTCGGGAAACCCCACCAGGGTCACCGAGGCGAGCAGTGGGTCTGCGGGGGTCGGAGGGGTGCAAAAGTGCACTGTGGAGGTGAGTGATGGGTGCAAGTGTGGAGAGGGGAGTATTTGAGGTGAGTGAAAAGCAATAGAAAATGTTTACTTACCTTTGTTTCTTCCTGCAGGCTTCAACAGTTGGGGAACCGGATCTCACCGGCAGAGATGACAGATGGCTGCTGCATTCTCCGATGCAACAACCATCTGATTTCTGCTCACAAAAGAGATTTGATGAGTCTTGAATACAAGGACTCATCAAACTACAGAGAATGTCAGTGTTTGACAGCTTCACAGAGCTGTCAAACGATAACAATTCATCTGTCAAAAATTTTTGACAGATGAAACGTCATACGCTGAAGTTCTCTGTAACCGGCTTCCCCTTAATTGGCCTGCTGGGCAGGCTTAATAAGGTCAATCAAGGGAAAATAGTGTGGGTTGGCCACAAGTCGATGGAGGCGGGACTAAAACTCGACAGGCAGCAGTCCCGCCTCCAACGCGCCCCCATTAGCAAAATCACCCCCAAAGAGTCTGCAAAGGGATATAGATAGGTTAAGTGAGTGGGCACGAATTTGGCAGATGGAGTATGATGTGGGAAAATGTGAGGTTATCCACTTTGGTAGGAAGAATAGAAAAGAAAAATATTATTTAAATGGAGAAAGACTACAGAATGTGGAGGTACAGAGGAATTTGGGTGTCCTCGTACATGCAACACAAAAAGTTAACATGCAGGTGCAGCAAGTAATTAGGAAGGCAAATGGAATTTTGGCCTTTATTTCATGGGGGAAAGAGTATAAAAGTAGGGAAGTTTTGCTACAACTGTACAGGGTGCTGGTGCAACCACACCTAGAGTACTGCGTACAGTTTTGGTCCCCTTATTTAAGGAGGGATATACTTGCATTGGAGGCAGTTCAGAGAAGGTTCACGAGGTTGATTCCTGGGATGGAAGGTTGTCTTATGAGGAAAGGTTAAGCAGGTTGGGCCTATACTCATTGGAGTTTAGAAGAATGAAAGGTGATCTTATTGAAACATGTAACATTCTGAAGGGGTTGGACAGGGTAGATGCTAAGAGGATGTTTCCTCTCATGGGGGAATCTAGAACGAGGGGGCATAGTCTCAGAATAAGGGGTCGCCCATTTAAGACGGAGATGAGGAGGAATTTCTTCTCTCAGAGAGTCGTGAATCTTTGGAATTCTTTAACCCAGGGAGCTGTGGAAGCTGAGTCATTGAATATATTTAAGGCTGAGATAGACAGATTTTTGAGCAACAGGGGAGTCAAGACCAAGTGGAGTTGAGGCCAAAATCGGATCAGCCATGATCTCAATAAATGGCGGAGCAGGCTCGAGGGGCCGAATGGCCTACTCCTGCTCCTATTTCTGATGTTCTTATGTTCTCACCGTTATTATGGAATAAATCGGACAGCAAATTCCAGAGTATGCACATGCGCACTTAAATATGGAAATCAGGAAGTTGCAGTCCGAGTTAACCTGCTCCTCCACAGGCTGTGCTACAACAGTATCTCGCCAAGAAACTCAGCATTGAAATCAATATAAGGGCAGAAAGTTGCAGTACTTACCCATTAGCTACGCACTAAACATGCCAGAAAAAGTTAGGCCTGCTGCATTCACGTGTAAGTGAATTTTTAACGGCTGGATAAGTCATAATTAGTGCCAAACAACCTCTCTGGCACTGAAAATTTAAATTTACAAGTGTGGAGTCTCATTCCTTCAGAATTTAATAACTTCCTGGTTTATACTTCCTGATTTAGATTCTGCGTGTCTCAGTGAGGATTCTTCGATCTGATTGGTTGAAGTGCCATGCTGTTGTTTGCCCCTGCTCCAACACACCACAGATGCACTGTAGAGGGCGCCGTGCTGGTTCAGACACGCAATAACAGCAAGTCTCCCTTCAAAAGCCCTCAAAAACATTGTGAGCAGCTGTCAGCGTTCTTCTCCTTCTTCTTCTTAGGCAATCCCTCGGAACCGAGGATGACTTGCTTCCACACTAAAAATGAGTTCTCAGGTGACTGATGAGTCCAATGCGGGACCTACAGTCTCTGTCACAGGTGGGGCAGACGGTGGTTAAAGGGGTGGGTGGGTGGGGTGCTTGGGTTGACGTGCGCTCTTTACGCTGTTTGCGCTTGGCTTCCGCTTGCTCCCGGCGAAGAGACTTGAGGTGTTCGGTGCCTTCCCGGATACTTTTCCTCCACTTTGTGCAGTCTTGGGCCAGGGATTCCCAGGTGTCGGTGGGGATGTTGCACTTTTTCAAGGAGGCTTTGAGGGTGTCCTTGAAGCATTTCCTCTGCCCACCTGGGGCTCTCTTGCCGTGTCAGAGCTCTGAGTAGAGCGCTTGTTTTGGGAGTCTCGTATTGGGCATGCGGACGATGTGGCCTGTCCATCGGAGCTGATCGAGCGTGGTCAAAGCTTCAATGCTGGGGATGTTGGCCTAAGCGAGAACGCTGACGTTGGTGCGCATATCCTGCCAATGGATTTGCAGGATCTTGCGGAGGTAGCGTTGGTGGTACCTCTCCAGTGCTTTGAGGTGCCTGCTGTACATGGTCCATGTCTCTGAAGCATACAGGAGGGCGGGTATCACTATTGCTCTGTAGACCATGAGCTTGGTGCTGGGTTTGAGGTCCTGGTCTTCAAACACTCTCTTCCTCAGGCGACCGAAGGCTGCACTGGCACACTGAAGGCGGTGTTGGACTTCGTCATCGACATCTGCCCTTGTTGACAGTAGGCTCTCGAGGTATGGAAAGTGGTCCACGTTGTCCAAGGCCTTGTCGTGGATTTTGATAATCGGGGAGCAGTACTGTGTGGCAGGGGCAGGTTGGTAGAGGACATTTGTCTTACGGATGTTTAGTGTAAGGCCCATGCTCTCGTATGCTTCGGTGAAGGTGTTGATCATGGTTTGGAGTTCGGCCTCAGAGTGTGCGCAGACGCAAGCGTCGTCTGCATACTATAATTCGACGACACAGGACGGGACGACCTTGGATCTGGACTGGAGGTGACGAAGGTTGAACAGTTTCCCTTTTGTTCTGTAGATTAGCTCCACTCCAGCGGGGAGCTTACTGAGGGTGAGATGGAGCATTGCAGCCAGGAAGATCGAGAAGAGCGTTGGTGCGATGACACAGCCTTGTTTGACCCCGGTCCGTACGTGAATTGGGTCTATGGTGGATCCATTAGTCAGGATCACAGCTTGCATGTCGTCATGAAGCAGGTGGAAGATGGTGACAAACTTTTGAGGGCAGCCGAATTTGAGGAGGACACTCCATAATCTCTCATTGACGGTTGACGGTGTCGAAGGCCTTTGTGAGGTCAAAGAAGGCCATGTACAGCGGTTGGTGCTGTTCCCTGCATTTCTCTTGTAGTTGACACGCAGTGAAGATGATGTCCATTGTGCCCCTTAGTGGGCGGAATCTGCATTGCGACTCTGGGAGGAGCTCTTCAGCCACTGGGAGAAGGCGATTGAGGAGGATTCTTGCGATTACTTTCCCTGTGGCAGACAGCAGGGAGACTCCTCTGTAATTACCGCAATCGGACTTGTCACCTTTCTTGAAGATGATCATGATTATGGCATCTCTGAGATCCCCTGGCATGCTCTCCTCATTCCGAAAGAGGTGGAATGAAATTTTGTTCTCTTAGCCATAGTCAAGATGGGAACCAAACTTGTTCTGAAACCTTAAGTCATTCAAGTTTCACTGGCTGCATCAAACTGAGCTCAATTAGAGTTTTGATTTTTCCAAATGGCAACTTTTAGTGCCATAAACAGCAGGAAATATGTTCAATCCACCGAAAGCAGGACTTTAAACCATGCCAAATCAATCAGGTGGAATCTTGTTCTCATGAGCGTCAGTACATGAGGTAGTTTGTGATGAGTAGCTTTCTTATGACAAAGGGGAAATCAATTTGGAGCAGAGTTTTGGTGGAGTGAGCATCACCCAGAGGCTCTTTGAAAACAATTCATCTACATGATGTGTGTAGCTGTGTGGTGGCTGCTCATTTTAAAACAGTTTAAGGTATTGTGTGACCTGTGGAGTGCAAAATCCAAACATTTTTATTTTGGTAGAAGGGAATAGGATTGAAACATGCCTCGGAGGCCCGATGTCAGGATTCTAAACACACCCAAAAGGAGATGAGTCATTAAAGAAAACGACTTAACAATGTGCTAAGTAAGAGCAGCATAACTCTCTTTATTGTATCTAAAAATGACAAGCTGCTTTCCCAAAGCATCATCCTGCACTGTCTTCAGAGGCTACGCTTAGTATTTGTTCAAGACCCACTACCTCCAGAAGTACCTCTTGCTGTGCACTAAGATCTTGGTGCATTTTCAGGGCCTGCTCTTGAATAAGGAAGAACAAACTTCTATTTATATGGATCCTTATTTCGTCCTCAGGATGTCACAAGCACCTCACAGCTAATGGATTGCTTTTGAAGTGCATTCACTGTTGTTTTGTAAGCAAACACATAGCCAATTTGCGCACAGCAAGATCCCACAAACAGGGTTGAAAGGAGGGAGCAGATTTTGGTTGACAGAAGGATCTTGGCCAGCACACAAGGAGAACTCCTTGGGCTTCTTCGAAAAAGTGCAATGAAATCCCTTACAGAGAGCTGGGTTTAATGTCTCACCTGAAAGAAGGTACCTCCGACAGGGCAGCACTCGGTCAGTACTGCACTGAACGCTCGACCATTGGCGGCCGTGCCTTAGCTGCTGAAGGCCTCAAGCTCTGGGGTTCCCTCCCTGAACCTCTCTACCTCTTTACCTCTCTCCCCTCCTTTAAGATGCACTTGAAAACTTACCTCTTTGAGCAACCTGTCCTAATATCTCCTTATGTGGCTCGGTGTCAAATTTCGTTGGATAACGATACTGTGAAGCCCCTGGGATGGTTTACTACATTAAAAGCACTATTTAAATGCAATCTGTTGCTGTGGAAGTATCAGCCACAATGATGTGCTCAAATCCTGGAGTGGGCCTTGAACCCACAAGCTTCCAACTCAGAAGCAGGAGCACGAATGACTGAACCAAGCTGACACTGTTGTACAAGTTAAGATTGTGCTACTCCTCATGTCTTTCTGATGGTGTTGTTTCTGTTGCTAAACCAGCGTTCCCACAAGCTGAATGCTACGTCATCTTATATTTCCTAATGTATGTGGAGAGTTGTCTCCTTTCCTCTCCTAAACTGTGAGGATCCGAAATCATTTACTGTCTTCACAATCTCAGGTCAATCAGGCAAAGCAAGACGCTTCTTCAACGACAAGTCTCGGGAGAGGGAATATCAATATCTTAAGTGAGACATTTGCTGCATCTTTCATTTCTTTGCCTCCACACAACAGCCTCTAGGATGTTGCTAAGGTAAGATTACCAAACCATATCATGCACCAAACAGACGGCCCAAGATTGCATATCAAAAAGTGTTACCGGTCAACTTGTTCCATATTTACTGCTCATTTATGTCAAGCCCTTGTACAACCTTACAGTTCTTTCATAGCATCACATGTCTAGCATATTTTAGTCAGACATACATGCCAGCTGCAACTTATAATTGAAAGCCCTGCCAAATTATTACCTTCCAAGGGCTTCAGTCAAGTCATTGTAACATGTGCTAGTTGAATGACCCATGTTGCCCAAAGTGAGGACATCTAGTATGGGCTATAGATGAGCATCTGTCTGTCACTCTATATGTGCTCCTTCAAGTTGCAACTGTGAGTAAAGAGTAAGTGGCTGATGCTAGTAGCACTCAGCTTGTGAGAGGCCTCCTATCTCACACAACCCCGCCCTCTCTAACACCAGAATTTAGTCTTTGAAAAGACTTTGGGAGCACAATTGGGCCTCGCCCCCTTTGGGGTGCTAACTTCGCCAGGACGCTGCTTTTAGCGCCCCGAAAAAGTTAGCGCCCCCGCGCCCAAAATTCACCGGGGCGCTATGAGTGAATATCGCGGCGTGACGTGCTGCAGCGCCATGAGCTGTGGCACATCGCGCCGCGGTACTATAGGCCTTCCTCCCCTTATTAAAGGGTAGGGACCTAGCGCAGCGCAACCCGGGTCCCAGCTGGGCCACCAGGGATCGGAGTGCCGGGTTCACGGAGCGCAGCTGGCACCCCGCAGGGGGGCTTCACAGGAGGCCGGGGACAGCAACGAGGGCAGGTGTTGGCAGGCGGCCAGCAACAAAAATGGCCGCCCGGCACCTCCCCTTTAATTTGCGCCATCCCGGCCGCAGGTAGGCCCCCCTGACCCTGTCGGACATAGCATCTGGCGGTAAGTCAGAAGGCGCTACCGAAAATTGTGGCCGGGGTGCGAGCGGGGCAAAGTCAGCATGGTTTTACGAAGGGGAAGTCATGTTTGACAAATTTGCTGGAGTTCTTTGAGGAAGTAACATACAGAGTGGATAAAGGGGAACCAGTGGACGTCATGTATTTAGACTTCCAAAAGGCATTTGACAAGGTGCCACACAAAAGATTATTGCTTAAGGTAAAAAATCACGGGATTGGGGGTAATATTCTGGCATGGATAGAGGATTGGCTATCTAACAGAAAGCAAAGAGTTGGGATAAATGGTTCATTCTCAGACTGGCAATCAGTAACTAGTGGTGTTCCACAGGGGTCAGTGCTGGGTCCCCAACTCTTTACAATCTATATTAACGATTTGGAGGAAGGGACCAAGTGTAACATATCAAAATTTGCAGATGATACAAAGATGGGAGGGAAAGTAGTGAGTGAGGAGGACATAAAAAACCTGCAAGGGGACATAGACAGGCTAAGTAAGTGGGCAGAGATTTGGCAGATGGAATACAACACTGGAAAGTGTGAGGTGATGCACTTTGGCAGGAAAAATCCTAGAGCAATTTATTATCTTAATGGCAAGAAACTGGAGAGTACTGAAGTGCAAAGGGATCTGGGGGTCCTGGTGCACGAAACTCAAAAGGTTAGTATGCAGGTGCAGCAAGTGATTAAGAAGGCAAATGGAATGTTGGCTTTCATTGCTAGGGGGATAGAATATAAAAATAGGGAGGTATTGCTTCAGTTGTACCAGGTATTGGTGAGACCGCACCTGGAATACTGCATACAGTTTTGGTGTCCTTACTTAAGGAAAGACATCCTTGCTCTCGAGGCAGTGCAAAAAAGGTTCACTCGGTTAATCCCGGGGATGAGGGGGTGGTCATATGAGGAGAGGTTGGGTAGATTGGGACTCTACTCATTGGAGTTCAGAAGAATGAGAGGCGATCTTATTGAAACATATAAGATTGTGAAGGGGTTGGATCGGGTGGATGCGGGGAGGATGTTCCCGATGACGGGTGAGACTAGAACTAGGGGACATAGTCTTAGAATAAGGGGCTGCTCTTTCAAAACTGAGAGGAGGAGGAACTACTTCACTCAGAGGGTGGTAGGTCCATGGAATATGCTGCCACAAAAAGCTGTAGAAGCTACATCATTAAATAAATTTAAAACAGAAATAGACAGTTTCCTAGAAGTAAAGGGCATTAAGGGTTACGGGGAGCGGGCAGGAATTTGGACATGAGTCTAGGTTCGGATCGGTCATGGCCCTGTGGGTAGTGGAGCGGGCCCAGGGACTGTGTAGCCTGATTCTGCTCCTATTTCATGTGTGCAATTCTGTTAGATGCAGGAGATGGTTCTGTGATAGATAGTAGATTGGCGGTTAGGATCAGATCAGCCATGATCTTATTGAATGGCGGAGCAGGCTCGAGAGGCCGATTGGCCTACTCCTGCTCCTATTTCTTATGTTCTTATGTTCTTATGATGTTATCGGCGGAGGCGCAGCGCCATGGGGTGCCGACCGTTACCGCCTCCGCTAACCTCCTGCTGAATTTCGCGGTAGGCGTTGGCGGTGGCGCCGCGCCCAGGCACTAGGGGAGGCGCAAATCAATCGAATTTTTCCCCCTTTGCCCCTCTGCACTTTTCTCATATCTGGTATGCATTGCCTTATTCTGCAGAAGTGGGGACATGCTGAAATTGTGAAGAGCACGGCCAGATACAGCAACACCAGAGTGTCTACCTAATCGTCTTGGAAATATGCAGTGTGCACCTAATCGTCTTGGAAATGTGCCTGCTGAGCACAGCTTCCAAGAGTTGTGTGCAACAATAGTTGTAAATTTTAGCACCACCTGCAAAGATGAGCATCGTGTACGTATGAAAGAGAAGCATTAAACCTGCCCTAGTTTGAAAATGAACTCTTGTGCCGTTTATAGTTTGGCCGTGTAGTTTGTGTAGGGAAATGCTGGGTTCTAATATCATTAGCTGCCAAACTTGTTATTCTTACATTGTTACTTGGTCAACATTCTGGAATCCCTACACACTGTGGGAGCACTTTCATCACACAGACTGCAGCGGTTCACGAAGAAGGCTCACCACCACCTTCTCAAGGGCAGCTAGGAATGGGCAATAAATGCTGGCCTTGACAGTGACGCCCACATCCCGAGAATTAAAAAAATTAACTTCCAGAATCACCCGACATGAGAGACAAAATTCACCCTTCAGTCACTTCCTCACCTGCACCATGGGCAGCTGTTTGGACCCACGCACTGTGGACAGATGTTTGGACCGAGGCACTGTGGACAGCTGTTTGGACCGAGGCACTGTGGACAGCTGTTTGGACCAAGGCACTGTGGACAGATGTTTGGACCCACACAAATTTGGCAGCTGTTTGGACCCACACACTGTGGACAGATGTTTGGACCCCTGCACTGTGGACAGATGTTGGGACCCTTGCACTGTGGGCAGCTGTTGGGACCCATGCACTGTGGACAGCAGTTGGGACCCACGCACTGTGGACAGATTTTTGGACCCACACACATTGTGGGCATCTGTTGGGACTCACACACTGTGGACAGCTGTTCTGACCCTCGCACTGTGGACAGCTGTTCGGACCCTCGCACTGTGGACAGCTGTTCGGACCCTCGCACTGTGGACAGCTGTTCGGACCCTCGCACTGTGGACAGCTGTATAGAGATCAGAACATCCCTTAGCCCCAAAGAACAGCTGGACCTTCCATCTGCTGCACACAGTCCGGCAGCATGCCACAGACAGCATCTTCACAAGGTTCTGCTCTAACCTCTCTGTTCCATGATATAAACAGGGAAAAATTAATTCTGCCCTTAAATAGCAGCTGTGGAGGATGTTCCACTTCCTGCACTGTGTGAACTTTCTACATCAGGCCCAATCTGTGCCGATTATTTGTTCACTAGCCAACATTGCAATATCACAGAAGGTCAGTTCGAGGAGAAATCAGCCGTTCTGATCACCGAAGCTCTACTTTTTGATCGTTTTTTTATTTAAATGGAAGAGCAATTTATGCTAGTGGGTTTGCTTCATGCTCTGCTGACATATTGGACACACTCCCACGTTCTATAGACTGACTGGGCGTGTGCCAGCGAGCAAGCATTTGAATTATGTAATCACTTTCCTGATTTATAATACCAGGTCATTTTGCCTATATATGAGCTTGCCACAATTAGAAGCTGAAGAGCGGTGCTCTGAATCAAAAATAAATCTGCTGCATACAATCAGAAATTTCCTGGGGTTTTTTGCCAATTGCATTCTTGCTACTGTACCAGCTGTGGCTCAGTGGGTAGCACACTCACTTTTGAGTCAGAAGGTTGTGGGTTCAATTCCCTACTCCATGGGACTTGAACACATAAAACCTAGGTTGACACTCCAATGGAGTGCTGCACTGTCGGAGGTGCCGTCGTTCAGATGAGACGTTAAACCGAGACCCCGTCTGCTCTCTCAGGTGGACGTAAAAGATCCCATGACACTTTTTTGAAGAAGAGTAGGGGAGTTATCTCCGGTGTCCTGGCCAATACTTTTCCCTCAACCAACATAACAAAAACAGATTATCTGACCGTTATTACATTGCTGTTTGTGGGAGCTCGCTGTTGGCAAATTGGCTGCCGCGTTTCCCACATTACCACAGTGACTCCACTTCAAAAGTACTTCATTGGCTGTAAAGCGCTTTGAGACGGCCGGTGGTCGTGAAAGGCGCTATATAAATGCAAGTCTTTCTTTCTTTTTACATGTGCCATGCCTCCAGTAATTGTCGGGAATGGTGGATTTTGAGTGACGCTAAGAATTGTGGATTGGTGTAGTTGCAGGAAGACTACTCTATGGTCTTCACAAGTTCCCATCATTAACAAGAGTAGAAGTGAGGCAGTGGACCTTGGTGGGTACCAGGAATTTTGAGATGGAGCAAGTTGCTCCACTCGAGACCCTCATGTGGTCTATTTATGTGGATACAGTTTGTTGTAACTAGTTGTTTGTTTTAGTTCGACAGTAATTAAAATGTCAATGAATTCCTTCAGCAGCAGCTCTGCGATCTCTCATGAATACACTCCTCATGCCTGGAAGGCACAACGGATCCTGAAAATATTCTTCTTCCATGACAACAAATTGAACGAGACAAATTGGCAAGATCCTCTGTGGTCCTTTGTGCCTGCTCAGTATTCCACCTTGGTCCTCAACTAAATTCTTAATGATTGCAGTCTCTGCATTTCAGTTGTCATCAAACAAATTTTAAATCAAGCAAGGATAGAGAATAGAATAAGCAGGCTTTTCTTTGAAATACAGCTGCTGCATCGCTACCAAATGGCAAGCCCTCAGGCTCGACAAATCAATGCAACGTTCTAAAAAAAAACAAGCTCGGCAATGCTATTGGAAATGGGGAAGAAAAGATTGCCGGGTTGTGAGTGTGGGGCAATTCAGGCCCCAACCTATAAATTATTCACAAAATGCAACTGGGACTTTCTAAATGATTAAAGTAATATGAAGGAAATATATCGAACTGGTGGCTGTACAATCTGAATTATTTTCTCTCGCACCACAGGTCCAGATTATTGGTTGATGGATGAATAAAGGTACAGCAGTTGCACGAATGCAGTGCTACCTAGATTGTTGTACATCAGACTCCTGCAAGTATGATTGATACAGATTCTCAACAATGAATGAAAACAGAACTGTACCACAGCGTATAATTGCTGGCCACTTATGGCACAGGAGTGGGATGATGTGACTGATGATTTCTTACTGATACCTTCCAACGAGTATATTCCAAGTTAATCATCAATCATGAGACAAGGGAATTGGATCGTGAGGCTTTAAGGCACCGCAGTGACTGTGGCTTGCTGCATTTTGAGTGGTAGTTTTTATTTAATGGTGCATGGGTCCTAGGCAGTCCTGCAGGAACTATCTTAAAAGATTTCCACACTGCTTACCCTCCCCATTCCCCCCTCCACACCCCCGTACAACGATGGCAGAAATTACCTTTCATCCCCTTATGTTCCGCCACTGTGATTTTTAAAGTCTTCATGAAGAGGTGGTTGACAAACTTATTTTGTTTAAGGAATAAATTCTTACAAAAGAACAGGGCTTCTCACCTCAAACATGACATGCCTGCTTTAAAATAACAGACAAAGGAAGATAATTCGCTGGCTGGGGGTCAAAATGGCCCCCACCATAAGGCCTGCATTATCGGCCCTGCCAATTTCCCCCAGGCCCAAGGGACAAGGAGGGAGGGGATAAAACAGGTGCAAGAGGTCCGGCAAGGGAGAAAATTCAGGCAGGCCTTCCATCTGCCTCAGACATGGCCCCCTGATGTCAAGCGAAGGTGGGACCAGCAGGAGGGGTTCGGGAACTCCTTGTGACACCCACCTCCTTTCACCCAGCAATCTGGATGCTGAGAAAAACTCGCCAAATCAGCCCTCTGGTAAAAGGCCAATGATCTTCACTGGCATTCCTTTGAGGGGTTGCTCAATTGCACCCTCATGGGGCCCTGGATCTCCCCCCCCGCTCCCGCCCCACCCTGAGTGGGTATCCAGACGCAAAGGGATTCTGAAAATGAGATGACCACAATACTCTGGTGGGGATGGGACCAGAGCTCAGCAGCGTTGAGGGGCCCCCATTCTGCTGTACTTAGACTGGTGCTGTGAGAACCTATGGGACCATTGTCTCGCACCCCCTTCATCCACTGAAAAGTGGAACAGTATAGCAAAAAGAACTTTCATTTATTTAGAATTTATAATACAACAAACATCCTAAGATGCTTGCCAGAAGACTGGCAGGAGAAAAGTGGACACAAGGCAGCACTAGAAGAGTTAGCAAGGTGGCTGGAGATTCAAGTCCCCATTTGCAAGTGCAATGCAACCAGCCAGCTTGTGCCCGAAGTGCGCGCATGAAGATGCAATGAAAGAGCTGAAAGGCTGTGAGGATTTGGCATAGATGAATAAAGGTAACATTCTACAATCTTGGCCTATCCATCCAACACACGATAGTTCAGACGATACAGTTGGGTAGTCTTACCTTGCCAGAACCCTTGAAGTGTGCCATCTTATCCTGCATCTGTTCCAGGCCCTGCGGGTAGTGCACACAGATGAGCGTAGCTGGCACCTCTTACCAGGCATTGTCCACTGCCATCCTCTTGGGATGGGCCCTGGAGTGTTAAACAGAATAACCATTCTCACATCCACCTCATGTAGCAGCATATCCACTTCACCAACAACAACAACTTGCATTTATATAGTGCCTTCAATGTAGTACATTGTCACAAAGCACTTCACAGGAGCATAAACTAACAAAATTTGACACCAAGCCACATTTGGATCTATTAGGACAGGTGACCAAAAGCTTGGTCAAAGAGGTAGGTTCTAAGGAGCGACTTAAAGGAGGAGAGAGAGGCAGAGAGGTTTAGGGAGGAAATTCCAGAGCTTGGGGGCTAGGCAGCTGAAGGCACGGCTGCCATTGGTGGAGTGATGGAAATTGGGGATACGCAAGAGGCCGGATTTGGAGGAGTGCAGGCATCTTGGAGGGTTGTAGGACTGGAAGAGATTACAGAGATAGGGAGGGGCAAGGCCATGGAGGGATTTGAACACAAGGATGAGAATTTTAATATTGAGGCCTGGCGCCAATGTAGGTCAGCAAGCAAAGGGGTGATGGGTGAGTGGGACTTGGTGCGAGTTAGGATACAGGCAGGAGAGCTTTGGATGAGCTCAAGTGTACGGAGGGTGGTAAATGGGAAGCCAGCAAGGAGGGCATCAACTGAGGGCCAGATACTGCCTTGCTCCATCACTTGTCCATGGACTCCATTTTTTTTGCCATTACAATGGGTTTGGTTCCATAGTTTTTGCCTTCACTCCTATCATACTTTCCCCCATACAACCATAGCAAATAGCTTGAAATCTAATTTGAGCCCTTGGAATAATAACTGACCACACCCCTTTAAGAGCTGCCAGCGCACTAAATATCCCTCCCATCCATGCAGAGCATTCCCTGTGTCTGAGGCAATGTGCATAGGGAGTTATACAAATTATTGCAATGAGCTGACCTCTCAAACCACAAGGTTATCTGGACTGGCAAAATACATGCGATGAGATTCGATCCCACCAGCACTGCGCCTGTACTAAATAACTGGCCCTTGTATAAAGTTACAGAAAATAAGGGTCAATAAGAAAGGTGTGATATTGCTGAGTACAAAAGATAAATGCTGTTCAGATGTGATCACACAAACAAGGAGGAGAAAATGACAGACATTCACTTTAGATTTGACATATTTGCACACAAAACCATAAATGGGCCATGCATTTGCAATTGTTTCCACCCCCTTTAGTTACCATTTGTAAATTAGGTCTGACTGTCATACAAGGCTTGTGGAATAAGCCCACAAAGTACATTGACAGTCACAGTATCAATCAGAGCTGTGACCTGTGTAAAGGAAGGACACTGAGAAATCAACGCCCTGTGCCACTTAATGTTTCACACATTACTCATAGTGTTTTGCTGACTCAGGTCAAAGTTCAATGCCCATATTTCATAGCACTTCATAAGTGCCTCAGAATAATAGCACAGGGTGACACAATCTTTCCAATACCTAGTCTTCATTAAAGTCATACCTTTATCTTTTAACTGGCAATTATGTGTTTTCTTTGCATTCATACTTTGTATCGGTGTTTACTAAGGAGGTGGAGGCAGACAAAATATCGGTAGAAGTTTTAATTGTAATTTATGATTCACTAATGACACTGTGAAAATACACAGTTTAGAAACATGGGGGGGAAAATTCAGTATCGCCCCGTTTGGGGTGCAATTATCGGCCTATGCCAGCTATCCAGTTAATCCCACTCTGCTTCTCTTACCCTATAGCCCTGCACATTTTTCTTTTTCAAGAATATATCCAATTCCCTTTTGAAAGTTACTATTGAATCTGCTTCCACCACCCTTTCAGACAGTGCATTCCAGATCGTAACAGCTTACTGTGTAAAAAAAAAAATTCTCTTCTGGTTCTTTTACCAATTACCTTAACTCTGTGTCCTCTGATTACCGACCCTCCCACCAGTGCTACACAGCCGTTTATTCTGTAATAATCTAGACGTTCGGTGTGGAAATTTGTGCATGATGACTCAGAGATGGTGTCAAAGGAACCAGTGTTTCTGCGACAATACCGTCCAATATCTTGTGGATGAATTGGGTGCGTGGTAAGTTAACCTCTGGAGTGTAAAGGAGACAGCCACCAGAGGGTGTGGAGGTGTGCAGAGAGCGTTAACTCGATATCATGCACTAGTTGCATTTGATAATAGGTCCGGAGGAAAGTGTCTGAACTTCACAGCAATGCAAAGCTAAGTAAGGATGCTTATTGTGAAGGTCTCCACTTCATGGTAGGAGAAATAGGGAAACCCCCACCAATGTTCCCTCTAATTTATTTTGGCCTGCACGGCCCCTTTAACGGGCTGCCCAGGCCTTTCAAAATTCCGCGCACGCACGCTTTTTCTATTTAAAAGCTGGTTCACCGGCTGCGTGGGACCTCCAGAGCGCTGTGCAGCCACGCGGCCGCACAACTTAAAGGGAACACTGACCCCCATGCAGCCAGCACATCAGAAAGTGGTGTGCATGATGTGCACTGGCTGTACACCAGGCCATCCAGCAAGTGGGTTCCCCCAATATTTGCCCCACTATAGGTCGGACTGAAGCAGCAGCCCATTAGATTTCTCTCCAAATCGCAATTCTCTGGATCAACTTCGAAATGGAACTATTCCATGTCATATTTTAAAAGGGAAACAAAGTATATGGGGGAGAAATTCAGTATCGCCCATTTGGGGCGCAATTATCAGCCGGGCGCAAATATTAGCGCCTGGCGCTAATTATCGCCTCTGACTGCAAACTTGACTTTTATCGCCCCTGGAGGTGATTGGAGCGCTACATCAGGTGCTACACATCTGTCTTTAGGCGCAAAGGCTGAGGAGCAAGGCGCTAACTCAGAGCGCTGGCGAAGCTCATGTGATGTCAGTCAGCAATGGAACACAGACACAATGGCGCCGGCCAGTTCTTAAAGGGAAGGGTTGATCTTGCTTTCCATCCACATCCTGCTCATTGCAGCCTTGAATCTCGGCCTGGAGAGACCTGTACATCAAATCTGCTGGAAAGAACAATGGAGAGAACCAGGGAAAGAGCTCAGAGTGCAGCCCCCATAGTCTCTTCTAAATAGATACAAGGAATGGCAAATCAAAATGAACCTGCAAAGTGCTGCTCAGTACCCAAAACTCCTCACACAGCGTTGAATCTCTCCAGAAGTCTCTCTCTCTCAGAATGCGTGGTTCAAAAATGTCACCAACAAAAATAGGCAGGAAGCGGTTGCCTTTAAATAGCGCTCCCCCAGTTAATTCCTGACTGCAAAACGCTCCCCTCAACCTGTCGTTGCTAGCGGCAGGCGGTAAGGCAGGGGGCGCCACTCAATATCCGCTCCGGGGCGCTACCGGGGCATTGCGCACCTGACTGACGTCACGATCTGCCGGCGCAGGAGATCGTGGCGGTAGTGTTTAGCGCCGCCGCAAAATGTCTAGTTAATTTCGCGAGCGGCGCAAACATCGCCGCGCCCGCGCGCTAGTTGTTTTGCGCCCCATTAGCGCCCTCTTAAGGCGCTAACGGGAGGCGCAACCAACTGAATTTTCCCCCCTATGACTTTTAGCAGATCTCAACATAAAAATTGATATTTAAAGAACTATACTGTGACAGCAGTTAACAGGCTTTTATGATTTGAGGTGAACACAAAGACATGCAATAAAGATTAACAGTAATTAACTAGAGTGGCCTTACATGTAGGCTCTTGAAATAGCACTTGAGAGATCTGCGTCATTATAGCTGTTGTGAAGTCAATGGAAAGGAAAAATCGAGGGAGATGTAGAACAGACAGCCGATCCCATCGCACCTATTTTACACTATCGCCTAAAGTTGAAATGACCCCCTATGAGTAGAGTATAAAGGCATTTATTTCTACATCGGTGGACTGCTGCTAATATTTTGTTCTCTCCCTCCTCATCTCCCTGTCAAAATTGAGTGTTTCTACCTTTGGTGATGTAGTACCTTGAAGCAGTAAGTTAACACTTACTCAAGTTAAAACGAAGATCAGTGTGCTGAAGCACAGATCAAATTTGGTTCATCCAGTTGGATTGTTGCAGGCAAGAAATAGCAAGCAGGTGTTGAGATATTTACGACGGTAATAAAATGCCAGCAAATCTAAAAGTAGGTGACTTGATTTAAGCAACTCAGTACAAATCTATTGGAAGTTATTTATCTGCTACACCCAGGACTGCTAAAACACGCTCATGCAGACACAAGTCAGGCACCACCACGACCTAATTTGAATAAAACAAAAATAAATAAAGCAGATCCTCTCTATAACGTTAACTTCAATAACCATCCAAAATGCCTGTTAGAAGAATGGCTGATTTAATGAGCAGGTATCATGTCTTTTGTGTATTAGCAAGGGAGCTATAGACGTTGCATTTTGTATCAAAGGCTCTGGTATATGATGATAGCATGGTGTGCCCTTCACAAAGTACAACTTCATGAACCTAGCCAAGCACATCAACACTTGTTCATTCCTTCAATGGTTTTAAGTGTTCACTGAAAACTGACAAAAGTGCTTTGTTGTCCACACTTCCAAGATTAAGAAGCATGAGTATCACTTATCATTTACATAAAATGGGAATCATTTTCAACAAGAAACTCGAATAATTTGATCTATGAGGAACCAAAACAACCTTGACTAATGTCATGGCTTAACTTGCATTTGCCCGCACTATAGAAGTAAATTCAAACCTGGCTGTTAGGCTAATTTTCAGTAGTTATAATTTTCAGTAGGTTGCAGTCTGGACTACTTGATGTAATGAATCTGTTGCCTTCTCTGTCCCATTATTTCAAGTTCTACACTAGGGCTTGCAACCAGTGATATCCACAAAGTTGGTCTGCAACTATTTGGAGTTTGTGCATGTTTCTCTTGAGGTCTTCAGTGGATTAGATATTTTGGGCAGTTTACTCTTTACCTAAATCACTTGCCCAATCAATTTAGTGCTGCCTTTCAGTCGCATTGTTACAATCTGTCTAGTAGCCTCAGGTATGACTTGTTCATAGTATGATCCTGTTAATTTATGCCTGGGGTTATTTTGAAATAGAGGTTGCCAGCAGGATCATGGCATCTCTAATTAATTGCCGATGTCCAGACTTGTTGGCCGGAATTTTAATAGGGTTGGGAGTGGGGTGGGGGTGGTGGCTAGAAAGCGGTTGAGAAACCCGGAAGAATGGGTTTGCCGCAGGCCCTGCCGTTTAATTCGATGGAGAGGCAGGTTGGCTGCAGGCAGGAAAGCCTGCAGCGCTAGGCCGCAGACAGGAGGGAGGGAGTGATCTGGTGGGGGCCTGGGGGTGGGTCGAGGGCCACAGCAGCATTGCGGGGGGGGGGGCTGAGAATCGGGGCTGCAGCATCGGGGTGGCGGGGGAAGGATCGGGGCCGGAGGAGCATCGGGGCTGGAGGGCGGAGTCTAGGAAGGTGATCGGAGGCCTCATGGGGGGATCGGAGGCCTCGGAAGAGGGGGAATCAAAGGCTCGTGGGGGGGTTGGGAGGCCTTGGGGGGGGGGGGGGATCGGAGGCCTCGGGGGAGATTGAAGGCCTCGGGGGGGATTAGAGGCCTCGGGGGGGGGGGTCTCTGATCGCGGGTAGTGGGTGAGGCAGGGATGCTGGATCCAGGAGGCAAATGTAAAGGCACTTACCTCCTGGATCCAGCGGTCCTCACCTTACTTTAGCTGGTGGGTTCTCTGAGGCCTGAGAAACCCGACCAGCCAGAGTTAAATTTGAAATGATGGTTAAAGCTGAGGCACACCGGCCTCATTATAATATATAAATGGGCGACCCGCCTCCTTGGAGTGGGTTGGCCGCCCACTCCCATCCCGCCTCCATTAAAACCAGAAGTCCGCGGGTTGGAGGCGGGTTAGGGCCGGGATTCAGTTTTTTAACACTTTAACCTCCCACCCGATCCCAACCCACCTGTTTTTTGGGGTTAAAATTTCGCCCCCTTGTGTTTCTTTAGGGGCTTCACAAGATGAGATGCTAGAGCCAAGCAGTGTTATAGGCACAGGCTTTATACAATATGCCATGTCATACTCTCCACCTGGGGCAGGCATCATTTTAGGTACAAGCATCCCAAGGGACTTAAAGAGTGAGGTTCAAGTGGGTGAGCTACACCGCACATGTGACGAGGAGCAGGTGGAGGTGGCAGCAGAGGAACAGGTCACAGGTCACAGGTCACAGGCCAGCCTCCTGAGGTGGGGATCTAGCAAAAGCATTTTATGAAGTCTTTTGAGAATGTAAGCAATTTTGGATGATCTGCAGAATGGCAGCACCAACACATGGGTACGGTAGCATAGTGGTTATGCTACTGGACTAGTAATCCAGAAGCCTGGATTAATGATCCAGAGACGTGAGTTCAAATCCCAACACAGGCAACTGGGGAATTTAAATTCAATTAATTAAATAAATCTGGAATTAAAAAGCTAGTATCAGTAATGGTGACCATGAAACTGGATTGTCGTAAAAACCCATCTGGTTCACTAATGTCCTTCAGGGAAGGAAATCTGCCGTCCTTACCTGGTCTGGCCTATATGTGACTCCAGACCCACAGTAATGTGATTGACTCTTAACTGCCCTCTGTGGTTCAAGAAGGTGGCTCACTGCCACCTTCTCAAGGGCAATTAGGGATGGGCAATAAATGCTGGCCTTGAACTAATAAAAAAAAGCAGTGCAGCAGAGATTTATAAACTTGCAAGCCACCATAGAGCATGTGCCAACTCCACGCCCATCTGCGAGGAAGCTTTGGAGGCCAAGCTATACTCATTGCCCAAAATGACACATGAAGGATGTTGGCCAATCCCCTGGCACACAGCACATTGTGAATTACTGAGAGGAAAAGGGGAGGAGAAGGGAAAAAATGATATGGCAAATAAAAGTTTCTTGTACATCCAATAGCTTCTAAAGCAGCAAATCAGAGTGGCGGGGACAATATTCATCTCTAGTCTGAAATGTAAATGAGATATGGCTATTTGACATGAATACTACACTATACAAAACATTTCCAAAAGTGGTGTAAAGTAATTCCTATGTATGTATTGTGTTTAGAGCAAGCCGCGCTACCAAATCTCGACAAAGCAATGACTTGAGAATTGTTGTCTCCATGAACAATCCATTATGGGGTGGGGGGGGTAGAAAAATCATTATTCTGCAATCTACCCAACTAGAAAAACACTACAGTACCACAGGAAGGCAATTTCAATCAGATGTCACGGGACACTAAAGTACATTTAACATGTGAACTATTTTAAAATCTGTTTGTTCATAACTTTAAGTTAACGTCTGATGAATATATATGGTACTATTAAAATGTTACTAAGGTGACCATGGAGATTAGAATTTACCCTGAAAATGTTTAATATGAAGGTGGTGGAAGAACAAGAACATCAAAAGCAGAATAATAGCTGATGGTGAATTTACATGGAATGTAAATTACCGCAAAGTGCAATCAACAACAACAACAACTGGCTTTTATCTAGCAGCCTTTAACGTAGTAAAACACCCAAGGGACTTCACAGGTGCATTATCAAAAAGAATAAGACACCGAGCCACATAAGGAGATATTAGGACAGATGACCAAAAGCTTGGTCAAAGAGATAGGTTTTAAGGAGGGTCTTAAAGGAGGAGAGAGTGGTAGAGAGGTGGATAAGTTTAGGGAGGGAAGTCCAGAGCTTAGGGCCTAGGGAGCTGAAGGCACAGCCACCAATGATGGCGCGATTAAAATCGGGGATGCACAAGAGGCCAGAATTGGAGGTGTGCAGAGATCGCGGACAATTGTAGGGCTGGAGGAGGTTACAGAATTAGGGAGGGGCGAGGCCATGGAGGAATTTGAAAACAAGGATGAGAATTTTAACATTGAGGCCTTACCAATCCAGGAACCAATGTAGGTCAGCGACCACAGGGGCGATGGGTGAACGGGACTTGGTGTGCGTTAGAATATGGGCTGCCGAGTTTTGGATGAGCTGAAGTTTATAGAGGGTGGAAGATGAGAGGCCGGCCAGGAGTGTGCTGGAATAGTCAAGTCTAGAGGTAACAAAGGCATGGATGAGAGTTTCAGCAGCAGATGAGCCGAAGTGGGGCAGAGTCGGGTGATGTTACGGAGGTGGAAGTAGGCGGTCTTGGTGATCGAACGGACATGTGGTCGGAAGCTCATCTCAGGGTCAAATACAACACCAAGTTTGCAAACGGTTCAGCCTCAGACAGTTGACAGGGCGAGCAATGGAGTCGGAGATTAGGGAACGGAGTTTGTGGAGGACAACAACTGGCATTTATATAGGGTCTTTAACATAGAAAAAGATGTCCCGAGGCGTTTCATATATGTGCAAGGAAAGAATTGACACCGAGCCAAAGAAGGAGATATTTGAAGGTTATGACCTAAAGTTTGGTTGAAGAAGTAGGTTGTAAGGAGGATCTTAAAGGAGGAGAGGGAGGTGTAGAGGGAGAGGTCTGAGTGATGAAGAGGTTATGGGGTTGGAAACGTAGCTTGGGGTCAAATAGGATGCCAAGGTTGCAAACAGTTCAGACTAAAACAGTGGCTAGGGAGGGGGATGTAACCAATGGCAAGGGTACAGACGTTGTGGCGACAGCCGAAGATGATGGGTTCAGTCTTAACAATGATTAGTTGGAGGAAATTGCTACTCATCTAAGACTGGAAGTCGGATAAGCAGTCTGACAACACAGAGGCAGTGACAGTGCCAAGAGAGGTGGTGGACAAGAGCTGGGTGTCGTTAATGTACATGTGGAACCTGACCCCAGAGAGGAAGAGGACTTTGCCACGGATGGATCCTTGGGGTGTCCAGAGGCAATGGTGTGGGGGTGGGAAGAGAAGCCAATACTGGGCATGCTTTGGCTACACTTGGATAGGTAAGAGTGGAACCAAATGAGGTGATCCCACAAAGCTGAACAATAGAGCAGAGGCGTCGGAGGAGGAGGATGTGGTCGACCGTGTCAAAGGCAGCAGAAAAATAAAAGAGGGGCTTTGGTTTGGGCCATTTCACTGCTGTGGTTGGGATGAAAACCTGACTGGGGGATTTAAACAGAGAGTTACAGGAGTGAAGGGCATGGATCTGGAAGGTGACAATGCATTTAAGGACGTTGGAGAGGAAAGAAGGTTGGAGATGAGGAGGTTGGAGATGAGGCGGTAGTTTTCCAGGACAGCAGGGGCGAGGGTGGCGTTTTTGAGGAGGGGGTGATGATGATGGTTTTGAAAGGGAGCAGGACAATACCCAAGGAGAGGGAAATATTTACCATGTTAACTAGCATGGGGCAAGGAAGAGAAGTTGAGTGGTCAGCAGTTTACTGGGAGCGGGAGGTGAGATTTATGGATGAGATGAGCTTGCGGGGAGATGTGAGAGAGACGGTGGCTCAGGGTTAGGCTGAAGGCGTCTGGGGGGAATAGTTTGGATTGGTGGGCAAGGGGAAGAGGGGAAGCTGCTGGGGCAGTCGAACAGATGGTCTCTATCTTGGTGAAGAAAAGGTCCATGAGCTCTTTGCACCTGTTGTTAGAGGTGAGGGTGGAGGGGAAGTGGGGAGAGGGATTTAAGAGATGCTTGGTAGTGAAGGAAAGAAGCCCTCAGTCACTTTTACTTTTCTACTTCAAGACCACCTTCTCCCCTTCGTCCATCATTCTTTCTCTTTGGAACGTTACTTGTGTTCACCTTATTACTAAGGAATATGACCCCTCTAGCCCTTCTAGCTTGCACAATCTTCCCCTTATGTTGATGTTTTCTATTCATTCTTAAATTATCTTGAAGAATGAATACAGCTCAGCAGTATAGTTTTCAACAAGGCTTGTTGCCTAGATTCTGTACCTCTGGAGCTCTACTCTTTGATGTTCAAAACAAAAGACAAATTAAAAACTGAAAGTTGAACTAAAATGAGCCTAAACAACGTTATTTTGTATTTGTTTCTTATCAACAGACTGCAAGTCTCACAATGGCTTTAAATACAAGGTGATCAGCACATCAGACTATCACACAGTGACAGAAACTGTCAAACGTAAAAGCACTGCCTGTCTCCAGTGACCTTGAATTCTAACTCTGATGAATGCCTCTCAGACTTACACATCTGGTTTCTAGTTTTTCATTATTTCTTTGTCACTCATTCAAAAAAATGATTAATGATATTAAACATATTAATTAGCTTGTACATTCCAATAATTAATAAGCAATGTATAGATTCTGTCAGTCATAGCAAATTGAAAACAGAAAGAGTAAAATATGATAAATACTACCGTCTAGAATTATTATTAATAGCAGCAGATGAATATCTTAAGCGTCTATGTGATATTCCTCAGTCCCCGATTTTAATGGAGGTGTTAATCTGCTTAAAATAAATGGATAAATTAGAAAGAAAGAACTTGCTATTATATCGCAACTTTCACGACTTCAGGACGTCCCAAAACACTTTACAGTCAATGAAGTACTTTTGAAGTGTAGTCACTGTTGTAATGTATGAAACACAGCAGCCAATTTGCACACAGCAAGGACCCACAAACAACAATGAGATAAATGACCAAATAATCTGTTTTCATGGAATAAATGTTGTCCAGGACACTGGAAGAACCCCACTGTTCTTTTTTGAATAATGCAATGGGATCTTTTACATCCACCTGAGAGGGTAGACGGTGTCTCGGTTTAACATCTTCTCTGAAAGATGGCACCACCAACAGTGCAGCACTCCCTCAGTATTGCAGTGGAGTGTCGGCTTGGATTATGGCTCTCTCAAATATCTGGAGGGTGCTTCAACGCAAATGCATCTTAAACCAAAAAAATGAGATATCTAAGGCTAAAACCTCTAGTGGTTGTGTCAATTCCCAACCTTAGGTGCTATTCAAACCTGCCTATCCTCATCTGAGCACACTCGCCTCTGAGTCAGAAGGTTGTGGGTTCAAGTCCCACTTCAGAGACTTGAGCACAAAATCTAGGCTGACATTCCAGTGCAGTACTGAGGGAGTGCTGCACTGTCGGAGGTGCCGTCATTCGGATGAGACATTAAACAGAGGCCCTGTCTGCCCTCTCGGGTGGACGTAAACGATCCCATGGCACTATTCGAGGATTAGCGGGGGAGTTCTCTCAGGTGTCCTGGCCAATGTTTATCCCTCAACCAACATCACTAAAACAGATTTCCGCTCACTATCACATTGCTGTTTGTGGGACCTTGCTGTGCGCGAATTGCTGCCACGTTTCCTACATTACAACAGTGACTACACTTCAAAAAGTATTTTATTGGCTGTAAAGCATTTGGGGAATTACCGAGTACGTGAAAGGCGCTATATAAATGCCTTTTTTTTTCTTTCTTTCTCATTGGGTGAGATTGAATATTTTCTGACAAATTTTGGGAGGAGAGGGCGGGGTGAAAAGAAGATCAGGACTCATTCCCCCTCCCCTCACAGAGGCTCACCTCTTGTTTGCAAATCAAGGTGCACCTTTTGCTGACAGCTTGAGACCACAGGGTGGAATTGATGTAGGAAGCATTCTGTCAGGGATGGAGGTGGGAGCCAATACTGAAACTCTGTGGCCTTCAGAAAATAGAGTTGATTTTCTTTTTGGCATGAATAGCCTTTGTACAACTCAGCACAGACCGAAAGGGAAGTGAGCGTGAAGTTTAACAATGGTTATAATTAATGTTGAGTTTCTTTTTGCACCATGTCTCCGAGGGTCCTATAAAAACAATATTTTATAAATATCAGCAATCAAATCTACATCTTATTCTTTATATCCAGCTGTGGCTCAGTGGGTAGCACTCTCGCCTCTGAGTCAGAAGGTTGTGGGTTCACAGTTCTACTGCAGAGACTTGAGCACAAAAATCAAGGCTGACATTCCCAGTGCAGTACTAAGGGAGTGCTGCACTGTTGGAGGTGCTGTCTTTTGGATGAGCTGTTAAACCGAGGCCTCATCTTGCCCTCTAGGGTGAAAGTAAAAGATCGCATGACACTATATTGAAGAAGAGCAGGGGAGTTATCCCTGGTGTCCTGGCAAATATTTATCCCTCAATCAACATCACTAACAACAGATTATCTGGTCATTGCTGTTTGTGGGAGTTTGCTGTGTGCAAATTGGCTGCCACTTTTCCAGCATTACAACAGTGACTACACCTCAAAAGTATTTCATTGGCTGTAAAGCACATTGGGGCATCCTGCAGTTGTGAAAGGCACTTTATAAATGCCAGTCTTTCTTTCTTTTAGCATGCTCACAATGGAGCTGCACCGGTTCTTGACTGGGGCAGAGATCATTTCATATGTGTAAGTGTCTTTATAGAAAACATTTGGTTCATTATGATCTCCTGGACTGGTTTTGATCATCTGAGTGGGTCGGAGAAGAATTTTCCAGAGTATTTTTTCCTTGGGTTGTTTCTCTGTTTCTTTTTGCTTCTCCCTGGGGTGGGGTCTGTGGTGGAGGGTGTTAGGGGGAAGTGGGTGAGGGTGAGGGCGGGAGGAAGTGTTTAGTCATGAGGGTCCGGCCATCATGGTGGGGGGCAGGCTTGATGGACCAGCTGGCCTTTTCCTGCCCGTCAGTTTCGTATCATCGTAATGCTTCACATGCCTTTGCAGAAGTTTAGAGATGACAACTGCACCACAGAAATCATCCATCATTTTCATTTGCAAGTTGGCAAAAAAAAAAATAACATTATACCATTCAAGCAAATTCAGTCTTGGAAAATACAGGAAATGTTATTGCCCCTGGTTCCTTGCTATTTTATGAAGTAAGAATGAAACGTATCTTGGGCTGTTAGACACAACGGCACTTAGACAGTTTTCCATTTACAGCTGAACTGCCACAATAGTATGTGCATTCTCTAACTATCCACAGAAGTGACCATGGACTGCTCAATGAACAAACAGGCCCCTGACCTATTTGAGTCACTGTGTGACAATATTACCAATACAGCACAATAGAAAATTGCACTGCTTCCAAAAACAAGGCAGGAGGGCCAATTTCACACATGAGGAAGGCCAGAAGGCTCATAACAATGAGAGTTGGATCCTCTCACCTCGGCACCTGGGCTCGAGTCCAGGTCAGATCGACGGGAAGAAAGACCTCTCTAGCTGTCAGGTGTAATGTTGCCAAAAATGAAATGAATCTGGTCACTCTCAGGCTAGTTCCCGGTGGGCCTGATTTCTCAGCACAAAATTGTCCGTAATTTGTTGCAATCTAGGTTTAGGATTTAGCACTGCTGTTAGAAGGATTATTTTAAGAAATGGAAGGCTGTTTGGGGAGTGCTGATCTCCATCCCTGAGATTTACTCTCTTGTCTCACAAAAACTGCACCATCCTTTATTATTTATTTCCCCAAATATTTACCAATCACTGGAGAAGATGTTTCCACTTGTGGGGGAGTCCAAAACCAGGGACCATAAATATAAAATAGTCACCAATAAATCCAATAGGGATTTCAGGGGGAACTTCTTTACCCAGGGAGTGGTTAGAATGTGGAACCTGCTACCACAGGGAGTAGTTGAGGCGAACAGCGTAGATGCATTCAAGGGGAAGCTAGATAAACACATGCGGGAGGAAGGAATAGAAGGTTATGCTGATGGGGTTAGATGAAGAGGGCTGGGAGGAGGCTCGTGTGGAGCATAAACACTGACACAACCAGTTGGTCCGAATGGTCTGTTCCTGTCATTCTATGTAATGCTTCTTCCTATCCACTGATCTGTTTACCTATATTTATAAACACTGAAAATACAGGAAGCACGTTCATAAGTTGGGCCGAAGGGCCTCTTTCTGTGCTGTATAACTCTATGACTCTATGGGGGAGAAATTCAGTATCGCCCCATTTGGGGCGCAATTATCGGCCGGGAGCAAAGATTAGCGCCTGGCGCTAATTATCGCCACCGACTGCAAACTTGACTTTTATTGCCCCTGGAGGTGATTGGAGTGCTAAATCAGGCGCTTCACACCTGTCTTAAGGCGCAAAGGCCGAGGAGTGAGGCGCTACCTCAGAGCGCTGGTGAAGCTCATGTGATGTCAGTCAGCAATGGAACACACACACAATGGCGCGGGGCAGTTCTTAAAGGGGAGGGTTGATCTTGCTTTCCATCCACATCCTACTCATTGCAGCCTTGAATCTCGGCCTGGAAAGAGCTGTACATCAAATCTGCTGGAAAGAACAATGGAGAGTACCAGGGAAAGAGCTCAGAGTGCAGCCCCCACAATCTCTTCTAAATCGATACAAGGAAGGGCAAATCAAAATGAACCTGCAAAGTGCTGCTTAGTACCCAAAACTCGCTCACACAGCGTTGAATCTCTCCAGAAGTCTCTCTCTCTCTCTCAGAATGCGTGGTTCAAAAATGTCACCAACAATAAAAGGCAGGAAGTGGTCGCCTTTAAATAGCGCTCCCCTAGTCCCTTCCTGACTGCAAAACGCTCCCCTCAACCTGTCGTTGCTAGCAGCAGGCAGTAAGGCAGGGGGCGCCACTCAATATCCGCTCTGGGGCGATACCGGGGCGTTGCGCACTCGACTGTCTCGTTAATTTCACGAGCGGCGCAAACATGGCCGTGCCCGGGCGCTAGATGATTTGCGCCCCATTAGCGCCCTCTTAAGGCGCTAACGGGAGGCGCAACCAACTGAATTTTTCCCCCTATGACTCTAAGTTTCCTTTTTTCTCATAAAATGAGTTTAGGGACTTGTATTAGTTGGAGGTCTGTAAATGTAGTGATGCACAGGCGCTAACAGATTGGCGTCTGTTTCAATATAATCAGTCATTAGCACACGCAGTCCTGCCCTTGCATTTTATTTGCAAGCCTTGGCCACACACAGAGCTGCATCTGCTCTGGTATTGCTGCGAACAAAAATGCTGTTTAAACCTTTAATAAGATCCAAGACTCATCCGGGCTATCCTGGCCCTCGAATGCCTGTTTCCCAGTAAATCTGTCTTGCTGTTGAGCCCTGAGCTCTTCCACTCGTCTCATCGACATGGAAACCTGATTAAATCAAACAACCCCCATGGATACAAAAGGCAAAGCAATTAATTCATTTCAGTTACAGTCCCATTCATCAGTACGTAGAAGAATTACATGTAACATATTACAACATCATCAACAAGCATCTTGTGTTGTTCACTGGATGCATTTGATGGAGTGAACTAAACATTTGAACAAAGTCCCGTTAAATCTTTGTCAGGTTTAAATTAATTGGCAGAATGATGGGTTATAAATAAAGCATCACTAATTATTTATATTTTACTGGGAGTCTAAATCATTGTGTAATATAAAATATATTTCTCTTATTGGTCCTTAAGGTATTTTAAGCTACTTTGCTGCCTTCAGACACATATGGAGCTTAATCAATTCAAAATATGCAGTATTAAACATTTTTCAATCTACTAAGCAAACTGAAGACAGTTGAGTTGTGTAAACTTGGGTTGTGTAACAATCACACTTTATTGCCATATAAAGTCACTCATTATAAAGTACAAGTGTATGACACTAAAAATGCATACATAAAATATTTCATAGCAGCTGATAATAAATTGCATTAGTTTAATTCATATTTTACTGCTAGTGACCTTCTAGCACAGACACTATACATGGTCACTAGTTCCAATTGCAAAGCCACACATAACTCAAGTCTTCCTGTGGCAGTTTGGAAGGGGTTTGATCAGTTTGTCTCAGGCCAGCAGAGCATGGCTGATCTGCATCTCAATTCCATTTACCGGCATTTGATCCCTATCACTTGATACCCTTACCCAAGAAAAATCTACCTGTCTCAGTCTTGAAAGCTCCAATTGAACGCCAGCCTTTAGGGGGAGTATAGCATTGCTAGAGAGACTTCTCTTACAAGTGTCGTAAGCTTCCTGATGCGCTTTCATCCACTTCCACTGGACATCCATCTTGAGGAGCTCATGAAATGAAGCTAACATGGTCGCTAACTCAGGTAAGAAACGTGTGTAGTACTGGACCATTCCAAGGAAAGATCTTAACTCAGACACGTCCTGTGGCTTTGGAGCATTGATGACAGCATCAACCTTTTCCTTCACTGGTTGCAAGCCATCTGCATTAACTTTCAGACCAAGGTACACAACCTCGGACTGCACAAAAGCACATTTGCTCCTTTTCAATTTGACATTGTGGGCATTCAACCTTTGAAGCACTAAATCTAACGCTTCTAAATTTTCTTCCTCGCTGCTTGTTGCGATCAGCACATAGTCTTGATTGCATAAGCAATTTGGAACTCCTTGCAAAATCTTATCAATCGTATCCTGGAAGATTTTGGGGGAGGGCTTTACACCATATGGCAGCTTGGAGTATGAGTACAGTCACTTGTGTGTGTTGATGGTGAGATACTGTTGACTCTCTTTGTCAGAACTCAGCTGAGCGTAAACGTGCGATAGGTCAAGCTTGGAGAAAACCTTTGACCAGAGAGTGCTGCATACAAATCTTGTGATGTAGATAACGTGTACTGCTCATTGTCAGCTGATTGGATGATAGTAACTTTGTAGTCACCGCACAAGTGTACAGTTTTGTCTGCTTTGGGCACTACCACGATCGGGGTAGCCCATTCACTTGTGTCAGTTTTTGTTAGCACGCTGTTCACTCTCAGCTTCGCTAGCTCTTCCTCCACCTGACTTTTCTATGCATAGGGGACCGGCCCTGCCTTACAATAGACAGGCTTCGCATTGGACTTGATGCGGATATGCGCGCCATACCCAGTGATACCCTCATAATTGTCTGTGAACATGCTTTCGTACTTGTTCAGCATTGTGTCAAGCCACTTCTTTGAAGCATCTACACTGAAGATATTTTTCCAGTCTAGTTTTAGCTTTCTCAACCAGTCTTTGCCC
This sequence comes from Squalus acanthias, assembly GCA_030390025.1. Lineage (NCBI taxonomy): Eukaryota > Metazoa > Chordata > Chondrichthyes > Squaliformes > Squalidae > Squalus > Squalus acanthias. The sequence continues at coordinate 23,025,791 of CM059428.1, read as the reverse complement.
ATGAGAGCTGGCCTGTTGTTGTAGCTCTCTACAATAATAGGCAGCTTTACTGACTGGCCGTTGTGTTGAACTGTACATTGCCTTTGTCTACATGTCTCCAGGATTTCATGGGAGTAGGTTTTTTTAACTCTACGGTATTCTTTGTAAGTGGTATTTTATTAAACTGGCTCTTATGTGAGTCCTTACTCATGTTAGAGCAGACCGCCGCTGTGTCGATACACATATCAATATATTGCTCTTTGATCAAAAGTTTTGTACGGCGGTCTTTCTCACGATTGCTTGCATTGCTGCTAGTGGCATAGATACTAGTTCTTCAACATCAGGTGTGTTCGCTTCAATATTGTGAATTCCTCCCTTTTGTTGTCGCTGCTTTGCATTGCCATTAAAATGGTTCTTATTTCCTGCTTTAGATCTAGCTCTGCAAGCTGTTGAAATATGGCCTGTCTTCTGGCAGTGAAAACACTTCGCATTTCTATATTGGTAGGACTGTGGTGAGTGATTTCCATTGTAGCGATAACAATTCACTGAACTGCTCTCACCGACATGCCTTTGACCCAGTCTCACAGCTTTAGGTTTGGCGGTGGCTTTGCGACTCTAACCTCAGCTGTTCTAGTCAGCTGAGTTGGACGGAGCTCCCTAGAATTATTAGACACCATCTCCATAGATAGGGCAATTTTGCATGCTATGTCAAACGTTAGGTTTAGAGTGTTCAGTAACTTGGACTATGTGCACTCCTCCACCAGTCCACACACAAACTTATCTTGCAACACACGATCCAAAAATGTGCCGAAGTTACAATGCAAAGACAGGTTCTTAAGAGCTACAATGTACTCGCTGATGGTTTCACTTTCATTTTGGTTTCTGGTACCAAACTTATAGCTCTCTGCTATTTCTAATGGCTTTGGGTCGACATGGTCCTCGAGTTTCTCGACAATGTCTTCAAACAACGCATCCTTCGCTTTCCCTGGCGCCAGTAGGTTTTTCAATGTTCTGTAGACATCTGGCCCGATCTCCGTTAGAAAAACTGCTCTTTTCCATTCACGAATTACTTTATTTGAGCTTGAACATTCTCATCTGCACCTTCGGTCTCAATAATGTTATTGGCCTTAAAAAACATCTCCAACCGCTCAATGTAAGAACGGAATGGTTTGCGAGCTCAGTCATACATGCCGAGGCTTCTGATGAATCCCGTAGGCATGGCTATGATTGTCCCGATCCTGTCGAACAGTGACTCAGCACACTACCTGTGTACCTGTGAGAATCAATTCCGCAGTTATTGTGTATGCATACACGCGAAGGTGAAGCACAGACAATTCTGCATGAGCATTAATGGTTCATTCAGTTTAGGTGTCACAAATTCACCTTAAACTTGTCCACTCGAAGGTTGAACACTGTGTCCTTCCATGATCCCTAAAAATGACTTTGGGATCCCATCCTCGTCGCCAAAATGTAATATATGTGGGTAGAACAAATGAAGGGCAGAGACACGCTGAGTTGCTTTATTAGGCCAGCGCAAACTGAGCATCCTCATACCAAACCATGTGATAAACCATGTGATAGTACATTACAAAGACCATTTGCAGAAAGCCCATGATAAAACATTCAGAGCTAACTAAAATTGGTTGTGTTCACTCTGGGTGAACATGCTTCCTGTCTTCTAGGCACTGCGCTGACTAGCACAGACAATGCTTTTGAAGTCTACGGCCAAGACTTTCCTTTCAGCATCTTTGGTGAAAGGAAATTAAAGGAGCAACAATTATGGTTGAAAAGAAAAAGAAAAAGATATTCACAATAATCCTCATTGAAAAGAAACTCAAATAAAGCGTAATGTTATCCTCAATATAAGAGACATGTATTTGAGACAACAACTGCTTGCTTTTATATAGCGCCTTTAACATAGCAAAACATCCCAAAGTGCTTCACAGGAGGGTAATTAGACAAAAATTGACACTGAGCCAAGAAAAAGACATTAGGACAGGTGACCAACCACTTGGTCAAAGAGGTAGGTTTTAAAGAGCGTCTTAAAGGAGGAGAGAAAGGTAGAGAAGCAGAGAGGTTTAGGGAGGGAATTCCAGAGCTTAGGGCTGAAGGCACAGCCATCAATGGTGCAGCGATGAAAATGTAACAACTTACAGCTGTATCAATGTCTTCAAGTAATATTACTTTATTTTAAGTATAGAGTTCCAGATGTTTGACACAGTTGACCACACCGTCCTTCTCCAACGTTTCTCTTCCGTCACCCAGCTGGGTGGGACTGCCCTCGCCTGGTTCCATGCTTATCTATCCAGTTGTAGCCAGAGAATCATCTGCAATGGCTTCTCTTTCTACTCCTGCACCGTTACCTCTGGTGTCCCCCAAGGATCTATCTTGGCCCTCTCCTATTTCTCATCTACATGCTACTGCTCAGCGACATCATCTGAAAACACACGTCAGGTTTCACATGTACACTGACAACACCCAGCTCTACCTCACCACCACCTCTTTCGGCCCCTCTACTGTCTCTCATTTATCACACTGCTTGTTTGATATCCAGTACTGGATGAGCACAAATTTCCTCCAACTAAATGTTGGGAAGATCAAAGCCATGTCTTCATCCCTGTCACAAACTCCATTCCCTGGCCACCAACTCCATCCCTCTCCCTGGCAACTGTCTGAGGCTGAACCAGACTGTTCAGTGTCGTATATGACCTCAAGATGAGCTTCTGATCACATATCCGCTCAATTAGCAAGACTGCCTACTTCCACCTCCATAACATCGCCCAACTCTGCCCCTGCCTCAGCTCATCTGCTGCTGAAACCCTGGTCGATGCCTTTATTACCTCTAGACTTGACTTGACTATTCCAATGCTCTCCTGGCTGACCTCCCATCTTCCACCCTACATAAACTTAAGCTCATCCAAAACTTTGCTGCCCGTATCCTAACTCGCACCAAGTTCCATTCACCCATCACACCCTGTGCTCGTTGACCTACATTAGCTTCTGTTCCGGCAAAGCCTCAATTTTAAAATTCTCATCCTTGTTTTCAAATCCCTCTATGGCCTCGCCCCTCCCTATCTCTGTAACCTCCTCCATCCCTACAAAAGTTCGAGATCTCTGCTATCCTCCAATTCTGGCCTCTTGCACATCCCCGATTTTCACCACTCCACCATTGGCGGCCGTGTCTTCAGCTGCCAAGGCCCTAAGCGCTGGAATTCCCTCCTTAAACCTCTCCGCCCCTCTACCTCATTCTTCTCCTTTACCTCTTTGTCCAAACTTTTGGTCATCTGTCCTAATATCTCCTTATGTAGCTCGGCATCAATTTTGTTTGATAACTCTCCTTTGAAGCGCCTTGGGAGGTTTTACTACATTAAAGGCGCTAGATAAATGAAAGTTGTTGTTGTTGAATAGTTATAACCTCGGACGTTAAGTGACTGAAATTTTCTAATTTCTTTGATCAGTGTCTGTTTGCAATATTGACTGGTTCATCCATGAAATCTCAAACATTAGATTGCCAGCAGATAAAACATCTTGGCTTATATGCCAATTAAACTCTGTATAATTGTGACTACAACATGTTATTTTATGGTGCTCCTTGTGATTACATTCCATAAAGAAAAAATTCAATAGATAATGTTTTTTTGTGTGGGGCGGGTAATTCGGTAATTTGAATTTTAAGGGGCAAAGATTTTAGCGTTTTCTTTTCAGTTTAACTGCATGTTTGTAGCATACGTTTACAGGGAGGTTAGGATGCAATAAATCAATCGATTCAGTTTTGATCTTTTGAATATGTTGCAGCATCTCAGGGATCTTGGGTCTGGAAATTCATCCCAGGCGGTCTATCGGATCGGCTGCCGGTTATACGCAGCGCCGGATATTCAGTTCCACTGCAATCAATGCAAATAAATATGCTGCATATAACGGGCGGCCGATCCGAGCCGATCTGATCCGATAGTGCCAGATTTGCGCCACTGACCGAAATGAATTTCTAGGCTTTGAACGGCAATGGAACACTGAAAGTAAATTAGACGACTCTATTTTATATACACTATTCTAAGAAAATCAAATGAAAATAGTCTTATGTGACTCAGAGCCCTCGTGTCTATTCCATCAGCTGCTGTTCAAAACTTTTAACCAAACAGGCGGGAAAGGAATAATTAAATTTTTCGTAGGACGCTGACTCCCGACATACACTCTATTTATTTTCCTATGTTTCGTTTCAATTGCTTTTTTGATCATTTTGCTCTTCATCATCATATGTGTCTCTTGCTGCTTCAACCCGCAATTAGTCAAAAAGGAAAGTAAAGAAACTAGACTGTTCAAACGGGTTTTGCAGAGTGAGAAGCAGTGTACGTCAGAAGGCCGTAGTTTTGCAGGAAATAAATCACTCCAATCATAACCAAAGTTATTCACCTCTCACTTCATTGATTACAAGGCATGATGATGATGTCATAAAATAAATGTCACATGATCAGTTCCATTTATCCTACTTAAATATCGTATAACCTGGGGTCAAAATTATTTCTAAAAAGTTTCCCTCGATACCTCCCCCAAGAATTTAACTTTCAAACCTTAATCCTTGCCCTATCCTCCTTGGGTTATCTCTCTGGGCTCCGCACAGCAACCCTTCCTTGTTTGACACATAATACCACATCAACCTTTGTGCTGGTCACATCTATAATGCCACCAGGCCCCACTTTTAGATTTCTAGCATTCATAGGAACAGAAGTAGACCATTCAGCCCCTCCAGCCTGTTCCAGTAGTTGGCTGAACTCGGTTTTCAGCCACTAAAAGACTGATTGAAAGAATTCTGTCTCAATTAGTTTGAATTGTATGGGGTGATGTTATGAATGTCTCAGTGCCACGGCATCCTCTGCCACTGATAGCACACATCACAAATCCCGGCACTCGCTGCCAATGATTGCCCAACAATAACAGTGAGGCTCCTGCCATCTACATGGACTCATAACATTATCCCTGTGATGTCATCCCCATTAAATAATTCATGGAGGTGACATCATCATGTGTAGCATTAATCCAGAATACACTCTGGGTACAATGAAAATTAGTTTATGAAAGTTAGAATCATACAGCAAAGATGGAGGCTATTCGGCCCATCGCCCCTGGGTCAGCTCTTAGAAAAAGCTATCCAATTCATCCCACTTGCCTACTCTTGCCCCATAGCCCTGCAATTTTTTTCCTTTTTAAGTATATATTCAATTCCCTTTTGAAAGTTACTATTGAATCTGCTTCCACCATCCTTTGAGGCAGTGCATTGCAGATCATAACAACTTACTGCAGAAGAAATATTCTTTTCATCTCTCCTCTGGTTCTTTTGCCAATCATTTCAAATCTATGCCCTCTGGTTACCAACATATTCATAATTCACTCAAGGCTTCATCAATTGTGAACTGAAAAGGAAATTTGACCTTTTCTCATTGCTTGTACTTTATGTCTGCGTTATTTACTCAGAACAGAATTTCAAATGTTCCTGAAAAGGTCCAACGGTAACTTATACAAAGCGCTCTCACATTCAGACAGCACTCTTTAGAAAATCACGGACTGCATGCGAGGCCCTGACAGCCGTTTGGTGCCTCTCACAATTTAGCCTCATATACAAGTTGGCACACACAGGACTATAAGTGAAACTGTTTCTTTCATTTTTGCAAAGCAAAGGGTTATCCCTCACATATACTTCATTATGTTTGGTGTTTATTGGGTTCTGGCAATAACTGGATTCTAGCCTTTAACTTACCCCCATCTTCCGTTTAAAGATCAGGGGGGTTATTTTGATGAAAGGGTGAAAACAGGCGCTGTGCTAATAAGACACACTTATTTAAAGACCTGGTTTTAGCACGCAATTTTGGTCCTAATTCATGATTACCATAATTTGAACTTGCCTGGAGGCGCTAAATCAAACACCTGCAACTTTAGCACTAAAGTGCTGATTAGACACAATTTTTGTGGAGCAGTGTATGTGGGCTCCACGCACCCACTTCCACTGAAGGTGTGGAGTGTGCTGGCTGACACATAGCTGCAGGATTCAGAATGGCTCAGGGACCGAGTGAGAGGGCGCGCAGGTTCTCTGACCAGGCACTGGAGGTTATGGTGGAGGAGGTCCAGAGGAGGAGAAGCTGGTGCTGCTCTGCCTGGCCTCATCTCCTCTTCTCATTCCTCCTGCAGACCAAGGGGAGCCCCTAGCAAGATGCCAGTGACCAAGCACTCCCTTTCTCCTGGTGACTCCTATAAGGCATCCAATAAGGTAGAGTAGCACAGCACTAACTCTTTTTAGGTGAAGTCCTCAGAGAATTTACAGAATAAATGTTGATAGAGTGTTGATGAAGTCTTGACAAAGTGTCCCAGAAAGTCTCTCGATATGTTTCAAAAGTCCTCTTCAAACCTCCAGCAGCAAGTGAACAGTAAAATGTGATATACCTTTAAGTAGCGCTTGAAATTCTCAGCAACGACTTGTTTACTCCTGCTCAGCTGGTCACTGTTAGGAGAAGTTGTTAAATGAAGCATTATCCATCAACATGACATGCAGCCTCTTTAATAAGTGCTTACAGGTAATTTAATTGTCAATCAACCCTTTAACAATTCTCCAGGCGGCTGTGATTAGCGCTGGATTGAACACCTTTACCAAGATGGCATCTTGTGCTAAACGCGGGCTAACCTGGCGTTGCAGCTGAAATCCCCATCTTGGCCACCTCTTTAGCGCCTAAAGTATTCAGCCAAAATCGCCCCCCCAGGGTTATTATGGACTTGCAAATTGTAGACTAATAGCATTCCATAACGTTCAGTTTGGCTTGACAAGCAACAGTGGAACATTTCCATGTTAAGTGGATTATCTTCTCCTTCTGTAGCTATCTGAATGTATTCAGGCAAGTTTTAGAAAACAGTACAGATGCCAGGAACAGAATTAACAGAGCATATGGCCTAGAATTAGGACAACACGTCTGCAAGAGTTGGGAAGTATTGACTGAATCTACCCTTATGCTTGCATAGTCCTACCAATCTAGGCTATACTGTGCTCTGAAAGTGTAACAATCCAATCTGGAGGGAGACCGACCGGCAGAAGACCAAATTGAGTTGGTAATGAGATTTTGGATAACTTCATTCCAGACTAGATGGATCTTTTCAGCTGTAACAAACACAATGTAAGAGGAAACGGGATTATATTTTTATATTTCATTGAAACAGCCCATGAAACAAAGAAGGTCTGGCAAGCAAAAAATGCTAGCAGTGGTTAGAGGAGTTTGTTTCAAGGGTCGTAATAGATCAGCTGCCATTAGCTGTGGTTCATTCAGGTCCTCCAATCCCAACACTTTACATCTCTATCCTCTGTGATAGGCAATTGGTTGGTTCTCTCACCAAATGAGTCACTCCCAATGGCCAGGTCCCTGGCCAGTTTCCCTCATGGATCATTGAGGGTGGTCAATGAACATTGAGATGCTTATCGCAATCATTTCCATTATTCTCAAACTGGGAAATTCCAAAAATCTTTCTTGCAATTTCCTCCTAGCTCATTTTCTCTCAGAAGGGGGAAAGTGTATTTATTGCGAGGGAGCACTGCATTGTCGGGGTGCCATCTTTTGGATGGATATTAAACTAAGGCTCTGTCCGTCTATTCAAATGTAAAAGATCTCATGGCACTACTCAAAGGGCAGGGATAGACTTTTAGTGCCCTGGTCAACATTTATACCTCAACTAATACCAAGACAGATTATCTGGTCATTTATCTCCTTTGTTGTTTGTGGGACCTAATGTGCAAATTGACTGCAGCTCTCCCTACATAACAACATTGATTGCATTTCCAAATAATTAATTGACTGTGAAGCCATTCAGCTCAACATATCCATGTTGGTGTTTATCCTCCACATGATCAGTAGATCTAACCCCATGTGCCCATTTTTTTCCCCATATCTCAATAGTCTCCTGTGTGGTACCTTGTCAAAGGCTTTCTAAAAGTCTATGTACACTACATCCACTACATTTCCCTCATCCACCATATCCATCACCTCCTCAAAGAACTCTTTGTCAAGCATGGTCTTCCATTCTTGCTTTAACATGAATGATGTCCTTAGATACACCGAGAGATTCAGCCCCATCTGCATAATAACAAATCGCTTTTTGTACAATACAATAAATCATAACCCTTAGAAAAATCAGAGCACTCCTTCCTGCAATGACCCAGTCATACTGAGATTAAGTGAAGACTTTTTGTATATTCTTCTGATTGTCACAGGCTATAGTCCATCTGAAAACAAAGGCACAAGAGCAGTTTTTACAGTAGAGAAAGAGACAGTCGGTCTTACCGAACATGGCAGAGTTGAGAGCGTCAGTTTCTCAATCCCAAGGTCAATTTCCAGGGCAGCAGAAGGCTGCAATCCTGGTTGGGTTCTGGAGGGAATACCTTAATAAAGTAGATTATTCCAGTTCTGGGGAGGGAAAAAAATCGCTTGTTGCATTTCCCATCTCATCCTGCAGATTCCCTAATACATTGGGATCATTGGAATATGACTCTGACTGCACTGGAGGTTAACTCTGTTAGCCCTATGGGTAACATTCAGCCTTACTGATGGTCAACACAAGACTCTTCAGCCTTTTCTGCATGAATGATGAACGGTCCATGGATTTAATGCAAATGAATATAAGTTTTCCTTAATGATAGCCAATCAGTAATCCACATTTATACTTAAGCCTGAGTATTGACATCAAACTGTGGGCAGTTTGCTTTCTTGTCACTGATGTATGGAGACATCAGATATTCCCAATCATTAATGCAGCTGATTACTGATTAGTCTGTGAATGAGAGACTTTGCTCATTAGTTATATTATGAGTATGAATGTAATCATTAAAATGAATTTGTTCATTTGATAATGTAAACTATAAATACTTTATTTCTCAATAAGAACCTGTTTGTTTTATGCGTTGATTTATTACAATTGTGAATTGTAAAATGGCCAGGAGAGAAACAATTTGCATCACTCACTCTTTGCAAATATTGCATATTTTTGATAAATGTATTTCTAACTGTATGATTTAATAGAAATAGATTTGTTCATTTTCCATGCCTTGTGTTTATATTTTCCTCTTGCTGTGCCCAGGGTTGATAATGAAATAAAACTCAAATGCATTGCATAAAAATGTCAGCAAATGTCTGCTAAGTGGACACACAATGACGCAGCATCGAATACAAACTTAGTGATAGGCACACAATTACAGAACATACTAGTCGATCCCCTGTGATGCTGCACAAAGGAGGGGTAAGAATCAACCGCAGCAGGGGCATAAGATGAGCAGTAGCAGATCAGCCCGTGATACGCCCTCCTGACGTTCCTTTCTATTGACTTCAATGAACGGCTGCCGCCCGTTTTGAGCCCCCACCGAAGTTGAATTTCATCCCCAAGGAGTCCAGACCAAGTGTAGTCTTGAGGTGAAGCGAGCGTAAAGGGCGAGTACAATTGGACCAGGATGCACAGACTTAACTCTGTTCCTATTTTATAGTCATCAGGGTCGATTTTGACATTTGGCTGGCCAATCGAAGGAGAACGCTAGTTGGCCTCCCTTTCCGGCAGTGAAGAGGCCCCCACTATTTTGAGACCGCGACCTCATTTAAATCCACCAGGCAAGCTGTGGGGCACCAAACAGCTGTCCTGATACAGCTCGCCAGAATGAGGCCTCAAAATCGGGCTGGTGTGGCTGGCAGCAGGATAAGTTGTGGAATGAAGTCCCGATCACGGAGGGTGGGGTTCCTTGGGCGGCCCAGATTATTTTTGTGGGCACCAGGGAGTGCTGCTGCTCCTTCGAGGTCCACATAAATAATTCACTTACCTTTGGCGGCCTCTTTGACTCCAACGCTCGTGGCCAATTCTTACCTAAAATGGCAATCGGGGTCCTAGTTACGTCATAGGACCCAGATTAAAAGGCATTTAGTACCTGAATCAGGTGGATTCTTTGGACACCTGGCAGGAGGTTCCTTTCAAAATACAGCCAGCCTCATTGCCAGTGTTAACAGGGCGTTAAGGTGACCGACCCCATTTTGAGGCTGTGCAATGCAAGGCGAAGGCAGCGAAAATCGACCCCATACATTCTGTCCTTATTTTTGTATTTCCATTATGAATTCCTATGTTCAGATTATAATGGAAAATGCCGATCTAAATGTCACGCTGTAAGCACACCTTCCAGTGAGTGGTGGTGCTGCAGCACATCCACTTGGAAGAGGATATAATTGCAGTGTGACAGGTTTACATAGGCAGTTTCCATTATAAATGTGGGCACAGGAACTTATAATGGGAATTGTTGACAGGAAATGCGCGCAGACATTAAGGGGTAAAAATTGAGTCGCGCCCCATTTGGGGCGCTAACCTCGCCGGGGCGCGACTTTTAGCGCCCCGAAAAAATTAGCGGCCCCGCGCCGGAACTTCAGTGGTTGCGCCCCAAGAGGGAAGCGGGGCGCAACTGGAAGCACCCCGCATCCCTCTTGGGGCACTGCGAGTGAATATCCTGGCGCTACGTGCCGCAGCGCCACGCGCTGCGGCACGTCGCGCCGCAGTATTGCAGGCCTTCCTCCCCTTCTTAAAGGGGAGGGGCCTTGCGCAGCGCGAACCGGGGCCCAGCTGGGCTCCCAGGGATCGGGAGTGCCGGCAAAAGAGCCCGGCACTCAAGAGAAGTGCCGGGCTCTTGGAGCGCAGCCGGCACTTCACGGTGGGGGGGCTTCACGGGGGCCGGGGACAGCAACGGGGGCAGGTGCTGGCAGGCGGCCAGCAACAAAAATGGCCGCCTGCCACCTCCCCTTTAAATATCGCCGCCCCGGCCGCACGTACGCCCCCCTGAACCCGTCGGACATAGCGTCTGGCGGTAAATCAGGGGGCGCGACTGAAGATCACGGCCGGGGCGCGAGCGGGGCGCTGCGCACGGCGATGACATCATCGCCGGCGGCGCAGCGCCACAGGGCGCTACCGGCTGCCGCCGCCGCTAACCTCCCACTAAATTTTTCGGGAGGCGTGGGCGGCGCTGCGCCCGGGCGTTAGCTGCTTTACGCCCCATTAGCGCCCATTTAAGGCGCTAACGGGAGGCGCAAGCAGCTGAATTTTTCCCCCTAAGATTTTTAACATATTATAGATATATGTAATGTGGGTACACACCTCACCACTGGAAGTCCCTCCCTCTTAGAACATGGACAGATCCGATTTCTCATTTTCGTTAGATTCTCTGGGGCTTCCCCCCATCTTCCACTGAAGTTACAGCAGAGGATTGGGAGAGACCATGCAGATATTAATGGCGGGTAGAGTGAGATAACAGACACACCAATGCAGCAGGTAAGAGAAGAAGGAAGTGGTATCAAGTCACTTAGAAAATCATAACGTTTGCTGATGATACAAAGCTAGGTGGGACAGTAAGCTGTGAGGAGAACACAAATCCGAGCAATTTTCCCACAATCGTGTTTTCAGACCCCGTTTCCATCCCACCTCCAAGAGGTGGGATAGGCCCTTAAGGCCCTTAACAATCACTTAATTGCCTCTATAATCCAATTTTGAGAGGCCTTTCTGATTTTTAGACATTTCCCCCATCCTACACGCCTCCTCTGGAACACGCCAGGTAATCCTGGTGGCCTCACAATTGAATTGCTTACTAACAGCTGCAGCTCCACCATTAAAAAGGAGTTTTCACCAATGATCACTTGCAGGTGGCAGAACTTTGTTGTCTCAGGTCTGGGGGAGCTTTTAGCAGGCCTACTCATTGTTGTGGAAGTTTGGAGCCTGACACCCATCTCCAGTGTGACCTCCTGGGAAACCCCTCTCCCTACCTTGACTGAGCGCTTCCTCATTGAGGCATATACCAGAAGCATGATGAACAATTATTTCCTTTCCTCCTGGATATCAGATTTGGACAAAGACCAGCCACGGCAGCAGCAGACCCATGAGTAACAGCAGCACCAACAGCAGCAGCCAAGCTGCTGCTCACCCACCTGAAGCTGCACAGGCCAGAAGGCGCCTTCGCGCGACCACATTGCTGGTCAGGATGCAAGGGACGCACTCATGCTGGCCAGATTTGCTTAGCCTGCACAATCAAACACTTTTGCCTCGCACCTTCTTACCAGACCATCAACAATGGACAAGAACCTGTGGATTCCTATTACTCTGGCCACCATACTGACAATTGCAAGTCGCCCTAAGCCCTCAATGTGGAAGTCCCATTTGCGAAATGACACAGGCCACAACTTCAACAGTTTGCCATCAAATTTGTTTATGATACCATTACAAGGATGGCTGGTCAAAAAACAATACATCACAACACCCAAGTGACACCCTTGTGACTACTTGTGCTTTATCTTACTCTTACGCGTGCTCCTATGTGGTGCTTCCCCTGTTGATTCAGCAGATGTGGTGGCCCCTTGCTCACTTTCTTGCTGCTCCTGTCTCGACACCTTTGGCAGGCGTCCTCTGGGGTTGCGAACCTGTGAGGGCTCGGCATCAGTCTGCTGCTCCTGCGGCTGTGCAGGGGCTGAGACGCCCATCTCAGTTGGGTGAGGACTCTGGTGGGGTTCTGAGCGAGGGCTTTGCAGTGTCATGGTCGTGTGAGCAGTTGGAGAGGAGCCCACACTTCCTTATTGTCTGCCACCAACATCCCTCTCATGGATCAGCCCCACTTCAGAGCTAGCAAGTGGCTTGATAGTACCTTGCTGCACTGCAGGGGGGCCATGAAGACCTGTTTCTGCACTGGCAGTCCTACTCCAGAGGACTTCCATGAAGGTCTGGTTTGTATGCTCAATAGCTGACCATCGCTTCTCAAGAGATATCATTCTATTCTGAACAATGACCGTGTTTCCAAGTCCCTGGCGACTAAGCTCCTCCATGGCCATAGCCATCCTCTCCTCTACCGTAGCCATCCTCTCCTCTACGGTAGCCAGCCTTACCACAGAGGTAGCCATCCTTTCCACGGAGGTTGTCATCCTTTCCGTGGTGATGCGTTCAAGCGCCAATGCCTCCACAAAGGCTCTGCGCATGTTCGCGATGGACTCCTCCATTCGCTCCACACTCGCAGTGACCCTGGAGACAAAACCTGCCGGAGACTCCTGCACCTGTTCCTGGAGTTCCAGCACCGCTCTCCTTCTGCATAGACCCGGAGGCACAGGCTCCACATGCAGCTGAGCTGAGCTGGGAGAGTCCTGCGCCCTCCGACGAGGACTCTCCACTGCTGTCCCTGTCTCCACCATCTGCTGATGCTCACTTGTGAGCTGTGATACACCAGGTGACAACACTACTCTATCTCGCAAAGGTCCCACCGAGGTGTGAGTGTCTGTGCTGGTGCTGGGTGCGCTGAATTCTGCTGATGCTGCGACCTCAGAGGTTGCAGCTTCCTCTGAGGAATCTGGAGGCTCAGGCTGTTCCTCCTGGACAGTGGGGACGGGGGCTCTCGATGGTCCTGTGGGGGAGTAAAGGAAAGAGTTAGAGATGTAAGGTCAAGGTTACATTCACATTGAATAGTGCAGATGATCATAAGTCAATCTGTTAGAGCATCAGAATCATTATCAGTGACTCATGCTATGTCAATGAGAGAGATGACAAACTATTCTGTCACCAGCTTGCTGTGATGCGCCCGTCTGTCCGTCCCCCACTTGGGAATCGTCCTCGATCCCAGCGATTTCCAGGGCCGCCTGCTCCCAGGCAGTGAGCTGGGCTACTGAGGGTGGCCCTTCTCCTGTAATGGCTCTTTCCCTCTTATTGTGGGCTCTCTTTTCCTGCAATGAGGGACACAAGTGGAGTTTGAGTGAGAATGAAGGAGTGAGTGTAGAGAATCCATAGCATAGATGCTTAGAAGGAGACAAAGGGCCCTCCCTGTGTGTTGTAAGTTGTTGTTGTTGCATCACAGTGATAGGGAGTGTGAGGGCTGCATGGTTGAATAGCTAAGTGAATGTGACCATAGAGAGAGAGGGAATGGGTAAGGGTGCAGGGATGTAAGTGTCAAGTGGGATGTGGAGGAAGAGGTTGGCAAAGCAGAGTGCTGGTGAGGAGAGGCGATGGGGATCAGATTGAGGGTGATGGGAAAGTCATACTCACTTTTCCTGTGCGGAAAAGGTCATGAAATCTCTTCCTGCATTGCAGCCAGGTTCTGCGGCTCATCGAGATGGAGTTGACCTCCTGGGCCACTTGCAGCCACACAGCTTTAGTCTGCTGGGGTGGCTTTTTTCTCCCTGAGGAAGGGAAGAGCACCTCCTTATTGGATCTTGCTCCCTGCACCAGAGCTTGGAGGGAGGGCTCATCGAAGCGTGGAGCACACTTTGGCCTACTGGTGGGCATAGTCGATCAATGAAGTGCTTACTACAATGGCCATAAATTTTGCAGTCTCCAGAAGAAGCAAGGCTGCTTCCAGGTCTTAAATGCAGCAGCATTGATTAAGTCATCGGAGACGACTTTCTGGATGAAAAGACTCATTGGGCCAGGGGTTCCCACACGCTGGAAATCAATTGCCCAATTCGGGGAAAATCGCACTTTTTCCCCACTTCACTTCTGAGTCGGGGTCCTGACACGAATGCCACCTGACACGCCCCAGCCCGCCCACAATGGCAAAATCCAGCCCAAAGAGTCTGCAAAGGGATATAGATAGACTAAGTGAGTGGGCAGTAAGGTGGCAGATGGAGTATAATGTAGGAAAATGTGAGGTTAATCACTTTGGTAGGAAGAATAGAAAAACAGAATATTTTTTAAATGGTGAGAAACTTTCAAATGTTGGTGTTCAGAGAGATTTGGGTGTCCTCGTGCAAGAAACACAGAAAGCTAGCATGCAGGTACAGCAAAGGCAAATGGCATGTTGGCCTTTATTGCAAGGGGGTTGGAGTATAAGAGTAAGGAAGGCTTGCTACAATTGTACAGGGCCTTTGCAAGACCACACCTGGAGTACTGTGCACAGTTTTGGTCTCCTTATCTAAGGAAGGATATACTTGCCTTGGAGGCGGTGCAACAAAGGTTCACTCGATTGATTCCTGGGATGAGAGGGCTGTCCTATGATGAGAGATTGTGTAGAATGGGCCTATACTCTTTGGAGTTTAGAAGAATGAGAGGTGATCTCATGGAAACATACAAGATTCTGAAGGGGATTGACAGGGTAGATGCTGAGAGGCTGTTTCCCCTGGCTGGAGTGTCTAGAACGAGGGGGCATAGTCTCAGGATAAGGGATGAGGAGGAATTTCTTCACTCAGAGGGTTGTGAATCTTTGGAATTCTCTACCCCAGAGGGCTGTGAATGCTGAGTCTTTGAGTATATTCAAGGCTGAGATAGATAATTTTTTGGACTCATGGGGAATCAAGGGATACGGAATGGGGCGGGAAAGTGGAGTTGAGGTCAATGATCAGCCATGATCTTATTGAATGGCGGAGCAGGCTCGAGGGGCTGTATGGCCTACTCCTGCTCTTATTTCTTATGTTCTTATAATGCAATAGCCCTACCCTGTCTATAGCAGGTGAGCAGGACCCACTGAGTACATCAACTATAATCACACTACAGGCACACACCAGTATGTCCTTAAAGTAAAGCACGTTTAGTCATTCTACCTAGTTGCACCTAGTTCAATCTGTGTGACTTGGCAAAAGAGAAAGAGAGAGAAGGAAGGAGATAGAGGGACGATGTAAAGAGGCAGATCAGATAAAGAGAGTAGCTATATAATGGTGGCTTGTCAATGAAATTCCTCCAGCACTGCGCTCCATCTACCTACTCTCTTATCCCTTCATAATACTTGGGCTCCCCCATTATCATGGTCCCATTATACCCAATAGGGATGCTTCCTGCTTGTTAAATGTTCCCACGTTCCTCAGGTTCTACCTGGAAACACCTAACTGGCCTTGTAATCTCCTTAATATGTTTAACCGTTCTTCTGATATTTAGTCCATTACACGAGGATCTGCACTATGGCTGTATTCACTTACAAAAAAAACATTGTGTATTCAAAAGAATTAAACAAATAATGCTAGTTAAATGTTCAATCAGTTCTGTCTGGCAGCTTTCTGAAGTCTCTGTGTTTTGACAGATCAAACGATCACAGTCTTGTCCTTCTGTATCCATGCCAGCTAATTTCTACCTTATTCGCTTTTTTTAGCTTGCGGTCAATTTGCAATCAATGACAGTTTAATCAAACCATCCTTTCAGGCTCCAGTGAGTAAGCTGAGCTTCTACCATCAGCTTTAAGTCCTACGGGAGCACAGATTTCGATAACTCATAATTACTGAGTTTATGTCAGGAAATCTCCCCATTCTTTTCCCCTTAAGCATATCACCTGATGCCCATGTTTGTATGGTAACTTGTTTCTCTTTTAGTAATGCTCCAAACTAAAAACAGATTTTATTTGGATTAAATGAAACTCAAATCCAAACATATGAAAAAACATGTTTTTATCTCAGATGTGGATGGCACTGCCAAGGTCATACTTATTGTTTATCCCTAGTTACCCTGAGAAAGTGGGCTTTCTCCTTGAACCCCTGCAGTCCCTGTGATAATGGTGCTCCCACGGTACTGTTAGGGAGGGAATACAAGAGGTCAGGAGATAGGCCATACATCACAGAGTACCCAGCCTCTGCCCTGCTCCTATAGCCACCTTGTTGATATGTCTAGTCCAGTTCAGCTTCTGACCAATGGTGCTCACACCCCCAAGATGTTGATGGTGGGGCACCCGGAGATGGAGATGCCATTGATGGTCGGGTGAGGTAGTTGAGCCTTTTCTTGTTGGAGATGGTCATTGCCTGGCATTTATGTGTCGCAAATGTCACCTGCTACTTATCAGTCCAAGTTTGGATGTTGTCCAGGTCCTGCTGTAGGTGGGCATGGGCTGCTTCATTATCAAGGAAGTTGTGAATGGTGCTGAACACAGTGAGCTTTTTAGGAAGCAGCTCCACTCCTGATCTTATGACAGAGGAAAAGGTCATTGGGGAAACAAGTGAAGATAGTTGGGCTGCAGATTCTTCCCTGAGGAACTCATGCAGAGAGGTCCTCAGGCTCCGATGATTGACCATTGGCAACCATAATGGCTCCAGCCACTGAAGGGCTTTCATAGAATCATAGAAGATAGGAGCAGGAGTAGGCCATTCGGCCCCTCTAGCCTGCTCCGCCATTCAATACGATCATGGCTGATCATCCAAATTCAGTACTCTGTCCCTGCTTTCTCCCATATCCCTTGATCCCTTTAGCCTTAAGAAATATATCCAACTCCTTCTTGAATCTATTTAATGAATTGGCCTCTACTGCCTTCTGTGGCAGAGAATTCCACAGGTTCACCACTCTCTGGGTGAAGAAATTCCTCCTTTCTGTCCTAAATGGCTTACCCCTTTCCCTTTGACCCCCCTCCCCCCTTGGAGTTGCTATCATGTAGAAACTAAAGTGAGAGAGTTTATTGTCAGTCACAGCCATGAGATAAAACCTGTAACATTTTCCTATTCCTCCACTGATTATTTTATATATAGAAAGATCAGAGGATATAAACTAAAGATTATAAATGTGAACGGGATCAGAGGATTACTTTACCAAAGAGCCACTGATTGCAATTCCCCTATATTTGAAAGAATAGTTCTTGAGAAAATGGAGATGGTCAAGACTAGATCTGTATGTGTTATTTTCGGTCGATTATGGGTGTGTCATTTCAGCATGAATTTTAAAATGTATTTTCAGTTTCCATCTGCAGTGCTTTTCAGTTCATTTAGCAACTCACCTGCAGAACAATGAGGAAAGGTAATGTTCTGAGACTGAATTGAGCCATGTTTATCACACTGGAACACCAGAGGATTCATTCCAATGCTGGGCTTAAGGAATGTAACAGGGATGAAGGGTTATCATAGATCTGATGTATACTATACTCAGTCAGGGAGTGCCTGAGCCTGAGTTGGGTACTGATGCGAACAAGTGTTCTAATCTCAGGCTTGACTTCCTTCCTTCACATTAAGAACCACAGAAACTCACCCTGAAATTGAAAAGCATTTCAACAGGGAATTATTTTTTATACTAACAAAATATTGAATAATATTAAGACGAATTATATAACACAAGATTGTGGCCCCAGTATTAACTCTGAGACACATTGGGAATGGGGAGGTCCAATGTCACGTGGGAAACCCGCCACCATCGACATCCTGGGGGTCACCATTGACCAGAAACTAAACTGGACCAGCCACATAAATACTGTGGCTACAAGACTAGGTCAGAGGCTGGGTATTCTGCAGCGAGCGACTCACCTCCTGACTCCCCAAAGCCTGTCCACCATCTACAAGGCACATGTCAGGAGTGTGATGGAATACACTCCACTTGCCTGGATGAGTGCAGCTCTAACAACACTCAAGAAGCTTCCAGGACAAAGCAGCCCGCTTGATTTGCACCCCATCCACCACCTTAAACATTCACTCCCTCCACCATCGGCGCACCATAGCTGCAGTGTGTAGTATCTACAAGATGCACTGCAAAAACTCACCAAGACTTTTTCAACAGCACCTCCCAAACCCGCGACCTCTTCCACCTAGAATGACAAGGGCAGCAGGCACATGGGAACACCACCACCTCCAAGTTCCCCTCCAAGTCAGACATCATCCTGACTTGGAAATATATCGCCGTTCCTTCATTGTCGCTGGGTCAAAATCCTGGAACTCCCTACCGAACAGCACTGTGGGAATACCTTCACCACACAGACTGCAGCGGTTCAAGAAGGCGGCTCACCACCACCTTCTCAAGGGCAATGAGGGATGGGCCAATAAATGCTGGTCTTGCCAGCGACGCCCACATCCCACAAATGAATAAAGAAAACAAAAAGTAAGTTCAGCACCTCATTATCATTTTACTTCCAGGTTTGACATCGATTGCGCGGCAATGGGTGTGATGGGAACACGCATGACGTGATCTCCTCTCCAGTATTTAAAAGCCGATCCAAAGATGGACTTTGCAGGAGTTTGGAGTTGGAAGCAACAGAGGAAGAACACTCAGTGTGGAATCAGTACGATCAAAGGCTGTGCCTCGCATTAATGACGTCTCGCTTGATGTGCTGCTTGGGGCTGTGAGGAACCGGAGAGAGGTACTCTTCCCCAGCAAAGGGAGGAGAAAACCTGCTGCTGACACAAAGAAGGTGTTGATGGATATGGGCCAGGAAGTCAGCAGCAGGAGCCTTGTGCCACACTCCTGGATTCAGAGCAGGAAGTGCTTTAATGACCTAACTAGGTCAAGAAAGGTGAGTACAGTTGCACATTCATCTACATCTTGCTGTGTGCATCACCCCACCCCCTCACTCTGCCTTTTCAAGCCTACTCCATTAGAGGACTCCTCACATCCACTGATCTTGCATGCGCACCCATCCTTCTCTCTCTATGTACTTCCTCACATTCCCATCTATCCATCCATCACCTCATCCATATCCAATTTTATGGCATGGTGGGCTGTTGAGTGGGAGATCCTAGATATGTCTCCGGCAGAGGCCTGGAAGGATCCAGATGCAAAAATGTTGATGGCACTGGTGACTTTGATAGCCACTGGTAATGCGTGGCTACCAGGTCCAGCAGGCAGCAGGTCTTCTTCTAATAGGCTGCAGATGTCTGCCACCACTTGACATGACAACCTGAGCCTCCTGAAGCAATGCTGTTCTGACATGTCAAGGAAATTCAGCCCCTGCCTGTACACCCTGCGTTGCGGGTAGTGCCTCCTGCGAGCTGCACCTCTCTCTGCTGTCCAGCTGCGGGTCTCTGAACAGCAGGATGCTGATGCTGCTGCTACTAGAGCTGGTCATATTGCTCCTCATCCGAGGTCCAATCTAAGGCAGTCAAGGCGCCACCCATCCTGATGTGATTCAGAAAACCTCCCAAGTGTAGAAAGTAAACTCTCAGCAAAAGTACTGTGAACAAACCCTTTCCCACTGGTAGGTAAGAAAGCAGCGGTGAGTACTGAGTATTTAGTGCAGTGTTTCCATGAGTTTTAATCAGCCCCCTCAATTGCTGTTGTGTTTTCGCCTTGCCTTCACTGGCGAGTTTCAGGAAGCCCGGGAAACTCGTGGATGAGCCGTTAAATTTGAAAGTCAGTTGAAATATCGCTCCAATTGAGTGTTGATAGGCAACCCGCCTCTCCCGTGTGGGTTGTGTGCAAGCAGCCTAATGTGCTCCACTTAATCGCGGAAGTCAGTGGGTTTGCTCCGGCTTCCCAACGCCCTTGCATTTTCCCCGGTTTTCACCCACCACCCGCACCCAAACACACATGCTCCTCAAGTTTAAAATTCCCCCCTGATTTTCAATCAGTGCTATTTTGGTAAAATTAGGATGAGCAGCCCTACAAAAGGAATCCAGTGTGGAATAAGGAGACCGTGTGGCCAATAATAGGGTCCAAGTGCCATGTGACCAGGTCCTGTGCACAAGTAGGCTGACCTCACCAGATAAAGGGAGGACAGCCAATCTACATAGCTTACTGGGGCCTAGGTGCATCTCTATTAACAAATCTGGAGCACAGGGCTCAATTGTAAGGTTACTAGCTGGCCCGTTACACACCAGGCATTTTTCATGGGGAGGGGGATCACTGGACGCCACATAAGGGACGGTGGCAAGGGGCAGGCAGGGGTCACCTGGACAATGTGCCAAGGTTGGAGACAAACAAAGGGCATGATGAGCGTCGTAGGCCTCAGATCTCTGTGCAAACGTAATTAATGCCCATTCAAAATTAAATATTATTCTGCTTCTGTTTTTTTTTCATTTTGTGTTTGCTTATTCCAATAATCTATCTGTAACATATTAAATATTTTATGTTCTTTCACACTTCCTGTCAACTTTTTGCACATTTATAATGGAACCTACCCATGTAACTTTAGGACACTGTATTTACACCCTCCTGCATGTTTACAGAAGCAGTTTGAATTATAAATATAGGATTTGTGATTTCTAATGTAAATACAAAAAGAGAACAAAATGTACAACAATAACAACTTACATTTATATAGCGCCTTTAACGTAATAAAACATCCCAAGGCACTTCACAGGAGCGTTATCAAAAAACAAAATTTGACACCGAGCCATATAAGGAGATGTTAGGGCAAATGACCAAAAGCTTGGTCAAAGAGGTAGGTTTTAAGGAGCGTCTTAAAGGATGAAAGAGAAGTGGAGAGGCGGAGAGATTTAGGGAGGGAATTCCAGAGCTTAGGACCTAGGCAGCTGCAGGCACGGCCACCTATGGTGGAGCAATTAAAATGGAGGATGTTCAAGATGCCAGAATTGCCGGAGCGCAGAAATCTCAGGGGATTATAGGGCTGGAGAAGATGACAGAGATAGGGAGGGACGAGGCCATAGAGGGATTTGAAAACAAGGATGAGAATTTTGAAATCGAGGCGTTGCTTAACTGGGAACCAATGTAGGACAGCGAGCACAGGGGAGATGGATGAGCGGACTTGGTGTGAGTTAGGACACGGGCGGCAGAGTTTTGGATGACCTCAAATTTATTGAGGGTAGAACTAGGGAGGCCGGCCAGGAGTGCATTGGAATAGTCAAGTCTAGAGGTAACAAAGTAAAAAATGCAACTATAAGGTGGCCACCGAATTAGAACTTGGTGCCCTGGTCTGATTATCCCCCTCCTTGTAACTCCATCTCACTTGAAGACTAACTTGGTCTTGACTGTCCACGTAATGCCACAGGACAATCGACTAGCACCTATCGCTTTGAATGTCTGGTCACATTGATTCAAATTCAGGTGTGTTTCTAAAGCCAAGAAATGGTTGTTTGTCACATTAGCATGTGAATCCTTAAAATGTTCGCTGATCACTGCTTTGTCTGTTATTTTTAGAAGCGTTGCTGTGTTAAAATAGGAGATAACGGAACATTATAAAACTCTTTAATCGTCCATAAACCAGCAGTAATCTTTAGCCTTTTATTACTCCTGAGGGGCAAAACAAATTAGAAGAGTTCTGATCATTAATCGCAGAACTTAGTAACTCTTGTGAAATTACACCAAATTAAACATCTGCTTTTAATAATTTCACTGTAAATAGATTCAATTATATTTCAACACTAAAAATAAAACACTTTAAAATAATGGCCTAATTTTTTGATTTAGAACCCAGCTGCTAAGGGAAAAAAATGAAAGAAAGAAAGAAAGACTTGCATTTCTATGGCACCTTTCATGACCACCAGACGTCTCAAAGTGCTTTACAGCCAATAAAGTACTTTTGAAGTGGAGTCACTGTTGTAATGTGGGAAATGCGGCAGCCAATTTGCGCACAGCACGCTCCCACAAACAGCAATGTGAAAATGCCCAGATAATCTGTTTTTTTTGTTATGTTGGTTGAAGGAGAAATATTGGCCAGGACACCAGGGATAACTCCCCTGCTCTTCTTCGAAATAGTGCCATGGGATCTTTTACGTCCACCTGAAAGGCGGCACCTCCGACAGTGCAGCACTCATGGTGCAATCTAACGATTTTGCTCTAAATTCCTGACTCTGACAATGCTTGCCCTTGCTCTCGCCCTCGCCCTCGCCCTCGCCCTCGCCCAGCTGTGAGACTGCTGCTGCCAGTCCTAGGAAGGTTCTGTTCTCACCTCTGTTTTCCATTACTGCTGTCTGCATTTCCAAATGTGATTGTTCTGAACTTGTTCCTGATTAATATCAAAATCAGACAATTGCTCTCACACAATTGTTCAAACAGCTGCCTCAAATAGTCCAAGGATAGATCATACCAGGATTTGTTTTGGGCGACAACCTCTCTAGGAATTGGGTTGAAACTGACCAAACTCATTTGACATAGGGATCCTCAAAACCAGCAGAGTGAGGATGCCTTCAACCCATAAGACTGACCTGCACCTCAACCCTCAGCGCACAGAAGTGAACAGATAAACCACCGTGTCACTAAGTTCCCACTGGTATTTCCTATAGACATTCCCATTGACCACATCTATTAACGTAACATTTTTGAAAAGATCAAATTGCTCCTATCTTTAAAACTTCAGATAAAATAAACTCTTGGTGTGCTGCTTTTGTTGTTCTTTTTCCTTCTCTAAGTGATATTTGCTCCTTAAAGAAATACATTTTGCCCTATGGTTTTCAACCACTAATAATAATTATTTACAGCTAACGATCTCTTGTGATTTATATTTCAAAGAGGAAGAACCCAGGGCTCAGTCCTTGGGCTCAGTCTTAGAGTTCATGGTTGGTTGTGGTAGAGTTTGCACAACTCCCTGGCTGTCAGCTTTCATGACTACAGCTTTCATTGGATGGACTTTGACAGGCCATATGGATGTCAGCGAAAGAACTGACAGAATGAATGGTTTGGAACGGAGTTATGGTGTAAATAAGAGGTGATGTATTGATTCAATCTGCTCACCTGCTCTCTGAGACTGCTCTGCAGGCTCATCTGAGCAACGTGGGAATTTAACCCCAGACTGAAGGAAGGCTTGGGCTGGCCTAGATTGAATCAGTAAGATAGTTAAATAGAGACTGGGTGGATCACTGCAAAAGATCCATCCAAGTGTAGACTGATATTCTTTCATTCCAAATTGGACGACTCCTTTCAATTCCATCAAATCCTTATGCCGTTGATCAAACTATCCCTTTCATAAATAAGTGAGGAGGGGAGCATCTACATAATCTAAAGGTTACATAGGTGGTTTATACTTCTGTTCGTTTCTTCCTAGAGACACAGATTGTAAGATCTTGGCGCAGTATCCTGAAGATGGTCCTTCTCTAGTGCAATAAAAACAGAAATATTGGCCAGGACACCGGGGATAACTCCCCATGCTCTTCTTCGAAATAGTGCCATGGGATCTGAGAGAGTAACAGAGTTAACATTTCAGGTCGATGACCTTTCGTCAGAACAGGAAAAATTAGAGATGTTACAGATTTTAAGCAAGTGCAGGGGCAGGGAAAAAGGGGAGGGGAGGAAAGAACAAAAGGGAAGGTCTGTGATAGGGTGGAAGGCAGGAGTGTTTAAATGACCAAAGGTATGATAGTACAAAGCAAAAGGAGATGGTAATGGGACAAGTAAAGAAACAAAACATGAGTCTAGAAGAGGTGTAAATGGGGATGGCAGAATCATCAACAGCTGCCAATTGAAAATATAGGGGCAGAGGTTATGGTCTGAAATTGTTGAACTCGATGTTGAGTCCAGAAGGCTGCAAAGTGCCTAAACGAAATATGAGGTGCTGTTCCTCGAGCTTACGCTGAGCTTCATTGGAACAGTGTAAGAGGCCGAGGACGGAGAGGTCAGAGTGGGAGTGGAGCGGAGAATAAAAGTGACAGGCGACCGGAACCTCAGGGTCACGCTTATGGACTGAACGGAGGTGTTCCGCAAAGCGGTCACCCAATCTACATTTGGTCTCCCAATGTTGTGAGCAGCGAATACAGTAAACTAAATTGCAAGAAGTACAAGTAAATCGCTGTTTCACATGGAAGGAGTGTTTGGGGCCCTGGACAGTGGGAAGGGAGGAGGTAAAAAGGCAGGTGTTGCATCTCCTGCACCTACTCAGGATAGTGCCGTGGGAAGGGGAGGGGGTGTTGGTGGTGATTGAGGAGTGGACCAGGGTGTCACGGAGGGAGCGGTCCCTTCGGAATGCTGAAAGGGGAGGTGAGGGGAAGATGTGTTTGGTGGTGGGATCAGGTTGGAGGTGGCAGAAATGGCGGAGGATGAGCCGTTGAATGTCCAGTTCTGACGAAGGGTCATCGACCTGAAACGTTACCTCTGTTTCTCTCTCCACAGATGCTGCCTGACCTGCTGAGTATTTCCAGCATTTTCTGTTTTTATTTCAGATTTCCAGCATCTGCAGTATTTTGCTTCTCTAGTGCAAATTGGCCTAGGAATCTCAACTACAAACTGTAGTGTTCTGTGACACATTGACGAGAGAATCAAAACTCAATGCAGAATGTATATTGTACCAGTAAGGGGTTTCCCTACAGTTACAGGTTCCTTGAGGATGTTCAAGGCTCCTGTCAGTGACTTTCTTAAAGTGCTTCACCAGCCATGCTCTGTTTGATTGTATGAACAAAACATTGTTCAATCAGACAGTTTAAAATAAAATATTTAAAATCCTATTGCATTGCAGATCTTGTATAAATTGATGTAAAGAAATGTCTGTTGAATCAGAAACTCTCTCAATGGATGTCTATATTTGACTGATTTGTAGAAACTGTTACAAATATCTGGCAAAGATGGTATGCAGACTAGTTTAAATGAGTATTTCAGTCCACCACTGATAACAGATATTAGGGCGCCAAATAGCACCTGACAAAGGGGCAATACGCCCAGGGAAATTGGGCACTATTCCTATCCACATTCTGAGCCTGAAGAGCTGAAAAGTGACAGGCTGTTCTTGGCAAGAGAAGCCTTTATTTCTGGCTTCTTGAATTAAAATGTTTTTTCTGCTTTAGAAATTGCTGCAGAATGCTGTAACTCCTCTTCACACCTTGTTCGACATTGTGTTCAGTACAGTGTCTTCCTCCTCTTTTGCAAAATGGATTATTTGGATGCAGTCAAGGAGGAACAACCACAACCCCCTTGACAGCTGCTGAAGACATTTGCCTGGCCCTGTCCAGAGGCACCACGAACTGACTGACTGCCAAAGGCCAAGAATCCTTCTTCCACCTTCCATAAAATAGCTCCATCCTACAATCAATAAGAAGAGAATCCTCCCAGTCAAACCTGCAATCTCCTTCTAATCCCAATCCCTCCGTGTTCACGCCCACACATGTTTTTACTGTTCATCTTTAATAATAAAAAAGCTCAAAAAGATCAGTGCTCAAGTTCCAAGAGATTTATTGCAATATGATGTGTCTGTGACTATCCCCAAGGTGATTCCTCCTTACATACATTCCATGTTGGTGTTTGGGGTGCACGGCTATCTATCTGTTGAAGTCAATCGAAAGAAAAATCGGGAAAGATGTAAAATGGGCTGCCAATTTGCTATCACCCGTTTTACACTTTTGCACAAAGTCAAGATCTACCCCAACTTTGAACAGCAATCACCACCTTCAAATCATTTAACAGTCAAATTATTAGAATTGATCCATTCATCTAAAAGGGACAAAACAAATTCGAGAAAATTGCTTTCTACATGATTACTGTCAATTGTGACTATATTTAGCACAACCTCGTCAATAAGCCACAGTGCTACAGTCAGGTTACATGGCAGACACTAATCCAACACTTGGCGAGACTCAGAAAACGTGTGTCCCTCCCTTATGATCTGACATTGGGTACTGATATTTTACAAACCTCCACACAAGCATGACTTCAGTCCCCCAGAGTGATCTGATCCCAGTTCCACTCAGTGATCTGATCTCAGTCCCTTAAAGTGATCTGCTCTCAATCCCTCGGTAATCTGATCTCAGTCCCCCTCAGTGATCTGATCTCAGTCCCCCTCAGTGAGGTGATCTCAGTCCCCCTCAGTGATCTGATCTCAGTCCCCCTCAGTGATCTGATCTCAGTCCCTCTCAGTGACCTGTTCTCAGTCCCCTCAGTGATCTGATCTCAGTCCCCTCAGTGACCTGATCTCAGTTTCCCTCAGTGACCTGATCTCAGTCCCCTCAGTGACCTGGTCTCAGTCCCCCTCAGTGACCTGATCTCAGTCCCCCTCAGTGACCTGATCTCAGTCCCCTCAGTGACCTGATCTCAGTCCCCTCAGTGACCTGATCTCAGTTTCCCTCAGTGACCTGATCTCAGTTTCCCTCAGTGACCTGATCTCAGTTTCCCTCAGTGAGGAGATCTCAGTCCCCTCAGTGACCTGATCTCAGTCCCTCTCAGTAACCTGATCTCAGTTTCCCTCAGTGACCTGATCTCAGTCCCCTCAGTGACCTGGTCTCAGTCCCCCTCAGTGACCTGATCTCAGTCCCCCTCAGTGACCTGATCTCAGTCCCCTCAGTGACCTGATCTCAGTCCCCTCAGTGACCTGATCTCAGTTTCCCTCAGTGACCTGATCTCAGTTTCCCTCAGTGACCTGATCTCAGTTTCCCTCAGTGAGGAGATCTCAGTCCCCTCAGTGACCTGATCTCAGTCCCTCTCAGTGACCTGATCTCAGTCCCCTCAGTGACCTGATCTCAGTTTCCCTCAGTGAGGTGATCTCAGTCCCCTCAGTGACCTGATCTCAGTCCCCTCAGTGACCTGATCTCAGTCCCCTCAGTGACCTGATCTCAGTTTCCCTCAGTGACCTGATCTCAGTTTCCCTCAGTGAGGAGATCTCAGTCCCCTCAGTGACCTGATCTCAGTCCCTCTCAGTGATCTGATCTCAGTCCCCCTCAGTGACCTGATCTCAGTCCCCTCAGTGACCTGATCTCAGTTTCCCTCAGTGACCTGATCTCAGTCCCCTCAGTGGCCTGATCTCAATTTCCCTCAATGACCTGATCTCAGTCCCTCTCAGTGATCTGATCTCAGTCCCCCTCAGTGACCTGATCTCAGTTTTCTTCAGTGACCTGATCGCAATTCCACTCAACAATCTGGCCTTGGCCACTCTGATGGTGAAGTCAGAGCAAAAGAACCTTCACTGAGACCCAGCATTTTAAGAAAAGCATCTCAGATGATCTAGAAACCTGACCAGAGTGCAACATGACCAAGCCAAGACAGGAAGGAGTAGGGGTTTAACTGGGAGCGGGTTTTGAGCAGGAGGAGGTGGGGGTTCGGGAGGGTTTTGTGGTTAGGGGGGAGCCTGGGGCAGTAGATGTCCAGATATTCCTTGTAGGGTTCAGAGGAGCATTCCTTCTCCACCTGCTCCCACAGCGATAAAATTAAAACTTACCTTTTGGGGCCTTTACTTCTTCCCCCAGGGTTTCACTGAGGGAAGGGATGGGGGCAGCTGCAGAGGGACAACATAAGACCCCCATTTGCAAGTATTAATTGGGGCCCCGCCTGAGTCAGACAGGTGCCTTGGCCGCCTTAAGAATGGGCCCATTTTAAGCGGCGGTGAGCGGTGATGGATTGGGAATGAGTGGGAGGAGATTTTAACTGCGCACCCCTTCCTCCCTCCTTCCTGTTCCTGCTGGGTGTGTTGGGTTAAAATTGCCCCCATGGGGTTTCAGTTAACATAGAAAGGAAGGAGTCGGTGGGGAAAGTATTGCTGAAGCTAGAGACTATATGATAATCGGAGCTGAGAAATAAGACTCCCCACAAGGGGGCGGTTAGTGTCATATATGGGAGGTAATTATACAGGGCTCAAACCTCAGCACAGAGCCACGCTAGCAACAAGTGGGGGTTGGAGAATCAGATATACAGTATTATAGCCCTATCTACGCTCACATCTAGTAAGCCTCTGTGACAACTTTCTGAAATGACCTCTCGCTGCTTCTCGTCATCTAAAGTAGGACTTCCTTATTGCCTTTTTTTCATCTCCAAATTTTCCTGCCATTCTCTCCCCTCGTACTAGAGTACAGCTCCCGAAATGCAATACTCCACGATATCTCTTCCAAGTGGCCACTCTTTATGTGTGAGTGTGAACAGTGAGCATTGACAGGCTTTTCAACCAAGGGAGTGACCATCACATGGTTGCCATTTGCCTGCCTTCACCCAATGTCTACACATGAATATTTTCCAACAGTGGGAAAGTTACTGGAGGTCTAATCGGTTTCTGCCCCCCTCTCCACTTTGGCAGGTGACCACAAGGCCAACTATGGAATCCCACTGCTGCCTCGGTTAATATTGTCCAATTCAACAGATTCATCTTCATTCAATACCCAATATCCAGGTAACTTTGTCAAAAACGGCCAGTCATTGAATACAAAAACAAGGAAGTCATGCTAAACCTTTACAAACCACTGGTTAGGCCTCAGCTGGAGTATTGTGTACAACTGTGTACAACTACACTTTAGGAACGATGTCAAGGCCTTGGCGAGGTTACAGAGAAGATTTACCAGGATGATACCAGGGATGAGAGTTATGTGGAGAGATTGGAGAAGCTGCAATTGTTCTCCTTGGAGTAGAAAAGGGTAAGGGGAAACCTAATAGAGCTATTCAAAATTATGAGGGGTTTCAATAGAGCAAGCAGGGAGAAACTGTTTTATACTGTTGTTTCAGATTTACAGCATCTGCTCGCAGAGGGAAGAGGAAGACACAGAAGAGGAAGAAGCTGAAGAGGAGGAAGCAGAAGGAAGGATGTAACCCAGACAGCCTCTTTCTGATCGGGATATCCGGGATGGGATTATCCACCTGTGGTACCAGTGACCACAACCCCAATTCTCCTTTCCATATTTGTCCCACACCTTACCTCCCCTCTGTTACTGACCATCACAGCGTCCTCTTGGTCACATTGCTGAAATAAAAGCCACCACAAAGCAAACATTCAAATCATAATTTATACATCTATCCATCCAATATGACATCAAGAAATCAACTCATCACCCTTATGCATTCTCTTAGTAACTGTCTTGTGTGTGCCTTTGCCTATCCTACTGATGTCACGCAGTGCTACCCCAGTGGCTGCAGCATGGCTGGTGGAAGGCTGCTGACTTTCAGTGGAGGACACTGCAAATAGCCTTGCGGGTCGACCTTGGGGTGCTCGTGGCTGGGAGTATGAAATTGAGTGATGGTGTTTCTTCTTCTTCTTCATCATCATCTTCTTCTTCACTCTCCTCTCCCTCTTCTTGGTCAACTACTGGCTGGGCAGGCTGCATTTCTGGGTGTGTGAAATGAGGAAGGCACAAGGGTGGAGTTGTGGTGATGGGAGGGCGAGAAAGCAAGAGGTGCATGCCAGAAGGAGGATAACGTATGAGGATACCAACATCTTTTATTTTTTCAGCCCTGCCGCTGGCCAAGGGCTCAGCCATGCCCCTGCCAAGAATGGCCTGCACCGTCTCCTCCAAGGGGGTGAGGTGAGGCTGGAAATGAGAGATGTGCCTCGTGACTAGTGCAGATTGTTGGTAGGTGAGTGATTGGGGGAGGGGTCGTGCATTGAGCAGTGTGTGAGGCTAGTGGTGCAGTTGGTAAGAGACGGCTTTTGAAGATGCATTCACTGACCTTGACCAGTGGCCTGAGGTCATGAAGCTTCTTTGGGCACTGGAGCCAGGTGGTGGGGGTGACACTGCTGGCAGTGATGGCCTTGGTGATGTAGTCCCACATTGTTCTTTCTGGAGGGCACCTGGCCCCTGTGGGTGGTGGACCTCTCTTGCAGTGTTGACCCCCTGCACAAAGCTGGAGTGCTGCGTGCGAGACACTGGGTGCCCCTTCCCTGACTTGCTGAGCCATTTGTGTTGGGGCTGAAGCAGTTTTCCCATTTTTTGTGGCTCGGAAGGAAATTTAGCTTTAAGAGCTGAATAATCATATTTGGGACTTCTTTTTAATGTTAGATTTTTTTTGACAGGCAGTAAGGGCTGAAAACTGCATTGTTTTCACTGCATTTGAATTTCTATTAGTTCTGAGTGCATGGCCCCTTTAATTCATAGCCCTTTTAATTGCCCACAATTCCTTGTGAGCTCCACAGCCTCGCTCCTATAGGCTGTGAAGCTCGAACGCTACTTCAGGACAGGAACTTCGCCTCGGAGGTCTCCACTATCGCCACCAGGAGGGCGTTGCATGGAAGGTTAGGGCTGTGCCACCAATCTCCAGCCCCCCAGACCAATTTATTCTCTTTAGCGTTGCGGCCATTTTCAGCGGCCGTTAACTTTTGTGGCCAACACGAATTTCCAGCCCCAAGGTTCTATGATTTTGTTTATCTTTTCCTTCTCTCCCATTATGCTTTTGCTGTCTTGCGCTCCTTCAATATGTGATTAATAATCGGTGACTACAGGACACGGAATCAGTCTCGATCTCTTACCGACTTCAAATCCACATTCCCATCGCAATATTTTATGCTAAAATGAGCATGAAACATTGAATGAAAACAATCTTCATCGAAATCAGGAGTTAAATATTTGTCCAAAGTATGTCCCCCTTCCCCAAACAGCTTTCAAATTAATTAGCATTTAACTTGTTTGCTTTGAAATGGAGGTTCCCCATGGCCGCTTAGCCCTGTCCGTATTATCGCAGAGCGCACAAGCCATACTATTTATTCATTAGTCCTGAATCTTTGTCCTGCATCCAAAAATGTGCGGGTTAGGTTGATTTCGCTATGATAAATTGACCCTTAGTGTTAGGGGGGGATTAAATATGTGGGGTTATGGGGATAGGATGGGATATGTTAGGGGGAATTAAATACGTGGGGTTACGGAGGTCGGGTGGGATATGTGTACTGTGGGGATTAAAGCAGGGACAGGGTACTGGATTTGAATGATCAGCCATGATCGTATTGAATGGTGGAGCAGGCTCGACGGGCCGAATGGCCTACTCCTGCTCCTAGATTCTATGTTTCTATGTTTCTATGTTTCTATCCGACACTGGTGGCCGACAGACTGGAAACTGCAGAGTTACGCTGCTACAAAGTGAACACTTTCAACTGACAAAAAGAAAAAAGAAAGACTTGCATTTATATGGCGCCTTTCATGACCTCAGCGCGTCCCAAAGCGCTTTGCAGCCGATGAAGTACTTTTTGAAGTCCAGTCACTGATGTAATGTGGGAAACGCGGCAGCCAATTTGCACACAGCAAGGTCTGGCAAACCGCAATGTGATAATGACCAGATAATCTGTTTTAGTGATGTGGGTTGTGGGCTAAATATTGGCCAGGACACATAGAACATAGAACATAGAAAAATAGGAGCAGGAGTCAGGCCATTCGGCCCTTCGAGCCTGCTCCGCCATTCAATATGATCATGGCTGATCCTCTATCTCAATACCATATTCCCGCTCTCTCCCCATACCCCTTGACGCCTTTTGCGTCTAGAAATTTATCTATCTCCTTCTTAAATATATTCAGTGACTTGGCCTCCACAGCCTTCTGTGGTCGAGAATTCCACAGGTTCACCACCCTCTGAGTGAAGAAATTTCTCCTCATCTCAGTCCTAAATGTCCTACCCCGTATCCTGAGACTGTGACCCCTCGTTCTAGAGCCCCCAGCCAGGGGAAACATCCTCCCTGCATCCAGTCTGTCTAGCCCTGTCAGAATTTTATACGTTTCAATGAGATCCCCTCTCATTCTTCTAAACTCTAGTGAATACAGGCCTAGTCGGCCCATCTCTCCTCATACGACAGTCCTGCCATCCCAGGAATCAGTCTGGTGAACCTTTGCTGCACTCCCTCTATGGCAAGTATATCCTTTCTTAGGTAGGAGACCAAAACTGCACACAGTACTCCAGGTGTGGTCTCACCATGGCCCTGTATAACTGTAGGAGAACTCTCCTGCTCTTCTTCGAATAGTGCCATGGGATCTTTTACGTCCACCTGAGAGAGCAGACGGGGCTTCAGTTTGACATCTCATCCAAAAGATGGCACCTCTGATAGTGCAGCACTCCCTCAGCCCTGCACTGGAGTGTCAGCCTCTAGTGTCTGGAGTGGGACTCAATGGTCTCGATATTAACCCCGGCCCCCAGCCCCACAACGAGCGAGGGTGGGTCATGGCCGTGGGCGGGTAAAAAAATGTAAAATTGGCAAATGTGTCCCCAGCCCGCCGTATATGCGCCTGCTGCCATTTTTACGTGTGGGTTCCATGTGTCCCGTCGTGGAGAGGCGGGTCATTTCTTTATCATATTTAAGTCAGGTTCCCATGGTGCAGTTGGGAGTCTGATTTAAATTTAACAGCTGCCGGCTGGGTTTCCCAGCACTTGGGAAACCTGGCAGCAAAATGATGGCAAGAGCTGCCGGCTCCAGCAGGTAAATGCTTTTTACTGCACTTCTTGAGGGCCAGAAGGAGTAGAGTGCTTTCTCCAGCCGCTCGAGGAAGCCTTCGGCCTCCTTCTGCCGATTGTGGCCTCCCCTCGAAGTCACATTCGGCGACTCCTCCCCACCCCCCCCACCCCCAAGCCCTGATCTCGAGCCTCCTGCTAGGCTCTAATCTCCCCCTCCCTCCCTCCCAATTGCTGGGCTCTGACCCCCCTCCCTCCACCAAGCTCCAATCCCGAGCCCCAATTGCCAGGGAACGACTGCAAGGGTCCCCGGCCGAGGCCTCCTGCCGTTGGTTTCCCCCCCCCGGCAGCCGGCCAGCCTGTCAACCTGGTCGGTTGCCATGCGAGAAACGGAAGAAGAAAATGATAACAAGGGCTTGCCATCGATATCAGCAGGACCTCCACGTCCCCAGGCTTTCTGGGTTTTACGCCCCCCCCCCGCACCCTCACCGCCTCCCCATAAATTTCAGGGCCAATATGTCACACAAGCGAGCAAACTGCTTCTGAAAAATGATTTGTTTGAGGAGCTGTTAATTTTAGTGAGTGGTGTTGGGTTTAAAAAAAGGTTTACGCCAAAATGTGAAAAAGTTGACAGTATTGTAATTTACTGACATCCGATCCTCCTGGCTCCTCCTGATGCCCATCTTGGCAATTAAATTCAGCGACATAATGCTGTAGTGTGAATTTTTGTGCAATATTGTGCAAGAATGCCTTTAAATAGATTGGGTCAATAAGGGAAAAGCCACCTAATAGAAATTTAAAAGTGCTGTCCTTGTGTGCATGACCAACATAACCGCAGGAGTTTTATAAAGAAAGATAGTCTTGCATTTAGAAAGCGCCTTTCATGACCACCAGACGTCCCAAAGTACTTTACAGCCAATGAAGTACTTTTTTGAAGTGTAGTCACTGTTGTAATGTAGGAAACGCGTCCCCCAATTTGTGCACAGCAAGCTCCCAAAAACAGCAATGTGATAATGGCCAGATAATCTGTTTTTTAAGTGATAAATATTGGCCAGGACACCGGGGATAACTCCCCTGCTCTTCTTCGAAATAGTGCCATGGGATCTTTTCCGTCCACCTGAGAGAGCAGACGGGGCTTCGGTTTAACATCTCATCCGAAAGACGGCACCTCCGACAGTGCAGCACTCCCTCAGCACTGCACTGCAATGTCAGCCTAGATTTTTGTGCTCAAGTCTCTGGGGTGGGACTCTGAACCCACAACCTTCTGACTCAGAGGCGAGGGTGCTACCAACTGAGCCACAGCTGACACTCGCTAAGGAGCTGTTAGTTCAGGTACTCTAAATTCAGAATGTTGTTTATTTCAGTAGATTAATTAAATTTTACTCGTACCTTCATTAGTAGAAATTCACATGAGCTTTTCATAAATTATCCAACAAAAAGTAGACTACCACGCACCAATTAAACATTAGGGTATTCCGCAAAAATTAAAACTTTACAGAGGGAAATACAGATTCTTTTACATGACCGAAACTTTAGCATTGTTTTGGCATTGCCTGCTAATTGATTGGAACTGACAGTTAATACTTGGCTGGAGGAGAGTGAAAGCAATTTCAAAGGTTCCTTGAATTCAGTCTGTGAGCTTCAACTTATCTTGTTCGAACACCAGAGTTAGGCTGTTGACTAATACTGCTATAGATTCATGCACATTGACTTGCGTTGTCCAACACTCCAGGGGTTAACATTCTTGGCGGGCTTTAGTCGTATTCTACATCAGTAAATAACACATCTCTCTGAAGACAGCCACAAGTCAATCAGTTATGGATTTCTCTCTCCCCATGCTGAATGTCACCTGAATGTCAAACTGAAAGTCCCCCGTAACTGCCATCTTCTAATAGCATAGCATTAATCTGATCCATATCATGAATTTTACATTTTACACCATTATAAAAAATGAATTTGCACTCAAATATCACACAGCATAATAGAGATAAGAGTTCAATCTTACATCAAAGCTAGTACAGTGATCTTTTTCAACCACCTCCTCGCCACTCACTTCCCTTTAATTTTAGTGATCATTAAAGTCAGGATTAGCAGTCTGGATCTCTCTCTCTGTGCACTTGGTGTACTAAAGCCCCTCCAGATCACCAACAGCGGAGATACACGACACTGTTAGACACTGGGCCATCCTTGGCATCAACAAATTCCTACTTTCAGATGAGCATTCTCTGCTGCCTACACATTTAACCTTTAACCTGTCTTACAGGGACTGCAGAATTACTTCTGTCTCTGAGGCCATCAGTAACTCTTTCTCCATTCATGAACACTGACAGCCACCATTGAGAGGTGAGAAGGAATTCAACACTGACCACCGCTGGAAACGGCATGTACCATTATGTATCATTGCAGGGGGAGAATTGCACTGGTCATTACATATCGTGAGAATGGAAAGGCAAGATCATAGAATCACAGAATCATACAGCATAGAAGGAGGTCATTTGGCCCATCGTGCCTGGACTTTCTCTTTGAAAGAGCTATCCAATTTGTCCCACTCCCCTGCTCTTTCCCCATAACCCTGCAAATGTTTCCTTTTCAAGTATTTATCCAATTCCCTTTTGAGAGTTATTATTGAATCTGCTTTCTTTCAGGCAGTGCATTCATTCCACATCATAACGACTCGCTGCGCAAAATAGATTCGCCTCATTTCCCCCCGGTTCTTTTGGCAATTATTTTAAATCTATGTCCTCTGGTTACGGATCCTCCTGCCAGTAGAAACAGTCTCTCCCTATTTATTCTTCATGATTTTGAACACCTCCATTACATCTTCACTTAACCTTCTCTGCTCTAAGGAGAATAACCCCAGTTTCTCTAGTCTCTCCACATAACTGACGTCCCTCATCCCTGATGGGTATGACATCTTAATGGTCATGGGACTGGACTACCAACCCAGAGGTCATGAGTTCAAATCCCACAAATTCAAGTTGTGAAACTTGTGGGTTGTGAACAGTGACCATGAAAGCTGCTGTTTTGTCACAAAAACCGAAATGATTCATTAATGTCCTTCAGGGAAAGGAGTCTGTCACCTCCACCTGGTCTGCAGGTCCCACACTATGTGGTTGACTTTTAATACACTTAAGGCAACTAAAGATGGGTGAAAAATACAACCTGCATCCCAAGACTAAATTTTTTTTAAAATCAAAAGGAGCATGTTTACGATTTGACCATTGAACTTTGATATGATACCCCTACCAAACAAATACCCACCACCTCACTATCGAGGCACTCACCTGGGGCATGGCTGCTGACACCCTCCTGGGGCATGGCGGCTACACCCACCTGGGAATGGCAGCTACACCCACCTGGGGCATGGCCGCTACACCCACCTGGAGCATGACTGCTACACCCACCTGGGGCATGGCTCCTCTTTATAAAACCGACACTTATTCAGTTCTTGCGAATGAAAATACCTGTTTTCTTAAAAGCACGTTAAAACACTCTTTACATGCAGCACTTTCATATAATGAATATTATACAGTATTATAATTTAGGTGGGGGATGCGTGATTACTAATCGATTTGCAAAGGAGTCCTTCAACAAAAAAAAAGTTGAAAACTACTGGTGTAGGTGGTAAAGTGACTGTTACGTACAGGTTGTCCGGATCCTGACCTGTGATGAGGTATCTCCTATGGAGTGAGCGCCATTGGTCCACTGCCTGCAGCTTTCCTGTGAGCCTCTTCATGATGTGTGAACGACTCAGAGCATTTACCCTGCAGTACAATTACCGGCACATCACATTGCCCTCTGCGAGCTTAATCTAGTGATTTAGTGCCAAAATAACGAATCATCAACTGAAACAACTACTAAGGGATGGATATGGCTAAAATAAGCATTCTAATGATTTTCCTGGATGCTCTATGCATTACAGACACATTTCAAGTAGAGCTTCGGGCCTCCCACTCTACAAGAAATGTGCCTCTATTAAACAATCTGCCACATAATCTCCCACATATGCAACGACCATGATTTATACACCTATTATAAGTTATTAATATTGACTATGATGTCATCCGTAGGTTTTTAGGATATTTAATCTTTGATCATTTTAAATTAACTGCTATCATATTCTAACTTAAAAGGACAGTTACAAATATGAGATAAGTGCAAATGGAATTCTAAAGAAGCGCTTCAGTGATTTCACTGGGACAAGACACGTACGTTTCTAAATGCGTTTAGCAACACAGTGAGATAGCGGGTAAAGGCGCAGCGAGTTTACAGGACACACAGGGGCAGATTTTGGTCTGAGCCTGTTATCGGGAGGCCTGAGGAGCGATGGAAATGGGCCCTCGAGTCTGTCAGCATACAAGACGCGAGCGGAGAGATCGATCTCGGGCCGCCTGCCTCGCCAGCAGCAACACTCAGGTAGGTCCCGGTCTTCATGGTCTACATTTCACAAGAGAGCCTGCCACTGAGTTATTCCAGCTCCTTCAGGGTGACTTCTAGACAAGGCTCACCACAGGAGCCGCTCTGCCTCTGGCTGTGAAGGTAACCACAAGGTAACCACAACTTGATGCTACTCGACCCTTCCAAGAATTGATGTTTTCCTAGTTTTTGCTGTGCACAGACCTTTGATACATTTTGATGATATGATAAAGCATCATATAAACAGAAATATTTCCCATATTTATTAAAGCTGTACCTGCTTCTTCCATTGTGACAGACTAATTTGAAATAGGCTTGTGGACTTGCCCAGTGCTTCCGGGACAAAAAATTATGAAATTGATGTAAGAAAACTACTAGGCACTTGGTCTAAGCGTTAAACAAAGCTTTAATCAACTGTTTTTCAACATGGAGATCTAGTTGTGTCCTTCACTAGTTCCTGTTGAGGAATGTCCTGAGCAAGCTGGGCCCAGGCCCGAGTATTTCTACTCTCCCTGGACAGCGCCACCAGCAGGCCGCCCAGTATTACTTCATACATGAATGACAAGATTCATGTCAGAAGGTCCATTTAGTTCACCTTCCACCATCTTGGTAGTCGCATGATTTTTTAAAGCACAGTTTTTATTCATTTTCGGGATCTGGGTTTCGCTGGCAAGGCCAGCATTTATTGCCCATACCGAGTTGTCCTTGAGAAGGAGGTGGCGAGCCTTCTGCTTAAACTGCTGCAGTCTATTTTGTGAAGGTGCTCTCATAATGCTAATGGATTCAATGATAATGGAGTTGTTGACTAATCATGACAATCAATCTCTATCAATTAGTCTACAGCAGATCCTGACATGAGGCGAAGAAAACCCCAGTGGTGGAGAGCTTTGGGAACCATAGGTCCAAACTTGCCTGTTCCTCCCAAACATGTTACACTTACCACATGTCATGTCTCAAAATACTCATGCACTGCATCACTAAACATTATTTTCTGAAAGAAATCTATCTAATTTGAATGACTCAATACTAACGGCTTCCACCATCTCTCTATGTCCTATTTAGAAGAGACAATCCATGAAGTTGTAAGCATAGCGAGAGAGAGCGAGAGAGAGAGCGAGTGAGCAGACAGTGATATACAGGTGGTAGCCCCTGGGCCAAGTAAAAAGTGCCAGCAGATACAAAGGGAATCTATGAAACTAGAGCTGTCTGATAGGTTTTCAGGCATGGAGCTGGACAGTGATGGAAAGGCAGG
The DNA here is from genome assembly GCA_030390025.1 of Squalus acanthias. Classification (NCBI taxonomy): domain Eukaryota; kingdom Metazoa; phylum Chordata; class Chondrichthyes; order Squaliformes; family Squalidae; genus Squalus; species Squalus acanthias. The sequence continues at coordinate 22,987,528 of CM059428.1, read as the reverse complement.
GGAAGATAATCATGAGCGGGCCAATGCCACACAGCAACAAGTCATTGCTCAAGGGAAATAGGGAGCAGAGAAGATTAAATGTAGTGAGAGGGAGTGATAGAATCATCTGCAATCATGACGGGGAGTCCCCAGGTGTTTGAGACCTGACTGAGTGGGGCTTGGATAGAATTCTGTGGTAGGAAGGGGAGAAACCAGAGGTCATGGTTCACGGGGAACCAATGATGTTGGTAGGTGTAGGATGGAGGTCCTATAAAGGGAATTTCAGGAGCTAGGGAATAGATTAAAGAAAAGGATTTCCAGCGTAGTAATGTTAGGATTAGTCCCCATGCCTGGCATTGAATTTATTAGAGGCAGGCAGGTTAAACAGGTCAGTGTGTAGCACAACACATGGTACAGCAGGGAGGGGCTCAAATTCTTTGCCCTCTGGGATCACCTCTGGAGGAAGGGAAGGTTTTACCATAGGGATGTCCTTCACCTAAACCAAAGTGTCACATTCCTCCTGCCTCCTGGGGTAAATAAAACAGTTGGGAAGGATTTCAATTAGAGAAATAGAGGAGATAACAGTGTGGGCCAATTATTAGGAAGCAGTCATGTGACTACAGCAGGGAGTGAAGGAATAAACTAATAGTTATTTACATAGATGGTGTGTGCATAAGAAATAAAATTAATGAGTTAGAAGTGATGGCAAATAGGGAGTTAATAGATCTTATGAGAGTTACAGAAACCAGAGGGCATAGATTTAAAGTAATTGTTAGAAAAATTAGAGGGGAGTTGAGGAGAACTTTTTTCACCCAGAGGTTGGTGGGGATCTGGAACTCACTGCCTGAAAGGGTGGTAGAGGCAGAAACCCTCATCACATTTAATAATCACATTTACTTGGATATGCACTTGAAGTGCCGTAACCTACAGGGCTCCGGACCAAGAGCTGGAAAGTGGGATTAGGCTGGATAGCTCTTTTTCGGCCGACACAGATAGAACATAGAACAGTACAGCACAGTACAGGCCCTTCGGCCCTCGATGTTGTGCCGAGCATTGTCCAAGACCAAGATCAAGCTATCACACTCCCTATCACTCTGGTGTGCTCCATGTGCTTATCCAATAACCGCTTGAAAGTTCCTAAAGTGTCCGACTCCACTATCACAGCAGGCAGTCCATTCCACACCCCAACCACTCTCTGAGTAAAGAATCTACCTCGGACATCCCTTCTATATCTCCCCCCATGCACCTTATAGTTATGCCCCCTTGTAACAGCTGCCTCTACCCGAGGAAATAGTCTCTGAACATCCACTCTATCTATCCCCCTCATCATCTTATAAACCTCTATTAAGTCGCCTCTCATCCTCCTCCGCTCTAAAGAGAAAAGCCCCAACTCCCTCAATCTTTCCTCATAAGACCTCCCCCCCAAACCAGGCAGCATCCTGGTAAATCTCCTTTGCACTCTTTCCAATGCTTCTACGTCCTTCCTATAGTGAGGTGACCAGAACTGCACACAATATTCCAAATGTGGTCTCACCAAGGTCCTGTACAGTTGCAGCATAACCTCACGGTTCTTAAACTCAAACCCTCTGTTAATAAACGCTAACACACCATAGGCCTTCTTTACTGCTCTATCCACTTGAGTGGCAACCTTCAGAGATCTGTGGATATGAACCCCCAGATCCCTCTGCTCCTCCACGTTCCTCAGAACCCTGCCGTTGACCCTGTAATCCTTATTCAAATTTGCCCTACCAAAATGAATCACCTCGCACTTATCAGGGTTAAATTCCATCTGCCATTTTTCGGCCCAGCTCTGCATCCTATCAATGTCTCTTTGCAGCCTACAACTGCCCTCCACCTCATCCACTACTCCACCAATCTTGGTGTCATCAGCAAATTTACTGATCCACCCTTCAGTCCCCTCCTCCAAGTCATTGATAAAAATCACAAACAGCAGAGGACCCAGCACCGACCCCTGTGGCACACCGCTGGTAACTGGTCTCCAGTCCGAAAATGTTCCATCCACCACCACCCTCTGCCTTCTATGAGTTAAAAATGAGAAGTCGCACAACACCAGGTTATAGTCCAACAGATTTATTTAATTTTACAAGCTTTCGAAGCAGTTCGCTCCTTCGTCAGGTAAGTTAGCAATGAGAGAATCTCCCAGAATTCACAATTTAAACCCAGACAAAATCTATTCACATTATTCCCTGCAACAAAGAGCACAGTCAAGACAATGAGATGTGTCCCAGGGGGTCCAACGTGTCAAACCACCTGCTGGCTGCATATCCTGTCAATTTGTGTTCTTGTGTTAGCCTTTTTAAAAAAAAACCAAACACCTGGGAAGACCGGCCATGATGTCAAGTCACGTTCTGTATCGTGACATGAACCCGATATCGCGATTGAGGCCATCCTCATGAGTGCGGAACTTGGCTATCAGTTTCTGCTCTATGATTTTGCGCTGTCGTGTATCTCGAAGGCCGCCTTGGAGAACGCTTACCCGCAGATCCGAGGCTGAATGCCCCTGGCTGCTGAAGTGTTCCCCGACTGGGAGGCAACCCTCCTGCCTGGCGATTGTTGCGCGGTGTCCGTTCATACGTTGTCTCAGTGTCTGCATGGTCTCGCCGATGTACCATGCTCTGGAGCATCCTTTACTGCAACGTATCAGGTAGACAACGTTGGCCGAGTCACATGAGTATGTACCGTGTACCTGGTGGGTAGTGTCCTCACGTGTAATGATGGTATCTGTGTCCATGATTTGGCATGTCTTGCAGAGGTTGCCGTGGCAGGGTTGTGTGGTGTCTTGGTTGCTGTTCTCCTGAAAGATGGGTAATCTGCTGCGAACGATGGTACTTTTGAGGTTAGGCGGCTGCTTGAAGGCGAGTAGTGGAGGCGTGGGGATGGCCTTAGCAAGGTGTTCGTCGTCATCGATGACATGTTGAAGGCTGCGAAGAACATGGCGTAGTTTTTCCGCTCCGGGGAAGTACTGGACGACGTAGGGTACTCTGTTGGTTGTGTCCCGTGTTCGTCTTCTGAGGAGGTCTATGCGGTTTTTCGCTGTGGCCCGTCGGAACTGTCGATCGACGAGTCGAGCGTCATATCCCGTTCTTACGAGAGCGTCTTTCAGTGTCCGTAGGTGTCCATCGCGTTCCTCCTCGTCTGAGCAGATCCTGTGTATTCGCAGGGCTTGTCCATAGGGGATGGCTTCTTTAACGTGGTTAGGGTGGAAGCTGGAGAAGTGGAGCATCGTGAGGTTGTCTGTGGGCTTGCGGTAGAGTGAAGTGCTGAGGCGTCCGTCTTTGATGGAGATTCGTGTGTCCAAGAATGAAACCGATTCTGAGGAGTAGTCCATGGTGAGTTTGATGGTGGGATGGAACCTGTTGATGCTATCGTGTAGTCCTTTCAGTGATCCTTCGCCGTGGGTCCAAAGGAAGAAGATGTCGTCGATGTATCTGGTGTACAGCGTTGGTTGGAGGTCCTGTGCAGCGAAGAAGTCTTGCTCGAACTTGTGCATGAAGATGTTGGCGTATTGGGGTGCGAATTTGGTCCCCATGGCTGTTCCGTGTGTTTGGGTGAAAAAATGGTTGTCGAAGGTGAAGACATTGTGGTCAAGGATGAAGCAGATGAGTTGTAAGATGGCGTCTGGAGATTGGCTGTTGTTGGTGTTGAGTACTGAGGCTGTCGCAGCGATGCCGTCATTGTGGGGGATATTGGTGTAGAGTGCCGATACGTCCATTGTGACGAGGAGTGTTCCTGGTTCAACTGGTCCATGGGTGCTGAGTTTCTGCAAGAAGTCTGTAGTGTCGCGACAGAAGCTGGGGGTTCCCTGTACGATGGGTTTCAGGATGCCCTCGACGTACCCAGAGAGGTTCTCACACAGGGTTCCGTTGCCTGATACGATAGGACGTCCGGGTGTGTTGGCTTTGTGTATCTTTGGGAGGCAGTAAAAGTCTCCTACGCGGGGAGTACGTGGGATGAGAGCACGTAGGATGTTTTGAAGGTCTGGATCGAAGGTCTTGATCAGTCTATTGAGTTGGCGGGTGTGTTCTTTGGTCGGATCTGCGGGTAGCTGTCTGTAGTGTTCCTGGTTGTCCAGTTGTCGGTATGCTTCTTTGCAATAGTCCGTTCTGTTCTGTATGACGATGGCTCCTCCTTTGTCCGCTGGTTTGATGACGATGTTGCGGTTGGTCTTGAGTGCGTGGATGGCGTTGCGTTGTGCTCGGGTGACATTCTGGACTGTCTTGTGAGTACGGCTGATGAATCTGGCGTTGATGCATTTCCTGACAGCTTGAGCATACATGTCAAGCTTAGGGTTGCGATCCTCCGGAGGGGTCCAATTTGACTCTTTCTTCCTCGGTTGTAGCACTGCGGTTCCCTCTGTCTGCTGTTCCGGATCATTGATTGTCCCATTAGGAATGTTGCTGACATCTTGGGATTTGTGGTAGTATTCCCGGATCCTCATTCTCCTGATGAATTCCTCTGTGTCCGCCGCGAGACCGATGGGGTCCATTTTGGTGGTGGGGCAGAACTTGAGCCCTAGGGCGAGAACTTCGATTTCGTCTGGTTGAAGGTTGTGGTCCGACAGGTTGACGATGGACTTCCCTGTGGTTGCAACCGTGGTACCGGGGGAGGCTTGGTTGTAGCTGGTGGTTACGCCGAGTTTCTCAAGCTTCCTGTTCTTGATGCGCATGTAGCCAGCGTAGTTCCGTTGCCTCGTCTGTTTGGCGGTGTCTCGTAGCTGGTCTGCTGTGTCCTGAGCACAGGCTGAGAGCATGGACTCTATCTTGGTTTCGAGGTTGCGACGTCTGCTGTAGAGCTGGTGTACGAGATGGTTGAGGAGTGTGCGAGAGGTACGACGGCAAAGTCTCTCAGCGTAGTCTGTGTTGTATGTCGACTTGAGTGGGTTCGTGATCTGTAGTCCTTTCGGAATTTTGTCTGCTTTCTTGCATCTCTGCAGGTACTTGATGTCTGTGTCAATATGCGCGATCTTCTTGGCGATTCTCTCCACTTTGAGCCGGCAGTTTGCGGTGTCAATAGAGGTCATGATGTGGAGATGCCGGCGTTGGACTGGGGTGGACAAAAATGAGAAGTCGCACAACACCAGGTTATAGTCCAACAGATTTATTTAATTTTACAAGCTTTCGAAGCAGTTCGCTCCTTCGTCAGGTAAGTTAGCAATGAGAGAATCTCCCAGGATTCACAATTTAAACCCAGACAAAATCTATTCACATTATTCCCTGCAACAAAGAGCACAGTCAAGACAATGAGATGTGTCCCAGGGGGTCCAACGTGTCAAACCACCTGCTGGCTGCATATCCTGTCAATTTGTGTTCTTGTGTTAGCCTTTTTAAAAAAAAAACAAACACCTGGGAAGACCGGCCATGATGTCAAGTCACGTTCTGTATCGTGACATGAACCCGATATCGCGATTGAGGCCATCCTCATGAGTGCGGAACTTGGCTATCAGTTTCTGCTCTATGATTTTGCGCTGTCGTGTATCTCGAAGGCCGCCTTGGAGAACGCTTACCCGCAGATCCGAGGCTGAATGCCCCTGGCTGCTGAAGTGTTCCCCGACTGGGAGGCAACCCTCCTGCCTGGCGATTGTTGCGCGGTGTCCGTTCATACGTTGTCTCAGTGTCTGCATGGTCTCGCCAGTTACTTATCCAATCGGCCAAATTTCCCTCTATCCCACAACTCCTTACTTTCTTCATGAGACGACCATGGGGAACCTTATCAAACGCCTTACTAAAATCCATGTATACGACATCAACTGCTCTACCTTCATCTACACACTTAGTTACCTCCTCAAAGAATTCAATCAAATTTGTTAGGCAAGACTTACCCTTCACGAATCCGTGTTGACTATCCCTGATTAAGTTGCCCCTTTCCAAATTTTCATAAATCCTATCCCTCAGGACCTTTTCCATTATCTTACCAACCACCGAAGTAAGACTAACCGGCCTATAATTACCAGGGTCATTCCTATTTCCTTTCTTGAAGAGAGGAACAACATTCGCCACTCTCCAGTCCTCTGGCACCATCCCCGTGGACACTGAGGACCCAAAGATCAAAGCCAGAGGCTCTGCAATCTCCTCCCTTGCCTCCCAAAGAGTCCTAGGATATATCCCATCTGGCCCAGGGGACTTATCGACCCTCAGGTTCTTCAAAATTGCTAAAACATCTTCCCTCAGAACATCTACCACCTCCAGCCTATCCACCTTTATCACACTCTCATCCTCAAGAACATGGCCCCTCTCCTCGGTGAACACTGACGAAAAGTATTCATTCATCACCTCTCCTATCTCTTCTGACTCCATGCACAAGTTCCCACTACTGTCCTTGACCGGCCCTACCCTCACCCTGGTCATTCTTTTATTTCTCACATAAGAGTAAAAAGCCGTGGGATTTTTCTTGATCCGACCCGCCAAGGACTTCTCATGCCCCCTCCTTGCTCTCCTAAGCTCTTTTTTTAGCTCATTCCTTGCTACCTTGTACCCCTCAATCGACCCAACTGAACCTTGTTTTCTCATCCTTACATACGCTTCCTTTTTCCTCTTGACTAGACATTCAACCTCTTTTGTGAACCATGGTTCTCTCACTCGGCCATTTCCTCCCTGCCTGACAGGGACATACCTATCAAGGACACGCAGTAATTGCTCCATGAAAAAGCTCCACTTTTCGTTTGTGCCTTTCCCTGATAGTTTCTGTTCCCATCTTATACTCCCTAATTCTTGCCTAATCGCATCATAATTACCCCTCCCCCAATTATAAACCCTGCCCTGCCGTATGGCCCTATCCCTCTCCATTGCAATAGTGAAAGTTACCGAATTGTGGTCACTATCTCCAAAGTGCTCTCCCACATACAAATCAAACACTTGGCCCGGTTCATTACCCAGTACCAAATCCAACGTGGCCCCACCTCTTGTCGGCCTATCCACATATTGTGTCAGGAAACCCTCCTGCACACACTGTGCAAAAACTATCCCATCCGAACTGTTTGACTTATAAAGGTTCCAATCAATATTTGGAAAGTTGAAGTCACCCATGACAACTACTCTGTGACCTCCACACCTATTCATAATCTGCTTTGCAATTTCTTCCCCCACATCTTTATTACTATTTGGGGGCCTGTAGAAAACTCCTAACAACGTGACCGTTCCTTTCCTATTTCTAACTTCAGCCCATATTACCTCAGACGGCAGATCCCCCTCGAACTGCCTTTCTGCCGCTGTAAGATGGGCCAAATGGCCTCCTTCTGTGCCGTAAATTTCTATGATTCTATGAACCTGGCTACAGGCAGGGGATGGTTGGGGGGTAATCTGCAGGACTATGTTGTGTTTCAGGAAGGATAGTGTAATATACTTGGGTAGAACAAATGAAGGACAGAGACAGGATGAGTTGCTAGTCCATGTGCTTGCTTTATTAGGCCAGAGCAAACTGAGCATGCTCATACAAAACCATGTGACAAACCATGTGATAATACATTACACTGCTTTCCCCCTTAAAAAAAATGTATTCCCCTCTCAAGTACAACAAAACTATGGTCCCACCTTTCCCAGCATTACATGTACCACATAACAAAAACTCCTGGCTTTTTTTCTTTTAAATGAACTACAAATCCAGTTTAATAACAGGTTTGCGGAGCCTTCCTGATCTCCTTACAGAAAGTTTTGGCATTGAACCAATTTTCAGGCTGTTTTGTTTTGGTTCTGAACTAAAAAATGATCCTGTTTCTACCTCAGACTTGTTTGAACCTGGTACTTCAGTTACTGAAGTCTGAACTGAGTCAAACTCATGTATGTGTTCATGATCAAGTGGTTCAAGATCACTGTCCAATCCAGGCCAGTAAATGAAGCATCTTGCAATTGATTTCACACTGACGATCCCTGGATGTTCAGTATGAAGTTCGGCCAGAATTCTCTCTCTCAAAGAAATAGGTACCACTACTCTGTTGATACAACCTTGCTCACAAGACAATTCAGTATGGCGGTTATGGAATGGTTTATATTCTGTGTCCATACACTGACCAGTCCATCCATTCAAAGTTTTTTCATATACTCTTTTCTGTACTGAGTCCTTTTGAGTCTCATCTGCAATCTCAGTTGCATTCACGGGAAAGTCTTTGTCAACTGCACCTAGAGTGAAAATTGCACCTTCACACCCATCACACGAGTCCTCATATGGCAAACTGGACAAGGCATCGGCGATAGTGTTTTGCTTTGAAGTGCGATATTTAATCGTGTAGTCATATTGTGACAACAACACTGCCCAACGTTGCATTCTTGAAGCGGCCATTGCAGGGATGGCAGATTTGAGCCCCAATATTGCTAAGAGCGGTTTGTGAAGGGTAAACTTTCTGCCGATCAGGAACTGTTGCAATTTCTTGAATCCAAACACTATGGCGAGTGCTTCCTTTTCAATTTGTATGTAGTTTCTTTCGCTCTTTGTGAGGGTTCTCGATGCAAATGCGATTGGTTTCTCTTGGCCATCATCCATTATGTGGCTTATGACAGCTCCCACCCCGTAGCTGGAAGCATCACACGCTAACTTAAGCTCACACTCTGTGCCGTAGTGCACAAGTAGAGCATTGCTAAAGAGACTTCTCTTACAAGTGTCGTAAGCTTCCTGTTGCGCTTTCATCCACTTCCACTGGACATCCTTCCTGAGGAGCTCATGCAATGGAGCTAACATGGTCAATAACTCAGGTAAGAAACGTGTGTAGTACTGGACCATTCCAAGGAAAGATCTTAACTCAGACACGTTCTGTGGCTTTGGAGCATTGATGATAGCATCAACCTTTTCCTTCACTGATTGCAAGCCATCTGCATCAACTTTCAGACCAAGGTACACAACCTCGGGCTGCACAAAAGCACATTTGCTCCTTTTCAATTCGACATTGTGGGCATTCAACCTTTGAAGCACTATATCTAACACTTCTAGATTTTCATCCTCGCTGCTTGTTGCGATCAGCACATCGTCTTGATCACATAAGCAATTTGGAACTCCTTGCAAAATTTTATCCATCGTAGCCTGGAAGATTTTGGGGGAGGACTGTACACCATATGGCAGCTTGGTGTATGAGTACAGTCCCTTGTGTGTGTGGAAGTTGAGATATTGTTGACTCTCTTTGTCAACATTCAGCTGAGCATAAGCGTGCGACAGGTCAAGGTTGGCGAAAACCTTTGACCCCGAGAGGGCTGCATACAAATCTTGTGATGTAGGTAACGTGTACTGCTCATCGTCAACTGCTTGGTTGATAGTAACTTTGTAGTCACCGCACAAGTGTACAGTTTTGTCTGCTTTGGGCACTACCACGATCGGGGTAGCCCATTCACTTTTGTCAGTTTTTACTAGCACTCCGTTCTCTCTGAGTTTCGCTAGCTCTTCCTCCACCTGACTTTTCAATGCATAGGGGACCGGCCCTGCCTTACAATAGACAAGCTTCACGTTGGACTTGATGCGGATATGCGCGCCATACCCAGTGATGCCCTCATAACTGTCTGTGAACATGCTTTCGTACTTGTTCAGCATTGTGTCAAGTCACTTCTTTGAAGCATCTACACTGAAGATGTTTTTCCAGTCTAGTTTTAGCTTTCTCAACCAGTCTTTGCCCATGAGAGCTGGCCTGTTGTTGTAGCTCTCTACAATAATAGGCAGCTATACTGACTTGTTATTGTGTAGAACTGTACATTCCATTTGTCCACATGACTCTAGGATTTCTCCGGAGTAGAACTTTAACTTTATGGTATTTTTTGTAAGTGGTACTTGATTAAACTTACTTTCATATGTGCCCTTACTCAACATAGAGCAGTCTGCCACCGTGTCAATACACATATCAATATATTGCTCATTGATCAAAAGTTTTGTATGGAAGTCATTCTCACGACTGCTAGCATTGCCACTAGTGGCATAGATACTGCAGATGCCTAGTTCTTCAACATCAGGTGTGTTCACTTCAATATGTGAACTCTTCCCTTTTGTTGTCACTGCTTTGCATTACCACTAGAATGGTTCTTACTTCCTGCTTTAGATCTAGCTCTGCAAGTAGTTGAAATATGGCCTTGCTTCTGGCAGTGAAAACACTTTGGGCTGGATTTTGAATGACCCATGGAGTCGGGTTTGGAGGTGTGTGGGGGGTTAAATTTGCGGGGTCGGGGTTTCCGACCCCATCCCAACTCCATCCCACCTCCACGCAATTTTGACATAATCAGTCGCGGGGTTCCCGACTCCGTCCCGCCTTCAAGAGGCGGGAGAGGCCATTAAAGCCCTTAACAAGCTCTAAATTGGCTCTGTAATGCCATTTTGAAACGCTGTAGCTAGTTTAACCCTCTTCTGACGTGAAGCACGCCTGGTGTGAAACACTCCAGTGAAACCTGGCGGGAGCACAAGTGGATAGCTGACTATCGGCTGCAGGTGCACTATTACAACGGAGATGTGATGAAGGTAGTAGTATTAGGTCTGAACGTCGCCTCTGATGCTGCTGCATTGAATGTCTTCAGAGACTGCCTGACCTTTGCTGTGAGAGGACCTGGATGCAAAAATCTCTCTCTCTCTCTCTCTCTCTCTCTCTTCCCCCCACCCCTTTTTGCATCCAGGCCCACTTACATCAAAAGCCAGACAGGTCCTCTCTCACCAACAATCTCTGAGACTAGGCAGTCAGCAATGATGACATCATCAGAGGCGACTTTCAGACTGAAAACACTAATTAGCTCATGGGTTCCCACATGCTCCAACTCAATTGCCCAATTAAGTGAAAATTGCATCAAGCATCCACATTAATCTGGAGTCGGGGGTGAAACACGAAATGCGGATTACACGACCCCAACCCGACCCCAAGACAAAATCCAGCCCTTTGCATTTCTGTATTGAAAGGACTGTGGTGAGTGATTTCCACTGCAGTGATAACAATTCACTGAACTGCTCTCACCAACATGTTTTTGACTCGGTCTCACAGCTTTAGGTTTGGTGGTGGCTTTATGACTGTAGACCTCGGCTGCACTAGTCACTTAAGTTGGACGGAGCTCCTAGCATTCTTAGATGCCATCTCCATAGATAGGGCAATTTTGCATGCTATGTCAAATGTTAGATTCGGAGTGTTCATTAATTTGGACTGTGTGTGCTTATCCACCAGTCCACATACAAACTTATCTCGCAATGCACGATCCAAAAATGTGCCAAAGTTACAATGCAATGACAGGTTCTTAAGAGCTACAATGTACTCACTGATGGTTTCACTTTCTTTTTGGTTTCTGGTACCAAACTTATAGCTCTCTGCTATTTCTATCGGCTTTGGGTCAAAATGGTCCTCGAGTTTCTCGACAATATCTTCAAACGACACATCCTTCGCTTTCCCTGGCGCCAGTAAGTTTGTCAACGTTCTGTAGACATCTGGTCCGATATCTGTTAGAAAAATTGCTTTCTTCCGTTCATGAATTATTTTATTTTGAACTTGAATATTCTCATCAGCACCTTCGGTCTCAATAATGTTATTGGCCCAAAAAAAATCTCCATCTGCTCAGTGTAAGAACTGAATGGTTCGCAAGCTCGGTCATACATGCCGAGGCTTCGGATGAATCCTGTAGGTGCGGCCATGATTATACCGATCCGGTCGAACAGTGATTTAGCATGCTACCTGTGTATATGTGAGAATCAACGCCGTTGTTGCTGTGTATACATACACGCGAAGGTGAAGCACAGATGATTCTGCATCAGCATTAACTGTAAAACATCGCAAAAATTCAGTTTAGGTGTCACAAATTCACCTTAAACTTGTCCACTCGAAGGTTGAAAACTGTCTCCTTCCATGATCCCTAAAAATGGCTTTGGGACCCCATCCTCATCGCCAAAATGTAATATACTTGGGTAGAACAAATGAAGGACAGAGACACCATGAGTTGGTAGTCCATGTGCTTGCTTTTATTAGGCCACACCGAACTGAGCATGCTCATACCAAACCATGTGACAAATCATGTGATAATACATTACAGATCGAGAAGGAAAGGATGGGGTGGAGTGGCACTGCTAGTCAGGGAAGGTTTATACGCTGGTGAGATGATGGAATTGGGAATTGCAAGTATAAATGCAAATTCTTTCTGTCTAATTACAGTTCATCCAAACCATAGAAAGCCAGAAAAAATCACCTTTGACACAACTCCAATTAACTTTCTATATTGCTAAAGTAACAATTTCTCACAGATCACACTTGGTTTTTTAAGCCAAGTTCCTGCTCACTCTCACTTTCACTTTCTGTCCTGCTTTACTAGGTTCATTAGATCTAGCAATTAATTTATAACTGTTAAGTAAAATGAACTTGACATTGCAAGTGGTCTCTGGTACATTAGACTCTTTCAAAGAAAGTAGTTACTAAAGCAACCCTTAAATTACAACTAGTCAAAGGACAGATGAGATGGTGGAAAATGCTCCTGACACCATTCGTTGTAACAATTATTCTCATGAGTTCATGTACGTACAAGTCTCTGATCAATCGCCCCTGGAAAGAGGAGCCAGTCTCAGGGAGCCTGTTCGGGAAACTGCGGCCCTGATTTTCCATCCGTTACTTTAAATGGACTGATAACAAGGTGCCACAGGTCGTGCACGCATTCCTGATCCCCATTCCCTGGTGCCTTATAAGGGAGTCAGCCTTCCAATGCACAGCCCAGCTCTCTATCAAACCACACAATGTCAAAATGATAATATATCATTGTAGAAATCAATGAAGCTATAGTGTTCTTCTTCAATTCACCCAATAATCTGAATGAAAATCTTATTTTTCAATTATTATAATGCATAAATCCCACTGCTTTGCTCAAACAGCTAATATAGTCGCTCAGTCAGAAACATGTAGCCTGATAAAAGACACAATAAAGATGTGTGCAGCATTCAGTGAACAAGTGTGATTCCAAGGAATACAAGGCTTTCTCATTGCCTTTATTTGTAAAACAAAAATATGTATTATATCTTTCCAGAGAAACAGGAAGACAGATATTGCCTAGAGAGGTATTTATAAAATAGAACTTTCCTTCTCCCTCCCCCCATCTTCTTGTACCTAACAATGGAAAATTCAAACCAGTTTGAAGCCAAGTTAAAAGGGAGGTATATTAAATGCCAAGTGTTGTCTCTTTAAGTTAATATGAATACTTATGCCCAAGGACTATTACAAGCTGCTCTTATCTCCAATGAAATATGGAAAAACAACCATCTATATGTTGCCGATGAGCTGTTCCATTGAACTTAACTCATTGGTTCCTGCAAACACCTTTACCTGCCAGACCATAACAGATTGCTGCTCGCACTCTGTATTCACATCCCAGACTAGGCTTGATGCGTTCTGAAACAGTTCCCTGATTGTGTTTCATTCAAGTCTACCTCCACTTTCTTGATTGCACAGTCTCGCTGAGAAATCACTGTTGGTGTTAAACTCACAGTGTAGGAACATTAATGATCGGTAATGTAGGAAGTGAGGTTAGCTCTTACTTATCATCCATTTCCAAAAGCTAAAAGACTCCTGTGGACTGTAAGTTACTTCTGTGCACTACAGCACCGAAAAAGTGGATTACAGTCATTCGCCCAGTTATTGCTGCAGCATCCTCAACATGCTTTGTTAATCCTCATATTGAACTGATGTTGCATAGGCTGCTGTCCATGTCCTGGACTGTTCAGAGAAAAGATGAGCTGTCCCATATTTCATTTGAAATTTCATTTTTTCATGGGGATTACACTCAGTGTGACACCAGCACTACAATCAGCAGAGTAAGACCAGCAAGAGCAGGAAAAAGATGCCCTTGAGGTCAAGTGGCTACCAAGGAATAAACCCTGGTCCACCTCAGCAGATGTATCTGTCTGATAATGATGGAAGAAATGTGATGCTGGCCTCCCACCTTCCACCCTTCAAAACTTGAACTCATCCAAAACTCTGCTGCCCGTGTCCTAACTCATAGCAAGTCCCGTTCACCCATCACCCCTCTGCTCGCTGACCTACATTTGCTCTCGGTCCAGCAATGCCTCGATTTTAAAACACTCATCCTCGTGTTCAAATCCCTCCATGTCCTTGCTCCTCCCTATCTCTGTAATCTCCTCCAGCACTACAACTTTACGAGATCGCTGCATTCCTCCAATTCTGGCCTCTGGCACATCCCCGATTTTTATCGCTCCACTATTGACGGCCATTCCTTCAGCTGCCTAGTGCCTAAGTTCTGGAATTCCCTCCCTAAACCTCTCCGCCTCTCTACCTCTCTCTCCTCCTTTAAGATGCTCATTAAAACCTACATCTTTGACCAAGCTTTTGGTCACCTATCATTATGTGGCTATCTCCTTATGTGGCTCAGTGTCAAATTTTGTTTTATAATGCTCCTGTCAAGCGCCATTGGACATTTTACTACATTAAAGGCGCCATATAAATGCAAGTTGTAGTTGTTTTCGTTGAAGGAGGTTGACGCTTAGCAAGATGGGAGCGGCAGAGCTTTACCAACTCCTTCATGAAGATCTAACGTACGTACAGCACAGCCAGTGGCCATCAAACTCACAGTGGTCGTCAAATTGTTTGAATCAGGATCCTTTCAGAATAGCATTGGGGACATCTGTGATCTTATTGAATGGCGGAGCAGGCTCGAGGGGCCATATGGCCTATTCCTGTTTCTAATTCTTATGTTCTTATGTTCTTTTATCAGCTAGTTTGCTGCTCACAACTGCATCAAGGAGGTCACGGATGATTTACTCAGCAGAGCCACCAAGCCATTCATTTCCCCACTGACCAATAGCAACAACGGGAAGGGGCAGCACAATTATACAGAACCATTGACTTCCCCAGAATCCAATGGGCATCAACTGAGCCAAATTGCCATTTGGGCCCCTGTGCACATTATCTGTTTCCACAATCTATGAAACAAGGGAGCTTTTATTTTCCCAGCGCCCAGCTGGTCTCCAACCATCAGCGCAGAAGCATGCAGGAGAATGTCAGCTTCCTGGCAGTTGTCTTATGTCTTCATTTTGAGGCTATCATTTGGGTCACCCTCATTTGAAGGGGAAGGGAAGGTGGAAGGGTGGATTATGGGAGACCAAGGCTACCCTCTCCAGCGCTGGTTAATGACACCCTTGCACCAGTCACTAGCAGATACAGTGAGGCCAAAGAGAACCTCAGGATCATTACTGTGCACACTTTTGCCAAAGGACCCAGAAGAGGAAAGGGGAAAGGAAAGGGTAAGTGAAAGGCCGATATACCAATGGGTCCAGGGGGGAAAGGTAAGTGAAAGGCTGATATATCAATGGGTCCAGAGGGGAAAGAGTAATTGATAGGTCAATATAGCAATGGGTTCAGAGGGGAAAGGGTAAGTGAAAGGTTGATATAAATGAGTTTAATTCAAGTGCAGAATTTGGCAGAATTAATTATAAGGAGATATGTGAACAAGCATTCAGTAACATTACTGTAATGCAATCTACTTCTGCCTTTTGTTGATATGGTGCTATGTGTATTAACAATGAGGTGAGATTCCTCCCAATGGACAGGCATTGTATACAGATGGGGACCTTTTAATGTACTCACAGGAACACATAAATTGCGGGAACATTATCTCCATTGTGCCATATACCATAATTAGGAGGTAATTGTTAATGTTTGGTGCACTACTCCATACACAGAATGTATAAGGGGTCAGGTTTCAAATCACAGGAAAACTCGGCCTGCTTACGGAATTGCCCTTTCATTGTGAGTACAAGACTGTTGAGGAACAAAGTCTGAACCATAATGGTGCTATCTATGGTTTTCTTGCTCGAAAGCCTCTTCCCATATTTCTGCTCGGTGAGGCCGAGGTAGTTCGGGCATCACTGGTAGACTAGATACTAATAGATCTTCGTAGTCCTTCTCCTTTGCTCTTGGACTTCCTTTGCTCCTTCTCCTCTTCAAACATTCTCATCAAAGTAAGTGTTGTTAATGTACTGATGCAGCTGCATGTGAGTCAGTTTGAATGCTTGCATTTAATTGGTCCTTAACAAACCAAAATATCATTAAACCCAAAGTCTGTACATTAACGTGCACTATTCTGGTTTGGTCCCAAAAGATATTTTGACAGTGAGGGTAAAAATGCACTAACACTCCATTAATGCTAACATGCTAAATTATTACATGTTAATACACAATTGGTCAATGTGTTAGCACTAATGCAGAGAGGAGTTTAATCCTTAATGTATTATTCAACAACCCTTTAACAGTTTAATTATCACGCAGCTAATTCCCACCCAAACATCCATCAAGGCCAAGGAGGCATCTGCATGGAGGGATAATGGACAACCGGGAATGATTACAAGACTTGCTTCTAATTGAAATACTGGCAGAAACCATGAGAGTGAAACCTGACCAGCCATAATCATCACCTAGGTCGTCAAAAGAAACTTCAATCAGTTCTAATTTATAATATATATATATGACAGTCAGTCATTACATATGTACCTCTTCAGTTTATCCTTAGTCCTGAATTTGGAAGCTGTAACCATGGTTATTGTTTGTATCACTTTTATTTATTTTGCTCAATTTTAGTTTATTACCATTTTCTTGCTGACAGATAAAAATATGTTTCTGTTGGTAACAGGAGATCAAACCTGTCAGCTCTGGCTCAGTGGGTAGCACTCCTTCCTTCGAGTCAGTAAGTTGTGGGTTCAACTCCCACTCCAGAGGCTTGAGCAAATAAATCTAGACTGACACTCCAGTGCAGTACTGAGGAAGTGCTGCACTGTCAGAGGTGCCGATTTTCAGATGAGATGTTAAACTGAGGCCCTATCTGTCCTCTCAGGTGAGCATAAAAGACCCCTTGCCACTATTTCAGAGAAGAGCAGGGGAGTTCTCCCTCAGGTCCTGGCCAACATTTATCCCTCACCCAGCACCTAAAAACAGATTATCATAATGCTGAATGTGGGAGCTTGCAAAATACAAATTGGCTGCCACATTCTCTACATTACAGCAGTGACTACACTTCAAAAGTACTGCTTATGTTCCGATGTAAGGTGAACAACAATCACTGCAAGATTATTGTGTAATAATCTGTAATTGATTATTGGAAATAATCAATATTATGCTGCTTTGACAGTTATGTATTACCACACAAGTGTCGTTATGGTTGGGATATGTCTGCAAAAGTGCTGTTACATGACTGTTCATATCCCTTTAAAACTGTCGCCCAGAACTGAAGGGCAAATAGCAACTAATTGATGATCTAGTTAGGACCAGTATAAGACCAATCGATCAATTATTTAAACCATAATCCAATTAAATTCAATTGAATAATTGAAACTGCAATTAACCACGCATCAACAGAGAGATTTCCGTCACCTGCTTCTGCCCCTTTACTTCACTTAGACTTGATTGGTTTCTACTTGGGTCTGCAGGAATGATTAATATTGAAGTATAATCTAGGCGTGGGGCTGAGAGTGAAAAAATGTAACTGGTGTCCATCCTGTACCAGTACGTTTATTATATTCAAATACATATTACAATTCATCTAGGTTTACTAGGGCGTTCCTCACGGGAAATACCAGAATGGAACCACAGGTGTTAAGAACCGAGCAAGTTCATTATAAAACTACCATTTCAGATCCACAATGATTAGAGCCGACTAACTTTTTGTAAACTCTCTATTGCGCTGATAGCCAAACGCCCGATAGCTGCTGACTCTCTCAGCCAGTCTGAGCGAGCGACCCAGCAAATTTGGGGGTGCAGCATCTTCCCTCTTCCCTCCTTGCCCCTTTTTTGCCTTTTATCGCCCTTTCATTCTCACCCTTGTTTTCAAATCCCTCCATGGCCTCGCCTCTCCCTATCTCTGTAATCTCCCCCCGAGATATCTGCGCTCCTTTAATTCTGCCCTCTTGAGCATCCCTGATTATAATCGCTCAACCATTGGTGGCCGTGCCTTCTGTTGCCTAGGCCCTAAGCTCTGGAAATCCCTCCCTAAACCTCTCCACCTCTCTACCCTACTTTAAGACGCTCTTTAAAACTTACCTCTTTGATCAAGCTTTTGGTCATCTGCCCAAATTTCTCCTTATGTGGCTCTGTGTCAATTTGTCTTATAACACTCCTGTGAAGTACCTTGGGATGTTTTACTACTTTAAAAGCGCTATATAAATACAAGTTGTTGTTGTTCATTGTCTGTAAATCGCTTCGGGACATCCTGAGGTCATGAGAGGCGCTATGGAAATGCAAGTCGTTCTTTTTTTCTTACAATATATGCCACTACTATTGGTTAAATGTGACTCATTCCCACATATATTACATTTTACAGCCTTCCTTTTTGGATACATGTGGCTGTACATTCTCAGAAATCACTCTGATGGTCAAAGTGCTGCTCGCAACTGCCGCACAGAAACCTAAAGGATGTTCTTGCCATTGGAGGGAGTGCAGCGAAGATTCACCAGACTGATACCTGGGATGGCAGGAATGACGTATGAGGAGAGATTGGGTCGATTGGGCTTATACTCGCTGGAGTTTAGAAGAATGAGAGGGGATCTCATTGAAACTTTTAAAATTCTAACAGGACTAGACAGACTAGATGCAGGAAGGATGTTCCCGATGGTGGGGGAGTCCAGAACCAGGGGTCACAGTCTAAGGATAAGGGGTAAGCCATTTAGGACTAAGATGAGGAGGAATTTCTTCACCCAGAGAGTGGTGAACCTGTGGAATTCTCTACCACAGAAGGCAGTTGAGGCCAACTCATTAAATATATTCAAGAAGGAGTTAGATATATTTCTTAAGGCTAAAGGGATCAAGGGATATGGGGAGAAGGCAGGGACAGGGTACTGAATTTGGATGATCAGCCATGATCTCATTGAATGGCGGAGCAGGCTCGAGGGGCCGAATGGCCTACTCCTGCTCCTATCTTCTATGATTCTATGATAAAGGCTGCACTGAGATGTGAAGTGTTTGGTAAATTCATGCCATTCCAAACTTGGATGAAAGGGAAAGACTGCAAAGTTTCTCATTGAATGGTGGTGAGTAATTACACGTGTGTGAAGTACATGCACCTGTATTGTGTGTAAGGCGTCTTCTGCTAAAATTAGTGCCTGTGGCTAAAACAGTGTTGCGATTTCTATTTGAACAACACTGTCCCACATAAATATTCTGAAATGATAATTGATACCGTTATCTGATAAACATCGAGTGAATACATCACAATGGCTAATCCCTCAGTGTGAACGTCATCTGGAATCAACACTTTGACCACACCGGTTGGCGAGTTAAATCCACTCCAGTATCAACAAAACAAACAAACTGCAAATAGGCTACTCCTGCTCCCCAAGAACCGCCCCGTGATTTCACGCTATAGGCCCGAAAATTAGACCTAATACGCGAGAGTACGCACTGTGTACTCTCGCGTTTTAGGTCTCCAATTGCCGGTTTCCAGCATGCACTGCGCATGCGCGGGAAACCGGCACTTCGTGAATTCAAAAGGGGGCGTTTCCTAAGTGAACCGCGTGCGCGCTACAGGCTGCGCGCACGCAGTGCACTTAGTGCTTTGAACGCGCAGGTAAGCATGGAAGATTTTACACATAAAGAAAGGAGGCGTAAGACCCTCTTTTAACAAGGTAAGTAGTTAATTAAGTATTATTTTAAAATTTTTTCAACAGGTTTATCTTTTTTAGAGACTTTAAAGAAAGGTAAGTTTATTTTTATAACTTTTAAAAAGATTTTAAATTTTTTCAAAAATTTAATTTTTTGTTTAAAGTGGTTAATTTATTTAACTATACTTATTTTATTAATGTGATGGCTTTTTTTAAAAATTTAATTGAGGTTTAGCTGTTCTTTTGGGGGGGTATAGTATTCATAGCTTTGACAGCCCTTGCTGTCAAAACTATGAATGAAAGATGGTGTGCTGCCATTGGCTCTAACTGAATCACGTGATCCCAGAGCTCGCACGAACTAATTGCGTCTCTGGATCACGCAAGCACTGCACAGCTGCAGCCTTGAAACTAAAGTTTGTGTGGGCCCGGAGGAAAAAGGTAGGCGCGGAGTGAGATATCGCGGGGAAGCCTTACCCCCGCGTCAACACTCGGTGTTTAATTTCTGGGCCATTATCTCATCTCTGAGATGATAATTAGAAACAGCTTTCTGTGCGTGTGGTATAATCTGATCCCTTAACGAGCTCACCAGCTCAGATTCACCCCACAGGACTCATCACTCCGTGTGCGGAAAACGCCGCAGCTGATTTTCAAGCCACCATCACTGCCGTCCCTGCTTTGGAAACACAACACATTTTAAGCCACTGGAAAAAATGAAACAAACGCCTGTGGGACTGGGAGATCGAGATACAACTCAGTGAAAGAATCTTGTTTAGTTTCACTGGGAATGTTTTGGTGTTCTGACAATCTGCAGTTCCCGAGTTGTCAACTGAGGGCTGGTGGTGGTATTTTTACTTCTTATTCACTTTGATGAAGACACGAAAAATAAAAAGCAAGCTTTCCAACCGTCCCATTCCTGCCCAGAGGATAATTCCTCGAGGGATGATTTTGACTGTAGTGTTTCAACAGAGTCTTCAGAGGGAATCAATTTCCCCAGCTTTTTTCTTAATAACTAAGATTTCAGCCGGGAGCCTCATTAAGTTTCTGAACCATCACTTGAGAGCTGAAGCGATTTCTAGCCAATCCTACTGATGTTATCAGACTTTAATTCATTTCCACAATTTGCATCTTGCTAAAAAGAGGCTGACAATAGCAGTGAAAAAGACCCTGACAAAAAATGAGTGGAGACAGTTCCCAGCAACACAATAGGACAACCAAAGCAGGGCCCCACCTGCACTGAGCACTTCCAATACCGTTACATTTGAGGTAATCTATCTCCCAGCTTTCTTTGTTCCTCTTCTAAAGGTGGGAAGTCATGTTGAGTGAGGTCTGACCGCCCTTGTGTACCCAGCTCATTTAACCATTCTTCATCTCTGAGTCTGTACAATGTGTGCCATCAGGCTATTCGAGCGTAGGAGGCATCCCAAATGAGTCCAATCCTGGTTGACTTTCAGATGTTGAACCCAGGCTGATTTCCCTGCCACCCCATACTGTCTGAGATCAGTTAAGTCAACAAAGACCTCGTTGAGCCTGCAGTGGGCATGCGGTCCATTTACCAAATGAGCCATTGGTTCAGTAAAACAATGTAACGCTCTTCAGAATCACTGTAGTGTGAGGAGGCATCAGTCTCTGTTCCACTAATTCAAATGTTGTTGCCTTGCTTTGCTCTGTCCTCCTCTGGCAGGTCAGAGTCACGTTCCGAATTTGCACACCTGGTAACAGATATCAAAACTCATAGACAGCAGTTGCCCCCATTTCCTATGCATGGTCCCAGCAGCAGAGGGTATCTCCCGCACTTCTGCCCTCACCCCTGCCCCTCCCTCCCGGAACTACGATAGAGTTCCCTTGTCCTCACCTTTCACCCCACCAGCCTCCACATTCAACGGATCATCCTCCGCCATTTCCGCCACCTCCAGCGTGATCCCACCACCAAACGCATCTTCCCCTCACCTCCCCTTTCAGCATTCCGCAGGGACCGCTCCCTCCGCGACACCCTAGTCCACTCCTCTACCACCCCCAGCACCCCTTCCCCTTCGCCCGGCACCTTCCCGTGCAAGCGCAGGAGATGCAACACATGCCCTTATACCTCCCCTCTTCCCACTGTCCAGGGCCCCAAACACCCCTTCCAGGTGAAACAGCGATTTACTTGTGCTTCCTGCAATTTAGTATACTGTATTCGCTGCTCACGATGTGGTCTCCTCTACATTGGGGAGACCAAACGCAGATTGGGTGACCGCTTTGCGGAACACGTCCGTTCAGTCCGTAAGGGGGACCCCGAGCTCCCGGTGGCCTGTCACTTTAATTCTCCGCTTCACTCCCACTCTGACCTCACCGTCCTCGGCCTATTACACTGTTCCACGGAAGCGCAGCGTAAGCTCGAGGAACATCTTTCGTTTAGGCACGCTACAGCCCTCTGGACTCAATATCGAGTTCAACAATTTTAGATCATAACCTCAGCCCCTATCACATTTATATTTTATTTTTTCATCCACCCTTTTGTTTGCCTCCCCCCTTTTTTTCCCTCCTAGAAGCTGGCAGCTGTCCTTCATTCTGCCACTGCATTTCACACTTCTTTTAGCCTCAACCTGTCACATTAACACCACCTTTTGCCTTGAATATTTCTTAATGTCTCCGAATGTCTCTTAATCTCTCCTTTTGTTCTTTCATCCCCTCCCCCATTTTCCCAGCTTTATCCTTGCCTTAAATCTATTTCATTTCCTGCTATTTCCAGTTCTGACGAAAGGTCTTCGACCTGAAACGTTAACTCTGTTTCTCTCTCCACAGATGCTGCCTGGCCTGCTGAGTTTTTCCAACGTTTTCTGTTGTTATTAGCAGAGGGTACTTGCTGGCAGCATGAAATTGGAAAATTATCCCATTATTTGAAAGCATTTCGTAAACTGAATAATGTTGTATTTAATACAATTGTAGTACAATGAGTTAATAATGACAATAGTTCTGTTTACTAAAAAATAGAAGAGACACGTAACATAACTGTTCAATTGCTGTGTTGCTTAGAGAATATGGTATTTTATATGGACAGGAGGGCCATACTATAAGAAACATAAGAACATAATAAATAAGAGCAGCAGTAGGCCATACGTCCCCCTCGAGCCTGCTGCGCCATTCAATAAGACCATGGCTGATCTGCGACCTCAACTCCACTTTCCCACCCGATCTCCATATCCCTTGATTCCCTTAGAGTCCAAAAATCTACCAATCTCAGCCTTGAATATACTCAATGACTGAGGATCCACATCCCTCTGGGGTAGGGATTCCAATGATTCACAACCCTCTGAGTGAAGAAATTTCTCCTCAGTCCTAAATGGCCGACCCTTTATCCTGAGACTGTGACCCCCTAGTTCTAGACTCTCCAGCCAGGGGAAGCAGCCTCTCAGCATCTACCCTGTCAAGCCCTATCAGAATATTATGGCCCTGAATTTGCAGTCGAGGGGAAATGCCTCCGATTCGCAAATAAAATGCACGCATACCTGGTGGTCCTGGGGGGGGGTACAGAGATTCGCGGTCCTGGGCCTCTCCGGGTACCTGCGGATAGAGGCCCATGTATCCCACGGGGTGCAGGCGGATCGCAAGCGCCCCTGGGAATGAAAGAAAGGGATCCTCATATTTGCTTATGGGGATTCCACATGTATGGAAACTCCATAAGCATGATGGGAATACCCCAAAAAATACATGTACATATCAAATAAATAAAAAAAAATGACATACTTAAAATTAATTAAAATGCCATTTAACTAAATATTTAAAACAAAAATTTTATATTTTGAAAAATAAATGTAAATGTTTTAAAGGGGCTAAAAATAACCTTACCTTATTTCACAGGTTTTTTAATGCTCAAATGATTGAAAATTTTTTTTAAATGTTTTTTTAAACTCTTACGCTGGCAAAAGCAGGCCTGCTTTTACCAGGCGTAAGAATTTCACGGGCATTCACTGGACAGAAGTTGGACAAATAGCCCAACTTTCCGCCCGTGGATGCTCTTTTGCCGGGAATGCAGAGGATCTGTCAAAAGGATTATTGACAGATCGCATGTTCCGGGTTTTCACGCATGCGCTTCGCACCTTGTATGCACTCATAGGGGCCACAAATTAGGGGCCATTATGTTTCAATGAGATCACCTCTCATTCTTCTAAACTCCAGAGAGTATAGGCCCAATCTACTCAATCTCTCCTCACAGGACAACCCTCTTATCCCAAGAATCAATCTAGTGAACCTTTGTTGCACCACCTCTAAGGCAAGTATATCCTTCTTCAGGTACGGAGGCCAAAACTGTGCACAGTACTCGAGGTGTGGTCTCACCAAAGCCCTGTATAATTGCAGCAGGACTTCCTTACTCTTGTACTCCAACCCCCTTGTAATAAAGGCTAACATACCATTTGCCTTCCTAATTGCTTCCTGTACCTGCATGTTAGCTTTCTGTGTTTCGTGTACAAGGACACCCAGGTCTCTCTGTGTTACACCATATATCACACCATTTATCACACCTTGGGGTAAAGTTTCCACTCTGGGCACAATCGGTGATCCCGGTGCAAATTGTGCCCAAAATTCAAGCAGTTTTGAAGTGTTTTTTTTGAGTTTCTGCTCAAACTCATTTGCATATCGCCGAACACAAACTCTGCCATGAACCAGCGCAATCAGGCAGCATTTTATAGCGTAACATTTTTTTTAAAGAGTTTGCTTCAAAAAATATTTCTTGATATATTTAAGAACTTGGTGCAGTTTGACTAATACAGCTGAAAATAGGTTTATCACAAAAAATAAGCATTTTTAAACACAGTGCCAATCCACCACCTGTGAGTAATCCGATTTTAAATTACTGAAAATTACTTATAAAAAATATACGGAACCATTTACTGGTTATATTGGGGTACAGTAGTCAGTTCCTTCGTAAATGAAATAAAAAACATTCAGAAGCTTTTAAAACGTCCTTGCACCATAAGAACCAACTTCATTTTTAGAGTCTCCTCGAAGGCCTGTAAACGAGTGCAATTAGCAGAAACTCCCAATGGTGATTAATTTACTCTGAGGGCGTGGCCAGCTTTGTGGGTGGGGCCGGCTTCCAGCACAATTTTTTTAAACTAGCGTAAAAGATCATGGAAACTCGACTTGCGCAGAACATAATTTGCGCTTAAAATTCCGCGATCTTTTGTGCCAGTTACGCCAATTTTGGGCAAATTGTGCCGATAAAACCAGCGTGACCCAGCGGAAACTCTTCCGCCATGTATCACACCATATAGCTGTTTGCTGATGACTCCAGTGTCCAGCTCCATTCGCAATCCCTCAGATAATGAAGCAGTTACTGCCCGCATGCAGCAATGCCTGGACAATAACCAAGGCTGAAAACTGGCAAGTAACATTCGCGCAACACAAGTGCCAGGCAATGACCATCTCTAACAAGAGAGAGTGTAACCACCGTCCCATGATATTCAATGGCATTACCATCATTGAATCCCCAACCATCAACATCCTGGGGGGGTGTCACCATTGACCAAGTTCAACTGGTTCAGCACATAAATGTGGTGGCTACTAGAGCAGGTCAAAGGCTGGGTATTATGCAGCGAGTGACTCACCTCCTGACTCCCCAAAGCCTTTCCACCATCTACAAGTTACAAGTCAGGAGTGTGATTGAATACTCTCCACTTGCTTGGATAGGTACAGCTGCAACAAGATCATCCAGGGCAAAGCAATCCACTTGATTGGCACCCCATCCGCCAGCATAAGCAACCATTCCTTCCACCATCGGCGCACCGTGACCACAGTGTGTACTATATACAGGATGCACTGCAGCAACTCACCAAGGCTTCTTTGATTATACCTCCCAAACCCACGCCCTCCACCACCTAAAAGGGTAAGGGTAACAGGTGCATGTCAGGCCGCATGTCAATGCCCTTTCCTGTTGCTGGTTGTAGTTGGGCCTCCTCTGCCATCTGCTCCTTGGCAATGCCTCGAGGGATGGCGTAGCTGTGGATGAAGCAACTGTCAGACAACCCTGGAGACTGATCTTGGAGACCTTCACCGGAGTTATACTGCAACAGCCCCGATCTGTCAAAGTACTGAAACCTTTGCTTCAACATCCTGGCTGCGGCATGACTGTCTCAAGTGTAACACATCTCCCTCTCATGCCTCTTCCTCCTCCTTCCAGAGCCAGCTGCATGCCCATTAGCAGAATTGTCAGACTGAGGCAATGAACAGCTCTGGGCGAACACTTACAGATGGCAGATGGCGTCCCGATGGCAAATGGACAGTATCAATGAAATGGGATTTTAAAAAAAGCACTGCAAAAATAATTGGCAAAAAGTCAGCAACATAAACAGTGCCATTAGGCAACAACATTTGCCTTACCTAAACTGCAAATTTCTCTTTTAAGACATGGCAGCCAATTTGTGCACAGCAAGGTCCCGCAAACAGCACATGAATGAAGGTTAATCTGTTTTTGGTGGTGTCTGTAATATAATAACAAATTAGTGAGCTGGCAGGGAGAGCTTGTAAAATAATAGGGATCATTAAGAACGCTCAGTCGTACAGTACGATGATTCACTTTCTCCTCTCCTCTGGCGACCATGAAACGCGGGAGAGCTGTGTACTTCTCACAACTGCCCCTGCCTGCACCCTTCTGTTTACCACACAACGTACAAATCAAGTTCAGTCGCACCTCTGCTCAACCTTTCAATCTCAGCTGTGCAAGCTCTATCCTTTCGGTTTCTTTTATGGGAAATGCAAAAACATTATTTAGCTTTCTAAAGAAAAGCGTTTTTTTTTACTGCTAGTGTTGCAAAGATCACCCTCGGGAACTCTGTTATATCTTCCTAGGTGACTAATCTAATGATGATAATTAACTCCAAGGTGTGTGTTTATTTAGCCTTCTCCTCATTTATCGCAGCTTCACTTCATGCCAAAACAAACACTGTCATTTTGAAACGGCCACTTTCCCGTTTAACACTGCCTGAATATCTCTGCTAATTAACACATCAGCTTGCTCAGTTCTGCTCTGCAGTGGGTTCCTGCTGCTATCACTTTCTGTCTGGCAGTCAGAAAACATAAGGTGACAAGAACAGCAATGAGATACATGACCAGATAATCTGTTTTAGTGATGTTAGTTGAGGGATACATATTGGCCAGGATATCAGGGAGACCACCCCTGCTCTTCTTCAAATAGCACCGTCCACCTGAGAGGGCAGACATAGGCCTTGGTTTAACGTCTCATCTGCAGGACAGCACCTCCGACAGTGCAACACTCCCTCAGGACTGCACTGGCGTGTTAGCCTGGATTATATGCTCAGGTCTCTGGAGTAGGGACTTGAACCCACACTCTTCTGATTCAGAGGCGAGAGTGCAACCACTGAGCCACAGTTGACACAGGGTGCAGCAGCCACAGAAGAGATTCATTCTGGAAGAAACGTTTTGTAACCAAATCAAACCGTTGCCTTCTGCAGTGGTTGGATTTCAGTTTTGCTTATGATAATGCCACCCATTCTAATGAAATAACAGAAGTGCATACAGGGAAGTGGGTGGGCATCCCTGTGTCAGTTTGATTAGGCACTTTACAGCCTTCTGGACTCAACATCGAGTTCAACAACTTCAGACCATAACCTCTGCACCTATCCATTTTTTCCCCATTTTTTTTCTCTCTTTCACATGGCAGCAGTCTTTCATTCTGCCAGTGCCATTTACACTTCATCTCGCGCCATCTTTTGTTTCTTAACTTGTCCCATTACCATCTCCTTTTGCCTTGCGCCATCTCTTAATGTCTCTTCATCTCTCCTGCCTTCCATCCTATCACAGACCTTCCCTTTTGTTCTTTCCTCCCCTCCCCTCTTTCCCTGCCCCTGCACTTGCTTAAAAACCTGTTCCATCTCCAGCTTTTTCCAGTTCTGACGAAGGGTCATCGACCTGAAATGTTAACTCTGTTTCTCTCTCCACAGATGCTGCCTGACCTGCTGAGTATTTCCAGCATTTTCTGTATTTATTTCAGATTTCCAGCATCCCCAGTATTTTGCTTTTGTATGCCTGTGTAATTGCCTGGGTGGACTGGGTGCAGCAAATATCAGATGATCGGGCGGGTTGGAGCACACTCCTGTATCGGAACCTGCCTGATTTTCCAATATTCTCTCAGCCCAGGTGACACATTGACCTCGATATTAACCCCACAATCCATGACAGATGGGAAAGGGTCAGTGGGCAGGATTAAATCATCAAAAGCGCAAAACGTGACCCTAAATCACGGTGCATGTGCTCGTTGCATTTTTAAAAAAAAAGATTCGCATTTATATAGCGCTATTCCCGACCACCAGACATCTCAGTGCGCTTTACAGCCAATGAAGTACTTTTTGAAGTATAATCGCTGTTGTAATGTAGGAAATGCGGCAGCCAATTTGTGCACAGCAAGCTCCCACAAACAGCAATGTGCTAATGACCAGGTAATCTGTTTTTAATGATGTTGATTGAGGGATTGGCCAGGACACCGGGGATAACTCCCCTGCTCTTCTTCTAAATAATGCCATGGGATCTTTTACATCCACCTGAGAGAGCAGACGGGGCCTCAGTTTAATGTCTATTTGAAATACGGCACCTCTGACAGTGCAGCTCTCCCTCAGCACTGCACTGGAGTATCAGCCTTGATTTTTGTGCTCAAGTCTCTGGAGTTTGGACTTGAACCCACAACCTTCTGACTCAGAGGCGAGAATGCTACCCACTGAGCCACAGCTGACACTTAAGGCAGTGGATGTCGTGGCGACTGACTGTCCTGCTGTGGAGAGGCCGCACACTTCATTAACATATTTAAATAGGGCTCCCACAGGACAATTGGGAGCCCGATTTAAAATTCACTGTTGCTGTGAATGTTTCCCAGGGGTTGGGAAACCCGGCAGTGAAAGGAAGGTGGGAGCTGCTGGCTCCACAAGGCAAGTGCCTTTCTCAGCAATTCTTGTGGGCCAGCAGGAGCAGGAGTGCTCCCCTCCAGACATCTCAAGGAAGCCTTCAGACTCCCCCCCCCCCCCCACCTGCCGATTGCAGCCTCTCTCTCCCCCGCTCCCGATCACTAACCTCCCCCCCATCTCCAGCCCCGAGGTCCTCTCTTCCCCCTCACCCCCCCAGCTGTGATCGCCAAATTTCCCCCCTCCCGATTGCTGGGGACCTTCCCCAAGGGCCCCCGGCTGTGGCCTCCTGCCGCTGGTTTTCACTCCCTGCAGCCTGTCAATTTGGTCGCCTGCCAGGCGGGAAATGGATCCAAAAAATAATAATGAGATCCTGCCATTAAACTCATCAGGACTTACGCATCCCAGGCCTTGCCGGGTTCTTCGGTCGTTTACAGCCTCCCCTGCACCCTCCCCCTGGCCTCCCCATAAATATCGGGGCCATTGTGTCCAGGGCACAGACCAAGGTGAATCTCCCCATTAAACCCGCATACCCGCCTTCTCACCATGTACGCAGAGGAGCTGTATACATACGTGTTAACACAGATACTCTGCACAGCTCTCTCAGAAGTGTTGAAGTTGGAGATTCTACTGTGAAGGAACAGTCACTGCAGCACCCAGCCTGAAAAATAATTGTCTCTTGAATCCATCGACTCCTGGCCTTCCCTGGGAGTATATTCCACCAGATGATTATATTTTAGTTGTAAAGATCTACGGGAGCTGAGGCCTTCCCCACGCTGAACAATTTACTTGCAACGATTTTGTCAATTTTCCGCCTAATCTCGAAAACTCAGTCCATTTATCTCACTGACATTATATGAAAATGATAATAATTGAACTCGGGGCAGGAATGTTTTTAGGCAAAAATGGTGACAAAACGCAGCAATTGAGAATAAAAGTGATGTTGTTACACACCAGTCGAAGCCTGGCCGCCACCTGCCCCTTTTGTTCCCTCTCTCTCTTTCACTGTGAGCACCTTCTTCACTCATAATACAGTCACAGGTTCTCCGCTCCTTGCATGTGTAGCTCACTATAAAGCCATTCTGTTGGTTGGCGAAGTTAAAAGTCGAGCATGCAGTTTTTGCCGCAGGGAGCTAGTTAGTAAAATTTAATCATGACAAGTTTAGTGGCTTAAATGCATTAGTCACAGCCCCGGGTGTGCAGGCTGTAAATGCTAGACCAAAGTCACGCCAATGTATACAACTCACGCAACACATTTTGTGGTAACTAAACCTTTCCATCCTCCTGATAAAAGCTGAATCCAAACAGCGTGAACAGATCATCAGGAAGAGAATCGTACCGGGTAACTCGATCACTGTTACCATTGTCAAGCATCTGCTGACACTTCAATCCTGCTGCAGGAATAATTTATTTCCAATTAAGCTGGCCCTTTTTAAATATGTTAGAAATGACTGTCACTCAACATAAGAACCAGGCTTTTATTTTGCATTATTTCCACAGGGTTAGTTAATTCACATTTTTTTTTTTTTTTAATTGACTTTGAAACCTATCCCAATGTAGTTGAAGTAAAGATAAAGGAACATATTAATTTTGTTAGTTCACGATGATTTCTGGCAGGCTTAATATAAGAAGAAAAGTATTTAATTCCATGTAGAAAGTTGCTGACATTAATATTGAAAAAAACACAGTCTATGTTCCCAAGATCACACGATAGGTTTGGATTCAGAAAGTCCTCCGGCCCTTGCAGAATACCAAACACACCAGCCTAGAAATTGGATCTTCGTTACGGCATCTGGCTGTTGGTTGAATGATTTCAGTGTTCTGGCCTCAAACAGCAATTCCAGCTGCTGATTGCCTTCTGCACAAAGCAAAAAGGACTTGGTGTCAGTCCTAAAATTTGCCCCTCATAACTTGAAAGCTGCACTCACTCACTTCTTCTGTTGCCCCGGTGTTGTTCAGTTCATTTTCTCTATGCTGTTAATTCTTTTTTTATACCTTTTCTTATATTTGTTCTCAGGTTGTGGGCGACACTGGCAAGGCCACGTTCATTGCCCATCTCTAGTTGCCCGGAGGGTATTAAGAGTCAACCACGTCGTGTGGGACTGGAGTCACATGGAGGCCACACCGGCTTGGTTCTCCTTCCTGAAGGACATTAGTGAACCAGTTGGGTTTTGACAATAATCCAGCCCCTTTCATGATTCTTTTATCTGGTACCAGCCCACAAATTAGCTGATTTTACTGAATTCAATTTACCGTTCCGTTCCTCCCCACCTGCAGGAAGATTGGCCAAAATACGCTAAAAAGAGGAAGAGAGGAGAAAACCTGAACCAGGCTGTCTGAAGAGAAAAATGGAAATGATATGATTGAGGACCTGTATTCAAACAGCATTGGGAGATTGTAAGAACTGCCCAAAAAAATAACGTTGCCAAAATAGCATCAACATGTTGAGAATGAAGAATATTGTGGAATGTGATTTAGTTGGTGGGAAACAGTGAAGAAGCAGCCAATCAGAGTGCACTTATAACAACAGGACAGCTAACGAGTCTCTTAATTGATATAAAAAGTTGTTCAAAACATTCCTGCAAAATGACAAAGCATCTGGTTCAAAAAGTCAGTTTTAGCCACGAGCCCCTCACATTGTAGATTCACCTCAGTCCCCAATGGCAGCATTGTTCTGAATTCTGTGAATCTTTAATCTCCATTCTAAATTCTCATGGACTAATAGGACTGAAAGTTTATTAGTGTTCATTTTCCTCTGTCCTTATGGTTTTCCTTTTTTTCCAGGTTAGGGTGACTTACTTCCATGGAAATAAAATCAAATTTCTGAACGAAAGTACCACAGAACAAGCACCATTTAAATGGAAATCCAGTCTCGCCCCGGGGACTGAGAATAATGAAAGAGCAGAGCGCGCGCACAGTCTGAATCCAGTCCCAACACACACCAGACATACAGTACAAACTGCTCATAATCTGCTACTAATTGGGACTAATTAGACAAGTTAATCAATCACACCTTAAGGACAAATGATGTGGGAGAGATGTTCCAGTAACTACCTTCTGAGATTGGTGTAAATAAATGTCATTGGAATGATTAAAAGGGAGTGCCACCTTGGGTAAATGACTGAATTGAAACCACGACTTTCCATTCTCAGCACTTTATTTTCCAATCTGCAAGAAGCAGCCAGCTGCAACCCTGGAACCGACAAGTATATCAAATTCCATCAGCATGATTGTGCATCAGCATCAGTACTGCGTACAGTTCCGATCTCCGTATTATAAAAAGGGCAGAGAGTCATGGAGAAGGTGCAACAAGGATTAACAAAGATGATACCATAACTGAGAGATTATAACTATTAGGAAAGGCTGAACAGGCTGGGGCTCTTTTCTCTAGAGAAGAGAAGGCTTAGGGGTGACGTGATAGAGATCTTTAAGATTATGAAAGGGTTTGGTAGAGTAGACGTAGAGAAGATGTTTTCACTTGTGGGAGGTGACCAAAACTAGGGGTCATAAATATAAGATAGTCACCAATAAACCCAATAGGGAATGCAGGAGAAACCTCTTTACCCAGAGAGTGGTTAGAATGTGAAACTTGCTGTCACATGGAATAGGTGAGGCGAATAGTATAGATGCATTTAAGGATAAGATAGCTAAGTACACGAGGGAGAAAGGAATAGAAGGATATGTTGATAAGGTGAGATGAAGAGGGGTGGGAGGAGGCACATGTAGAGCATAAACGCTGGCATAGACCAGTTGGGCCAAATGGTCTGTTTCTAAGCTGTACATTCTATGTAATTCTATGCAATCCTACGGTTGTTCTTATCTATCCAGTCGTAGCCAGAGAATCACCTGCAATGGCTTCTCTTCCTGCTCCCACACCATTACCTCTGGTATCCCCAAAGATCTATCCTTAGCCCCCTCCTACTTCTCAGCTACATGCTGCCCCTCGGCGACATCTTCCAAAAACGCAGTGTCAGTTTCTACATGTACGCTGATGACACCCAGCTCTATCTCACCAGTAGCTCTCTCGACCCCTCCACTGTCTCTAAATTGTCAGACTGCTTGTCCGACGTCTAGCACTGGATGAGCAGAAGTGTCCTCCAACTAAATATTGGAAAGCGCAAAGCCATTGCTTTCGGTCCCCGCCACAAACTTCATCCCCTAGCCACTGACCCCAACCCTCTCCCTGGCAACTGTCTGAGGCTGAACCAGACTGTTCGCAACCTTGGTGAGCTTCTAACCACCTATCCGTGCCATCACTAAGACCACCTATTTCCACCTCCATTACATCACCCGACTCTGCCCCTGCCATAGCTCATCTGCTGCTGAAACCCTCATCCATGCCTTTGTTACCTCTAGACTTGACTATTCCAATGCACTCCTGGCCGGCCTCCCACATTCCACCCTACGTAAACTTGAGGTCATCCAAAACTTGGCTGCCGTGTCCTAACTCGCATCAGGTCCCATTCACCCATCACCCCTGTGCTCGCTGACCTACAATGCCTCGATTTTAAAATTCTCATCCTTGTTTTCAAATTCCTCCATGGCTTCGCCCCTCCCGATCTCTGTAATCTGCTCCAGCCCTCCAACCCTCCAAGATATCTACATTCCTCCAATTCTGTCCTCTTGAGCATCACCGGTTTTAATCGCTCCGCCATTGGCGGCCGTGCCTTCAGCAGACAAGGCCCTAAAATATGGAATTCCTTCCCTAAACCTCTCCGCCTCTCCACCTCTCTTTCCTCCTTTAAGACGTTCCATAAAACCTACCTCTTTAACTAAGCTTTTGATCATCTGCTCTAATATCTCCTTATGTGGTTCGGTGTCAAATTTTGATTGATAACACTCCTGTGACGCGCCTTGGGATGTTTTACTATGTTAAAAGTGCTATATAACTACAAGTTGTTGTTGTTGTTCCAGGACATTTGCTGTAGCAAAATTATGGCAATCTCGGGCCATCCTATCCTCAGTTTGATAAAAGCAGAACTCTCCAGTTTTAATTGTAATTTATGATTCACTAATGACACTCTGAAAATACACAGTTTAGAAACATGGAATTCCTGAGACTGTGGTTTCACCAACATAAATGGAAAACAGCCAATTGTGATGCGCCTGTTACAATATAATCTCTTAACACTCCTCAAGCAGCTATTGATCCACTTAACTCAACTAACTATCCAAACATTCATTAATCCAAACTGTGGGCTGTACAATTTTGTAGCAGGGTGACTTGACGAAATTTGAAAACAAAGACGGATTTGTTGTAGCTGGGACTGGACATACCAGTAATCTCAGTTCTGGAGAGACATGATGCGAAGATGCCGGTGTTGGACTGGGGTAGACAAAAGAGAGAAGTCACACAACACCAGGCAACAGTTTTATTTGAGATCACAAGCTTTCAGAGCTGCTGCTCCTTCGTCAGGTGAAGTGAAGGAATACGAATCGGCAAAGCATATATAGACAGAGAACAATGCCTGTGCAGCGTACAATGTCAGACGACTACAGTTAATCTTTCTGACTGCCTTTTATCACACCTCGGCAGAGAGACAATCAGATCAGTCAGGAAGGCATTATATCAAAGACATAGCAAAATACAACTAAGACAATGAGGTGGGGTCACAGGGGGTCTAACTGTAGTGTTCTGACATTGTACGCTACACAGGCATTGTTCTCTGTCTATATATGCTTTGCCGATCTGTATTCCTTCACTTCACCTGACGAAGGAGCAGCAGCTCCGAAAGCTTGTGATTTCAAATAAAACTGTTGGACTATAACCTGGTGTTGTACGACTTCTCACTGGAGAGCCATAACAGCTTAGAAATTCAGCACAGGAAACAATCTCTGCGTAAGAATGGATAGGCTCGAGGCACACCTGATATTGGGCCTCACTAACATCAGACCGAAGGCCACTGAAATTTCAGACTGTGGGAGTGGCCTGTCGGTAGGTCTAAAAGAGCAGGCGAGGGGGAAGCGATCGGGAGGAAAGGGGGCGACCTGGTGAGGGTGGGGAGCAAAAAGTGAGAGGGTCGATTAGGCGACCGAGATGGGGTGGGGGATTGGGCAATCGGGGACAGGGGGGGGGGTCGATCAGGAGATGGGTCGAGCAGTGGCCGGCAGCGGCTTGTGGCTTTAAGGTGGCACAAGGAGGGGTACGCCTGCTCCTCCCAAATCCACATTCAGGTAAGTATATGTTAAAAACTTTAAGGATCCCCAGTTAGGCCGCATGTAGACCTGGTTTTCCTGAACACAGCAGGCCCGGCAGCGGCTGCATTGAGGGCAACCTAATTTTGCACAGAGGGCCTCAAACAGCCATTAGGCCCCTCGTTTGCATATGCAAAACGAATAACGCCTCTTTCAGGTGCAGGCCCTGGATGCCTACCTTTTTGCCTGCACCAATGTGGCAGTTGGTGTACCCTGGCTCGTAATGAGCACGGGCTTCCTGCCCACCATATTGGAAGCATAGGCGTCCATTTTGCTCCTGAAAAACAGACACGACGCCATCAAATTTTTAGACAGGGAATTTTTTGCTGGGAAGAGTACCTCTAATTTTACAAAGATCACAACTGAGTCGATAATGCACCTCACCAGGTAAGAAGAGGTCAACACATTTGTATAATTCTGCGGCGCACTACGTGCTGTGTCAGTCTGTCCCGGGAGCACCTGTGCCTCAGTGTCAGGTACCGGCCCAGGGCTCAGGGCTGCTGGTTGCTCATTGTGCACCAATAAACTGTCCAGTATAAGGGGAAGAGAGAGGAGGAGAGGCATTGGGCATGAGGTTGGTGGTGGGGGTGGGGGGGATGGGGGGTACAGAGAGGTTTCAGGGTCCGGGTAAGGGTGGCAAGGCTTAAACTTGTGGTACTTTTTTTCTCTGCCTTTAAGACTTTGGAGTAAAGTGCAGCTTAAATACGAAGCTCCACACTGGTAGTAAAATACATCATGGAACCTCTGGAGGAGAAAAAACTGCAAAACCAGCTTAAAGAAGCAGAACAAATGTCAGAAATGAGCACAGCCACTTTCCCGACCCTGGTGTTTCTATTGAATCTTCAGAGAAGCTTACAGCGTATGTTGCTCTTTTGGGGATACAAGCTGTTTAGTAAAGCACTTTCCACAGCTGCACGTGGTGACTTGGGACTACAAGCCAAAGCTGACCCATTTAAAGAAAATGGCACAGATAGTTTCTAACAGTAATAGTTCTGTGAGAAAGGATTCCCTTCTTTGACAAGTGTTATTAACACGCTGAGCAGCAGAACCAGTATAAAGTACCTTTTCAATTTGAGTATGGAATAAAAGTATTACTTTTTGCATGAGCGCAAAGCTTTAATGGATGAGAACTATCGTTCAGTTAATCTCCTCAGCTCCTCTGTTCTCTGTCCCTAGTGCCTATTGCTTCTTTATATTCTCAAGCTGGGTAAAATGGGCAGAATGTGGAACTCGCTACCACAAGGAGTAGTTGAGCCGACTAGCATAGGTGCATTTAAGGGGAAGCTAGATAAGCACATGAGGGAGAAAGGAATAGAAGGTTATGCAGATAGGGTTACATAAGAAATAGGGGCAGGAGTAGGCCAATCGGCCCCTCGAGCCTGCTCCGCCATTCAATAAGATCATGGCTGATCTGATCCTAACCTCAAATCTAAAGAACACAAGAAGTAGGAGCAGGACCTGGCCACTCAGCCCCTGGGCCCGCTCCGCCACCCACAGGGCCCTGACCGATCCGAACTCAGCCTCATGTCCAATTTCCTGCCCGCTCACCATAACCCCTAATTCCCTTTACCTCTAGGAAACTATCTATTTCTGTTTTAAATTTATTTAATGATGTAGCTTCCACAGCTTCCTGGGGCAGCAAATTCCACAGACCTACTACCCTCTGAGTGAAGAAGTTTCTCCTCATCTCAGTTTTGAAAGAGCAGCCCCTTATTCTAAGATTATGCCCCCTAGGTCTAGTTTCACCCATCCTTGTGTAAGGGGTGTGACCTGCGGCTCTGTGCTTAGCCTAGGTGCTAGTGCGAGGTTAGGCCTTGTTGCCTGTTCTGGTCTCCAGCCAGTCTGGTAACACTAGACACCTGTGAGTGGTTCGACCCACTCGCCCTTACGGTTCTGACGCTGGACTTAGGTGCGAGAGCAATAATGCAGAGAAAACTCAGGTAGACCCGGTTGAATAGTGCGAAATGGAAAATCTTTATTGCATATTATTCAAGATTACGAAATACATGTCATAAGCACAGATTAATGACAGTACAATCTTACACGCAGTTATGTAACTAATTTTAGGGAAACGAGGAGCGCACGACACATCAAAAAAGGGGGCACACATTACAATTATCCTTAAAACTCAAACCCTCCCCTACCAATACCTGTCCTAAACTAGATTTGTAGGATCGAGACTCATGCTCACCACTCGTGATAACTCGGAGAATTCCGAAACTCTGCTCGGATGTTTTTACCGCAACACCTGACTATTCACGTGTTGATCAGGGGTCTCTGTACCCCACTTGTTTACTCGTCTCTGCTCCGGCTAGCAGGCTGGACCGTCTGCTGTCATGAAGATCTGTGTTGTCCTCGGAGTTCCGACACGACGCAAAAAATAGTCTTCCTGTGCCCTCACACCGATGCGATAAAACTCGAAGAATGGTCTTCCTGGGCAAGGAAGTGTTTATTCGACTTGCAGGCGCGGTCGGGGCTTACTGACCGTGGCGATACGTATTGTCGTCTTCTTCTCTTCTCATCTCATCTCATCTCATCTCATCTCATCTCGGGCCTTCGGTTCCAACACCGTTTACCGACTTCTCGGGATGGTGTGCCCGTTTCAAGGCCTCACAGCCCAGTTCTACACGGATCTTCGCGGCAAGCCACGAGGTTGATCCTGGCGGATCAGAGTCCAGAGCCGTCAGGCAAGAGAATAAAAGTTCAATAGTCTTCCAGCAAGTCAAACAGCAAGAGCTGCAAGAGGCAGAGGCACGAGGCAAGCGGCAAAGAGTCAAGAGGCAGGAGCAAGAGGCAAGAGACAGATGGACGGTTGTACCTTACAGTTATAGTGCTGTAATTCCTCTTTTCCCGCCCAATCTTAATGTCTTTCTTTTGTCAGGGTTTTGGCGCTCAAACTTCTTGTATAGGGTGATCTCCGTTTTTAATGGGTTTCGGTGATACTTGTAACTGTCTGAGTACCCGTTAATACTTCTCCCATTGTGGAACCGGCCAGTATTCTCCCTGGAGGGGTTTTGGGGCTTCCAAATGCTTTCTGTAACTACCCGCAAACGGCTCTCTCATCGTAGAGTCGTGGGGATTTTGCATATTAATGTCTTTGGATGGGTCCTTGATCGCTCGGTACAATAGCCCTTATTCGCACCTGGGAGACCGATTCCAGTATTTATGTATAAAGTGCAAACCCATTGGGGTAAAAATTCAGTTGTTTGCACCTCCCGTTAGCGCCTTAAGAGGGCGCTAATGGGGCGCAAAGCCGCTAACGCCCGGGCGCAGCGATGTTTGCGCCGCTCGGGAACTTAACTTGACATTGTGCGGCGGCGCTAAACTTTACCGCTGCGACCACCTGCGCGCGCAGATTGTGATGTCATTCCATGGTGCAACGCCCTTGTGGCGCCCAGGAGCGGAAATTGAGTGGCGCCCCCTGCCTTACCGCCTGGCGCATCCAACGACCAGAAGACTGGAACGCTATCAATCGCTGTGGGGCTGGGGGGGGCGCTATTTAAAGGGGGCCTCTTCCTGTCTTTTATTGTTGGTGGCATTTTTGAACTACGCATTCTGAGAGAGAGATGGAGAGACTTCTGGAGAGATTCAACGTTGTGTGAAGGAGTTTTGGGTACTGAGCAGCACTTTGCAGGTTCATTTTGATTTGCCATTCCTTGTATCGATTTAGCAGAGACTGTGGGAGCTGCACTCTGAGCTCTTTGCCTGGTACTCTCCATTGTTCTTTCCAGCACATTTGATGTGCAAGTCTCTCCAGGCGAGATTCAAGGCTGCAATGAACAGGATGTGGATGGAAAGCAAGATTAACCATCCCCTTTAAGAACTGGCCCGTGCCATTGTGTGTGTGTTCCATTGCTGACTGACATTACATGAGCTTCACCAGCGCTCTGAGTTAGCGCCTCACTGCTCGGCCTTTGCGCCTTAAGACAGGTGTGCAGCGCCTGCTTTAGCGCTCCACTCACCTCCCGGGGCGGTAAAAGTGAAGTTTCCAGTCAGTGCCGATAATTAGCGCCAGGCGCTAATATTTGCGTCCAGACGATATTTGCGCCCCAAATGGGGCGCGACCTAATTTCTACCCCATTATGTCTTGTCAATTATCTCAAATGTGCTGAGTCTTGTCCGATCTCGCACAAATGTTTATTGGAACGCCATCTTGTCTGCTCATTGAAAAGTCTAGAACGTTCTGCCACGAGGCGTGGCGGCCATTTTGCAGGCTGTTTGTGTCCACTTTGAAAACCTGACAGCATTCTGCGGAAATAAAGCCGTTTGTACGAAACTTTATGTCTCCTTCTTATTTTATAAAATCGTGATAATTTTGCGAATTCTACACTTGGAAACATCCTAACCGCATCCACCCGATCAAGCCCCTTCACAATCTGATATGTTTCAATAAGATTGCCTCTCATTCTTCTGAACTCCAATGAGTAGAGTCCCAATCTACTCAACCTCTCCTCATATGTCCACCCCCTCATCCCCGGGATTAACCGAGTGAACCTTCTTTGTACTGCCTCGAGAGCAAGTATGTCTTTTCTTAAGTATGGACACCAAAACTGTATGCAGTATTCCAGGTGCGGTCTCACCAATACCTTATATAACTGCAGCAATACCTCCCTGTTTTTATAATCTATCCCCCTAGCAATAAAAGCCAACATTCCATTGGCCTTCTTGATCACCTGCTGCACCTGCATACTAACTTTTTGATTTTCTTGCACTAGGACCCCCAGATCCCTTTGTACTGCCGTTCTTTCCAGTTTCTCGCCATTAAGATAATAACTTGCTCTCTGATTTTTCCTGCCAAAGTGCATAACCTCACATTTTCCAATATTGTATTGCATCTGCCAAATCTCCGCCCACTCACCCAGCCTATCTATATCCCCTTGTAGGTTTTTTATGTCCTCCTCACTTTCTACTTTCCCTCCCATCTTTGTATCATCTGCAAACTTTGATATGTTACACTCGGTCCCCTCCTCCAAATCGTTAATATAGATTGTAAAGAGTTGGGGGCCCAGCACTGACCCCTGCGGAACACCACTGGCTACTGGTTGCCAGTCCGAGAATGAACCATTTATCCCAACTCTCTGCTTCCTGTTAGATAACCAATCCTCCACCCATGCCAGAATATTACCCCCAATCCAGTGATTTTTTATCTTGAGCAATAATCTTTTATGTGGCACCTTGTCGAATGCCTTCTGGGAGTCTAAATACACTACATCCACTGGTTCCCCTTTATCCACCCTGTACGTTATGTCCTCAAAGAACTCAAGCAAATTTGTCAGACATGACTTCCCCTTCATAAAGCCATGCTGACTTTGTCCTATTAAATTATGTTTATCTAAATGTTCCGTTACTGGCTCCTTAATAATAGACTCCAAAATTTTACCCACCACAGATGTTAGACTAACTGGTCTATAATTTCCAGCCTTCTGCCTACTACCCTTTTTAAATAAGGGTGTTACATTAGCAGTTTTCCAATCTGCCGGGACCTTTGCTGAGTCCAGGGAATTTTGGAAAATTATTACCAAAGCATCCACAATCCCTACTGCCACTTCCTTCAAGACCCTAGGATGTAAGCCATCAGGTCCAGGGGATTTATCCGCCTTGAGTCCCATTATTTTACTGAGTACCAATTCCTTAGTGGTTTTAATCGTATTTAGCTCCTCCCCCCCTAGAGCCCCCTGTTTGTCCAGTGTTGGGATATTCTTAGTGTCCTCTACCGTAAAGACTGAAACAAAATATTTGTTCAGCATTTTTGCCATCTCCATGTTTCCCACCATTAATTTCCCGGTCTCACCCTCTAAGGGACCTACGTTTGCCTTAGCCACCCTTTTTCTTTTTATATAACTATAGAAACTCTTGCTATCTGTTTTTATATTTTTTGCTAATTTATTTTCATAATCTATCTTCCCTTTCTTAATCAATCCTTTAGTTACTTTTTGCTATCTTTTGAAGACTTCCCAATCTTCTATCCTCCCACTAAGTTTGGCTACCTTATATGTCCTTGTTTTTAGTCGGATACTATCCTTAATTTCTTTACTTAGCCACGGATGGCTGTCATTTCTTTTACACCCTTTTTTCCTCAGTGGAATATATATTTTTTGAAAGTTGTAAAATAACTCCTTAAATGAACACCACTGCTCATGTACCGTCTTACCCTTTAATCTATTTTCCCAGTCCACTTTAATCAATTCCGCTCTCATACCATCATAGTCTCCTTTATTCAAGCTCATTACGCTTGTTTGAGAACCAACCTTCTCACCTTCTAATTGGATATGGAATTCAACCATGTTATGGTCACTCATTCCAAGGGGATCCTTAACTAGGACATTATTAATTAATCCTGACTCATTACACAGGACCAGGTCCAAGGTTGCTTGCCCCCTTGTAGGATCAGTTACATACTGCTCAAGAAATCCATCCCTAATACACTCAATAAACTCTTCCTCAAGGCTGCCCTGCCCAATTTGATTTGTCCAGTTAATATGATAGTTAAAATCCCCCATAATTATAGCTGTTCCCTTATTACATGCCCCAACTATTTCCTGATTAATACTTCTTCCAGCAGAGTTGCAACTATTAGGAGGCCTATATACTACTCCCACTAGTGTTTTTTTTCCCCTTATTATTCCTTATCTCCACCCAAACTGTTTCATTATCCTGATCCTTTGACCCAATATCATTTCTCTGTATTACAGTGATTCCTTCCTTTATTAACATAGCCACCCCACCTCCCCTTCCTTCCTGCCTGTCCTTCCTGATTGTTAAATACCCTGGCATATTTAATTCCCAGTCGTTGTCACCCTGCAGCCATGTTTCTGTAATGGCCACAAGATCATACCCATACGTAATTATTTGTGCCGTTAACTCGTCCATTTTGTTATGAATGCTACATGCATTCAGATAAAGAACTTTCAAATATGTTTTGTGACACTTAGTTCCTGCTTTTTCCTTTTTTAACACTTTACCTTTTACTCCATACCTTCTGTCCCTTCCTGACACGCTTTCCTCTGTCTCCCTGCTCAGGTGCCCAACCCCCTGCCACTTCAGTTTAAACCCTCCCCAACAGCACTAGCAAACACTCCCCCTAGGACAGCGGTCCCGGCCCTGCCAGGTGCAGACCGTCCGGTTTGTATTGGTCCCATCTCCCCTAGAACCGGTTCCAATGTCCCAGGAATTTGAATCCCTCCCCCTTGCACCATTCCTCTAGCCACGTATTCATTTGAAATATCCTCCTATTTCTACTCTGACTAGCACGTGGCACTGGTAGCAATCCTGAGATTACTATCTTTGAGGTCCTATTTTTTAATTTACCTCCTAACTCCCTATATTCTGCTTTTAGGACCTCATCCCCTTTTTTACCTATATCGTTGGTGCCTATGTGCACCACGACAGCTGGCTGTTCGCCCTCTCCCTCCAAAATGTTCTGTAGCTGCTCCGAGACGTCCTTGACCCTTGCACCAGGGAGGCAACACACCATCCTGTAGTCTCGGTTGCGGCCGCAGAAACGCCTATCTATTCCCCTTACAATTGAGTCCCCTATCACTATAGCTCTTCCACTCTTTTTTCTCCCAGCCTGTGCAGCAGAGCCACCCATGGTGCCAGGAAGTTGGCTGCTGCTGCCTTCCCCTGATAAGTCATCCCCCCCAACAGTATCCAAAGTGGTATATCTGTTTGAGAGGGGGATGTCCACAGGGGACCCCTGCACTACCTGCCTGCACCTCTTACTCTGCCTGGTGGTCACCCATTTACTTCCTGCCTGTACATCCT
Organism: Squalus acanthias; assembly: GCA_030390025.1. Classification (NCBI taxonomy): domain Eukaryota; kingdom Metazoa; phylum Chordata; class Chondrichthyes; order Squaliformes; family Squalidae; genus Squalus; species Squalus acanthias. The sequence goes on along the minus strand of CM059428.1, from coordinate 22,945,166 downwards.
TTGCCTGCGGTGTAACCAACTCGCTAAACGTGCTATCCACGAGGTTCTCAGCATCACGAATGCTCCAATACGCATCCAATCGCAGCTCCAGCGCCGTAATGCGGTCTGCCAGTAGCTGTAGCTGGATACACTTCTCGCACACATGGTTGTCAAGGACACCGAAAGGGTCCCTGATTTCCCACATAGCACAGGAGGAGCATGCCACGGGGCCGAGCTCTCCTGCCATGACTTACCCTTTAATTAATTCAAATTAAATTAAAACAAATCAATCCCAACAATTGCACTACAGTTAAATGATATACTTAAGGGCCCTGGTTTACCAACATTCCCCGCTACACCACAGAGAGCTTAGAAACTATAAACCACAGAGTTTAAGTTTAAAAAGAGAGAAATACTCACCAACCAATCACTTACCTGCTTTCTGGTGACGTCACACTTCGATTACTTTTTACTTCTCTCCCTCTGAGCTCGGAGATTGGTACGCCTACCTGGTCTCTGCCGCCTCTTAAACCTCGCCACCGCCGCCTGGTTCCCCGCAGGTCCGCCGCCGCTCTGAGGCCTACCTGGTCTCTGCCGCCTCTTAAACCTCGCCGCCGCCGCCTGGTTCCCCGCAGGTCCGCCGCCACTCTGAGGCCTACCTGGTCTCTGCCGCCTCTTAAACCTCGCCACCGCCGCCTGGTTCCCCGCAGGTCCGCCGCCACTCTTAGGCCTACCTGGTCTCTGCCGCCTCTTAAACCTCGCCGCCGCCGCCTGGTTCCCCGCAGGTCCGCCGCCGCTCTGAGGCCTACCTGGTCTCTGCCGCCTCTTAAACCTTGCCACCGCCGCCTGGTTCCCCGCAGGTCCGCCGTCGCTCTGAGGCCTACCTGGTCTCTGCCGCCTCTTAAACCTCGCCGCCACCGCCTGGTTCCCCGCAGGTTCGCCGTCGCTCTGAGGCCTACTTGGTCTCTGCCGCCTCTTAAACCTCGCCGCCGCCGCCTGGTTCCCCGCAGGTCCGCCGCCGCCGCTTAGATGAAGTAGGGTGGGGGGAGGCTCCTGTGGAGCATAAATACTGGCATAGACCAATTGGGCCGAATGGCCTGTTTTCGTGCTGTGCACTCGATGTAACTTGATGTAAAGGCACAGGACATTGAGATGTCTCCCAAGGAAGTAGGTGGATTTAGTAGTTTAGTGATTTCCAACGCTGTCCATTCACCTGAGGGTCCTTGGTTCAAATCCAGACCAGCTTGATTAGATAAAAGACTTTTCTTTCACCAAACTTTAAGGCCTCGATATTAATCCACACACGATGGGTGGGAGAGGGTTGGGGAGGGGTTAAAAAATTTTAAACAGGGAGCGCGTCCCCTACCCGCCGCTTACGTACTTATTGCCACTTTTGTGGCGGCCGGTTTTGTGACATGCGAGTGTCCCGCTATGGAGAGGTGAGGCACTTCATTAACATATTTAAATCAGCCTCCCACAGTGCAATTGGAGCCTGATTTAAATTTAACAGTTGCCGCGTGGGTTTCCCAGGGCACAGGAAACCTGGCAGTGAAAGGGAGGCGGGAGCTGCCGGCTCGAGAAGGTAAGTGCCTCCCCAAAATATCGGTGCCTAAGGATCCTAAGCTAAATAAAGTTCAGATGGCCTGAACCCAATTCCTAATGGTCATGAGTCCATAACAGAAGATTGTCCATAATTCAGCATTTTTAGGCACGAATGGGCCTCATTTCACACCTGAGAAACAGGCACAATAATGTAGAAGTTAGAGCCCAGAGTGTGCAAAATGGAAGTCGGAGTTAAGGCACATGGATGGTAATTTTACAATCCCACACCCTCAAAGTGAATCATGCTCGCAGGGCATGCAAATCAGGGCCACAGTGTTGCAGCCCTATCTCTAACCTGCCTTCCCTGCGATGGTGATTCCCTGCTGCGAGTGCAGGATCACAGAATTGCCCTATTGTCAGAGCAGTTACTTTGTTCTGCATCCAGCAGGAAGTGCTTAAGAACACAACTAAAATTATTCTCTGCAAATACAGAATAATAATGAATGTGTGCCTTCTAACACAAGGAATCTGATGAGCTTATATTACCTGTCCTTACTGTAAAACTTGTCAATTTGACCCCAATTATGGGCCTCAACCCAATGCAACACTTGCAAACGTGATTGATTTGCACTTTAGCCTCTATTGTGGAAGATGTAACATCTCTGAGCCAAGAGAGTTAAATACCTTTCACAGCTTCAACATTTCAGTCCCTCATCCACCTTTTATGGGTTTGCTTGTTTGTGTTAATGCAAATATGAGACCCTGAAACACACCAAGAGGCGTAAACCACAAACGTTTTGGAAAACTGGGATATAATAATCCTCAACTACATTTACAACGCCGAATGAAATAAGATATTCCATTGACTTGCTGAATTTCAATACTGCTTGTGATGATCAATGACAATGATGAGAGTGAAACAGAGAACTCACAGTGTTCCCATTTCACGTTTTTATACCTTATTATTTAACACAGTTTCCAGGCAGTCCTTGCATGCTGCATTATGACGCTACTGAAATGCTAGGGCCAGATCTTGCTGGAGCAGGGCATCAACAAGAGCAGGTCAGAGGCTAGGTAATCTACGACGAGTGTCTCACCTCCTGACTCCCCAACGCCTTTCCACCATCTACAAGGCACAAGTATGGAGTGTGACGGAATACTCTCCACTTACCTGGATGAGTACAACTGCAACAACACTCAAGAAGCTCGACACCATCCAGGACAACGCAGCCCGCTTGATTGGCACCCCATCAACCACCTTAAACATTCACTCCCTCCACCACCGGAGTACCGTGGCTGCAGTGTGTACCATCTACAAGATGCACTGCAGCAACTCACCAAGGCTTCTTTGGCAGCACCTCCCAAACCCGCGACCTCTTCCACCTAGAAGGACAAGGGCAGCAGGCGCATGGGAACACCACCACCTCCAAGTTCCCCTCCAAGTCACACACCATCCTGACTTAGAAGTATATCGCCGTTCCTTCATCGTCGCTGGGTCAAAATCCTGGAACTCCCTGCCTAACAGCACTGTGGGAGTACCTTCACCACACGGACTGCAGCGGTTCAAGAAGGCGGCTCACCACCACTTTCTCAAGGTCAACTAGGGATGGGCAATAAATGCTGGCCTTGCCGGCAACGCCCACATCCCATAAGCAAATTTAAAAAAATCTCGTGGTGTGCGTTGTTAGTTAGACTATTTCCTGCACCCTTCAGCTCGAAATTTTTTTGCACCGTAACGTGCTGGAAGTGTGAGGGCAACGGGGCATTTTGGACCTTGGTAACCAATGAGATTTAAGGATAGAGAAAGAAACAGAGGAACAATGGAGAAAGAGGGTGAATTAGAGTTAAATCCAGGTACAGAAAGAAAAATAAAGAGAAGAAACAAATATTGCATTAGGTGAGAGAGAAAATAAGAGAAAGAAAGAAAAAGTAAGAATAAAATGTAAAAATTGTACATTTGACATTTAAAAAATCTCTAACAACAATTTACCGCAGGCAGGAATGAGATTCAACTGACTGTAACTGACTGTAAGAGCTTTTATAGATATGTGAAGAGGAAAAGATTAGTGAAATCAAGTGTAGGTCCCTTGCAGTCAGAAGCGGGGGAAGTTATAATGGGGAACAAAGAAATGGCAGACCAATTAAATGCATATTTTGGTTCTGTCTTCACAAAGGAGGACACAGATAACCTCCCAGAGATGTTGGAGAACATACGGTCTGATGAAAGGGAGGAACTGAAAGAAATCAGTATTTGCAGGGAAATGGTGTTAGGGAAATTGACGGGATTGAAGGCCGATAAATCCCCAGGGCCTGATAATCTACATCCTAGGGTACTTAAGGAAGTGGCCCTAGAAATAGTAGATGCATTGCTGATCATCTTCCAACATTCGATGGAATCTGGAACTGTACCCATGGATTGGAGGGTAGCTAATGTTACCCCACTATTCAAAAAGGGTGGTAGAGAGAAAGTGGGGAATTACAGACATCGGTAGTGGGGAAAATGCTAGAGTCCATTATAAAGGATGTAACAGCTGAGCACTTGAAAAACAGTGACAGGATCGGGCAAAGTCAACATGGATTTACAAAAGGTAAATCATGCTTGACTAATCTACTGGAATTTTTTGAGGATGTAACTGGGGAAATAGATAAGGGAGAACCAGTAGATGTGGTGTATTTGGACTTTCAAAAGGCTTTCGATAAGGTCCCGCATAAGAGATTAGCGTGTAAAGTTAAGGCACATGGGATTGGGGGCAAGGTATTGACTTGGATAGAGAACTGGTTGGCGGACAGAAAGCAGAGAGTAGGAATTAATGGGTCTTTTTCCGAGTGGCAAGCAGTGACTAGTTGGGTACTGCAGGGATCGGTCCTTGGACCCCAGCTATTCACAATATACATTAATGATCTAGATAAGGGAACTAAATGTAATATCTCCAAGTTTGCAGATGACACAAAGCTGGGTGGGAGTGTGTGCTGCGAGGAGGATACCGAGAAACTCCAGGATGATTTGGACAGGTTGGGTGAGTAGGCAGAAGCGTGGTAGATGCAATATAACGTGGATAAATGCGAGGTTATCCACTTTGGTGTCAAAAACAGAAAGGCAGACTAATATCTGAATGGCAATAGATTGGGAGAAGGGGAAGTGCAACGAGACCTTGGTGTCCTTTTGCACCAGTCGCTGAAGGTAAGCATGCAGGTGCAGCAGGCGGTGAAGAAGGCAAATGGTATGTTGGCCTTCATAGCGAAAGGGTTTGAGTATAGGAACAGGGATGTCCTGCTGCAGTTGTACAGGGCCTTGGTGAGACCACACCTTGAGTACTGTGTGCAGTTTTGGTCGCCTTATCTGAGGAAGGATGTTCTTGCCATGGAAGGAGTTCAGCGAAGATTCACAAGGCTGATACCTGGGATGGCAGGAATGACATATGAGGAGAGATTGGGTTGATTGGGCTTATACTCGCTGGAGTGTAGAAGAATGAGAGGGGATCTCATCGAAACATATAAAATTCTGACAGGTCTGGACAAACTAGATGCAGGAAGAATGTTCCCGATGGTCGGAGAGTCCAGAACCAGGGGTCATAATCTAAGGATAAGGGGTAAGCCATTTAGGACAGAAATGAGGAAGATTTTCTTCACCCAGAGAGTGGTGAACCTGTGGCATTCTCTACCACAGAAGGTAGTTGAGGCCAAGTCATTAAATATATTCAAGAATGAGTTAGATATATTTCTTAAAGCTAAAGGTATCAAGGGATATGGGGAGAAGGCAGGGACAGGGTACTGAGTTTGGATGATCAGCCATGATCTCATCGAATGGCGGAGCAGGCTCGAGGGGCCGAATGGCTTACTCCTGCTCCTATCTTCTATGTATCTATGTATCTATGTATCTAAACTTTTCCCTTTCTGGGCCAGAGAGGTTGAATGACACTGCATTAATAATTATCACGTTGTCTTTTCCATTGAAGTTGTCGGGTGCGGTGTCAAGCAGGCTGCCGATTCGCTGTCACCTGGCTTAAACTGCTGCGAAGACCAATTTCACCCCACTGTGTGAAATGGCACTGAGCCATAAAAAGGAGGGAAGCCCCAGGGTCAACCCTGACCTTTGCTGAGTTTAAGTGATGGTAGGATGGGAGAGAAATGTCCTCCGGTTTCCTGCACTGGGGGAAGTAAATAAAACTGCATCCTGCCTCCATTCGAACTATATCCACAATCCCACATGTGGGTGTTGGAAAAAGGTAAGGTTGGCTTTGGCCACCATATTCATCATCCAGACACACACACAAAAGTACTAGAAGGCCATAGGAACATTAGGCCTGCTCTGCCATTCAATCAAATCATAGCTGATCTACACTTCAACTCCATTGCTCCATATCCCTTGATATCCTTACCTAACATCTATCTCAGCCATGAAAGCCCAAAATGTTTCAACATCCACAACCTTTTGGGGAGAAGGTTCCACATCTGTAGTTCCATCACTGCCCATATCACAGTGTGAGCTGAGAAATTCAGGAGATGGGAGGTTAACTGAAGAAGAGAGCAAAGAATTAAAAGGCACGTAACAGGTTAAGCAAAAGTATGCTCTTTTCAACAGAAGTTGAAGGAGATAAAAGGAACTTGAATCTCAAAGGCAGTGACAGGGGTCCAGCTGGGAATGGCTGTGAGGAACATTTGCTGCCAGTTTTGGCTGTGGTTTAACAATCTGAAGCTGCCAGTTAGACTTGAAATCTAACAACAAATGTTAGGAACATCCTACGAATCTCAACTGAACTGAAATTTTACATAGCTGACGTCCCTTTTGAAATTAAAACCGTCCCTCTTGACAGGGGTGATTAGGTTGATTTGGCCCTCAGGTTCAGCTTTAACTTCAACTGCCTGACTTCTCATGTTGAGAACAATTTAGACCGAAATCCATTGAAGCTTTAAAGAAATTACGCAAAACTGCAGGATTGCTATCCTCTATGGTAACTCCACAAAACCTCGGGCAACTCTAAAGACCTTTTTACAAAATAAATCACCTATTATTGCTATCATGTCTCCACGCCTTCTTAAAATAATACATTTCAATCCACACTTTTTATTGTTCGGCTCTCCTTAGCACCGTCCAGTTGCGTTTAAATTTTATTTCTTTCAGATCATCCCCGCTATGTTTCAAGAATGATTAGCCAGTCAATGCATTTTTGGAGAGCAACTCAAGCTCTATTTGGGTCAGGAAGGACTTCATCATTGACATACCTATGTTTTTTTTAAGCAGCCATAGCCAGTAAATAGAGATTTGAGAGGACCTTAGTTCTGGTTCTATACTACAAGTCGTTCATTTGACTTTCTGTCCAAGCTGATTCATTGTATTGCAATATTCAAGAACGCTGGGGAATTTTCCCTGTCATCAGCCTTAGCTCCATAAATCTGTTAGTCAAATGCAAATAATTCAAGAGGGACAATCTCAAGGACCTTCAAGTCACTGTAAACAGGAACTGTTTCTCGAGCAATGCTGCAGTGTACAGGGCCTTCTCGAGTTGTTTTTAATCAATTCACAGGATGTGGGCATTGCTGGGAAAGCCAGCATTTATTGTCCATCCCTAATTGCCCTTGAGAAGGTGGTGGTGTGTCACCTTCTTGAACCACTGCAGCCCATGTGGTGAAGCAACACCCACAGTGCTGTTAGGTAGGGAGTTCCAGGATTTTGATTCAGCGACGATGAAGGAACGGCAATATATTTCTAAGGCAGGATGGTGTGTGACTTGGAGGTGAACTTGCAGCTGGTGGTGATCCCATGCACCTACTGCCCTTGTCCTTCTAGGTGGTAGAGTTTGTGGGTTTGGGAGGTGCTGTCGAAGAAGCCTTGGTGAGTTGCTGTAGATGGTACACACTGCAGCCACGGTGCACTGGTGGTCGAGGGAGTGAATGTTTAAGGTGATAGATGGGCTGTCAATCAAGCGGGCTGCTTTGTCCTGGATGGTGTTGAGCTTCTTGAGTGTTGTTGGAGCTGCACTCATCCAGGCAAGTGAAGAGCATTCCATCACACTCCTGACATGTGCCTTGTAGATGGTGGAAAGGCTTTTGGGAAGTCAGGAGGTGAGTCACTTGGCACAGAATGCCCAGCCTCTGACCTGCTCTTGTAGCCACAGTATTTACGTGGTTGGTCCAGTTAAGTTTCTGGTCAATGGCGACCTCTAGGATGTTGATAGTGGGGGATTTGACGATGGTAATGCTGAGGAATATCAAGGGGCGGTGGGTCGACTTTCTCTTGCTTGGCCCTGTGTGGCGTGAATGTTACTTGCCACTTATCAACCCAAGCTTGAATGTTGTCCAGGTCTTGCTGCGTGCGGGCATGGACTGCTTCATTATCTGAGGAGTTGCGAATGGAACTGAACACTGTTCAATTATCAGTGAACATCCCCACTTCTGACCTTATGATTGATGGAAGTTCAGTGATGAAGCAGCTGAAGATGGTTGGGCCTAGGACATTGCCCTGAGGAACTCCTGCAGTTAAGTCCTGTGGCTGAGATGATTGACTTCCAACAACCACAACCATTTTCCTTTGTGTTAGGAATGACTCCAGCCAGTGGAGAGTTTCCCCCTGATTCCCATTGACTTCAACTTTACTAGGGTTCCGTGATGCCAAACCTTGATACCACACCTCAAATACTGCCTTGATCTCAAGGGCAGTCAATCTCTCCTCACCTCCGGAATTCAGCTCTTTTGTCCATGTTTGGACCAAGACTGTAATGTGGTCTGGAGCCGAGTGGTCCTGGCAGAACCCACACTGAGCATCGGTGAGTAGGTTATTTGTGAGTAAGTGCTACTTGATATCACTGTCAACGACACCTTCCATCACTTTTCTGATGATTGAGAGTAGACCAAATGGGCGGTAATTGACTGGATTGGATTTGTCCTGCTTTTTGTGGACAGGACATATCTGGGCAATTTTCCACTTTGTTGGATAGATGCCAGTGTTGTAGCTGTACTGGAACAGCTTGGCTAGAGGCACGGTTAGTTCTGGAGCAAAGATCTTCAGCACGACAGCCGGGATGTTGTCAGGGCCTACAGCCTTTGCTGTATCCAGTGCACTCAGCTGATTCTTGTTATCACATGGAGTGAATCAAATTGGCTGAAGTTTGGCTTCTGTGATAATGGGAACCTCAAGAGGAGGCCGAGATGGATCATTCACTTGGCACTCCTGGCTGAAGATGGTTGAAAACGCTTCAGCCTTGTCTTTTGCACTCACGTGCTGGGCTCCACCATCATTGAGGATGGGGATATTCATGGAGCCTCCTCCTCCCGTTAGTTGTTTAATGGTCCACCACCATTCATGATTGGATGTGGCAGGACTGCAGAGCTTTGATCTGAGCCATTGGTTGTGGGATCGCTTTGCTCTGTCTATAGCTTGCTGCTTCCACTCTTTAGCATGCATGTAGTCTCGTGTTGTAGCTTCACCAGATTGGCACCTTATTTTCAGGTACGTCTACCTGGCATGCTCTTCTACACTCCTCATTGAACCAGGGTTGGTCCCCTGGCTAGATAGTAATGATGGAGTGAAGAATATGCCATGAAGTTGCAGATTGTGGTTGAATACAATTCTGCTGCTGCTGAAGGCCCATAGTGCCTCATGGATGCACAGTTTTGAGATGCTAGATCTGTGTGAATCTATCCCATTTAGCACAGTGGTAGTGCCACACAACACGATGGAGGGTGTCCTCAGTGTGAAGACGGGACTTCATCTCCACAGGGACTGTGCAATGGTCACTCCTACCAATACAGTGATGGACAGATGCATCTGCGATAGGTAGATTGGTGAGGACGAGGTCAAGTAGGTTTTTCCCTCGTGTTGGTTCTCTCACTACTTGCCGCAGGCCCAGTCTGGCAGCTATGTCCTTCAGGGCTCAGCCAACTCGGTCAGTAGTGGTGCTACCGTGTCACTCTTGGTGATGAATATTTAAGTTCCCACCCAGAGTACATTCTGTGCCCTTGTTACCTGCAGTGCTTCTTCCAAGTGGTGTTCAACATGGAGGAGTACTGATTCATCAGCTGAGGGAGGGCGGTAGGTGGTAATCAGCAGGAGATTTTCTTGCTCATGTCTGACCTGATGCCATGAGATTTTGTGGGTCCGGAGCCAACGTTAAGGACTCCCAGGGCCACCACCTCCAAACTGTATACCATTGTGTTGCCACCTCTGGTGAGTTTGTCCTGCCAGTGGGACAGGACATACCCAGGGATGGTGATGGAGGAGTCTGGGATGTTGGCTGAAAGCTATGAATCTGTGAGTATGACTATATTCGGCTGTTGCTTGACTAGTCTACAGGACAGCTCTTGCAATTTTGGCACAATTCCCCAGATGTTAGTGACCTCAGAAAGGATACACATACCAGAAATTAAATGCAAATATTTTTATTTGAAAATGGATACAATTCCCTCTGTAATAAAAAGAAAAAGTGCTGGAAATGTTCAGCAGGTCAGGCAGCATCTGTGGAGAGAGAAACAGAGTTAACGTTTCAGGTCGATTACCTTCATCAGAACTGGAAAACGTTAGAGATGTAACGGGTTTTAAGCAAGTGCAGGGCCAGGGAAAGGCAGGAGGGGAGGAAAGAACAAAAGGGAAGGTCTGTGATAGGGTGGAAGGCAGGAGAGATTAAAGGACAAAAGGGATGATGGTGCAAGGCAAAAAGGAGATGTTAATGGGACAAGTAAAGAAACAAAAGATGAGTCAAGAGGAGGTGTAAATGGGAATAGCAGAATCATCAACAACAACTGCCGTCCGAAAAGATGGGCACAGAGGTTATGATCTGAAATTGTTGAACTCAATGTTGAGTCCGGAAGGCTCTAAAGTGCCTAATCGAAAGATGAGGTGCTGTTCCTCGAGCTCACGTTGAGCTTCATTGGAACAGTGTAGGAGGCCGAGGACAGAGAGGTCAGAATGGGAGTGGGGCGGAGAATTAAAATGACAGGATGCTCGCGGTCACGCTTGCGGACTGCACGGAAGCGTTCCACAAAGCGGTCACCCAATCTGCATTTCCTCTGTGCTCACTTTAAACTCCTGTCTGCGCTATTCTAATGTGGTCGTTAACCCATTTGAACAGGTTGGTGACTGTCATTTCATTTCCACTAAGGAAACAAAACCACTTCTAGTCTAAAGCAATCTCAAACCCCTGACAAACTTTATTTACAAGTTGTGCACTCACACCCCTGAGTAGTATCACTTTAATAAGCAGAATTGCTGCTTCCGAAAGGCAGGGGAAGATTAAAGCGCAACAAAGTTTCCTGAATTGTAATGACAGTGGGATTGTGATTGCTGAGGCATCGTATCACACTGTGTGACCTTGGGCTGTTTAGTACTATCTAGATACAAAGTGAAGTAAATATTTCATTCTCCTTCACTGTCAAGTCTTACTTCATGAGTCCTTTTCTACCAAAAAAAGATGCATTGGTTTTGCTTTAATCTTTAATAAGCTACATTGCTACCAGAATAGATATGCTTTATATTTTACATTTCATACACCGACTGCTCCCAGTAGCTTTACAGAGATATGCTATGAGGGTAGAGTGAGCTGATCTAAAATGACAACCTCTGTATTATATACTATTCACTGTGATTGAATTCGAGCTGAATCTGTGCACTGCAAGAGACATTAGAAAGCAGTGCTGTGACAAAAAGAATATTCTGTCTTGCCACAGTCGCTGGGAAATAACACAAAGTCGAGCATGTGGTGGGCGAGTTCAATTTTCTGATACACTCATGCACAGCAACAGAAGATGAGATTGGGCATAGGCTCCCTGCTGATTCCAGTCTTGCATTTACCTTCCCGCGTTATACAGTAATATAGTGTCAAGATAAAAATCACTTTGCACGGCTGCTACTTTTAAAGACATTTCAATAAGGTACAGTCATTACAGTTTGTCCTAGTCACACTCTATGTCAACAGAATTTGTGTAGCCTTACTTTGGTCGGGAAAGTTGCTTAAAGTTAGCAATTCTTAACATTGTTTACATTTAACATGGTAACATAAAAACATAGAAGATAGGAGCAGGAGTAGGCCATTCGGCCCCTCGAGCCAGTTCCGCCATTTAATGAGATCATGGCTGATCATCCAAATTCAGTACCCTGTCCCTGCTTTCTCCCCATATCCCTTGATCCCTTTAGCCTTAAGAAATATATCTAACTCCTTCTTGAATATATTTAATGATTTGGCCTCAACTGCCTTGTGTGGTAGAGAATTCCACAGGTTCACCACTCTCTGGGTGAAGAAATTCCTCCTCATCTCAGTCCTAAATGGCTTACCCCTTCTACTTAGACTGTGACCCCTGGTTCTGGACTCCCCTGCCATCGGGAATATCCTTCCTGCATCTAGTCTGTCTAGTCCTGTTAGAATTTTATAAGTTTCAATGATATCCCCTCTCATTCTTCTAAACTCTAGTGAATACAAGCCCAATCGACCCAATCTCTCTTCATACGTCATTCCTGCCATCCCAGGTATCAGTCTGGTGAATCTTCGCTGCACTCCCTCCATGGCAAGAACATCGTTCCTCAGATAAGGCAAACAAAACTGCACACAATACTCAAGGTGTGGTCATCCTTGCTCCTGTACTCGAATCCTCTCGCTATGAAGGCCAACATACCATTTGCCTTCTTAACCGTCTGCTGCACCTGCATGCTTACCTTCAACGACTGGTGCACAAGGACACCCAGGTCTCGTTGCACTTCCCCTTTTCCCAATCTATTGCCGTTCAGATAATAATCTGCCTTCCTGTTTTTGCCTCCAAAGTGGATAACCTTGCATTTATCCACATTATACTGCATCTGCCATGCATCTGCCCAATCACCCAACCTGTCCAAATCATACTGGAGTTTCTCTGCATCCTCCTCACAGCACACATGCCCACCCAGTTTTGTGTCGTCTGCAAACTTGGAGATATTACATCTAGTTCCCTCATCTAGATCATTAATATATATTGTGAATAGCTGGGATCCTAGCACCGATCCCTGCGGTACCCCACTAGTCACTGCCTGCCACTCGGAAAAAGACCCGTTTATTCCAACTCTTTGCTTCCTGTCTGCCAACCAGTTCTCTATCCAAGTCAGTACCTTACCCCCAATCCCATGTGCTTTAACTTTGCACGCTAATCTCTTATGCGGGACCTTATTGAAAGCCTTCTGAAAGTCCAAATACATCACATCCACTGGTTTTCCCTTATCTATTCTACCAGTTACATCCTCAAAAAATTCCAGTAGATTAGTCAGGCATGATTTACCTTTTGTAAATCCATGTTGACTTTGTCCAATCCTGTCACTGTTTTCCAAGTGCTCTGCTATTACATCTTTTATAATGGACTCTAGCATTTTCCCCACTACCGATGTCAGGCTTACCAATCTATAATTCCTCGTTTTCTCTCTACCACCTTTTTTAAATAGTGGGGTTACATTAGCTACCATCCAACCCATGGGAACTGTTCCAGAGTCTATAGAATTTTGGAAGATGACCAGCAATGCATCTACTATTTCTAGGGCCACTTCCTTAAGTACCCTAGGATGTAGATTATCATGCCCTGGGGATTTATCGGCCTTCAATCCCGTCAATTTCCCTAACATCATTTCCCTACAAATACTGATTTAATTCAGTTCCTCCCTCTCATTAGACCCTATGTTCCCCGACACCTCTGGGAGATTATTTGTGTCCTCCTTTGTGAAGTCAAAGCCAAAGTATGTATTTATTTGGTCTGCCATTTCTTTGTTCCACATTATAAATTCCCCTGATTCTGACTGCAAGGGACGTACGTTTGACTTCACCAATCTTTTTCTCTTCACATATCTATAGAAGCTTTTACAGTCAGTTTTTATGTTCCCTGAAAGCTTACTCTCATACTCTATTTTCCCCCTCTTAATTAATCCCTTTGTCCTCCTTTGCTGAATCCTAAACTGCTCCCAATCCTCAGGTTTGCTGCTTTTTCTGGCCAATTTATATGTCCTCTCCTTGGATCTTATGCTATCCCTAATTTCCCTTGTTAGCCACGATTCAGTCACCTTTTTTGTTTTATTTTTATGCCAAACAGGGATGAACAAATTCTGTAGTTCATCCATGCGATCTTTAAATGTTTGCCATTGCCTATCCACCGTCAACCCTTTAAGTAACGTTCCCCAATCCATCCTAGCCAACTTGCGCCTCTTACCATCGTAGTTTCCTTTATTTAAATTCAGGACCCTAGTCTCTGAGTCAAATACTTCATTCTCCATCTTAATGAAGAATTCTATCATATTATGATCGCTCCTCCCCAAGGGGCCTCGCACAACAAGATTGCTATTTAATCCTTTCTCATTACATAATACCCAGTCTAAGATGGCCTGATCTCTAGTTGGTTCCTCAACATATTGGTCCAGGAAACCATCCTGTATACACTCTAAGAATTCCTCCTCCACAGTATTGTTACTAATTTGGTTAGCCCAATCTATATGTAGATTAAAGTCACCCATGATAACTGCTGTGCCCTTATTGCACACATCTCTAATTTCTCATTTAATGCCATCCCCAACCTCAGCATTACTGTTTGGGGGTCTGTATACAACTCTCACTAACATTTTCTGCCCCTTGGTATTTCTCAGCTCTACCCATACAGATTCCACATCATCAGAGCTAATATCCTTCCTTACTATTGTGCTAATCTCCTCTTTAACCAGCAATGCTACCCCACCTCCTTTTCCTTTAGCCTGTCTTTCCTGAATATTGAATACCCCTGGATGTTGAATTCCCAGCCTTGGTCACCCTGGAGCCATGTCTCCGTAATCCCAATTATATCATATCCGTTTACATCTATTTGCGCAGCTAATTCATCCATCTTATTATGAATGCTCCTCGCATTAAGACACAAAGGGGTAAAAATTCAGTTGGTTGCGCCTCCCGTTAGCGCCTTAAATGGGCGCTAATGGGGCGTTAAGGCGCTAACGCCCGGGCGCGGCGCTGTTTGCGCCGCTCGAGAACTTAACTTGAGATTGTGCGGCGGCGCTAAAACTTACCGCTGCGACCACCTGCGCGCGCAGATTGTGACGTCAGTCCGTGGTGCAACGCCCTTGGGGCGCCCCGGAGCGGAAATTGAGTGGCGCCCCTGCCTTACCGCCTGGCGCTTCCAACGACCGGAAGACTGGAACGTTATCAATCGGTCTGGGGCTGGGGGGGGCGCTATTTAAAGGGGGCCTCTTCCTGTCTTTTTCTGTGGTCGACATTTATGCACCACTCGTTCTGAGAGAGAGAGAGAGATTCGGAGAGAGAGAGAGAGAGACTTCTACATTGACTCAACGCTTTGTGAGGTAGTTTTGCCTAGTTCATCCTAACTTTGCTGCTACTTTCGTTGCTGTACCTCATTACTTTTCTGGCAAAGAGAAGATGGGGGCTGCAATGATTGGGGGCGTCGTCCTGCTCCAGCTCAATCGGAGCAGAGTGAGACGCAGACAGAGAGTGGCAATGATGGCCAGACGGAGGAGGCCCATCAGGCGCATGTACAGGAGAGCTTACCCTCCCAGGGTATATCGTGAACAGCTCTCCTACATCCACATGTCCGAGGAGCTGTGTTTGCGAAGGCTGCGATTCAGCAAGGAGGTGGTCACTGAGCTCTGCCACCTGCTGCAGCCAGATCTGCAGCCTCAGCTGAGGTCCAGGACGTCTCTGTCGGTGGCAGTGAAGGTCACAGTGGCCTTGAACTTCTACGCCACTGGCTCATTCCAAGCTGCTGTTGGGGACCTCGCCAATATCTCCCAGTTTGCGGTGCATCGCTGCATCCGGCAGGTCACCAATGCCCTCTTCACAAGGAGACGAGACTTCATCTCCTTCCCTATGACCCCAGACAAGCAGCATGACCGTGCTATGGGCTTTGCGAGGGTAGCGGGCTTCCCCATGGTGCAGGGCGCCATTGACTGCACGCATGTGGCTTTGCGTGCTCCGCGAGAGAATGCAGAGGAGTTCCGGAACAGAAAGGGGTTCCATTCCTTGAATGTGCAGTTGGTCTGTGACCACAGACAGGTGATTCTCGCTGTCAATACCCACTATCCGGGCAGCTGCCACGATGCTTTCATCCTGCGCCAGAGTACTGTGGCAGAAATTTTCGAGGCACCGCATCAGCCAGTCGGTTGGCTTCTGGGGGACAAGGGGTACGCATTTAGCACCTGGCTGATGACACCGCTCCGTGCGCCAAACACCCCTGCTGAGCTGCGGTACCAGGAAAGCCAACAAGCAATGAGGAACATTATTGAGCGCACAATCGGCATGCTCAAACAACGATTCCGCTGTCTGGACCATTCCGGAGGAGCCCTGCAGTACTCGCCTGAGCAAGTTTCCAAATTCGTAGTGGTGTGCTGCATGTTGCACAACATGGCAATCCTCAGGACGCAGCCAATGCCACCAGGCCTTGCAGCACCACCAGAGGAGGAGGAGGAAGAGGAGGAACAGGCCGAGGACGATGATCAGCAGCAGCACCAAGGCAGGAGGGCGGCCCACAATGGTCAAACTGCAAGGGCCGTCCGTCAACGACTAATAGCAAGCCGCTTCTAGGGCCCCTGCCAGTGCTACAAACACGAATCAACCCAGCACGCAACCCCTAAACCGGCCAAGGCACCAATAATTCCAACCACCAGCCATGTATATTTTGAATACAGAAACTTATTTATTGTACAAACTCTGTGTGTGTCAATTCCTCATGACAAACTCATAGAAATAAACACAAAAAAACAGTCAATAACATAACTGGTTCTCACAACCTGGAGATAATGTCCAAAACACTAAACAAAAGTTGGGCCATGAACCTCGGCCTTTAATAAAAAAATGACCAGCATTTTGGCACACCTCCTACTTTTTGCCCTTCGAGGGTGATCTCCTTCCCTTGCGCACTTCCCCCCTTCTAACCCTACTGCTCCTCCGTAATGGGACCTCAGTGGCTGCAGCAAGGCTGGTGGAAGGCTGCTGCTTGTCAGACCCTGACACTGCAGATGCCCCTGAAGGACGGCCTCGACCACTTCTGGGCCTGGAGGGCCCGGCTGCAGACTGCACCAACTCTGCATGGGCGGCAGCAGTCTGTCCTACAGGCGGTGGCAAGTGCAGTGGAGAAGTGACAGTGTTGGCAGCAGGAATGCTGTCATCGTGAGAGAGGACAGCAACTCCCTGCTCGCCCGACACACTGGCACTCCCACGGGGCAGCACTTCAGCATCCGGAGCAATTTGCCTGAGAACAGATTGCTGGCCTGCTGCGGCGCGGTGACAGCCCCGGGGACATGTGCACGAACCATCGAGGATGGCAGCAGTCAGTGCTCGCGTGGCCTCAATCTGAGTCTGCATGAGAGCAGGCTCAGATGGGTTCCTAGCAGCCAGTGACTGAATTGCAGCAGTAAGCTTTAGTGTGGCATCCGCCTGTGCTACAGCGAAGTGCTCCACACTCCTTGCCAGTGCCTCAATGCATTCGGGCACCCTTCCCACTGCACCCATGAGCTCAGTGTGCATGACCACCGCCTGGCTGTTCATTTCTGCAATCAGCCGCTCCTCCTCTGCGTCCATTGCATTAGGAGTGTCTGGCATACTCTCCCTCTGGGGAGAAGGCTCCCGTTCTTCCCTCCCCCCCCCATGGCGTTGCTGCAGCCCGCTGGGTCCTGGAACTTCACCATCATCAGCCCCTTCCCCCCTGCTCCCCCGTTCTTCCCTCCCCCCCCCCATGGCGTTGCTGCAGCCCGCTGGGTCCTGGAACTTTACCATCATCAGCCCCTTCCCCCCTGCTCCCCTCCGGGGAAGGCGTGTTCCCAGTGTGGCCATGGGCTTCCTCGGGAGAGGGTGGCACTGATGCTCCGGCTTCCTCTTCCTCCTCAGCTGCAGCATCACTCCCAGTGGCAGCTTCAGGGACCATCTCCTCAGCTGGTGAATCACCATCTGAAAGCAGGGAGGTACAAGAGTGGCTTTAGCGTGAGGACAGGGTGGCAGTAAGGGAGGAATAAGTGCAGCGAGTTAGCAAGTTGGATTGAAAGTGTCAAAGGCTGGTATTGTGAGGGACAAGTGGAAGGACAGAGGACAAAAAGGTGATGACCTTACCATTGCTGTCCACAACGGGGTCGGCGTCTCCAGTGGCGACGGGACCGATCACCCGGCTTGCCACAATCCTGTGGACGCGCTCCTCCAGATCGCTGAGGGGTTGCAGCTGAAGCCGCCCTCCACCCGTCCGTTGCTGCTGTCTCCGATTATGAGCCAGCTTAGCCTGCAAGAAAAAGGACAGCATCTGAGTCAATATACAGCCATGGTCTTGCCTGATGTGCCTCCCATAGGTGAATAGCCCTTACAATATACAGCCATGGTCTTGCCTGATGTGCCTCCCATAGGTGAATAGCCCTTACAATATACAGCCATGGTCTTGCCTGATGTGCCTCCCATAGGTGAATAGCCCTTACTGTATGCAGCCATGGTCTTGCCTGATGTGCCTCCCATAGGTGAATAGCCCTTACTGTATGCAGCCATGGTCTTGCCTGATGTGCCTCCCATAGGTGAATAGCCCTTACTGTATGCAAAGTGTGGAATGTGTGTGTGTGTTTGATGAAAGGGCCATAGGTGTTGGATGAGTGTTGTGCATTGGGGTTTTAAGACCCTCTGGCCATAGAGTGAGGTTGAGATGGAGGGATGGAGAGGTATTGAGAAAAAGCCACTCACCCTGACGACCCGAGTGAGGTCGTTGAACTTTTTGCGGCACTGGACATGGGTCCTGGGCACCATGCTCCTGGAGGAGACGCTCTGAGCCACCTCCCTCCACACTCTTCTGAACTCGCGTGGCAAAGGCCTCCTGCCACTCTCCGGGAACAGCATGCATCGTCTGCGCTCCACTGCGTCAACCAGAGCATCCAAGGCCCGCTCGGTGAAGCGATGAGCGCGTTCTCTCACCCTCTCCATGCTTGGCAGCAAAATGGATTACAGGTCTCTCCAGGCTGAGATTCAAGGCTGCAATGAGCAGGGTGTGGCTGGGAAGCAAGTGGCCCCCCCCCGCTTTAAGAAGTGTCCGGCGCCAGTGTGTCTGTGTTCCCTCGCTAACTGGCAGCAGCTGCGCTGCGCTCGTGCGCTGAGTTAGCGCCTCACTCCTAGGCCTTTGCGCCTTAAGAGAGGTGTGCAGCGCCTAATTTAGCGCTCCACTCACCTCCCGGGGCGGTAAAAGTGAAGTTTCCTGTCAGTGCCGATAATTAGCGCCAGGCGCTAATATTTGCGCGCGGACGATATTTGCGCCCCAAATGGGGCGCGACCTAATTTCTACCCCAAAGCCTTCAGGCTTGTTTTTTTAACACTCTTAGACCTTTTAGAATTATTATTTACTGTGGCCATGTTTGATTTACACCCTTGATTTCTCTGACTGCCACTTTTGCTTTTCTCCTTCCTGTCTTTTGCTTCTATCCTTGCTTTCCTTTCCTCTGTCTCCCTGCACAGGTTCCCAAACACTCAGCTGTAATTCTTAGCATTACCTGTAATCGATTACGGAGAAATTTCAGCACAATATTGGATCGCGCTGCACCCATTTTACAGGTGCAAAGACAGGCCCCTAAGGGTACTATGTGGCGGGCAGTGTGCACATGCTCGTTCCGCACTGGCAGTGTGCTGCCCGCCATATTGGTTAGTGCTGCTCAGTAGGTACCACGGCATGCCTGAAATTGACATTAGACCCATTGCATGTGTTCGTGAATAGATCCATTCTTCAATGCTGTAAGTGTGCATGTTCCTGATCAGTGAGTTCATGTAGTGTACAGGAACACTACCGAGCTGCAGGTACGACTGTATATTTTTAATATCGCACATCTTATCATGGCACCTCTGAAGCAAATTAAGTCAGGTAAATTCAATGATTTTCATAGCAATACCTTAAAGTCGATGTAAACCATTTCAATGCACACCATTCCACATGCCCCCAATGACTGAAGTCTAAGGAAAAAATAGACCTTGTGAAAAAACTCACAATCTCAGCAACAAAGAATATAACAACTTTGGGTGGCTCATAACACAAAGCACCATCAGTTCAAAGTACTCAAATTACTGCTTCAGAAGACCCAAAGGGGGAAAAATTCTTTCTCACCCAGAAAGCAGTCGGTGTCCTTGCCAATTGCCGTTAACGACCGCCCGAAATGGCCGCCGCGCTAAACGAGGTAAATTGGTGTGGGGGGCATGGTGATAGGTGGCGCAGCACGAACCTTAGGTGCAACGCCGTCCTGGTGGTGTTGCACGAGGGATCCGGGACCAATTTGTAGTCCTGTTGCGGCATTGCTGCTTCCCCGAGCGTCTGTGTGTGAGGCTGTGAAGCTTGCAATGCATTGTGGGCAGTGAGGATCTCTGAAATTTAAAGGACCATGCACATTGAAGCAAGGGAAAATAAAATCCACTGATTCAATACATTTTTCAGCCCTTTCTGTCTTTTAACAAATAATCAATATTTAAAAGAAGTTCCAAATGTCACTATTCAGCACTTAAAGCTAAATTACCTTCTTAAACTCAACAAATGGGAAAACTGCCTCAGCACTACCACAAATGGCTCAGCAAGCCAGGGAAGGGGCACCCAGGGTCTCACACGCAGCACTCCAGCTTTGTGCAGGGGGTCAACACTGCAAGAGAGGTCCTCTACCCACAGGGGCCAGGAGGCCCTCCAGAAAGAACGATGTGGGAGAACATTACCAAGGCTGTCACTGTCAGCAGTGTCTCACCCACCACCTGGCTCCAGTGCCCAAAGAAGCTTCATGACCTCAGACCACTGGTCAAGGTCAGTGAATGCATCTTCAAAAGCCGCCTCCTACCAACTGAGCCACCTCACTAAAGAGGTTGTGACTGAAATGTGCCAACTGCTACAGCCACAACTGCAACCTCAAAGAAGAGTAAGAACCGCATTGCCTGTGGTTGTCAAGGTGACCGTGGCTCTTAACTTTTATGCATCTGGCTCCTTCCAGACTGCTGCTGGAGATATAAGCAACATCTCGCAGTTTGCAGTGCACTGCTGCATTAGGGAGGTCACTGAGGCTCTCGATACCAAGAGAGACAGCTTTATCTCATTCCCTCTTGCCAGAGACAAGCAGGCATTGCGGCCCCTCATGTGAACTCTGCCATTTACCTCAACTGAAAGGGATTCCACTCCCTCAATGTGCAGCTGGTGTGTGACCACAGGCAGTGCCCAGTATCCTGGCAGTAGTCACAATTCGTTCATTCTGCGGCAGTCCTCTGTGCCAGCTGTATTTGAACCACTATAGCAAGTCAAAGGGTGGCTACTGGGCAACAAGGGTTATCCACTCATGACATGGCTCATGACTTTGGTCTGGAACCCACGCACACTTACACAGCAGGAATACAATGAGAGCCATGCTGCCACAAAGAACATTATAGAGCAAACCATTGGCGTCCTCAAGCAACGCTTCCACTGCCTGGACCACTCTGGAGGAGCCCTGCAGAATGGATCTCAAGATTTGTGGTAGTATGCTCCATGCTGCACAACCTTGCCATCATGAGGGAACAGCCCTTGCCACCATCTATCAAGCGAGAAGCTGAGGAGCAGGGGTACGAGGAGGAGGAGGAGGAGGCGGAAGAGGAGGAAGAGGAGGAAGAGGAAGGGAGGCTGCAATGTAGACAGCCCCTGTCTGCCCAGGCGCAACGTGATCAAATAATTAATGAGCAATAGCAGAAAGCTCAAACACAACTCCCCATACACCAACAATCCCACACTCCTTACCTTTCCTCTGTCACTGACCATCACACCGTCCTCGTTCCCACAATGCAAAAATAAAAGCCAGCACAAAATACGCATTCCAATCTAAATTTATAAATTGAATGATGACATAATGCATACAAAAATAAACTAATCACCCTGTGCATTCCCTTAGTGCCTCTGCCGTGTGCCTTTGTTTGTCCTAGTTCTCCTACGAGGTGCTTCCCCAGTGGCTACAGTGTGGCTGGTGGAAAGCTGCTAACCTTCAGTTGAGAAGACTGCAGGTGGCCTTGGAGGGTGACCTCGAGCAGATCTAGGCCTAGAAGGCCCAGCTTTAGACTGTACCATCTTGGCCTGAAAGGCAACAGCAAAGGCACTGGTGGAGTAGCAGGGCTGGGAGCACAAATGCTGTCATCCTGAGAGATGACAGCAGCTTAATACTCCAAGGAGCCACTGCCACTCTCCCGGAGCGGCGCCTCGGTAATCCTAGTAATCTTTTGGAGAACAGATTGCTGGAGTGCTGTGATGCCCTGGAAGTCCCTTGAACACTGGTATCCTTCTGCCCTCCTGAGGATGCAGGACATCTCTCCTCCATTCCACCTCTTCCACTAAGACCTCCAGTGCAGTGTTTGAAAACCTTGATGCACACGCTCTATCATGGTCAGCCATTGTTGAATCTTCCACAGCACACTTGTGAAAATACCCGCACCACCTCCAGCAGCCACAATGCATCTCCCCGTTAAGAAGTGCAGGCTGCCTTTAAGTAGTGCTAGGCACTCGCAATATCGGGCCCCCAGTTGATGCGTGCAGCCAATGAACAGTGCGGAGAGCGCTGGCTGCATGCAACAATCATGGAAATCAGCAAGCAGCACGAATCTGATGTGGGGCTGCCTGCACTGCAACGAACAGGCGCGAGTTAAATCACGCATCGCAATCCATGCGTCCGTTTTCAAGTCTTATCCAATTTATCCCTCGTAGATTTCTGTGGCTGGTTCCACTTATATGGTACTGGTGTTTGGGTCTGATGTAAAGTGATCGTGATCCACAGTTTCAACCTATTGCCACATTCCTCCAGAGATTGCAATCAATTATCCATTCAGATAAACTAGATTCCCAAAACTGGTTACAAATGAAGGAGTTGTGTGTTGACCCCAAATCTACCTCAGCAGCTGCCAATCACAAACTGCCTGGGTATTAAGGCAGTGTAGGCCCTTTAGTTGCGCCTCAATGAATTGATAACACCAGTGTCTATTTTTTGGATATTGCCACAAAAGGCAGGATTCTGAGAAAGGTTATAAGGAAAGATGTGGTTCTTTGCAGTATTAGAGAAATGAATGAACTGCAAGCCTGTCTAGATGCAGCTCCTGGATGAGATTACAATAGTACTGGTTAAATTACAGTGCCCAGCTACTTCTGTGCATGTAGCAGTTGTAGGTGCCCCTTGATTACAATTACCTTAGAAAGAGTTCAAAAGTCCATGCTTTACATTGTTTTGGGGTTAGTCTACTACATAGAATTGCATAGAATATACAGCACAGAAACAGGCCATTCGGCCCAACAAATCCATGCCGGCATTTATACTCCACTCGAGCCTCCTTCTGTCTTTCTTCATCTAACTCTATCAGCATAACCCTCTATTCCCCTCTTTCCCATATGCTTATCTAGCCTCCCATTAAATGCATCTATACTATTCGCATCTCCCACTCCCTGTGGTAGCGAGTTCCACATTCTTACCACTCTCTAGGTAAAGAGGTTTCTTCTGAATTCCCTATTTGGTTTCTTGGTGACTATCTTATATTGATGACCTCTAGTTTTGCTCTTCCCCACAAGTGGAAACACTCTCTATAAATATCTTTAAAGTATTGGCCTATCTTGTCACTGTGGTCATCGCTGAACAGGGTGAGACTTGAGTTCCTTCTTTGACACAAGCCAACATTTTCATTTAGAATTTTAAAAATTCGACTGGACTTATTTCAAAGTGCCTGCCACAAAGGAATGAAAATCGGGTGAGTTTTACAACGGTCGGGTGATCCGCTCAGCCAGATTACTGCCACAAAGATGTACCCACTGAATCTTGTAGTGATACAATCTCATGATGCCAGCAGTCCTTCCAGTCCCTTGTCTAGGTGGGCAATCTTTATGTGTGGCAATGCGATTTGGTGGCCTATTTTACATTGGATGCCAAACTAGATCCCATCCTCACCAATGCTCAATGCTTAGCTGCTCTAACCAAGACCAGCAAACCCCAGTAATTGATTCTGGAACCGTCTCATCACTATGGTTTTGTGGAACATTGCCCAGTGCCTTTGCCCACAGTCACCTGGGGGAATGAAGATGGAGATATTTGAGCATTGTTATAGTTCCTCACCTCAGGAAACCTGCAGTCAAACTGTGATCACAGGAAAGGAAACACTTTAGTTTATTCTACTGTCAGACAGCATTTGTAATGAGCTTGTTGCACAAAAAGGAAGAAGGAAGCTGTAGACTGCAGGAAGATATCAATAAATTGGTTAGGCGGGCAGAACAGTCGCAAATGGAATTCAATCTGGAGAAGTGTGAGGTAATGCATTTGGGGAGGGCTAACAAGGAAAGGGAATACACATTAAATGGTAGGACACTGAATAGTGTAGAGGAACAAAGGGACCTTGGAGTGCATATCCACAGATCTCTGAAGGTAGCAGGCCAGGTAGATAAGGTGGTTAAGAAGGCATACGGAATGCTTGCCTTTATTAGCCGTGGCATAGAATACAAGAGCAGGGGGGTTATGCTTCAACTGTATAAAACACTAGTTAGGCCTCAGCTAGAGTACTGCGCGCAGTTCTGGTCACCACATTACAGGAAAGATGTGATTGCACTTGAGAGGGTACAGAGGAGATTTACAAGGATGTTGCCGGGAGTAGAGAATCGTAGCTATGAGGAAAGACTGGATAGGCTGGGTCTGTTTTCCTTGGAACAGAGGAGGCTGAGGGGAGAACTTATTGAGGTGTATAAAATTATGAGGGGCATAGATAAAGTGGATAGAAAGGACCCATTTCCCTTAGCAGAGGGGTCAAAAACCAGGGGGCACAGATTTAAAGTAATTGTTGGAAGGTTTAGAGGGGATTTGAGGGGAAATTTCTTCACCCAGAGGGTTGTGGGGGTCTGGAACTCACTGCCTGAAAGGGTGGTAGAGGCAGGAACCCTAACCACATTTAAAAAGTACTTGGATGTGCACTTGGGATGCTCTAACCTGCAGGGCTACGGATCAAGAGCTGGGAAATGGGATTAGGCTGGATAGCTCTTTGTTGGCCGGCGCGGACACGATGGGCCGAAATGGCCTCCTTCCGTACTGTAACTTTCTGTGATTCTATGATTCTAAAAACTAGACACCAGAATGATTACTATCGACTCCGATAGGTCCAGCATTGTGTGTGAACATTAAAGCGATTTCAGTTGAGATATGTTGTTGGGGCCAAGAGAATGCAACATAACTGGCAGTCTGCCCATAGCTCCGATCAGAGATCCTAGTACTTCACTGGGGAAACACATAAATGTTTCACTTTGTTTCTTTTCAGCACTGTCATCCCTTATCTCAATCGCCACATGAAGTGAAAATATTGATAAATCTCCCAAGGACACTTTCAATTTCCATTAATTTTAGAGGCAAAATTCAGCTGATAGACCCAGCAGCAGAATGGTCCAATGTCATCATACCTAATATATTGGCCATTCATCCAGAAGAAATCATGGCTTTAATACAATTGAACTCTAATAACTGAAAGGTAATCATAATGGAAGGTAATCATAATGAGTAGTAATTTCATGTATACTTGTGTGTCACAGCAGTTTCAATTTTCCAATAAAATATCTACTTGAGCTTGCTTTCATTTTTTTTCTGCTTTGAACATCTCATATACCTAAGTGTTATTGCTAATGAAATATGAGAAGCTTAGCCATACCCTATCATCGCATGAAAGAGAATTTCAGTACACATTCTAATAAACATTTGATTTAACTATTTTTTTCAGAATTGTCTGCGAATTAAGGTAAGGCATGTGAATTCAATTTACACATTTCTGGTACTGTCTTAGTGTCCAGTGTTAATATCTAGCTCTCCCCACTTAGATTTAGCGCTATAGTGAAATCTCCTCCAATAGACGTGCCTCACCATCAGTCATAGAAGAGGGTGCCCTTATTGTGCAAAGATGGCATTTCAGTTTCCCAGATCATTCATTGTTATGGGTTTCCTGAGTGACATTGCCTGCTTTGCAGCAATTAATGATGAATTATTGACAGTTTGTGCTGTTTGGAGCTGGATTAAGATGTATCAAACCCATTCTAGAAAGAACCCTTACAGACCAACGCCTTGAAATTCCGGGGTCCCTGCCCCAACACTGGGAGTATGGTAGAGTTAGAATCCCAGCCTACTCTTCAGGAGATTGGCCTCATCCCAAATCACAAAGATAATGAGGGAAGACAGACGCCCTTGTCAGACTGAAGACTGAATTTTTTTAAAAATTCTTGGGCACTATGAGATGATCATTCCCCTCTGCTACCTTTTTTCCCTCAGGTGTTTGGGGCCTCCTTAAGGCCCAATATGGATGCACTCCTGCTCTCAGCAGGCACGGCTTCCTCTGGAACCAACCTGGACATGCTGACAAAGTTAGTCTAGAAACACCCCCACCTATGCCCCCAAATCTGGGTACAGGAGGGAAGTGGATGGAAGTTGTGCCCCTCTGCTCCGCGTACTGAATTGGGGGCAGAACATTCCTGGGACAGAATTCTAGGGGAAACAGGTTCCACCCTCCTTGCGGGTGCAACTTTCTATTTCCACTTTTCCCCCAATCAGGAATTTCAGCCCCCACAGTACTCACCCTAAATAAATCGCAGTAGCTTGTTTCCTGAAATTCATTTCCAAATAATTCTCGCCTTCCCCTTTGTCCTCAACCACTTTGGTGCATCAGAACAGAGAGATCACTCAGCATAATGTGTTCACTTTCACTTCAGAACATCTCTTTAGCGATCAATTCCTAACTTTTGAAAGAACTACTTACAATCCGTCTCTCACCAGCTTAGACGTTATTATTATGGAATGAACATGCTGCAAAGTACAGAAAATTCTCAATTCATCTATGAACTCCACTTAAACTGATCTCAAGGACAAATTGACGATGCAGCAAGTAAGAGCACTACTAAGGAAACTGTGCCAGGGAGTAATAACTGATTTGTAGCAATAATTACTCACACGAGGATCTCAGTCATACTATCAGAAGATACTAAACACTGGTTTTTGCTTAGTCTATGGATACCGAGGCCAATTGCAACGCCCTTCCTGCTGCCCTAGCTGCGATCAAGTAACACAGCCCAGACCAGGCACTTTCTATTCTGTACGGCTCAGTACCATGTCAGATAATGCACTTGCTCAATGTTCTAAAGTGGACTTTTCTGATACTTGATCATGATACTCTTGTGTAAACACAAGAGCCAGCTCCCAGGGGCAAGCCGATGCCTCTTACGAACTGAAGTGAGACTTTGAGCGTGAAACTGACCTTCGGCGGTAGCGCAAAACTGGACGGTAGTGAATCGGCAGCCCGTTATACAGCCCGTGGAGATCACTGGAAAAAGGAGGCCCGTGCGGAGCATAAACACCGGCAGAGTGCCTGTTGGGCCAAATGACCTGTTTCTGTGCTGTAAATACGCAATGTAAAACTGGACGGGATGCAAAACGGGCTACCGATTCACTATGGCCCGTTTTTCGCTACCAAAGACCAATTTCGGTCTGTGTGTGCAAGTGATGTGGGCTAACGTGCGCTGAGAAAACAATGGTCCCAGTTGTTCTCTCTAGATTACAGGCAGGATTTTCCTGACTCATCCACATGACTTCAGATGATAATTAGAATCAGTCACATCCGACATTTTGGTAACAGTCTAAATTACCAAAAGGGTTTATTCACAGATTGAGTCATTTGCAGAAGCAGGCGCTCACAGCAAACTGATGAAGTCAGTCCAAATAACACAGCAGCTTTGGACCAGCTGTCAAATGGGTTAAATACACAAACACATTAGTTCCATTCCTTTGGCTATCTTTGTTTGCAGATTTGGCTACAAAGTGGACAAATGGGCTCTCTAAATGGAGTGGTACCCCATGGTACAGTTTTTCTTGGAATTACGCAGGTGTGCTCACTACAGAACTGTGTCATTTTCAGCTCAGTCAACACTTCAATTGGCTGGTGCATCAAAGGCGGTGCAATCCTTTATCCACAAAACCCTCTGATATAACCCCCTCATTGAAAAGTTGCTCCACATTCAGAGACACTTTACTCAAACAATGAGATGCCAACTCTGTCACACAAAAGCTGATGCCCACCCACTTTCAGTATTAAACCTATCCTGATTAGATTAGGTCGCTTAATCCATAGCCAAATGATATGCATGAGACTGTTTTCAGGACCCGGGGTGATTTGTGAGACTTCTCTCCCTTGCTGAACAATCAAACAATAAAGCCTTCACAGTACCAGTGTTAGATTATCCCACAAATGTAATTAACAACATCAGAGAAGAGAAGAAATTCAAAGTCACTCTATTCACAGAGCTCCGAGTCTTTGATAGTGACAGTCCTGGTGCAGGCAATTTTACATATTCTTAGCCAAACTGCACTCAGTATGACCAGTGCTTGCCAGATATGAAATCTCTTAAGAAATATTAAAAAATAAAGGGGCTGATTTTCCTCTCCCAATCCAAGCACACCTCAAGTGGTGCACTGGCCAAACGTGCCAGACTCCAACAGATCTCAAGCAGCCCATATTTCCATGTCCAGGTCATGTACCAGGTGTGTGCGGAGCCTGACACTGAGCACATGCCACTGACAGTGCTTAAAGATGCAGTGTTTACTTGGCATTAGGCTGAGGTGACTGGCACCAGTGGAGGGACAGATGGTTTAGAAATCTTGCTGCAGGAAGTGAAGCTCAGTAGGGACTGAGTATTTCCCCAAGATGACCATAGGATTGTAGGGCAAAGAGCATGGCAGGAGATTGCAGTCAGCATTAATGCTTATAGTGCTGTCCAGCGAACACAGCCTCAGTGCCAAGTTCAATGACCTTACCAGGAACAATAAGGTAGGACCCTGTAACATCCCCTTAAAATTACGCACTGTACTAACTATTACTATCACGAGCTCTTCTTACCCATACGTTCCTTCACTTTCTCTCCACCTCCCCATAGGAGCCCATAATTCTGCACTGGACAATTCCCAGCACTTCCCTTGCCCTTCAGTAGAAACCTGATGTGCACAAGCTGCTCTTTCCATTACCAGCCTTTGCACGCTACACGTTACTGTCTGCATAGCACCTGTGGATGTGGGATGGGGAAATTCCATGCCACCAATGTCACGTAATCAATACCTGCTTCTGCAGGTAACAGCAGATCCTGACAGGGGGTAAGAGATCTGCAATCGGAGGGAGTGCAGCAATGTTGCATCATCCGTCCCACCCAAGGACATCAGGCAATGGACTTGGCGGAATGAGCAGGGGATTGAGAAGGAGGAGGGCTGGCCCCAGCTTGGGGGTTTGTACAACACTTAAACTTCCTTCCATAGCCCACCATATTCAATCAGACAGTCACTGACACATAAGCTAGCTTAGGTCAGGAACTGCCTCGCGTTGTTTGGCCAAGGTTGCTTGTCAATGAGTTATGAGGATATGCTCTAAAACTCTTCCTCTTTCTATTTCTGCAGGTATGGCTCAGGGCCTCACACCTGGATTTTTCCAGCACCTCACCTGGCACCCAGTTACTCAATGTCATTCTGGTCAATACCAGCATCAGATCTGTGCACCGCAGGGATTTAGTTTGGGGGCAGCTGGTGAGGATTCTTTGCCCTGCTTCATAAGAACATAAGAACATAAGAAATAGGAGCAGGAGCAGGCCATCCGGCCCCTCAAGCCTGCTCCGCCATTTAATGAGATCATGGCTGATCCGATTTTAGCCTCAACTCCACTTTCCTGCCCACTCCCCATACCCCTTGACTTCCCTGTTGCTGAAAAATCTGTCAATCTCAGCCTTAAATATATTCAATGACTCAGCTTCCACAGCTCCCTGGGTTAAAGAATTCCAAAGGTTCACGACCCTCTGAGAGAAGAAATTCCTCCTCATCTCCGTCTTAAAAGGGCGACCCCTTATTCTGAAACTATGCCCTCTTGTTCTAGATTCCCTGATGAGGGGAAACATCCTCTCAGCATCTACCCTGTCCAACCCCCTCAGAATCTTATATGTTTCAATAAGATCACCTCTCATTCTTCTAAACTCCAATGAGTATATGCCCAACCTGCTCAACCTTTCTTCAGAAGTCAACCCCTTCATCTCAGGAATCAACCTCGTGAACCTTCTCTGAACTGCCTCCAATGCAAGTATATCCCTCCTTAAATAAGGGGACCAAAACTGTATGCAGTACTCTAGGTGTGTTCTCACCAGCGCTCTATACAGTTGTAGCAAGACTTCCCTACTTTTATACTCTATCCCCCTTGCAATAAAGGCCAACATTCCATTTGCCTTCCTAATTACTTGCTGCACCTGCATGTTAACTTTTTGTGTTTCATGTACGAGGGCACCCAAATCCCTCTGTACCGCTGCATTCTGTAGTCTTTCTCCTTTCAAATAATATTTTTCTTTTCTATTCTTCCTACCAAAGTGGATTGCTTCACATTTACCCACATTATACTCCATCTGACAAATTCTTGCCCACTCACTTAACCTATCTATATCCCTTTGCAGACTCTTTATGTCCTCCTCACAATTTGCTTTCCCACCTCTCTTTGTATCGTCTGCAAATTTGGCTACAATACACTCGCTTCCTTCATCCAAGTCATTAATATAGATTGAAAATAGTTGAGGCCCCAGCACTGATCCCTGTGGCACCCCACTAGTTACAGATTGCCATCCTGAAAATGACCCATTTATCCCGACTCTCTGTTTTCTGTCAGTTAGCCAATCCTCTATCCAATCTCATATATTACCCCCAACACCATGAGCTCTTATCTTATGCAGTAACCTTTTATGAAGCACCTTATCGAATGCCTTTTGGAAATCCAAATACACTACATCTACTGGTTCCCCTTTATCCACCCTGCTCGTTACCTCCTCAAAGAACGCTAATAGATTTGTCAAATACGATTTCCCATTCATGTTGACTCTGTTTGCTTCGTTCATCTGGCAGCTTGAAAAGCGACATTAAAGCTTGAGGTCCACATTGGTCATCCACTCCATGACCATTGGTAATACAGAGTATATTTTAGCTATTCGACCAGAGAGGGATCTCAGTGAGCAATGGTTCATAAGATGCTCTGTGGTTTGGAGCCTCTCCACAGTCATTCTTCACCTTCCACTTGTGTAGCAGGTGGTTGCAACACTCATGTGAAGTTCTGAGGTGGTTCGCAGTGGCCCACATTTTACGTGGCAAGGGGAAGCCGGGCGACTGATCCGCGGGGTCCATGATCAAGTCCTGATCCTTGACCCTGCTGGCTTCCCACGTCCTCCGCCACTTGTTCTTAGGTGAGAGTTCCAATGTTTTGAGAGTTGTGGCCACTAACCTTGGACTTAAGGTGGAATCCCGGGAGCTTCTGGAGATCTTCATTAATTGGCAGACCTGAGTTTACCGGGGCCTGGTTGTAATCTCTGATTGTTGCTGCCAGGAGGTAGAGTGCCACAGGTGTCAGTCCCGCAGGTGTGCAGTCCCACAGGTGTCTGTCCCACAAGATATCTTGACGCGCTGAATTAAAAAGCAGATAGCCACCAATAATCATCCAATAACAATAAATTGAACTGTTAAGATAATTTACTGCGGCCCAGCAAAAACAATTTATCCTCCTTAGATGAAGCATTGAATATAACAGTGGAGGCACTGGAGCAGAGAAACTGTGTGCTAATCTGCTTAGATGAAAGTGACTATTGCAAATTTCAAGTCTTCATCAGATTTTAAGTATCGTCACCAATTTTGCTTGTTAAATGGGTTTGCTTCAGTTCGTGATGTTTCTGAAGCGTAGAAACTCAATCTAATTTGGGAAAACAATCAAGCAACCACAGGATACATCAGAGGAACTATCATAGTCAACGTAAGAACTGTTGGGTTATTCAGACGATAATAGATTGGCAGTGAGATAGGAGTTCTTTATGCCTTCCAATATGTTTGGAAGGGCTGCTGTTCCCAAATGATCCAGCACAGAATGTTGAAGAGCGATCAAATATCAACAAATACCACAAGGGTTCAGCCAGGAGAGTGTCCAGAACCTGCTGGGATTTCACCAGATGAAGTGAAGACTCAGGCTGGCAGTGAAATTAAACACAGTCCCCAGAGTAATACTGTTTTACTGTTTTCATAGAATCATAGAATCATACAGCATAGAAGGAGACCATTTGGCCCATCGTGCCTCTGCCGAATCTTTGAAAGAGCTATCCAATTAGTCCCACTCTCCAGCTCTTTCCCCATAACTGCAATTTTTTCCTAGTCAAGTATATATTCAATTCCTTATGAAAGTTACCATTAAATCTGCTTTCATCACCCTTTCAGGCAGTACATTCTAGCTCATAACAACTCGCTGCGTAAAAAAAATAATCTCATCCTTCCTCTGGTTCTTTTGCCAATCACCTTAAATCTGTGTCCTCTGGTTACCAACCCTCCTGCCAGTGGAAATGGTTTCTCCTTATTTACTCTATTAAAACCCTTCATAATTTTGAACACCTCTATTAAATCTCCCCTCAACCTTCTCTGCTCTAAGGAGAACAACCCCAGTTTCTCTAGTCTCTCCACGTAATTAAAATCTTTAATTCCTGGAACCATTCTAGTAAATCTCCTCTGCCCCCCTTCTAAGGCCTTGCCATCCTTCCTAAAGTGGTGCCCAGAATTGGCCACAATACTCCAGCTAAGACCTACCCAGTGTTTTATAAAGGTGCAGCATAACTTCCTTGCTTTTGTACTCTATGCTTCTATTTATAAAAGTGAGAAGTCGCACAACACCAGGTTATAGTCCAACAGTTTTATTTGAAATCACAAGCTTTCGGAGCTGCTGCCCCTTCGTCAGGTGAAGTGAAGGAATACGAATCGACAAAGCCTTTACGTATTCCTTTACTTCACCTGACGAAGGGGCAGCAGCTCCAAAAGCTTGTGATTTCAAATAAAACTGTTGGACTATAACCTGGTGTTGTGCGACTTTTCACTTTTGTCCACCCCAGTCCAATACCGGCATCTCCGCATCATGGTCTCTATTTATAAAGCCAAGGATCCCGTATGCTTTTTAACAGCCTTCTCAACTTGTCCTGCCACCTTCAAAGTCTTGTGTGTGTACACTCCCAATATATTTTAAACCAATATAGGACAGTCGAGGACTGGAAAAGACAGTGCAGTCTGTTTGGTCGGCCCTGAAAGCTACTGCTGTTCATTCAATATTACTTTTTGCTCAAAAAAAATTCAAATGATCCAGTGCAGAAAAGACTCAGAATCTGTGGAGAGAATGAATGGCCTGGATATTAACACGGGCGGGTTATGTAGGCGGGGACGCGGGGTCCAACGGCTGGAATTTCGGACAGATCCGGGTTTCCTCGGAGTTTTAACTCCACAGCGTGCGTCTTTTGGCTCTGGCCATTCCCCGCCCGGAATTCAGCCTGATTGACAAGCTTGGCTTCCAGTTGGGCGGGGAGCACTCTGAGGCTGACCACAGGACCAGACAGGTCCGATCCCGTTCCCCGAGCGGGTCTCATCCCCGACCCCGGGGTCCTTTGTATGGGGAGGCGGTCTGACGGGGGGGTGGGGGGAGCTTGTGGGGGAGAGGGGAAGTACTCCTGCTCCTCCTGGCCCACAAGCAGTGCTGTGAAGACACTTACTTTCTCCCCGAAGCTGCCCTTGCCTCACTTCAGCTGCCGGGTTTCCCGAGGCCTGGGAAACCCGGCCGCCCACTGTAAAACCTGCAAAGCAGGTTAAATCAGAGGCTGCCAGCCTGATTAAAATATTTAAATTGCCAACCCGCCTCCTGGGAGCGGGTTGGTTCCCCACCCCTTGTCCCGCCTCCGTAAACTCCAGAAGTGGGTGCGTTGGCAGTGTGTTGGGGGGTCGGGAATCAGATTTTCAAAATTTTCACCCCCGACCCGCTCTCAACCCATCTCTTTTGTGTGTGCTCAAATTCACACCTTGGTGTCAGGTGTGGTCCTGAGGTGTTAACTCATCCGTTCTCTCCACAGGCGCTGGAGGACCTGCTGAGTGTTTCCAGCACTGTTTTCATTTCAGATTTCCATCATCCAAAACAGCACAGCAAAACACAACAGGAATACTAAAAGCACCATAAAGCACTAAAACTACAATAAAAATGCACGTGATCGGAACCTGATCTTGTATCTATATAAAACCCAAGACACAGATGTCCAGGATATGGGTGCGGGTATTACTTTGACTGTACAGGGGAGTTATCCCTGGTGTCCAGGCCATTATTTATTCCTCAACCAACATAACAAAAACAGATGATCTGGTCATTATCACATTGCTGTTTGTGAGAGCTTGCTGTGCGCAAATTGGCTGCCCCGTTTCCCACATTACAACAGTGACTCCACTTCAGAAAGTACTTCATTGGCTGTAAAGCGCTTTGGGACGTCCGGTGGTCGTGAAAGGTGCTATATAAATGCAGGTCATTCTTTTACTGTTGCAGATTGTGAAGACATTCACAATCGCACTACATTCTGTAATAGCGAAAAATGCTGGAAACACTCAGCAGGTCGGGCAGCATCAGTGGAGAGAGAAAAACAGAGTTAACGTTTCAGGTCAATAACCCTCCGTCACACTACATTCTGTGTCTGACACCAAACAATAAATGGCCACGGAACTCTTTTCTCATAGAGTACTGAAGCCTATGCATTCTGGGCTAGGCTCTGTGCAGTGCACATCAAGCCCAATAAATGTCTGACTGATTTCCAGCTACTCTTCTAATTTGAATTGAGGACAATATCCCCGCCTTTAACGGAGTAAAACATCCCAAGGCGCTTCACAGGAGTATTAAAAGACACAAAAAAAAACTCCTGTTAGAGATCTGGAGGGAAGTTAGAACCACAGACACGATCGTGATGAAAGGGTGGCACTGTGTACAGCTGTCGGTGCCATACATCATAGGATGTTCGTACCATGGCATTAGCAATGAAGGCTATGAACATCTGGCCAGCTGTAAGCACTGGCCAACCACGAAGCAGGAAAAAGCAGCTTGGTTCTGTTGCTACTAAGAGTGTGGGAACGAGTGAAATTGTTAACAATTCATATTATCTCACAAAAACCAATCAGTAAAAACGGGAACTTCTATAGTGATTTCTGACAGAGGATGGATGTGCCAATGTTTTGCGTTGATAATCCAAAGCATATTCATGACGTTGATGAGAGATGACATCTGAGACTCCATTTAGTGATAAAATGACATGTGGGTCTGGCTTTGAGCTGAAGTAAGTGGTAGAAGCCTCATTTTACACGTACACTTTGATGTTAGGAAATGTTCAGCCATGTCAAGATAATGCACAATTTATTTTAGGCGTCAATCTGCACCAGGAAGGAAGCACTTTTAAAAAAAGCACTTTTCTGCGACTGTTCACTTCAAAAACAAACTCGACCGTTTTAGGGAAGTGGTGGGGATTCATTCCCTCGGAGCTCCTCCCCACTTCCCTGCTGTAACCTCGGCACAAGTTCGGCACAAACGCCGTTTACGCGCATAAACGAATTTCCACCACGGCGGAGAAGGCCGCAGGAGATAGCTGGAGTGTGACTTACACGAGTGCATGGCATCCCCCAGCACAATGTATTCATACAGCCATTCCTCCTGGTAAATAGAATTAAACAGGGTACTGGACCAGCAACCCAGAGGTCCCACCGTGGCAAGAGGAAGTATTTTGCATTGAGAATAATTTGTCATCCAGCCCCATCTTCCTGTAGTTGCCTCTGAGTCAGAAGGTTGTGGGTTCAAGTCCCACTCCAGGGACTTGTGCACATAAAGCTAGGCTGACATTCCAGTGCAGTACTGAGGGAGTGCTGCACTGTCGGAGGTGCCGTCTTTCGGATGAGACGTTAAACCGAGGCCCCGTCTGCTCTCTCAGGTGGACGTAAAAGATCCCATGGCACTATTTCGAAGAAGAGCAGGGGAGTTATCCCTGGTGTCCTGGCCAATATTTATCCCTCTATCAACATGACAAAAACAGATTATCTGGTCATTATCACATTGCTGTTTGTGGGAGTTTGCTGTGTGCGAATTGCCTGCCACATATCCCACATTTTGAGACGTCCTCTGGTCGTGAAAGGTGCTATATAAATGCAAGTCTTTCTTTCTTTCTTTCTTTAGTCTTGGTGACTCATGTAAAGGTGATAGAGCTTTGCTGATGGTTTAGTGAGTAATTGCACTCAGTCTATAACTAAGCTACACACACCAGGACAGGCTCCGGGTTCAATCACCAGTTACATGCCGAGTTACCCGATCTCAACCGCAGCAACAGTAGGGGTGTTGTGAATAAAGAGAAAAGAGTGGTTTCGGGCGTAGAACTTACAGCTGCTCAGATCTTTAGGCTAGGATGGAGAGGGGGGTGGAAGGGCTAATAAAATTTTAAAAATCTGCCAGGTTTGATGCTTCCGATCGCTATCCAATGACCCCTGCTGGAAGTTGTGCTTGCATGGATTTTAGGTGAGGTCAGACTCAGGCCTGGCTGTGATGCCCACTGCAGTTGGATAGTCTGCTGGCACTCATCATGAAGGGCCACATGTGGAGAATGGTTCCTTGAACAGAGGATGGACAGTCACTCTAGAACCATATCCCAGCATGGATCAATGCCTTCAGGACAGGAGCAGAGGGAAACAAGGAAAGAATGATATTGAGATAGATGATGTTCACTTCTGCCAACTGCACCAGTGTGCACAAATTCACAGATGCATTATTCTTTATGTACTATAATTCCTCATTGCCTTCTGCTGTCTTTCCAAAGGAGAATGTGCTGTGTGCTGTAGTTTGATCTACAATATATTCTCTACTGGATCAGCACATAGCAGTTCTTGCATCAGTACATTTTGAAATATGTTTGATTAGGTACCTCAGTGCACAATAGGCCTCTTCACAAAACCTTTGTTTACAAGCAGCACTTAGTGTTTACTTCGTCTGACGTGTAGAGTGACAGTGCACAGTGTGAATGATTGCTAGGTTTTCTCAAGTTGTTTTGCCAGTTTCCCAAGAGCCAATGGACATTGGTGGTCTTAAAACGCTCATACTGTGGAAAGGCAGCTTCCCCGAGGATTTACTGATGGTATATAATAGTTCTGTTAATTTGCCTGACACCGTTTGTTTTTTGTATTAGTGCTGAATTGAATATGAAAATGCCTGTGTGAGTAGCTACCAACTCACATTGTGCTCTGCAGTGTTTATCTGCTGTGCCGGTACCTTTCCAAATTTGCTTCTGAGGGAGGTGAAAAACTTTAGTGAATAATTTTAGTCACGATGCTCCGGCCGTCCTGGTGTGGGGCAGGCTTGATCGATCAGCTGGTCTTTTCCTGCCCATCAATTTCGTATGTCGTGACTCTCGGAGACACCTCCAGGAAGGAAAGGTGGCAAAATTCCTCCCAGATCCAGAAACAATATCACAAAAAAATTGAGAATAATAAGTGATGTTATCCAGCCCCATAGTATCAGACAGATAGCATTCCTACAATCACAATGGGAGTCGAGACACAGCCTAACACAAAGGCCGCGATTTTGCCAGCGCTCAGAGGGCGGGTTCGGAGGCGGGACAGCTGTTAAATTGAAAATGATTGACGGCGGGTTGTCAACCCGCCGCGATCCCGCCTCCGTCTGAGTTTCAGGATTGTCGGGTCTGTGATCTCACAACAGACCCGACACCAAGCGGCAGATAAGGGATTTAAGACACTTAACTCCTTGTTAAGTGCTTGGTAACTGCTATTTTGACAGCCTTTTCCTATTTTCCAACATTTTATTCGGGCTTTAAGATGTCCGGAGGTTTGAGTGTCGGGAGGACCAACGCGCTGGATACTTCACAGCTGCAACTGCTGTATAAAAGTTGAACTCTCACATCTGATCACTTTCAAATGTCAGAGCTGTATGATTTCAGGATTTGGATGACACATTTGATCTTTCTGGAGGCTGTAAGTGTGTGGTGTTAATTCTATATGCACTGTCACCTCCTTGGAGCAAGCTCTCTCACCAGTGACAGATCGCTTCTGCCATCTCAACTTCAGCTGCCATCTATTCCAGCAACATCGGCGCCCTTGAAAAAATCTCACCTTGGTCCTCTGAATCCCTCCACGATCTACCCCAACACCAACATCACCAGGCATACCAACATAACCAACAACAACACCTACCTTCTGCGCAATCAACTGATGCTGCACAGGACACAGGGCATCAGCACCCGACAACATTGCTACCCAGGAGGCCAGAGATGGCCTCACCATGGCCCGATTTACTTCACTTGACGCTGTACACCCTGGCTGCCACATGATGCGCCAGGTTGGCACCATCCCACACCAACACCATAAAGCATCCCTACAATGCCCAAGCCATTCCTTTCACATTCATCACCATTGCGGGGGGTACTGTTATGTCTCACCATTCACTGCAACTCACTAAGCCACTTCCAAAGGTGCACACAAATCTGTCCAAGAACGCAAAGTGCTCAAAGTTAAGGTTTCAATGTTTGATAGCACATTAACAGAAATTTTACATGAACATTGCATAAAACACTCAAGTGGCAACCCTTATGTGTTGTTAGTTGGTATGATTGCATTCGGATGAGGGTGAGTGTGAGGGTGGCTAGTGAGATGGGGATGTGATAATGTAGATAGAGAGGGATGGGTAGAGGTGCAAGGTAAGTTGGTGTGAGTAAGGATGTGCAGGAGTAGGGTAGGGAAGGCAGAGTGATGGGGATGTGATGAGTGGCACAGCAGGATGAGGTTGAGTGTGGCTTTGCAGTAACGTTTCGTGATCTACTGAGATCATTGAAAGGTTTGTGCCACTGCACCCAGGGACTCCTGATGACATCTCTGCTTATGTCCTCCTGTGCAATGTGCAACCAGGCTGCGTTGGTGTCCTGGGGAGGTCTCTTCCGCCCATGGGAAGGGAAGAGAGCCTCCCTGCATGCTGCGACTCCCTCCATAAGCATATGGAGGGAGTTATGCGTGAGCCTGGGTGCAGCGTGCATCTCTGTGCAGTGCTCGTCAGTGTTTGCAGCACCTCAATGCTACAGAATGCTGACAGCACAAATGTCAAAAGTAAGGTGGCCATGGTCCCATTAAGGAAACCGACTGATGACGCGTCATCAAATGACGTCATCAGACCCGTTTCCTGTTAATTGGCCAGGAACCCTGCAGGGCGGGCTTAACAAGGCCAATCTACGGAAAATCATTTTCAGAGAGCAGCTGCAGCTGGGAACCGCCAACCAGCTCTCCCGCCGCCATCCCGCCTCCGCATTGAAAATCCTGCCCAAAGTATTTGATATGCAATGTACCCATATAAGCTTCACACCTTGCTACAACCCAATATTCATCCAGCTCCTTTTTAAAAGAGATTAACCAAATTATAATTAGCTAGCTCCGTCAGGTGACTATTTCACACTTCTGCTCTGTGCAAAATATTTGACTCCGAGTTTGCCAATTTTATGGCTTGTTCTAGACTCTTGCAAACACAGTTCAGGTTAAATAGCCTGTATTCATCTACATCATCTAATCATCTACATCATCTAATCATCTACATCATCTTATCATCTACATTATCTAATCATCTGCATCATCTAATCAACTGCAGCATCTAATCATCTAATTATCTGATTATCTCGGCCTCTCAGCGTACTGAAGCTCGTGCCTCTTTTAATTTTATCCTCACCGATGTAGATCACGAGCTAGATCCAGATGACGATGGCCATCCTAGCTCACCCATCCCCAAGGAACATTCCTCCTCCCATCGCAGCATCCTGAATGGTTCCTGGGATTCACCTC
Organism: Squalus acanthias; assembly: GCA_030390025.1. Taxonomy (NCBI): domain Eukaryota; kingdom Metazoa; phylum Chordata; class Chondrichthyes; order Squaliformes; family Squalidae; genus Squalus; species Squalus acanthias. Next base: position 22,906,006 of record CM059428.1, on the reverse strand, counting down.
AACCCCCGTTTGGAGTTCTGGCCATTCTACGTGGATAGAGCTCAATGCTGCTATCCTGTCCTTGTAACTTAGGATTGTGAGCCCTGGAATCACACTTTCTGCTCTTCTCTGAACCTTCTTCAAAGCACCAGTGTGATAGCTTATCGATCACTAGCATCAGATTTATATGTCACGTGACCGGCAGTGCCGTGCATGCATTGATGCAACATGCCTTGCCCTCACACTTAAATGGGGAAAATGCACAAAAATCCTATGACAGAGAATTCTGCGCTCTGGATCATAAATATCAGCGGCAACACGGTGGCATAGTGGTTAGCACTGTTGCCTCACAGCGCCACGGACCCGGGTTCAAATCCGGCCTCGGGTGACTGTCTGTGTGGAGTTTGCACATTCTCCCCGTGTCTGCGTGGGTTTCCTCCGGGTGCTCCGGTTTCCTCCCACAGTCCAAAGATGTGTGGGTTAGGTTGATTTGGCTATGATAAATTGATCCTTAGTGTTAGGGGGGATTCAATACATGGGGTTACGGGGATAGGGTGGGATATGTGTCGGTGCAGGTTTGATGGGCCGAAATGGCCTCTATCTGCACTGTGGGGATTCTGTGATTCTGTAAATGATTGAAATAAAGAGTGGAGTCCAATGTAGGGTATAACTTAGACACGTTTGATTGCATTTTATAGAGTGCCAGTATTGCACACTACAGGCACGAATGACAGCTGCTCAAGTCTCCTTAATACTGGAGCAGTAATCCTATTGCAGCCCTCAGAGTTAATGGGGTCGATGTTTGTTTTTTAGCGCTGTTGGAGCGGGGAGGGGGCGGTGCACAATGGCCACTAGGTGGAATCAGCGGGGAGGCCAATCCATTTTGCCTCATTATACTGAGGACACTGAGTATGCCTGCGTGAAACGCACTCCCCAGTAGGCAGCTCACAGATCGGAAGGCAGGGGATCGGACCATGCAGCCGAATGTGAAGGGCCTAATGGGGAGGGGTATAATCACTGGGAATGACAACAAGCAGCACCTCAGAGCAACAGGTAACATGTGTGAAGAACCTACAGCCTCGAATACATATGTGTGGAAACCTTTAAGGTTCGAACCCTACAAGCGACTGTCATAACAAATGGAATCTTCCTGGACTGGGGCATCGCTCGGCGTGCCCTGTTAATTAGACTTTTTCCAACACCCTTCAGCACAATAATGTTTTATACCCTAACTTGCTAGAAGTGCAAGCTGATAAGGGCGCGGCGAGGGCAACAGGGACCTTGGTGAATGACGGGACCAACAGTGTATCTCCTTAACCACGGGCAGGATCTTCCTGGACTGGGGCATCTCGCAGCATGCCCTGTTAGTTAGACTTTTTCCAACACGTTTATCCAGCAGTTATTTCAATATATCTCAACATGCACTCTGACTTTTTCCAAACACGATAAAGTAATCAGACATTAGCATCAAGATTTCAGAGACAAAAGAGGAAAACAGCTGAACACACAGGAAGTGTAGGACCCCAGCAGTGCCCGGGTTTAGTGTCGCGTACACTCAGTCCCCCTGACAATGGTGTTGGTGAAGTGCAATTGTGAGTGTGAACATTGTGCTGTATTAACTTAAAACAAATGGACGCCCATTTTATCAGCCTCATGCTTCTGTTTTCAATTATTCTTGACTGCAATTATATCTTCTTTGGGCACACACCATCCCCTCAAAAAAAACACTACTAGGTATTATAAGCTTTCACTGGACTGGAACAGTCAACACTCTGAATTTAATAGCTTCTTTTCTACAAAGAAACTGATGCACAATGTAATTCTAAAACATCGGCAGACTTTATTAAAAAAACACACAAAGCCAATTGCATGAGTGCATATCTAGACCAAAGAATTGATCGAATTATCAGATTTTGTCTGGTTTCACATGGAGCAACTTAAATTTCATGCAGTTTTCTTTTATCTAGCAAGATTACATATGTGCCTCTGTTATAAAATCATCAGAACAAAGTGGCAGTCGAGAGTGCACAGGTAGGGACGGTGGTGTGAATTTGTTGGATGCTCAGCCCAGGAACATCCACTGGGGAAGCCTGATCGTCACCTGGGAGACTGCATTAATCACCATTGAAACCATCAGTTGGAGAAACAGAGGGCTAGAATCCATTATAGTAACAGTTTGGAGCAGGAATCAAACTAGAAAATTCATATAAAAGACACAACACCGGTTTAGTTTCCTTCTGGTAGCGGGCAAGTGGCATAGAGTATCAGTGAATGAGGGCGAGTAGGGAATGCTTTAGGGCCTACAATGTAGGCTCCATATCTTGGCAGGTTTTAAGGGTTTTGAGTGGGCAGCAGCAGGGGGGATTAAAACTGGAAACCAAACTATACTTGGTTCAATCACCCCAAACAGGAACCAAAATACAAACCCTATTACAAGTTGAATGTCTCCAAAGAAAGAAAATCACAGTGCTCAGTGAGTAACCTGAACAATTACCATTCCTAAAATGAGGTTTGGGTGGCGAGGAAGAGTGGAGAAATGTTTGAGAATGCTAATTAGTGAGCATTTGGTTCTCATAGTGTTTAATGCTAAACCCACTGATAATTTAACATGGCCATACTGCCTACTGATTACATAAACATTCATTCAATGGGGGAGGAGGGATTATATCTGACTATATTTAACCTAATTTACTAATTAACTGGATTTATATTCCCTTGGTTATAGAAGATTAAGGAGTGATTTAATTGAGGTGTCTAAGATGATTAAAGGATACGATAGGGTAGATAGAGAGATACAAAAGCAAAATACTGCGTTTCGGAAGCGTCCCTGGGATCACGTGGGTCAGGTCCTCCAATGAGAAAGGAGGATTCCATTTCCAAACGGCATCCCCCAGAAACCCTACTGGAATCCCCAAATAATTAAACGATTTAGACAACTGTAATAAATATAAATGTTCTGATTTTCAAATTTAATTAAAAGTCCCTTCATTACAGCAAATACAATAAAAATTTAATTTTTTGAAAAATAATTTTAAACATTGTAATCCAGGCCAATATTTGCATAAACTAATTTTAAGTGTTTGTGCATCATTTTTAACTTTTAAATGTTTAAGATTTATAATAACCCTTACGCTGGTGAAAGCAGGCCCCATGCCTGCTTTCACCAGCTGTAAGAGTTTTGTGGGCAATTGCCCGGCTGTTGTTGGGCAAATAGCCCAACTCTGCGCCAGCGAATGTGATTTTCCAGTCGGTTTGTATGATCTGTCGAGGCATACCTTGACAGATCGCAAGTTCCGGGTTTTCACGCATGCGGAAACCCAGAACTTGTGGGGCTTTTCAGAAGGCTTACGACGGCGTACACTGAGCGTACGCCATCACGGAGATCATAAATTCTGGCCCATTCATTTCATCCCCATTAAATCTTCACAGGTTCTTTAAAAGGGAATGTCACCATCTTTGAAAATCAGTCACAAAGAATTTAAAACAAAGAGTAGGAGTAAATGGGTACTTTTCAGAATGGCAGGCAGTGACCAGCGGGGTACCGCAGGGTTCAGTGCTGGGACCCCAGCTGTTTACATTATATATTAATGATTTGGACGAAGGGATTAAATGTAATATCTCCAAATTTGCGGATGACACTAAATTGGGAGGCAGTGTGAACAATGAGGAGGATGCTAGGAGGCTACAGAGTGACTTGGACAGGTTGGGTGAATGGGCAAATGTATGGCAGATGAAGTACAATGTGGATAAATGTGAGGTTATCCACTTTGGTGGTAAAAATAGAGAGGCAGACTATTACCTGAATGGTGGCAGATTAGGGAAAGGGGAGGTGTAACGAGACCTGGGCGTCATGGTACATCAGTCACTGAAGGTGGGAATGCAAGTGCAGCAGGCAGTCAAGAAAGCAAACGGAATGATGGCCTTCATAGCAAGGGGATTTGAGTACAGGAGTAGGGAGGTGATGCTACAGTTGTACAGGGCCTTGGTGAGGCCACACCTGGAGTATTGTGCGCAGTTTTGGTCTCCTAACTTAAGGAAGGACATTCTTGCTATTGAGGGAGTGCAGCGAAGGTTCACTAGATTGATTCCTGGGATGGCCGGACTGACATATCAAGAAAGATTGGGTCAACTGAACTTGTATCCTCTGGAGTTCAGAAGAATGAGGGGGGATCTTATAGAGACATTTAAAATCCTGACTGGTTTAGACAAATTAGATGCGGGCAGAATGTTCCCAATGGTAGGGAAAACTAGAACCAGGGGTCACAGTCTAAGGATTAAGGGGAAGCCATTTAGGACTGAGCTGAGGAGGAACTTCTTCACCCAGAGAGTGGTGAATCTATGGAATTCTCTTCCACAGAAGGTTGTTGAGGCCAGTTCGCTAAATATATTCAAAAGGGAGTTAGATATAACACTCACAACTAAGGGGATCAAGGGGTATGGCGAGAAAGCAGGAATGGGGCACTGAGGTAGCATGTTCAGCCATGAACGCATTGAATGCTCGAAGGACCGAATGGTCTACTCCTGTACCTATTTTCTATGTTTCTATGTTTCTATGTTTCTAAAATTCGAGACGTTGGTGGAAGGGAGCCAATGTAGGTTAGTGAGCACAGGGGTGATGGGCCAGCGGGTTTGGTGCGAGTCAGAAGCAGTAAGATGAAAATATCCCTATTCCAGCTTTCTCGCTTATGGCGTGTATCAGTAGATGATTCAAAAACCACCAAATTTTTGACTTAGTTCATTTCAATTAAAAAAATTAGTGATCTGATTGGTCTATTGGAACCATGTGACACATGCCTCTCAGAAGGTTGTCGGGCTGGAGGAGGTTACAGAGATAGCTACCTCAGGGAACTGCAGTAACACATGCCCTTAATCCTGGTTCATCTCTCAGTTCATGTTTGTGTTGCTGCTGATGCAAAAATAGAACAAAAAGGATGTTTATATTGATCAGTATACTTTGATTTTAGAAGGGGTTCTGGTTGTGAAACTCTCTCTTTAAAATGCTTGCAACAACAGCTGAATGATAAGACGCAAGTCTAACTGAAGTTGATCTTGGCTTAATAAAGAACCAGTCATGTCGTAAATGAACTGCTTAATGGAAAACATTTCAAATCTCCAAAGGTCTTTCCTATGACATGTGCAATGAAGAAATGGTTCTTTTGCTGACAGGAACCTATTAGCTTGACTTAATAGGAAATGCTTTTCTTTTTCCCTCACACCCTTGGTACAAGTGATTGACGGCATACTGAAATAAAACAAACTCTTTAAAAACTATTAACTTTTTGCGCTTACTACAGAGGATAACATATTTTCTCACTTTTCCCTGTGTTAAATGCTCTCAGGTAAGGTACAACCTTATCTTTAAGATCTCAATTTTGAATGCTCTCCCCACTAATAGTTTAACAATAATAAACCATACAGCCTACTGATTGGATAGTTTGAACATTAACTCAATGCAGGAGGGGAGAGAGTGCATCTGACTATATTTGGCCTAATCCACTTAAATTACACCTTTACCGTCTGAATCAAAGAAAGCAACTATTGACAGCTGCGGTTAACCATGCAGCCTCTGAACTGGAGAAAATGTGTGGTGAGAAGAAGCCTACAACTGTAACAAGAGGAAGTACAAGTCTGGCTTTACATTGGTTGAGTAATAATAGGCTGAATCTTGCTGGACAAATAACGGCGTGTTAACGACGCACGCCGTTATTAATACGCAAACCGGCCAGCAAGTTCAGGGGATTAAGAGATATGCCAGAAATTGGGAATCTCCAGAACTTGCTGGTTGATTTACGCCGCTCCACCGTTTGCTTTGCACAAGTGGCATCTCGCCCTTAACCTCCCCGTTAGTTTTAAGAACTTGTTGGATTTGCACATTAATTGTCCATTAAACTCACCGCTGAAAGTTAGGGCTGGTAATTCATGGTGTAAGTACCCTTTTAATGATGTGATATTTGTCAATGCAATTCCAATCAACCTCTCTGATCCAGAAAGGGAACAATTTAAACTGTTCAATCTCATTCCTGCATGTAGACAATTGTTAGAGATTTTAAAAAATGACAAATTTTAAATTCTTTTATTTTTTTCTTACTTTCCTTTCTGTCTCTTTTTCTCTCTCTCTCAATCCAATTTTCTTTCCCTCTCTTTTTTTCTCTTTCTGTACCTGATTTGACTCTATTTCACCCTCCTTCTCTGTCGTTCCTCTGTTTCTTTCTCAATCCTTAAATCTCACTGGTTAAGGAGATACACTGTTGGTCCCGTTGTTCACCAAGGTCCAAATGCCCCGTTGCCATCATCGCGCCATTATCAGCTCGCACTTCCAGCAAGTTATGGCTTAAAACATTTTTCACGCTGAAGGGTGCAGAAAAAGTCTAACTAACCAAGCATGCCATGAGATGCCCCACTCCAGCAAGATCTGGCCAATGTGTCTCAACCCAACCTCAGAAAAGGCCAAACGTTTTCAGTTGCCATCTTGCAATCTTCGAATGAACATCTAACAAGTGGTAAGCTGTGGGCGGTTTACTGGTGTGGACTTGTGCTTGTTGATGCTGCTAAAGTTTGGCCAATATTTGCCCAGAGAGAAGATTTTAGTCGTAGTGGCAAAAAGACAGTGTTCAAACTCTCCGTTTCACCCAGCCCTCTCTCTAGCATAGAAATTGTTTTGTGGCCGTAGTATTTTTGTGGAGCCTGGAGGATCACCTCCTTCACCTCCTGACCCCACAAAAATAATTTTTAATATTTACTTTTTCAGGGCCTCTTTGGCTCCACCGCCAGTGAAGCTGGTCAGAAAGCACATAATCCATCCAGTTCTATCCTAAAATTGCAATCGGAGTCCTACATGCATTACAGGAGCCTGATTTATATATTGAAAGGTGTCACCGCCTGAAACAGGCGGGTGTATCGATTGTTGAGGGAGAAGTAGGGGAGAATGCCCCAGCTCATCTTCAAATAGTGCTATGTGATCTTTTACATCCACCTGAGAGGACAGACGGGGCCTCAGTTTAACATCTCATCTGAAAGGCGGCACCACCGACAGTGCAGCGCTCCCTCAGTACTGCGCTGACGTGTCAGCCTGGATTTTGTGATCAAGTCTCTGGAGTGGGACTTAAACCCACAACCTTCTGACTCAGAGACTAGCGTGCTACCCACTGAGCCACAGCTGACACCTTAGAGCATTAACAGATCCCAGAACAATTGAGAACATAAGCTTTAAATGAAAAGGAAGTTGTTAAATGTTACTTGTTTGGTCTTCCTCTTGTTTATTAGCAGTCTTAGCGAGTTACATCTAAATGGTTTAATTTTTGCATTATCATCAGATACAATACATTTTCAAACACTAACAACGACCATCGGCATTTTATATTTCTAGTTATCAAAGGAGTGGCTTTTTAAAAATTTATTTTGCCTACATGAATCTTTTTTCAATATTATAGCTTAAATCCTAACCTTCCAATGTAAAATTTTAAAATAATCTTTCACTGTATTCTCAATTTTATTTTAATAATTACTGACCAGAATAACATCATAACAGCCCAGCCTCACTAGAACTTCTCTGAATGTAAACAGGATCTGGATCAAGTGATACCAGAGTAAGAAAGGTGATATTTTATTTCTAGTGCTGTGAAGAAAATGAATGTGCTAATGTTCGATTGGCAAGCCAAATTAATACATTGAAGCAGGGAGGAAAATTAATCTACTAATGCTGGAGCATTTTTTACATTATAGAAATGAAATTCAGTAACAGACTTAAAATTAAATTAGCAAAGTGTCAGAGAAATTGGAAAATTAGCAGAAGCATCGGGTGCTATGGATTTTGATCAATCGAAGTTTTATTCAGGTACAGTTGGGACATGCCACGCTTGAAAATTGGGTTGTGCTTCTTCTGCAGACAGGGAGATTACTGCTTGTGATTCCTGTTGTTCATTTTCCATGTTATCAGAAGATTTTTTTTCTAATTGCAAAACCACTATAGCAAAGCTTGGAGCTCAATGATGGCAAACAAACTTCACGTTCAGTATTTGACATTATCTGCAAAAAAAAACAAGATAACGAATGATGCTAGAAAGATTTCCCCCCCCCCCCCCCCCAGTTTCTTTCCCTCTTTTCTTGGGGACACCTCATACTGAGGTTCCACAATCACCAACCCCTCATACTGAGGTTCCACAATCACCAACCCCTCATACTGGGGTTCCACAATCACCTCACACTGCGGTTTGGTTCCACAATCACTAACAGCTCATTCAAGTGACCATTGCTTATATATGAGTCTGTCCGGTGAGTGTCAGCAGACTATCCAACCTCATGGATTTCTCTGAGGATTTAATTACAAGGACCTTCCAGGGGATACGATTTACTTGGATTTCAGAAGATAAAGCTCTGTGTCTGTGACGCTTTAAAGTAGGTTCAGGCTTATAGAACTAATAGAAAATTAGTTACTTACATTAATAGATGGCTTGACAATATAAAGCAGAGGTGCTATCAAATGGAACAGTCTGGATCTGTGGGGCAATGACCAGTCAAGCTTTGCTGTAACCTCAGTCTTCTCTGCTGCTCGCACTCTTCCTCAATGATTTGGATGATGGTGTCTCATTTTGAATGCTTACAGTCGCCTTTCTATTTCTCACAACCTTACAATACTAGAAGAGCTATTACCTCGATCTGTATTAATCCTTAAACCAGCAATCTATTCTTAACCAAGTTTTCAAACAAAAACCCGAATCACATTTCCTTCAATTCACTTTTTCGCTATTGAAAATGGTTCAGTCTGTGAATTTCTCGTCATTACTTAGATTTCAAAGTCTTCAATTTATCTCTTTTACTCTTCTTTGAACCCTCCCCAGCACAGTTGCTTCCTTTTGAAAGTAAGGAATCCAAAATTGCACGCAATATTTTAAATGCGGCCTCACCAATAATCTACAGATGGTCAGACAAGCTTGATTAGAGAGTTATATTTATGTAGAATTTGATTATATTAGTGTGGATGTTGGCTTATACAAACCGAGGCTCAGAAATCTATTTTATTCACAGAATAATTCCCCATCTCAGTTCAGAGCAGAACAATACAGAAGTGCAGTGTCATGCAAATAGTTTTGTTTGCCAATATTGGATGATGCAGTAATGTGGAGAAATTCATTAGTATTGATTCCAGTTGGATCACATTGCATCACTAAGGCTGATAGACTAACTTTAAATTGAAAATTCTGTCATCTATGGAAAAACAACATTGAACGTGTTGTCAATGTAACGAATCCTGGTCCTGTAGTAAGTCATACCACTGATGTCGCAAGGCTTTTGATATGTTGGAAGAGGCAGTTACTTAAATTAATTGGGTCTAATAATTGATTAAGTTATTGCCCAGTGGCAAAATGTCCTGACTATTGTTGTGCCGAACTGTGCACATTGATATTCACATGCTGAAAGCAGCCTTAGTTTCTGGAATACAACAGTCCTCAGAAAATTATTGGCAGGAACATGACAACATCTTAAACATCTCCCTCTTAAACACACAGATTGGAATGAAATTTACAAGTATGAAAATGCTTACACTATTTAGATAAAAGAAGTTGTGATGATGTCATGAAAAAATTATTTGACATCTTCGATTCACTTCACTGGATACAGCAAAGGCTATGGGCCCCGACAACATCCTGGCTATCGTGCCGAAGACTTGCGCTCCAGAACTAGCTGCGCCTCTAGCCAAGTTGTTCCAGTACAGCTACAACACTGGCATCTATCCAACGATGTGGAAAACTGCCCAGGTATGTCCTGTCCACAAAAAGCAGGACAAACCCAATCCAGCCAATTACTGCCCCATCAGTCTACTCTCAATCATCAGCAAAGTGATGGAAGGTGTTGTTGACAGTGCTATCAAGCGGCACTTACTCACCAATAACCTGCTCACCGATGCCCAGTTTGAGTTCCGCCAAGACCACCCGGCTCCCGGCCTCATTACCGCCTTGGTCCAAACATGGACAAAGGAGCTGAATTCCAGAAGTGAGGTGAGAGTGACTGCCCTAGACATCAAAGCGGCATTTGATTGAGTGTGGCATCAAGGAGCCCTAGTAAAACTGAAGTCAATGGGAATCGGGGGGAAAACTCTCCACTGGCTGGAGTCATACCTAGCACAAAGGAAGATGGTTGCAGGTCAATCATCACAGCCCCAGGACATCGCGGCAGGAGTTCCTCAGGGCAGTGTCCTAGGCCCAACTATCTTCAGCTGCTTCATCAATGACCTTTCCTTCAACATTCACAATTCCTCAGATAATGAAGCAGTCCATGCCCGCAAGCAACAAGACCAGGATGACGTTCAGGCTTGAGCTGATAAGTGGCAGGTAACATTCGCGCCACAGAAGTGCCAGGCAATGACTATCTCCAACAAGCGAGAGTCTAACCACCGCCCCTTGGCATTCAACAGCATTACCATCGCCGAATCCATCACCATCAACATCCTGGGGGTCACCATTGACCAGAAACTTAACTGGACCAGCCACATAAATACTGTGGCAACAAGAGCAGGTCAGAGGCTATGTCTCACCTCCTGACTCCCCAAAGACTTTCCATCATCTACAAGGCACAAGTAAGGAGTGTGACGGAATACTCTCCACTTGCCTGGATGAATGCAGCTCCAGCAACACTCAAGAAGCTCAACACCATCCAGGACAAAGCAGCCCACTTGATTGGCACCCCATCCACCACCTTAAACATTCACTCCCTCCACCACTGGCATACCGTGGCTGCAGTGTGTACCATCTACAAGATGCACTGCAGCAACTCGCCAAGGCTTCTTCGGCAGCACCTCCCAAACCTGCGACCTCTTCCACCTAGAAGGACAAGGGCAGCAGGTGCATGGGAACACCACCACCTCCAAGTTCCCCTCCAAGTCACACACCATCCTGACTTAGAAGTATATCGCCGATCCTTCATCGTCACTGGGTTAAAATCCTGGAACTCGCTCCCTAACAGCACTGTGGGAGTACCCTCAGCACACAGACTGCAGCGGTTCAAGAAGGCGGTTCACCACCACCTTCTCAAGGGCAATTAGGGACGGGCAATAAATGCTGGCCTTGCCAGCGATGCCCACATCCTATAAATGAATAAAAATAAAATTAAAGCTGATGGTATCATTCAATGCTTATTGTTGCTCTACTTGTGGTGCAATTATATCCCCTTACTTTCAATTTCTCATCACAGTCTTGGCTCCTTTTACTCCCTGCAGATTAGTTAAATTGATTTGGTTTTGCAGTAGCAATGTATCCTGCCGTTCTGAATACTTGACTAAGTTACAAGGCTATTCAGAGCACCCACTTATATTGGTTTCAAACATTTTACAGTAAACTCTTTGGTTAAATGAGCTTAACTGTCTAATGCTTATTTAAGCCTGTCGATGTAACAAAGTAATAATCAAAGGGCATACCCAAAATTTCCTTCCTGGGAGATCTTTCAACAGGATCGGACCCATTGTACTATACAATTTGTCTTCAGCCATCACCATTACTAAAAGAAATCGAAAGAGTTAATAAATTATCCAACAAAAGTTAAAGGAGGTAATTGAGCCTGAAGCTTACAGAGCTGAAAGTAGGACAAAAGAGAAATGCAGTATCAGGATTCTGTAAAATTTCTGGCATGATCCACATTTATACATTCCCAAACAATGCTGCAGGCAGATAGCTCAGATAGCGATAGCTCAATGATACTGCAGGACTGCCTTTCATTTCAGACCCAAGGTTTATTATTGTTGTGTTCGTCTGTACAAGACCCCAGTAAGATTGCTTTCCGACTTAGATTTTTTTTCTCTCTCTGGTTTCTTTGTTCAACTATGCCGATTAACGATTAACAGAATATGCCAAACACTGACAGCTCAAGCTATCACCAGTAGGCTAAACGGTTTCAGTCAAATTAGTCCATTTAAAAAAAAAATTATAAGCTATTTGGCATTTGTAGTTCAAAGGGCAAAAAAAGTTTGATTTCTCAGAATTGGTAAATTCCTCATAAGAACATAAGAAATAGGAGCAGGAATAGGCCATTCGGCCCCTCGTGCCTGCTCCACCATTCAATAAGGTCATGGCTAATCTTTTACTTAAACTCCACCTTCATGCACTATCCCCATATCCCTTGATTCCCTTAATATTCAAAAATCTATCGATCTCTGTCTTGAATATACTCAACGACTGAGCCTCCACAACCCTCTGGGGTAGAGAATTCCAAAGATTCAACACCCTCTGAGTGAAGAAATTTCTCCTCATCTTGGTCCTAAATGGCCGACTCGTTATTCTGAGACTGTGACCCCTGGTTCTAGACTCCCCAGCCAGGGGATACATCCTCCCTGCATCTACCCTGTCAAGCCCTGTAAGAATTTAGTATGTTTCAATGAGATCACCTCTCATTCTTTAAAACTCTATCGAATATAGGCCTAGACTACTCAATCTCTCCTCATAGGACAATCCCCCCATCCCAGGAATCAGCCTGGTGAACCTTTGTTGCACTCCCTCTATGGCAAGTATATGCTTCCTTAGGTAAGGAGACCAAAACTATACACAGTACTCCAGCTGTGGTCTTACCAGGGCCCTATATAATTGCAGAAAGACGTCTTTACTCTTATACTCAAATCCTCTTGTAATAAAATACCATTTGCTTTCTTAATTGCTTGCTGTACCTGCATAATAACTTTCAGTGATTCGTGTACAGGGCCACCCAGGTCCCTCTGAACACCAACATTTCCCAATCTCACACCATTTAAAAAATACTCTGCTTTTCTATTTTTCCTACCAAAGTGGATAACTTCACATTTCTCCACATTATATTCCAGTTGCCATGTTCTTGCCCACTTACTTAGCCTGTCTATATCCCTTGAAGCCTCTTTGCATCTCCTCACAACTTATATTCCCATCCAGCTTTGTATCATCAGCAAACTTGGATATATTACATTTAGTCCCCTCATCCAAATCATTGATATAGATTGTGAATAGATGAGGCCCAAGCACTGATCCTTGCGGTACCCCATTAGTTACAGCCTGCCAATGACCTGCTTATTCCCACTCTCTGTTTTCTGTCCGTTAACCAATCCTCAATCCATGATAGTATATTACCCCCAATCCCATGAGCCCTAATTTTGTTTAATAACCTCTTGTTGGCACCTTATCAAATGCCTTCTGAAAATCAAAATACACCACATCCACTGGTTCCCCTTTATCTATTCTGCTAGTTACAACCTCAAAAAACTCCAACAGATTCATCAAACACAATTTCCCTTTCGTAAATCCGTGTTGACTCTGCCCAATCCTATTATTATTTTCTAAGTGCCCTGTTACCACGTCCTTAATAATAGATTCTAGCATTTTCCCTACTACTGATGTCAGGCTAACTGGTCTGTAGTTCCCCGTTTTCTCTCTCCCTCCTTTCTTAAATAGTTACATTTACAGGAAACTTTCGTTTATCCGGCATCGACGGGACCGGCGTGGTGCCGGTTTATCGAAAGTACCGGATAACAGAGAGTTATATCTACCGAGGCTATTTTTAACAAAGAGACTCCAAGCAGCACGGGAGAATCTATTCAAGCGACTGCAATGTTTCGGACTTGCGACAGAGCCAGGAGGCCGAGTAGTGGCACTTTTGAAAAGTACCCCTACTGACTAAATCGGCGTTCGCGGACTCGGGATCGGCAACATTGCCGGTTATTTGAGAGGATTTTTCGGAGCACTCGGCGTTCGCGGAGACTCGACTGCGACTCGGCAACATTGCCGGTTATTTGAGAGGAGTTTTCGGAGGATGATTTTTGCCGGTTAAGCGAGAATTCCGGATATTTGGGTGCCGGATAAACGAAAGTTTCCTGTACTACCTTCCAATCCGCGGGAACCGTTCTTGAATCTATGGAATTTTGGAAGATGACAACCAATGCATCCATTATTTCTATAGCCACCTCTTTCAAAACCCTAGGATGTAGGCCATCAGGTCCAGAGGATTTATCGGCTTTCAGTTCCATTAATTTCTCCAGTACTATTTTTTTACTAATACTAATTTCTTTCAGTTCCTCATTCTCGCTAGACCCTTCGTTCTCCATTATTTCTGGGAGATTTTTGTGTCTTCTTCTGTGAAGACAGACACAGTATTTATTTAATTTCTCGGCCATTTCCTTATTCCCCATTATAATTTCTCCTGTCTCAGCCTGTAAGGGACCCACGTTTACTTTCGCTAATCTTTTCCTTTTTACATACCTATAGAAGCTTTTGCAATCTGTTGTTAGTCTCTCGCTAGTTTACTCTCATTCTATTTTCCTTTTCTTTATCAATTTCTTGGTCCTCCTTTGCTGAATTCTAAAATTCTCCTAATCCTCAGGCTTACTACTCTTTTTGGCAACATTATAAGTCTCTTCAGTTGATCTAATAATATCTTTAACTTCTCTTGTTAGTCACAGTTGGACCACTTTTCCTGTGGGTTTTTTGTGCTTTAAGGAATGTATATTTGTTGTCAATTATGTATTAATTCTTTAAATGCTAGCCATTGCTTGTCTTCCGTCATACCTTTTAATGTCGTTTCCCAATCTACCTTAGCCAACTCATCACTCATAGCTACATAGTTTGCTTTGTTTGGATTTAAAACCCTAGTTTCGGATTTAACTAAATCACTTTCGAACTTAATACTTCATGTCAAGTGGGCCGGGTGGTGGATGAGTCAAATGGGCGAGAAGCGCCAAGCAAAAGCCAAGCACTTTCACACAGGGAGGGAGGAAGATTTGGAGCAAAATAACCTGCAAGCTAACACTGCTAACAAGACAGATTGTGAATTTTATGGTTATAAGAAGTGTATTTCAAAGAAATGTATGGAGTGTTTGAATCTTCCTAACCTACCAATTCTAAATCCCTATTATATATCATGGCTAAAGATTCTGATGAAGGTTAATACTTGGACAATTTACCTTGCAAAGTCCAACTTCCCTTTACCTTGATTCAAGTTTGCAAATGGGAATAGATTTCCAACCTTGCAGTGATATTACCGTGCTGTTCTGAGCTACCATCTCAGGCTACATCTGGATGTGTAGAATTTAGACTTCCTGCTTGAATCCAATTTGAACTTTGTTCCTCACATCCATTCCTTTCTTCCACCTCTAAAGCAGCACCCACCCCGACCTTCCCCACTGCTGCCAAAACCCTAATTAACACATCACGTTTTTTCTAAAACCTTCCTGGATGGCTTTGTGTCTCGACTCTTCAAAAATGACAACTTATTCAGAATACCATGGCCCAGATCTCCATCCAACAAAGTCCCACAATCACATCACCCTCGTCTTTGCTGAATCTGGCCAACAAATTTCCCTCAACTAGCATCACCAAAGCCGATTAACTGTTCTTTTATCTCCCTGCTGTTTATGGGACCTTGCAATTGTTTGACAACTGCCTGCTGAGTTTAACTGCGATCGAACAGTAACTACACTTCAAAGGTGGCTGTGAGGAGCTTTGGGACATTCTGGTGAGCTGAAAGGTTTCAGATAAATGGAAGCTCATTCTTTGTTTCTAAGGGTCATGCATGTCATCAATAATAATACCCTGCACTGTCAGAAAATCTGCCTGATGGAAAAATCTGGGCTATTATACTGCGAGATGCTACCCATGGGAAAATGATGGAGTTAGATTTGGCAGACAAAGCACCTGTCACCTGCTTTAGCTATGTCAGTTGTGGCTCAGTGGGTAGCACACGCGCCTCTGAGTCAGAAGGTTGTGGGTTCAAGTCCCACTCCAGGGAATTGAGCACATAAAGATAGGCTGACACTCCACTGCAGTGCTGAGGGAGTGCTGCACTGTCGGAGGTGCTGTCTTTCGGATGAGACGTTAAACCGAGGCTCCATATGCTCTCTCAGGTGGATGTAAAAGATCCCATGGCACTATTTCGAAGAAGAGCAGGGGAGTTATCCCCGGTGTCCTGACCAATATTTATCCCTCTACCAACATAACAAAAACAGATTATCTGGTCATTATCACATTGCTGTTTGTGGGAGCTTGCTGTGCACAAATTGGTGCTGCGTTTCCCACATTACAACAGTGACTCCACTTCAAAAGTACTTCATTGGCTGTAAAGCGCTTTGAGACAAGGACAAGTAGGTGCCTTCATATGAGGCGGCCCTGCCATACCTGCCCTTATCCAACCATCCAGAAAAGCAGCAAGTAGACAGGTTGGTTCAGAGGGATGTCTATCATCAGAACTGAGGCTCATTGGCATCTGTAGAAAGTTACCATAACTACAAAAGCTGGACAAAAACTAGGCCACAAAAGGATACCAGCACCAAATACAATGGCAACATGAAAAAAGCTCAAGTCAAGAAGTACAGCAGCAGTACAAAGTTCCACAGCTTACACACTCCTCCTCTTTAAGAGTACAAACCATGCAGTAGCTAGTCTGATTTCAGTGCATTTAACATGTGGAATGTAGCCAGGAGATCATTCTCAGGATTTTCAATCGCTTACTGAGGGTATCACATGAAATTAAATATTGTTATCAGTGCTTAAAACATGCCCGGCTGCAGAATGGTGCTCTGTTTCTACATTACAACAGTGACTACACTTCAAAAGTACTTCATTGGTTGTAAAGCGCTTTGGGACTTCCTGAGTCTTTCTTTTTTTTCTGCATATATTGGGTGAGGAAAGATTACACAATCCTTGCTCGTGGCAATCCCATAATATGCCCATGGTGAAATCCTTGCCTGTTGTGTGATTCATAAAGGGGCTCTTCCTGAACTTGTTAATAGATAATCACTATGAGTGCAGAGGTGAGCTGTGTGGCTAGACTAGGTGGCAAGACCACTTCCAATTATATGGCCCTAGTGGATGGCTACACATTATTACTGGCAAAGACCTCAGAAAAAAAACACTGCCTGCAACTCCATCTACTTCACCTTAATTTAGGCATGCTTTATGGAAACCTAGAGACAGGGGAAACATACTGGGGAGAGAGGGGGGTGTTCCGCTGTTGTTTAGTGGTGAGGATGGTATAGATGGGCATTAAAACTGGCAGAACACAGAGTAAATAAAGAGAAACTGTTTCCAATGGCTGACGGGTTGATAACCAGATGGCACAGATTTAAGGTGATTGGCAAAAGAACCAGAAGCGACATGAGGAAAAATATTAGGTTAGGATTTGCCTGATAGGGTGGTGGATACAGATTCAATAGTAGCCTTCAAAAGGGAATTGGATAAATATTTGAAGAAGATAAATTGCAGGGATATTGGGGAAAGAGCAGGGGAGTGCGTCTAACTGGATTGCTCTTCGAAAGAGCTGGCGCAGACTCGATGGGCCGAATGGACTCATTCTGTGCTGTACTATGCTATGATACATACGGGAAGCTGCCGCTAATAGTTCTTTCTTTCCATTTCCACCCAGGAAAGGGGAGTGAAATTGATCACCTTTTTTTGTTGTTGAAAAATCTGCTGTAGTTTGTTCAGGCGTTGTTGGTGAGCTTTCAGAGATGGATCCAAGAATTTTCCACTGTGTGGAATTAAAACAACCAGGCGGGGATTAGCTCACCCGCTGGGCTGGAGTTTGTTAAAATGAGCAGGTAATTTCCTTGGCAGAACATCAGTTCAACATGGATTTTGCCGCAGTTGTTAATTACATAGAAATACACAGAAGTTGCAATAGGGAAACAAGCCATTCGGCCCAACCATTCTGTGTCAGTGTTTACTCTCCATTTCAACAAATAGTCCGAATCACATTTACTCGCCCGGTTCCCATATCACTACATCCCTTCCTCCTTCATCCATCTATCCAATCCAACCTTAAATGATGACAAAGTTTCTGCCTCAACCACGTGACAGAGGATTTTCCCAATTACAGATATTAGCGTACAAAATGTTATTCAAAATTCATAACTGAGGAGGTAGGGTTAGTTTCACAGTAAGAGCCCTCTGTAAACAAGACTTTTAATGGATTACTAGTGGATGTGCCATAGTACTCAACAGAGCAAGTCGAGATCTG
Source organism: Squalus acanthias (assembly GCA_030390025.1). Lineage (NCBI taxonomy): Eukaryota > Metazoa > Chordata > Chondrichthyes > Squaliformes > Squalidae > Squalus > Squalus acanthias. The sequence goes on along the minus strand of CM059428.1, from coordinate 22,888,069 downwards.
CACAATGTTGCAAAGCTTATTCTCAATGTTCCCAACAATTGTGCTGACAGTATGCCATAAAACATTGCACAACAGAAGCTGTTATTAATAATAACATGGAGATTAAAAATTAACTGAATAAAATGGAGAATTTAAATTTCAGCAAAATCTGTTATTGGGCTTTTTGACGCGACACAATGGGAAAAGTCACCCCACGGAAACCAACACAGAATCATACAGCACAGAAGGAGACCATTTGGCCCATCGTGCCTGTGCTGGCTTTCTGAAAGTACTATCCAAATGAGTCCCACTCCCCTGCTCTTTCTCCATAGCCCTGCAAATTTATCCCCTTCAAGTATTTATCCAATTCCCTTTATTACTATTGAATCTGCTTCTAACACTCTTTCAGGCAATGTATTCCAGATCATAACAACTCGCTGCGTAAAAACATTTCTCCTCATCTCCCCTCTGGCTCTTTTGCCAAATACCTTAAATCTGTGTCTTCTGGTTACTGACCCTCCTTCCAGTGGAAACAGTTTCTCCTTAGTTACTCTATTAAAACCCCTCGTAACATTGACCACCTCTATTAAATCTCCCCTTAACCGTCTCTGCTTTAAGGAGAACAATCCCAGCTTCTCTAGTCTCTCCCCATAACTGAAGTCCCTCATCCCTCACAGAATAATGCATCAACACTCCCTCACAACAATGAAAGGTTGCTGATGAATATTGTAGCAAAGCCATGTAGGAACCGACGAACTAATAAATTAATATAGTATTAACCACAACTGAATCAATAAATTGATAGAGCAGCAGGCATCAATGAATTAATAAAAAGAAAGACTTGCATTTCTATAGCACCTTTCACGACCACTGGACGTCCCAAAGTGCTTTACAGCCAATGAAGTACTTTTTGTAGTGTAGTCACTGTTGTAATGTAGGAAACGCGGCAGCCAATTTGCGCACAGCAAGGTCCCACAAACAGCAATGTGATAATGATCAGATAATCTGTTTTCGTGATGTTGATTGAGGGATAAATATTAGCCAGGGCTCTGGGGAGAAGTCCCCTGCTCTTCTTCGAAATAGTGCCATGGGATTGTTTATGTCCACCTGAGAGAGCAGACGGGGCCTCGGTTTAACGTCTCATTCGAAAGACGGCAACTCCAACAGTGCAGCACTCCCTCAGCACTGCACTGGAGTGTCAGCCTAGATTTTTGTGCTCAAATCTTTAGAGTGGGACTTGAACCCACGACCTTCTGACTCAGAGGTGAGAGTGCTATCCACTGAGCCACAGCTGACAATAACATAAAAATAGCAATGAGCTCCAGCAAAAAAATGAAGTGAATTAATAAATTAATTGGAATAGCAGTCACATCACCAATATCAACAAATTAATGAAGTAGTTGGCACCTATGAATTAATAAACTAATTGTGCAGCAGGTGCACCAGCAAGCCATTGGAGCAACAAATCGCTAAGTTAATGAAGTATCAGGCACCAGTGAATTAATAATCCATTCCTGCTGCATGCACAGCCCCTAACTGACTTTTACTGGTTTCACTCTAATTTATTTTTCAAAGTGCTACAAGTACTTATAATAAATTTTCCAACTGTAATAGCAGGTGAAAAAAACTAAAAGCCGCTAATATTTCATGGAACAAAGAGGTTTTTAATTTGCTAAGGCACTTAAGCAGTTAATAGTGTATCTGTGTAATATAATGAGTTTAGGGTTTTATATTTATGTTCTTTGAAAATTTAGAGGTGGCTTAGTGAAGAATGGTCACTGAAAAGAAGGCTGCGAGGGAGGAAGGCTGCAGGTAAGTAAGATGAGACTTGGGGGAGGGGGGACATTGTCAGGGGGCGTGGGGGTCAAAGGTCATAATGTGCCCACGGCCCAAGTCTCAAGCAACTGCTTATGGATTAGCTGGGTAAGAAAGAGAAAGAAATTGCATTTATATAGCGCCTTTCGTGGCCTCAGGATGTCCCAGAGCTCTTTACAGTTAATGAAGTGCTTTTGAAGTGCAGTCACTGGTGTAATATAGGGTAAGGAGGAGGCTCACAAATAGGTCGGGATGGGAATCCATATGCCCCACTTATTATGTGACAGTCCTGAAAACAAAAGAAAAAGCGTTTTAAGCACCCAATAAATGGGGGGAATAAAATGAAAATAGGATGTAAAGCAAAATGGCTGTCTGGCCTCAGCAACTCACAGCCCAGTGCCACCACTGCTTGGGAAAGCTTTGATTCCCTCAAGATGTGCATATCACGAATGTTACCCTGGAAACCAGCACTCACTTGCAGTCATGGACCATGTGACCACTGAGGGGACCGTAAAAGTTCCCTTGAATAAAAAGGAGGGCCCTGCCGACTGAGGAGGTGATCCTGATGTGGGCGCAATCAACGGGCCTTGTACTCGGAGAATCACCAGGACTGCCTCTCCAGCTGATACTGAATCCCCACATCCACATGTGGCAGAAGAGGGCATCTGTTACCAATACGATGACCCCGTGAGTCACCTCCCACTGATTATTGAAAGGTTTGGTGCAGTGGTCACTTTGCACTGGCTGGCGTGAGCAAAGATCAGTGGCAATTCCATTAAACGGCATGTCAACATTATTACAGCTCAGTGCAGAGTGCTGCTCTATCGCCGACAACAAATTAAACCCTGGACAGTATTCAGCTGGAGGCAAACTTCTTTCTTTGCTCCAATTTTATCATTCCTGTCTTTGCTGCAAGCTTTGCAGGGATCTTTCCCCCTTAACTCTGTTATATATTTGCTGATTATTGAGAATGAGAGTCCATTGAATTTATTCTTGACAGTTAGTCATGAATAATTAAAGTGAAATACTGAGTATGCAGTTATCACTACAGTTAAGATATCTAACAATATCAGCGATCTTGGACGGGGAAGTGCGGGATCGAGTCAAAGTATCCAAAAGGTGTCAGGAGAAAGAATAGAAGCATGCTACTCAAAGCAACCGTCTTATTTATACCATACTGCAGTTGCCTAATTTGACAGCTTGACTTCCTCTCCTTTAAGAAGGATGTCTTGTTTACGTATTTTGGATTCTGCTTTGCTGTAACCATCACAGATTTTATCTCAAGGACACCATCACCTGGCAATAGAAAGGGATATGTAAAGATTCAGGATATTTCCAGGTGCGATGGACTTCTGGTGTACTCTGCCTGCCAAGTACCCGGGCTTTGGTGGGAGGGGGGCGGAACTAGAAAATTAGCCCCAAATCTTTCATTATCTGTATCTATCTATCTAGTAAAAAAGACAGAGCTTACATTTCCAAAGTGTTTTTAATCACCTCAGGATGTCCCAGATTAAGGGATAACTGTTGGCAAGGAACCCCTGCTCTTCTTTTTAAAAAATGCCATGGAATCTTTTATGTCCAGCTGAGAGGGCAGACGATTGGTTCTAATGGCTCATCTGAAAGACGGCATCTCTGACAGTGCAGCACACCCACAGTACTGACTCTGACAGTGCAGCGGTCCCTCAGTACTGACCCTCTGACAGTACAGCACTCCCTCACTACTGACTCTTGACAGTGCAGCACTCCCTCAGTACTGCCCCATCGACAGTGCAGCACTCCCTCCGTACTGCCCCTCTGACATTGCAACGCTTCCTCAGTACTGCCCATCCGACAGCACAGCATTCCCTCAGTACTGACCCTTTGACAGTGCAGCACTCATCAGTACTGACCCTCTGACAGTGCAGCACTCCCTCAGTACTGACCCTCCAAAAGTGCAGCACTCCCTCAGTACTGACCCTCTGACGGTGCAGTACTCCCTCAGTACTGACCCTCCAAAAGTGCAGCACTCCCTCAGTACTGACCCTCCGACAGTAGAGCACTCCCTCAGTACTGACCCTCCAAAAGTGCAGCACTCCCACAGTACTGAACCGCCGACAGTGCAGCACTCCGTCAGTACTGACCCTCTGACACTGCAGCACTCCCTCAGTACTGACCCTCCGACAGTGCAGCATTCCCTCAGTACTGACTCTCCGACAGTGCAGCACTCCCTCAGTACAGACCCTCCGACAGTGCAGCGCTCCCTCAGTACTGCCCCTCCGACAGTGCAGCGCTCCCTCAGTACTGACCCTCCGACAGTGCAGCACTCCCTCAGTATTGACTCTCCGACAGTGCAGCACTCCCTCAGTACAGACCCTCCGACAGTGCAGCACTACCTCAGTACTGACCTTCCGACAGTGCAGCATTCCCTCAGTATTGACCCTCCGACAGTGCAGCGCTCCCTCAGTATTGACCCTCCGACAGTGCAGCACTCCCTCAGTATTGACCCTTCGACAGTGCAGCGCTACATCAGTATTGACCCTCCGACAGTGCAGCGCTCCCTCTGTACTGACCCTCCGACAGTGCAGCACTCCGTCAGTACTGACCCTCTGACAGTGCAGCACTCCCTCAGTACTGCCACTCCGACAGTGCAGCACTCCTTCAGTACTGACCCTCCGACAGTGCAGCACTCCGTCAGTACTGACCCTCTGACAGTGCAGCACTCCCTTAGTACTGCCCCTCCGACAGTGCAGCTTTCCTTCAGTACTGACCCACCGAAAGTGCAGCACTCCCTCAGTATTGACCTTCCGACAGTGCAGCACTCTCTCAGTACTGACCCTCCGACAGTGCAGCATTCCCTCAGTGCTGACCCTCCGACAGTGCAGCATTCCCTCAGTACTGACCCTCCTACAGTGCAGCGCTCCCTCAGTACTGACCTTCCGACAGTGCAGCACTCCCTCAGTACTGACTCTCCGAAAGTGCAGCACTCCCTCAGTATTGACCCTCCGACAGTGCAGCACTCCCTCAGTACTGACCCTCCGACAGTGCAGCACTCCCTCAGTACTGGCCCTCCGACAGTGCAGCACTCCCTCAGCACTGCCCCTCCGACAGTGCAGCACTCCGTCAGTACTGACCCTCCAACAGTGCAGCACTCCGTCAGGACTGACCCTCCGACAGTGCAGCACTCCGTCAGGACTGACCCTCCGACAGTGCAGCATTCCCTCAGTACTGACCCTCCGACAGTGCAGCATTCCCTCAGTACTGACCCTCCGACAGTGCAGCACTCCCTCAGTACTGACCCTCTGACAGTGCAGCACTCCGTCATTACTGACCCTCTGATAGTGCAGCACTCCCTCAGTATTGACCCTCCGACAGTGCAGCACTCCCTCAGTATCGAACCTCCAACAGTGCAGCGTTCCATCAGTACTGACTCTCCGAAAGTGCAGCACTCCCTCAGTATTGACCCTCCGACAGTGCAGCACTCCCTCAGCACTGCCCCTCCGACAGTGCAGCACTCCCTCAGCACTGCCCCTCCGACAGTGCAGCACTCCGTCAGTACTGACCCTCCAACAGTGCAGCACTCCCTCAGCACAGCCCCTCCGACAGTGCAGCACTCCATCAACACTGACCCTCCGATAGTGCAGCACTCCCTCAGCACTGCCCCTCCGACAGTGCAGCACTTCGTCAGTACTGACCCTCCGACAGTGCAGCACTCCATCAGGACTGACCCTCCGACAGTGCAGCACTCCATCAGGACTGACCCTCCGACATTGCAGCATTCCCTCAGTACTGACCCTCCGACAGTGCAGCATTCCCTCAGTACTGACCCTCCGACAGTGCAGCATTCCCTCAGCAATGCCCCTCCGACAGTGCAGCACTCCGTCAGTACTGACCCTCTGACAGTGCAGCATTCCCTCAGTACTGACCCTCTGACAGTGCAGCACTCCATCAGTACTGACCCTCTGATAGTGCAGCACTCCGTCAGTATTGACCCTCTGACAGTGCAACATTCCCTCAGTACTGCCCCTCTGACAGTGCAGCACTCCGTCAGTACTGACCCTCCGACAGTGCAGCATTCCCTCAGTACTGACCCTCTGACAGTGCAGCACTCCATCAGTACTGACCCTCTGATAGTGCAGCACTCCGTCAGTATTGACCCTCTGACAGTGCAACATTCCCTCAGTACTGACCCTCCGACAGTGCAGCACTCCGTCAGTACTGACCCTCTGACAGTGCAGCACTCCCTCAGCACTGCCCCTCCAACAGTGCAGCACTCCCTCAGTACTGACCCTCTGACAGTGCAGCACTCCGTCAGTACTAACCCTCTGACAGTGCAGCACTCCCTCAGCACTGCCCCTCCGACAGTGCAGCACTCCCTCAGTACTGACCCTCTGACAGTGCAGCACTCCGTCATTACTGACCCTCTGATAGTGCAGCACTCCCTCAGTACTGCCCCTCTGACTGTGCAGCACTCCGTCAGTACTGACCCTCCGACAGTGCAGCATTCCCTCAGTACTGACCCTCCGACAGTGCAGCATTCCCTCAGTACTGACCCTCCGACAGTGCAGCACTCCGTCAGTACTGACCCTCTGACAGTGCAGCACTCCATCAGTACTGACTTTCTGACAGTGCAGCACTCCGTCAGTACTGACCCTCTGACAGTGCAGCACTCCCTCAGTACTGACCCTCTGACAGTGCAGCACTCTGTCAGTACTAACCCTCTGACAGTGCAGCACTCCCTCAGCACTGCCCCTCCGACAGTGCAGCACTCCCTCAGTACTGACCCTCTGACAGTGCAGCACACTCTCAACTCCTGATGCCGCTCTTGGTCCCACTCATAGGCCGCGATTTTCTCCGTGGAGGCGGGTTGGCGTCGGGAAGGGTGCTCGGCGGGTTCTGGACCCACTGCCGGCTCCAGCAGGACTGCTGACACATTTTCTGGTTAATTGGGCTGGTTAAGCCCACTGTGCGGGTTACCCGCCCTCAACACAAGCTGCGGGTCTGTTCAGCTGCTCTGCTGACGCGTTTGGAGCCGGAGTATTTAAGGGGGCCATTTCACATTTACATCGGAAGTTGTTTCTGCTGCTCCTGATTGCTGCTGGTGCTCACTATGTCTGCAGAGAGACAGAAGGCAGCTCCCCGCTTCAATGAGCAATCCCTCCATGTTCTTGTGGAGGGAGTCAGAGGTCGTCGGGAGGTCCTATACCCGGGAGATGGAAGAAGGAAACCTCCTCAGCAGATGAAGGCAGTCTGGCTGTGAATAGCTGAGGAGGTCAGTGCCAGGTCCATGGTAAGACGTACCTGGGTCCAATGCAGGAAAAGGTTCAATGATCTCCTGCGCTCTGGAACAGTGAGTATAAAAGCACACTTACCTTAATTCTGCTGTGCCTGTCATCACTTCCCCATTACTCTGCATTGCCAACCCTGCCCCTGCACATCCCAACTCAACCCAGCATCACTTGCACCATCAACCATCCCTCTCTCCCTATGTACAGAATCACTTCCCCATCTAACTGTGCACCCCACTCACTCACCCTCAAGATTATGCCATGACAACAACTAGCAACTCAAAAGGAGGGAACTTGGTAATGGGAACCCACTCCATCATAATCTCCCTCTAAACATCTATCCTATCCATTCTTTACACTCATTCCATCACTCTCACTGAAACTCCACTTCTTTCCCACATTGCAGGAAAAGAGATCCCACAATAAGAGGGAGAGGGAGAGAACAGGAGGAGGACCACTATCCGTGGCACAGCTGACCAACGCTGAGAAGGCGGCTCTCGAAATTGTGGGATCGATGGAACAGCTAGAAGTGGGGGACGGAGAGAGGGGCTCAGTTGAACAACCTGGTGACAGAATGCTTCCCCATCCATCTTATTTGGCTTTCATGAGTGACACATTTGGCATCTGATGTCAACAAAAATTGAATGCTCATCATGTGCACAATGGGATGTGTCTGCAATCTACATATCAAATGTCTAACTCCTGTCTTTACTCTTCCACAGGATCATCAAGAGCCCCCCTCCCTACTGTCCAGGAGGAAGAGCAGGAGGACTCCTCAAGGATGCTGCATCCTCGTCCTCTGAGGGAGCAGCGTCAGCAGCAATCAGCGCACCCAGCACCAGCGCAGAGACACACACCTCAGTGGGTCATTTGCGAGATAGAGTAGTGTTGTCACCTGGTGTATCACAACGCACGAGTGAGCAAGAGGCCACAGGACACTCCTAGCTGCATGTAGACGCTGAGCCTCGGGGGCCATCCAGAAAGAGAGCGGTGCTGGAGTTTCAGGAACAAGTGCAGGGGCTCTGACTGGGTTTGCAACCACGGTGACTGCAAGTGTGCAGAAAATGGAGGAGTCCATCTCAAACATGAGCAATGCTGTGGTGCATGCAATGGCGAATGTAGGTACCGCCATGGAAAGGATGGCAACCTCCATGGAGGACATAAATCGCCAGATTCAAACCAACATGGTGACTCTTCTATATATAGATGGTCAGCTATGGAGGATAGATGGGCATCTATCATGGAGAGGAACCAGAGGTCCATGGACGTCAGTACAGAGACGGGTCCTCATGGCTCCACTGATGTGCAGCAAGGTGCTCTCCAGCTACTTGCTAGTAGAGAAGTGTGGGTGGCCCATGAGAGGGATAATGGTGGGAGACGACATGCAAGTGGGGGCTCCTCTCCAAGCGCTCAAACTTCCAGCCCCTTGCCAACCCCTCAGTCAGAGCCCCAGGTGAGCACCCAAGCAGTGATGGCCGAGTCTGCCCCTGTGCAGCCGTAGGAGGAGCAGACTTTGGCGAGGCCTTCACAGACTTCAAAACACAGAGGACGACCATCAGAGATGTCTAAACAGGCGCAGCAGGGAGGTGAGCAGGGTGTCTCTACATCTGCTGAAGCCACAGGGGAAGCACAACGTAGAAGCACGCGTAAGAGAAAGCTGACATATAAATAAGCACAAGGGTTCTCACTTGGGTGTTCTGACAGAATGAATTGTGAAGTTTCTGTTCTTTTCTTAAGTTCCAATAAATTAATGTTGCATGAATATTTGACATCGTTGCCATATGTGTGCTGACAATTTGAGGTGGCACAGTGAAGGGTAAGGGCGCCTTTTATGTCCAGCAATGCAGGTGACAGTGGATATAGAGTTAACGCCACATATTTGCAGCCTAAACACTGAATGTGTCTCCCAAATTGTTAAATCACCAACCTTGACATTTGAAATTGACCAGTTTTGAGAGTGCAGCTTATAGACTGCAATTGCAGCTGTGAAGTTTCCAGCTCGTTGGTCCTCCCGACACACTTACCTGGAGTGTTCTCTGAATGTCGTGAAACTCAACCCAAAACTTGGAAAATTGCAAAATGCTGTCAAAATAGCTCTAAGCAAGCACTTAACAAGGAGCTAAGTGCCTCAAATCCCTTACCCATCGCTTGGTGTCGGGTCTGTTGTGAGATCGCAGACCCGACAATCCTGAAACTCAGACGGAGGTGGGTTCACGGCGGGTTTCAAACCCACCATCAATCATTGCAACTTTAACACCTGACCCGCCTCCGAACCCGCCCTCTGAGCGCCGGAAAAATCGTGGCCCTAGTGTCGCTCCTGGTCCCATTCCTGATCCTGCTCCTGGTGCCGTTCCTGGTTCCGCTCCTAATCCCACTCCTGGTTCCGCTCCTGGTCCCGCTCCTGGTCCCGCTCCTGGTCCAGCTCCTGGTCCCGCTCCTGGTCCCGCTCCTGGTCCCGCTCCCGGTCCAGCTCCTGGTCCCGCTCCGCTACTGTGACTTTGCTGGAAATGTGGCGGAACCCATATTTAAATTTCCTTTGTCCCAGTCATTATTTTTTGAAAAGCATTCCTCAGTTTATCTTGTTCATGTTGGGATAGTCCATCTGCAGACAGCGGAAAAAGAACAAGAGAGAGATAGACCAGAGGGAGATTCCATGAATGGGCACCAAGAAACCAACGTGTGAAAGGTAGTGGCCTGGAAATTGCGGTCGGTAGCTTGCCGCCCGGGTACGCCTCCGAACCGCAAGAAAAGTACGTACTTACCTTGTGCCTCCGGAGCTTCGGACTCTTCCAGTCCTGGGCCTGCAGGTGTAGGCCTGCGTAAAGGCCCACGGATCCCAGGGGCGCACGCGGTTCGCAAGCATCCCTGGGATCATGTGGGCCGGTCCAACCAATGACAAAGGGGGATTCCTATTATGCTTATGGGGATTCCATTTACGTACGGAATCCCCGTAAGCATAATAGGAATCACCTCAAAAATAAAATTTCACAACACTGAAATAAAAATAAATGATCACAGGTTCAAAATTAATTAAATACCCTTTAATTAAACATTTTAAATAAAAATAAAATTTTTGAAAAATAAATGTAAACATTTTTGAACGGGACAAAAATAACCTAAACTAAATTTAAAATGTAAGTGAATGTTTAAATCATTTAAAAAATTTTAGTTTAACATTTATTTTAACCCCTATGCTGGTAAAGAAGGCCTTATGCCTGATTTTACCAGGCATAACAGTTTTTGGGGAATTCGCTGGGCAGTAGTTGGGCGTACGCCTTCATAGACCCTGCAAATTCCGGGCCAATATTTAGGGATCGAACACCCAGTCCAGGTTACACTGCAGTTTAGAACAGCAGACAATTATTTTCCAGATCTTCCAAGGAGGATTAATTATGCCAGTAATTTTTGAAAATCTCCCATTACTATTGCTTCAGTTCACTTATCCATTTACTGCTTAATAAATCTGTTTGGAGTTTATAACCTAAGCCATGGTCTGGTGACGTGTTTATTCTATTCCCTTCGGATGTTGTGGAAGATCATGTGAGGGCCTGTGATATAACAAGGAGCCGAAATACAGTAACAAGGGGCTGAATCTTAACTCCCCAAAATAGGTGGGATGGGGCCGAGTCAGAGGTTAAAATTTAAAAAATCTGAAACAGGAACACAGCCCGCTTCCAACCCGCCCACATCCAGTTTTACTGGAGATGGGACGAGGGGCGGGCAACCAATCCACTCGCAGGAGGCGGGTTGGTCATTTAAATATTATAACGAGGCTTTCATTATAAATATTATCATGAGGCGTGCCTTCATTTTAACAGTGATCCTATTGTTAACTCATGTCGGCTGGGTTTCCCAGGCTTCGGGAAACCTGGCAGGTGAAAGGAGGCAAGAAGGGCTGAATCCATAAGGTAAGTGCCTTTATAGCACTGCTTGTGGGCCAGGAGGACCAGGTCCAACAAGCTACCCAGTAAACCCCACCCCCCCACGATCTGTCTGCTCCACCCCCTACCATCGGACCCCCAACCGTGACCACCATCTGCCCCCCTGACCACCGTTGGACTGCGACCCGTGATCGGACCCCCCAACCACCATTGTACCCCCAACCCGCGATCTCACGCCCCAACCACCATCTGCCCCCCGCCCCCGCGATAGTGAACGCTCCCATGATCAGGACCGCCCCGCAATCGAGACACCCCCACGATCTCTCCCACCCCATCACTAGACCTACTTGCTCCCGGCCTAGCTCGGCTGCAGACTTGTGCTGTAGGCTTCCCGCCCGACGGGCCTCCAGCCTGTCAATCAACTGGCTGTGGGCAGGAAACCGACAGAAAAAGGTTTTTAAGTGCAGGACATTCAGGAAACCCGTTCTTCCGGGTTTCCCGACCTCAAAACCGCGCCACTCCCCCTCCGCACGGAACACACCTCCGAGCTAAAATCCAGCCAATCATTCAATCCCTGGGCTCACGACAAATTACTTAGATATTGGGCAGGTAATGGCAATCTCTTGGTCACAGGGAACAAGGGCTCACCTAGGGGTGTGGTCGGAGATGCTGAACCCAAAGGGGGAATTGTAACCTTACTCACTGGGTAGGTTTGGGTCAAACGCCTGTTCTAAGCCCCGCTCAATTTTACTCTCCATTGAAGCCAACATAGACTAAAATGGAGCACGGTGTAAACTGGTGCCCAACCCAAACCCGCCTGTTTCCTGCCCGGCAGATTGAGTTAAAATTGCCCCTGATAAAAACATCTAGAAGAAAAAACAGAAATGACCCATTCTCTATTCCATCGACCTGAAACGTTTCTCTCGCCACAGGTGCTGCCTGACCTGCTGAGTGTTTTCCAGCATTTTCTCTTTTTATTTCTCGATTTAGAACTATTGTGTTCTCAGTTTAAGGTGCTGTTCAATGTCAAAAGATCTATAATAATAATATTAGTACAACATGAGGAACGATTTGGCTGTAGTAAACCTGCTATTTTAATTCTCGTAATCTTTTGATGCTTTGATACAAGCAGACATTTAGCAGACAGTTCAACCAAATCATTTCTTTACGACCAACATTGTTACGACCAAAGGAAGAAATGTTGTAACTTTAAAAAAATGGACTTCCCTTTTCTCTCAGAATGCTGTGATTTCACAGTAGCTTGAAATTCAGGCGATCAATTTCGGCTCGGAGCAGTAACATCACAATGAGAGGATACAACTCCTGTCACTGATCCAACCACATTACTCCGAGAGAGAACTTTAAGTCACTGCATACGTCAGCCAACCACGGTTTGTAAAAAGGCAACACTGAAAAAATAACAACATTCCTTATTTGCTTCTTTTAAATGGAAAGTAAAGTAAGTTGCATTTTGTGTATGACAGTTACTAAGAATTTTGAATTAAATGGAAAAGTTAACTTTTGTATCTCATGCTTGAAAACAATCTAAGTAATGGGAGAGTTTCCTGCAATCATGAGACGTTCTTCCTCTCTCCAATGGCCTTATCGTTAATTTCAGGTCAATTTCATAATCAATCGTCCAGTGATATCAATGTGTTGTGGAGCTGATTTGTCAAATTAAATTTAAGTATATCTTAAAACAGATGTGATTAGACTAAATACCAAGATTCGAAACAGTGTCACGTAATTATTTAATGATCTCAAACTGGAGATGGAATACTGCAGCATTTAAACATCCTGGACTGCCCTGTCATCCTTGGGCTGGTTTACCTGCTAACAGCTGATGCTTAATTTAAATTCCCGATATGCACTGCCACTGTGTGAAGTTCTGCAATAAATCATAAACTTTACCCCATATTTGGATCCTGATACAATCCAATGGCCTCGCTCCAACACACACCACGCAATCAACTGAACTTTAACAAACTTAACTAAGTTTTAACTTAATTCGTTCATCTACATATTCCCTGTTTATTGCAGTTGTGCACCTCGCTTCCTGTTGATATCTTGTCTGGGGAGGATAATTGCTTATCCTCCCTGCAGATAAAGGGAAAACTTAATCAGTCCCATTTAGCTTTCCATGAGGATAACTTCCTCATCAACCAAATTGGTTGGGAATCATCTTTTACACAAACAGCCAGTTAGGCCCATAGGACACAATTCACAGACTGCATGTAAAGGACCATATTTAAAGCTGATCCTCCTCTTTCTGATGGTCACACTTTGCAGAACTTAGTATTTTGAAAATACCACCTCTTAATCACTAGAAAATCTCACCTCCATCTCAACCCTTGGATTCTGTCGGTTACACCGTATAACCCTTACTTTCGAGACTAGTTCTGAGTGAGAATGTGCAATGTCTTGTGGCCCACTGAAATAAGTCAAGGTCTGTATCCCAATTATGCTCTGTCATAGGGTTAAATAACAAGCAGAAGGTGGTGACAAATGGACAAGCTCTGATGGTGATCAGGAACCAGCAGAGTCCTGCAGGGGTCTTGTCTGGATGTTCTGCTGTTCACACCATCCTGAAATTACATTGAGTGCCTGTAATATAATAAGATTATAAAATACACTGATGACACCAAGTGGACTGGTGTGCGGAGATTTATTCAATTCAAAGAGATCTAGAGACTGAAATGTCAGCCTGGATTATGTGCTCAAGTGTCTGGAAGGAGGCTTGAACCCACAAACTTCTGTCTCAGAGGCAAGAGTGCTACCACTGAGCCACAACTGACAGTTATCATCAATAGTTCAAATATTTGAATTTGCCGGTTGTCATTGAGTTAATTGCCATTTTTTTGTATTTGTTCTCAGGATGTGGGTGACACTGGCAAGACCACATTTATTGCCCCTCCCTAATTCCCTGGGAAAGTGGAGGTGGATCTACTCCTTAAACCGCTGCAGTCCGTGTGGCGATGATACTCCTACAATGCTGTAAGGTAGGGAGTTCCAGGATTCTGACCCAGCAACTACAATGGAATGATAATATATGTCCAAGTCGGGATGCTCTGTGACTTGGGGGTGATGGTGTTCTCATGACATCGCAGCTCTTGCTCTTCTAGGTGGCAGAGATCACAGGGGAAGGAGGTGCTGTTGAAGTAACCTTGGCGAGTTGCTGCAGTCCATCCTGCAGATCGTACACACTGCAGCCACAGTGTGCTGCTGGTGGGTACTGAGTCCAGTGGCAGGAGCGAACTGCTCTCTTCTGGCTGGTGTGGAACTTCTCGAGTGTTGTTGCAGCTGCACCAACCCAGATGAGTGGAGCATATTCTATCACACTCCTAATTTGAGCATTGTAGATGGCAGATAGCCTTCGCAGGGTCAGAAAGTGAGCCACTCATCACAGAGTACCCAGCCTCTGTACTGCTCTTGTAGCCTCGGTCTTGATATGACTGGTCCAGTTTACCTTCTGTAATATTTTGATAACGTATTCTCTTTAACTTTTTTATGTGGAATACAATCTTTGGATAAAATCAATGTATTCCACATAAAACTGTAATTTAAAAAGGGAACAATTTTTTCTGATAGCATAATGCTTACCACACAAGAATTTTTAAGTGCTCCCTTAACCCAGTTACAAACTATTCTATTTTGAAATATCACTTGAAAGAATTTTACACAAACTTTGTTCCCCAGTGCTCCAACTGAGAAATCAACTCAAGCCCTCTGGTCATAGTGATAGAAGTCAAGGCTTTTGTCAATAATTCTTTCGTGTCAATGATTTAACACCCACTAAAAACAATGTGAGATCTTGCACAAAACGTTATCCTTCACAGGCTGTCCATTCCCTCATTCTTCACAGTCTGTCCATTCCCTCATTCTTCACAGTCTGTCCATTCCCTCATTCTTCACAGTCTGTCCATTCCCTCATTCTTCACAGTCTGTCCATTCCCTCATTTTTCACAGTCTGTCCATTCCCTCATTCTTCACAGTCTGTCCATTCCCTTGTTCTTCACAGTCTGTCCATTCGCTCATTCTTCACAGTCTGTCCATTCCCTTGTTCTTCACAGTCTGTCCATTCCCTCGCTCTTCACAGTCTGTCCATTCCCTCATTCTTCACAGTCTGTCCATTCCCTCATTCTTCACAGTCTGTCCATTCCCTCGCTCTTCACAGTCTGTCCATTCCCTTGTTCTTCACAGTCTGTCCATTCCCTCATTCTTCACAGTCTGTCCATTCCCTCACTCTTCACAATCTGTCCATTACCTCACTCTTCACAGTCTGTCCATTCCCTCATTCTTCACAATCTGTCCATTCCCTCATTCTTCACAGTCTGTCCATTCCCTCATTCTTCACAGTCTGTCCATTCCCTCATTCTTCACAGTCTGTCCATTCCCCCTCTCTTCACAGTCTGTCCATTCCCTCACTCTTCACAGTCTGTCCATTCCCTCATTCTTCACAGTCTGTCCATTCCCTCATTCTTCACAGTCTGTCCATTCCCTCATTCTTCACAGTCTGTCCATTCCCCCTCTCTTCACAGTCTGTCCATTCCCTCATTCTTCACAATCTGTCCATTCCCTCATTCTTCACAGTCTGTCCATTCCCTCATTCTTCCCAGTCTGTCCATTCCCTCATTCTTCACAATCTGTCCATTCCCTCATTCTTCACAGTCTGTCCATTCCCTCATTCTTCACAGTCTGTCCATTCCCTCATTCTTCACAGTCTGTCCATTCCCTCATTCTTCATAATCTGTCCATTCCCTCATTCTTCACAGTCTGTCCATTCCCTCATTCTTCACAATCTGTCCATTCCCTCACTCTTCACAGTCTGTCCATTCCCTCATTCTTCACAGTCTGTCCATTCCCTCATTCTTCACAATCTGTCCATTCCCTCATTCTTCACAGTCTGTCCATTCCCTCATTCTTCACAGTCTGTCCATTCCCTCACTCTTCACAGTCTGTCCATTCCCTCATTCTTCACAATCTGTCCATTCCCTCACTCTTCACAGTCTGTCCATTCCCTCACTCTTCACAGTCTGTCCATTCCCTCATTCTTCACAGTCTGTCCATTCCCTCACTCTTCACAATCTGTCCATTCCCTCACTCTTCACTGTCTGTCCATTCCCTCATTCTTCACAATCTGTCCATTCCCTCATTCTTCACAATCTGTCCATTGCCTCACTCTTCACAGTCTGTCCATTCCCTCATTCTTCACAATCTGTCAATTCCCTCTCTCTTCACAGTCTGTCCATTCCCTCGTTCTTCACAGTCTGTCCATACCCTCACTCTTCACAGTCTGTCCATTCCCTCATTCTTCACAATCTGTCCATTCCCTCACTCTTCACAGTCTGTCCATACCCTTGTTCTTCACAGTCTGTCCATTCCCTCGTTCTTCACAGTCTGTCCACTCCCTCATTCTTCACAATCTGTCCATTCCCTCATTCTTCACAGTCTGTCCATTCCCTCACTCTTCACAGTCTGTCCATTCCCTCATTCTTCACAGTCTGTCGATTCCCTCGCTCTTCACAGTCTGTCCATTCCCTCATTCTTCACAATCTGTCCATTCCCTCATTCTTCACAGTCTGTCCATTCCCTCATTCTTCACAATCTGTCCATTCCCTCACTCTTCACAGTCTGTCCATTCCCTCATTCTTCACAATCTGTCCATTCCCTCATTCTTCACAGTCTGTCCATTCCCTCATTCTTCACAGTCTGTCCATTCCTTCACTCTTCACAATCTGTCCATTCCCTCACTCTTCACAGTCTGCCCATTCCCTCATTCTTCACAGTCTGTCCATTCCCTCGTTCTTCACAGTCTGCCCATTCCCTCATTCTTCACAGTCTGTCCATTCCCTCATTCTTCACAATCTGTCCATTCCCTCATTCTTCACAGTCTGTCCATTCTCTCATTCTTCATAATCTGTCCATTCCCTCATTCTTCACAGTCTGTCCATTCCCTCATTCTTCACAATCTGTCCATTCCCTCATTCTTCACAGTCTGTCCATTCCCTCATTCTTCACAATCTGTCCATTCCCTCACTCTTCACAGTCTGTCTATTCCCTCATTCTTCACAGTCTGTCCATTCCCTCATTCTTCACAGTCTGTCCATTCCCTCATTCTTCACAGTCTGTCCATTCCCTCATTCTTCACAGTCTGTCCATTCCCTCACTCTTCACAATATGTCCATTCCCTCACTCTTCACAGTCTGTCCATTCCCTCATTCTTCACAGTCTGTCCATTCCCTCATTCTTCACAGTCTGTCCATTCCCTCACTCTTCACAATCTGTCAATTCCCTCTCTCTTCACAGTCTGTCCATTCCCTCGTTCTTCACAGTCTGTCCATACCCTTGTTCTTCACAGTCTGTCCTTTCCCTCACTCTTCACAGTCTGTCCATTCCCTCATTCTTCACAATCTGTCCATTCCCTCATTCTTCACAGTCTGTCCATTCCCTCTCTCTTCACAATCTGTCCATTCTATCGCTCTTCACAATCTGTCCATTCCCTCATTCTTCACAATCTGTCCATTCCCTCATTCTTCAGAGTCTGTCCATTCTCTCTCTCTTCACAATCTGTCCATTCCCTCGCTCTTCACAATCTGTCCATTCTCTCATTCTTCACAGTCTGTCCATTCCCTCATTCTTCACAGTCTGTCCATTCCCTCATTCTTCACAATCTGTCCATTCCCTCGCTCTTCACAATCTGTCCATTCTCTCATTCTTCACAGTCTGTCCATTCCCTCATTCTTCACAGTCTGTCCATTCCCTCATTCTTCACAATCTGTCCATTCCCTCATTCTTCACAATCTGTCCATTCCCTCGCTCTTCACAATCTGTCCATTCCCTCATTCTTCACAATCTGTCCATTCCCTCATTCTTCACAGTCTGTCCATTCCCTCATTCTTCACAATCTTTCCATTCCCTCGCTCTTCACAGTCTGTCCATTCCCTCTCTCTTCACAATCTGTCCATTCCCTCATTCTTCACAATCTGTCCATTCCCTCATTCTTCACAGTCTGTCCATTCCCTCATTCTTCACAGTCTGTCCATTCCCTCACTCTTCACAGTCTGTCCATTCCCTCATTCTTCACAGTCTGTCCATTCCCTCATTCTTCACAATCTGTCCATTCCCTCATTCTTCACAATCTGTCCATTCCCTCATTCTTCACAGTCTGTCCATTCCCTCATTCTTCACAGTCTGTCCATTCCCGCAATCTTCACAGTCTGTCCATTCCCTCATTCTTCACAGTCTGTCCATTCCCTCATTCTTCACAATCTGTCCATTCCCTCATTCTTCACAGTCTGTCCATTCCCTCATTCTTCACAATCTGTCCATTCCCTCACTCTTCACAATCTGTCCATTCCCTCGTTCTTCACAGTCTGTCCATTCCCTCATTCTTCACAGTCTGTCCATTGCCTCATTCTTCACAGTCTGTCCATTCCCTCACTCTTCACAATCTGTCCATTCCCTCACTCTTCACAGTCTGTCCA
Source organism: Squalus acanthias (assembly GCA_030390025.1). NCBI lineage: Eukaryota > Metazoa > Chordata > Chondrichthyes > Squaliformes > Squalidae > Squalus > Squalus acanthias. Next base: position 22,869,646 of record CM059428.1, on the reverse strand, counting down.
TTCCCTCATTCTTCACAGTCTGTCCATTCCCTCATTCTTCACAGTCTGTCCATTCCCTCACTCTTCACAATCTGTCAATTCCCTCTCTCTTCACAGTCTGTCCATTCCCTCGTTCTTCACAGTCTGTCCATACCCTTGTTCTTCACAGTCTGTCCTTTCCCTCACTCTTCACAGTCTGTCCATTCCCTCATTCTTCACAATCTGTCCATTCCCTCATTCTTCACAGTCTGTCCATTCCCTCTCTCTTCACAATCTGTCCATTCTATCGCTCTTCACAATCTGTCCATTCCCTCATTCTTCACAATCTGTCCATTCCCTCATTCTTCAGAGTCTGTCCATTCTCTCTCTCTTCACAATCTGTCCATTCCCTCGCTCTTCACAATCTGTCCATTCTCTCATTCTTCACAGTCTGTCCATTCCCTCATTCTTCACAGTCTGTCCATTCCCTCATTCTTCACAATCTGTCCATTCCCTCGCTCTTCACAATCTGTCCATTCTCTCATTCTTCACAGTCTGTCCATTCCCTCATTCTTCACAGTCTGTCCATTCCCTCATTCTTCACAATCTGTCCATTCCCTCATTCTTCACAATCTGTCCATTCCCTCGCTCTTCACAATCTGTCCATTCCCTCATTCTTCACAATCTGTCCATTCCCTCATTCTTCACAGTCTGTCCATTCCCTCATTCTTCACAATCTTTCCATTCCCTCGCTCTTCACAGTCTGTCCATTCCCTCTCTCTTCACAATCTGTCCATTCCCTCATTCTTCACAATCTGTCCATTCCCTCATTCTTCACAGTCTGTCCATTCCCTCATTCTTCACAGTCTGTCCATTCCCTCACTCTTCACAGTCTGTCCATTCCCTCATTCTTCACAGTCTGTCCATTCCCTCATTCTTCACAATCTGTCCATTCCCTCATTCTTCACAATCTGTCCATTCCCTCATTCTTCACAGTCTGTCCATTCCCTCATTCTTCACAGTCTGTCCATTCCCGCAATCTTCACAGTCTGTCCATTCCCTCATTCTTCACAGTCTGTCCATTCCCTCATTCTTCACAATCTGTCCATTCCCTCATTCTTCACAGTCTGTCCATTCCCTCATTCTTCACAATCTGTCCATTCCCTCACTCTTCACAATCTGTCCATTCCCTCGTTCTTCACAATCTGTCCATTCCCTCATTCTTCACAATCTGTCCATTCCCTCATTCTTCACAATCTGTCCATTCCCTCATTCTTCACAATCTGTCCATTCCCTCATTCTTCACAATCTGTCCATTCCCTCATTCTTCACAGTCTGTCCATTCCCTCACTCTTCACAGTCTGTCCATTCCCTCATTCTTCACAATCTGTCCATTCCCTCACTCTTCACAGTCTGTCCATACCCTTGTTCTTCACAGTCTGTCCATTCCCTCGTTCTTCACAGTCTGTCCACTCCCTCATTCTTCACAATCTGTCCATTCCCTCATTCTTCACAATCTGTCCATTCCCTCGCTCTTCACAGTCTGTCCATTCCCTCATTCTTCACAGTCTGTCCATTCCCTCATTCTTTACAGTCTGTCCATTCCCTCATTCTTCACAGTCTGTCCATTCCCTCATTCTTCACAGTCTGTCCATTCCCTCATTCTTCACAGTCTGTCCATTCCCTCGTTCTTCACAATCTGTCCATTCCCTCATTCTTCACAGTCTGTCCATTCCCTCGCTCTTCACAGTCTGTCCATTCCCTCTTTCTTCACAGTCTGTCGATTCCCTCGCTCTTCACAGTCTGTCCATTCCCTCATTCTTCACAGTCTGTCCATTCCCTCATTCTTCACAGTCTGTCCATTCCCTCATTCTTCACAGTCTGTCCATTCCCTCGTTCTTCACAATCTGTCCATTCCCTCATTCTTCACAGTCTGTCCATTCCCTCATTCTTCACAGTCTGTCCATTCCCTCACTCTTCGCAGTCTGTCCATTCCCTCATTCTTCACAGTCTGTCCATTCCCCCGCTCTTCACAGTCTGTCCATTCCCTCGTTCTTCACAATCTGTCCATTCCCTCATTCTTCACAGTCTGTCCATTCCCGCAATCTTCAGAGTCTGTCCATTCCCTCATTCTTCACAATCTGTCCATTCCCTCGCTCTTCACAGTCTGTCCATTCCCTCATTCTTCACAATCTGTCCATTCCCTCATTCTTCACAGTCTGTCCATTCCCTCATTCTTCACAGTCTGTCCATTCCCTCATTCTTCACAATCTGTCCATTCCCTCACTCTTCACAGTCTGTCCATTCCCTCATTCTTCACAATCTGTCCATTCCCTCACTCTTCACAGTCTGTCCATTCCCTCATTCTTCACAATCTGTCCATTCCCTCGCTCTTCACAGTCTGTCCATTCCCTCATTCTTCACAGTCTGTCCATTCCCTCATTCTTCACAGTCTGTCCATTCCCTCATTCTTCACAGTCTGTCCATTCCCTCATTCTTCACAGTCTGTCCATTCCCTCACTCTTCACAATCTGTCCATTCGCTCATTCTTCACAGTCTGTCCATTCCCTCATTCTTCACAGTCTGTCCATTCCCTCTCTCTTCACAGTCTGTCCATTCCCTCATTCTTCACAGTCTGTCCATTCCCTCATTCTTCACAGTCTGTCCATTCCCTCATTCTTCACAGTCTGTCCATTCCCTCACTCTTCACAATCTGTCCATTCGCTCATTCTTCACAGTCTGTCCATTCCCTCATTCTTCACAATCTGTCCATTCCCTCTCTCTTCACAGTCTGTCCATTCCCTCATTCTTCACAGTCTGTCCATTCCCTCACTCATCACAGTCTGTCCATTCCCTCACTCTTCACAATCTGTCCATTCGCTCATTCTTCACATTCTGTCCATTCCCTCTCTCTTCACAGTCCCTCCATTCCCTCATTCTTCACAGTCTGTCCATTCCCTCATTCTTCACAGTCTGTCCATTCCCTCACTCTTCACAATCTGTCCATTCCCGCAATCTTCAGAGTCTGTCCATTCACTCATTCTTCACAATCTGTCCATTCCCTCGCTCTTCACAATCTGTCCATTCCCTCATTCTTCACAATCTGTCCATTCCCTCATTCTTCACAGTCTGTCCATTCCCTCTCTCTTCACAATCTGTCCATTCCCTCATTCTTCACAGTCTGTCCATTCCCTCATTCTTCACAATCTGTCCATTCCCTCGCTCTTCACAGACTGTCCATTCCCTCTCTCTTCACAATCTGTCCATTCCCTCATTCTTCACAATCTGTCCATTCCCTCATTCTTCACAGTCTGTCCATTCCCTCACTCTTCACAGTCTGTGATTTCCCTCATTCTTCACAATCTGTCCATTTCCTCATTCTTCACAGTCTGTCTATTCCCTCGCTCTTCACAATCTGTCCATTCCCTCACTCTTCACAGTCTGTCCATTCCCTCATTCTTCACAGTCTGTCCATTCCCTCGCTCTTCACAGTCTGTCCATTCCCTCATTCTTCACAGTCTGTCCATTCCCTCATTCTTCACAATCTGTCCATTCCCTCATTCTTCACAGTCTGTCCATTCCCTCACTCTTCACAGTCTGTCCATTCCCTCATTCTTCACAGTCTGTCCATTCCCTCGCTCTTCACAGTCTGTCCATTCCCTCATTCTTCACAATCTGTCCATTCCATCATTCTTCACAATCTGTCCATTCCCTCATTCTTCACAGTCTGTCCATTCCCTCACTCTTCACAGTCTGTCCATTCCCTCACTCTTCACAATCTGTCCATTCGCTCATTCTTCACAGTCTGTCCATTTCCTCATTCTTCACAGTTTGTCCATTCCCTCATTCTTCACAGTCTGTCCATTCCCTCACTCTTCACAGTCTGTCCATTCCCTCATTCTTCACAGTCTGTCCATTCCCTCATTCTTCACTGTCTGTCCATTCCCTCATTCTTCACAGTCTGTCCATTCCCTCTCTCTTCACAATCTGTCCATTCCCTCGCTCTTCACAGTCTGTCCATTCCCTCATTCTTCACAGTCTGTCCATTCCCTCACTCTTCACAATCTGTCCATTCCCTCATTCTTCACAATCTGTCCATTCCCTCATTCTTCACAGTCTGTCCATTCCCTCATTCTTCACAGTCTGTCCATTCCCTCATTCTTCACAATCTGTCCATTCCCTCACTCTTCACAGTCTGTCCATTCCCTCATTCTTCACAATCTATCCATTCCCTCGCTCTTCACATTCTGTCCATTCCCTCATTCTTCACAGTCTGTCCATTCCCTCATTCTTCACAATCTGTCCATTCCCTCACTCTTCACAGTCTGTCCATTCCCTCATTCTTCACAATCTGTCCATTCCCTCGCTCTTCACAGTCTGTCCATTCCCTCATTCTTCACAGTCTGTCCATTCCCTCATTCTTCACAGTCTGTCCATTCCCTCATTCTTCACAGTCTGTCCATTCCCTCATTCTTCACAGTCTGTCCATTCCCTCACTCTTCACAATCTGTCCATTCGCTCATTCTTCATAGTCTGTCCATTCCCTCATTCTTCACAGTCTGTCCATTCCCTCTCTCTTCACAGTCTTTCCATTCCCTCATTCTTCACAGTCTGTCCATTCCCTCATTCTTCACAGTCTGTCCATTCCCTCATTCTTCACAGTCTGTCCATTCCCTCACTCTTCACAATCTGTCCATTCGCTCATTCTTCACAGTCTGTCCATTCCCTCATTCTTCACAATCTGTCCATTCCCTCTCTCTTCACAGTCTGTCCATTCCCTCATTCTTCACAGTCTGTCCATTCCCTCACTCATCACAGTCTGTCCATTCCCTCACTCTTCACAATCTGTCCATTCGCTCATTCTTCACATTCTGTCCATTCCCTCTCTCTTCACAGTCCCTCCATTCCCTCATTCTTCACAGTCTGTCCATTCCCTCATTCTTCACAGTCTGTCCATTCCCTCACTTTTCACAATCTGTCCATTCCCGCAATCTTCAGAGTCTGTCCATTCCCTCATTCTTCACAATCTGTCCTTTCCCTCGCTCTTCACAATCTGTCCATTCCCTCATTCTTCACAATCTGTCCATTCCCTCATTCTTCACAGTCTGTCCATTCCCTCTCTCTTCACAATCTGTCCATTCCCTCATTCTTCACAGTCTGTCCATTCCCTCATTCTTCACAATCTGTCCATTCTCTCGCTCTTCACAGTCTGTCCATTCCCTCTCTCTTCACAATCTGTCCATTCCCTCATTCTTCACAATCTGTCCATTCCCTCATTCTTCACAGTCTGTCCATTCCCTCACTCTTCACAGTCTGTCCATTCCCTCATTCTTCACAATCTGTCCATTCCCTCATTCTTCACAGTCTGTCCATTCCCTCGCTCTTCACAATCTGTCCATTCCCTCACTCTTCACAGTCTGTCCATTCCCTCATTCTTCACAGTCTCTCCATTCCCTCGCTTTTCACAGTCTGTCCATTCCCTCATTCTTCACAGTCTGTCCATTCCCTCATTCTTCACAATCTGTCCATTCCCTCATTCTTCACAGTCTGTCCATTCCCTCACTCTTCACAGTCTGTCCATTCCCTCATTCTTCACAGTCTGTCGATTCCCTCGCTCTTCACAGTCTGTCCATTCCCTCATTCTTCACAGTCTGTCCATTCCCTCATTCTTCACAGTCTGTCCATTCCCTCACTCTTCACAGTCTGTCCATTCCCTCACTCTTCACAGTCTGTCCATTCCCTCATTCTTCACAGTCTGTCCATTCCCTCGCTCTTCACAGTCTGTCCATTCCCTCGTTCTTCACAATCTGTCCATTCCCTCATTCTTCACAGTCTGTCCATTCCCGCAATCTTCAGAGTCTGTCCATTCCCTCATTCTTCACAATCTGTCCATTCCCTCGCTCTTCACAGTCTGTCCATTCCCTCATTCTTCACAATCTATCCATTCCCTCGCTCTTCACATTCTGTCCATTCCCTCATTCTTCACAGTCTGTCCATTCCCTCATTCTTCACAATCTGTCCATTCCCTCACTCTTCACAGTCTGTCCATTCCCTCATTCTTCACAATCTGTCCATTCCCTCGCTCTTCACAGTCTGTCCATTCCCTCATTCTTCACAGTCTGTCCATTCCCTCATTCTTCACAGTCTGTCCATTCCCTCATTCTTCACAGTCTGTCCATTCCCTCATTCTTCACAGTCTGTCCATTCCCTCACTCTTCACAATCTGTCCATTCGCTCATTCTTCATAGTCTGTCCATTCCCTCATTCTTCACAGTCTGTCCATTCCCTCTCTCTTCACAGTCTTTCCATTCCCTCATTCTTCACAGTCTGTCCATTCCCTCATTCTTCACAGTCTGTCCATTCCCTCATTCTTCACAGTCTGTCCATTCCCTCACTCTTCACAATCTGTCCATTCGCTCATTCTTCACAGTCTGTCCATTCCCTCATTCTTCACAATCTGTCCATTCCCTCTCTCTTCACAGTCTGTCCATTCCCTCATTCTTCACAGTCTGTCCATTCCCTCACTCATCACAGTCTGTCCATTCCCTCACTCTTCACAATCTGTCCATTCGCTCATTCTTCACATTCTGTCCATTCCCTCTCTCTTCACAGTCCCTCCATTCCCTCATTCTTCACAGTCTGTCCATTCCCTCATTCTTCACAGTCTGTCCATTCCCTCACTTTTCACAATCTGTCCATTCCCGCAATCTTCAGAGTCTGTCCATTCCCTCATTCTTCACAATCTGTCCTTTCCCTCGCTCTTCACAATCTGTCCATTCCCTCATTCTTCACAATCTGTCCATTCCCTCATTCTTCACAGTCTGTCCATTCCCTCTCTCTTCACAATCTGTCCATTCCCTCATTCTTCACAGTCTGTCCATTCCCTCATTCTTCACAATCTGTCCATTCTCTCGCTCTTCACAGTCTGTCCATTCCCTCTCTCTTCACAATCTGTCCATTCCCTCATTCTTCACAATCTGTCCATTCCCTCATTCTTCACAGTCTGTCCATTCCCTCACTCTTCACAGTCTGTCCATTCCCTCATTCTTCACAATCTGTCCATTCCCTCATTCTTCACAGTCTGTCCATTCCCTCGCTCTTCACAATCTGTCCATTCCCTCACTCTTCACAGTCTGTCCATTCCCTCATTCTTCACAGTCTCTCCATTCCCTCGCTTTTCACAGTCTGTCCATTCCCTCATTCTTCACAGTCTGTCCATTCCCTCATTCTTCACAATCTGTCCATTCCCTCATTCTTCACAGTCTGTCCATTCCCTCACTCTTCACAGTCTGTCCATTCCCTCATTCTTCACAGTCTGTCGATTCCCTCGCTCTTCACAGTCTGTCCATTCCCTCATTCTTCACAGTCTGTCCATTCCCTCATTCTTCACAGTCTGTCCATTCCCTCACTCTTCACAGTCTGTCCATTCCCTCACTCTTCACAGTCTGTCCATTCCCTCATTCTTCACAGTCTGTCCATTCCCTCGCTCTTCACAGTCTGTCCATTCCCTCGTTCTTCACAATCTGTCCATTCCCTCATTCTTCACAGTCTGTCCATTCCCGCAATCTTCAGAGTCTGTCCATTCCCTCATTCTTCACAATCTGTCCATTCCCTCGCTCTTCACAGTCTGTCCATTCCCTCATTCTTCACAATCTGTCCATTCCCTCATTCTTCACAGTCTGTCCATTCCCTCATTCTTCACAGTCTGTCCATTCCCTCATTCTTCACAATCTGTCCATTCCCTCACTCTTCACAGTCTGTCCATTCCCTCATTCTTCACAATCTGTCCATTCCCTCGCTCTTCACAGTCTGTCCATTCCCTCATTCTTCACAATCTGTCCATTCCCTCATTCTTCACAATCTGTCCATTCCCTCACTCTTCACAGTCTGTCCATTCCCTCATTCTTCACAATCTGTCCATTCCCTCGCTCTTCACAGTCTGTCCATTCCCTCATTCTTCACAGTCTGTCCATTCCCTCATTCTTCACAGTCTGTCCATTCCCTCATTCTTCACAGTCTGTCCATTCCCTCACTCTTCACAATCTGTCCATTCGCTCATTCTTCACAGTCTGTCCATTCCCTCATTCTTCACAGTCTGTCCATTCCCTCTCTCTTCACAGTCTGTCCATTCCCTCATTCTTCACAGTCTGTCCATTCCCTCATTCTTCACAGTCTGTCCATTCCCTCATTCTTCACAGTCTGTCCATTCCCTCACTCTTCACAATCTGTCCATTCGCTCATTCTTCACAGTCTGTCCATTCCCTCATTCTTCACAATCTGTCCATTCCCTCTCTCTTCACAGTCTGTCCATTCCCTCATTCTTCACAGTCTGTCCATTCCCTCACTCATCACAGTCTGTCCATTCCCTCACTCTTCACAATCTGTCCATTCGCTCATTCTTCACATTCTGTCCATTCCCTCTCTCTTCACAGTCCCTCCATTCCCTCATTCTTCACAGTCTGTCCATTCCCTCATTCTTCACAGTCTGTCCATTCCCTCACTCTTCACAATCTGTCCATTCCCGCAATCTTCAGAGTCTGTCCATTCCCTCATTCTTCACAATCTGTCCATTCCCTCGCTCTTCACAATCTGTCCATTCCCTCATTCTTCACAATCTGTCCATTCCCTCATTCTTCACAGTCTGTCCATTCCCTCTCTCTTCACAATCTGTCCATTCCCTCATTCTTCACAGTCTGTCCATTCCCTCATTCTTCACAATCTGTCCATTCCCTCGCTCTTCACAGACTGTCCATTCCCTCTCTCTTCACAATCTGTCCATTCCCTCATTCTTCACAATCTGTCCATTCCCTCATTCTTCACAGTCTGTCCATTCCCTCACTCTTCACAGTCTGTCCATTCCCGCATTCTTCACAATCTGTCCATTCCCTCATTCTTCACAGTCTGTCTATTCCCTCGCTCTTCACAATCTGTCCATTCCCTCACTCTTCACAGTCTGTCCATTCCCTCATTCTTCACAGTCTCTCCATTCCCTCGCTCTTCACAGTCTGTCCATTCCCTCATTCTTCACAGTCTGTCCATTCCCTCATTCTTCACAATCTGTCCATTCCCTCATTCTTCACAGTCTGTCCATTCCCTCACTCTTCACAGTCTGTCCATTCCCTCATTCTTCACAGTCTGTCCATTCCCTCGCTCTTCACAGTCTGTCCATTCCCTCATTCTTCACAATCTGTCCATTCCATCATTCTTCACAATCTGTCCATTCCCTCATTCTTCACAGTCTGTCCATTCCCTCACTCTTCACAGTCTGTCCATTCCCTCACTCTTCACAATCTGTCCATTCGCTCATTCTTCACAGTCTGTCCATTCCCTCATTCTTCACAATCTGTCCATTCCCTCATTCTTCACAGTCTGTCCATTCCCTCACTCTTCACAGTCTGTCCATTCCCTCATTCTTCACAGTCTGTCCATTCCCCCATTCTTCACTGTCTGTCCATTCCCTCATTCTTCACAGTCGGTCCATTCCCTCTCTCTTCACAATCTGTCCATTCCCTCGCTCTTCACAGTCTGTCCATTCCCTCATTCTTCACAGTCTGTCCATTCCCTCACTCTTCACAATCTGTCCATTCCCTCATTCTTCACAATCTGTCCATTCCCTCATTCTTCACAGTCTGTCCATTCCCTCATTCTTCACAGTCTGTCCATTCCCTCATTCTTCACAATCTGTCCATTCCCTCACTCTTCACAGTCTGTCCATTCCCTCATTCTTCACAATCTATCCATTCCCTCGCTCTTCACATTCTGTCCATTCCCTCATTCTTCACAATCTGTCCATTCCCTCATTCTTCACAATCTGTCCATTCCCTCACTCTTCACAGTCTGTCCATTCCCTCATTCTTCACAATCTGTCCATTCCCTCGCTCTTCACAGTCTGTCCATTCCCTCATTCTTCACAGTCTGTCCATTCCCTCATTCTTCACAGTCTGTCCATTCCCTCATTCTTCACAGTCTGTCCATTCCCTCATTCTTCACAGTCTGTCCATTCCCTCACTCTTCACAATCTGTCCATTCGCTCATTCTTCATAGTCTGTCCATTCCCTCATTCTTCACAGTCTGTCCATTCCCTCTCTCTTCACAGTCTTTCCATTCCCTCATTCTTCACAGTCTGTCCATTCCCTCATTCTTCACAGTCTGTCCATTCCCTCATTCTTCACAGTCTGTCCATTCCCTCACTCTTCACAATCTGTCCATTCGCTCATTCTTCACAGTCTGTCCATTCCCTCATTCTTCACAATCTGTCCATTCCCTCTCTCTTCACAGTCTGTCCATTCCCTCATTCTTCACAGTCTGTCCATTCCCTCACTCATCACAGTCTGTCCATTCCCTCACTCTTCACAATCTGTCCATTCGCTCATTCTTCACATTCTGTCCATTCCCTCTCTCTTCACAGTCCCTCCATTCCCTCATTCTTCACAGTCTGTCCATTCCCTCATTCTTCACAGTCTGTCCATTCCCTCACTTTTCACAATCTGTCCATTCCCGCAATCTTCAGAGTCTGTCCATTCCCTCATTCTTCACAATCTGTCCATTCCCTCGCTCTTCACAATCTGTCCATTCCCTCATTCTTCACAATCTGTCCATTCCCTCATTCTTCACAGTCTGTCCATTCCCTCTCTCTTCACAATCTGTCCATTCCCTCATTCTTCACAGTCTGTCCATTCCCTCATTCTTCACAATCTGTCCATTCTCTCGCTCTTCACAGTCTGTCCATTCCCTCTCTCTTCACAATCTGTCCATTCCCTCATTCTTCACAATCTGTCCATTCCCTCATTCTTCACAGTCTGTCCATTCCCTCACTCTTCACAGTCTGTCCATTCCCTCATTCTTCACAATCTGTCCATTCCCTCATTCTTCACAGTCTGTTCATTCCCTCGCTCTTCACAATCTGTCCATTCCCTCACTCTTCACAGTCTGTCCATTCCCTCATTCTTCACAGTCTCTCCATTCCCTCGCTTTTCACAGTCTGTCCATTCCCTCATTCTTCACAGTCTGTCCATTCCCTCATTCTTCACAATCTGTCCATTCCCTCATTCTTCACAGTCTGTCCATTCCCTCACTCTTCACAGTCTGTCCATTCCCTCATTCTTCACAGTCTGTCCATTCCCTCGCTCTTCACAGTCTGTCCATTCCCTCATTCTTCACAATCTGTCCATTCCATCATTCTTCACAATCTGTCCATTCCCTCATTCTTCACAGTCTGTCCATTCCCTCACTCTTCACAGTCTGTCCATTCCCTCACTCTTCACAATCTGTCCATTCGCTCATTCTTCACAGTCTGTCCATTCCCTCATTCTTCACAGTTTGTCCATTCCCTCATTCTTCACAGTCTGTCCATTCCCTCACTCTTCACAGTCTGTCCATTCCCTCATTCTTCACAGTCTGTCCATTCCCTCATTCTTCACTGTCTGTCCATTCCCTCATTCTTCACAGTCTGTCCATTCCCTCTCTCTTCACAATCTGTCCATTCCCTCGCTCTTCACAGTCTGTCCATTCCCTCATTCTTCACAGTCTGTCCATTCCCTCACTCTTCACAATCTGTCCATTCCCTCATTCTTCACAGTCTGTCCATTCCCTCATTCTTCACAGTCTGTCCATTCCCTCATTCTTCACAATCTGTCCATTCGCTCATTCTTCTCAGTCTGTCCATTCCCTCTCTCTTCACAGTCTCTCCATTCCCTCATTCTTCACAGTCTGTCCATTCCCTCATTCTTCACAGTCTGTCCATTCCCTCGCTCTACACAATCTGTCCATTCCCTCATTCTTCACAATCTGTCCATTCCCTCATTCTTCACAATCTGTCCATTCCCTCGTTCTTCACAATCTGTCCATTCCCTCAATCTTCACAATCTGTCCATTCCCTCATTCTTCACAGTCTGTCCATTCCCTCATTCTTCACAATCTGTCCATTCCCTCGTTCTTCACAATCTGTCCATTCCCTCTCTCTTCACAGTCTGTCCATTCCCTCATTCTTCACAGTCTGTCCATTCCCTCATTCTTCACAATCTGTCCATTCCCTCGTTCTTCACAATCTGTCCATTCCCTCATTCTTCACAGTCTGTCCATTCCCTCGTTCTTCACAATCTGTCCATTCCCTCTCTCTTCACAGTCTGTCCATTCCCTCATTCTTCACAGTCTGTCCATTCCCTCATTCTTCACAATCTGTCCATTCGCTCATTCTTCACAGTCTGTCCATTCCCTCGCTCTACACAATCTGTCCATTCCCTCATTCTTCACAATCTGTCCATTCCCTCATTCTTCACAATCTGTCCATTCCCTCGTTCTTCACAATCTGTCCATTCCCTCATTCTTCACAGTCTGTCCATTCCCTCGCTCTTCACAGTCTGTCCATTCCCTCATTCTTCACAATCTGTCCATTCCATCATTCTTCACAATCTGTCCATTCCCTCATTCTTCACAGTCTGTCCATTCCCTCGCTCTTCACAGTCTGTCCATTCCCTCATTATTCACAGTCTGTCCATTCCCTCACTCTTCACAATCTGTCCATTCCCTCATTCTTCAAAATCTGTCCATTCGCTCATTCTTCACAGTCTGTCCATTCCCTCACTCTTCACAATCTGTCCATTCGCTCATTCTTCACAGTCTGTCCATTCCCTCATTCTTCACAGTCTGTCCATTCCCTCATTCTTCACAGTCTGTCCATTCCCTCACTCTTCACAGTCTGTCCATTCCCTCATTCTCCACAGTCTGTCCATTCCCTCATTCTTCACTGTCTGTCCATTCCCTCATTCTTCACAGTCTGTCCATTCCCTCTCTCTTCACAATCTGTCCATTCCCTCGCTCTTCACAGTCTGTCCATTCCCTCATTCTTCACAGTCTGTCCATTCCCTCACTCTTCACAATCTGTCCATTCCCTCATTCTTCACAGTCTGTCCATTCCCTCATTCTTCACAGTCTGTCCATTCCCTCATTCTTCACAATCTGTCCATTCGCTCATTCTTCTCAGTCTGTCCATTCCCTCTCTCTTCACAGTCTCTCCATTCCCTCATTCTTCACAGTCTGTCCATTCCATCATTCTTCACAGTCTGTCCATTCCCTCGCTCTACACAATCTGTCCATTCCCTCATTCTTCACAATCTGTCCATTCCCTCATTCTTCACAATCTGTCCATTCCCTCGTTCTTCACAATCTGTCCATTCCCTCAATCTTCACAATCTGTCCATTCCCTCATTCTTCACAGTCTGTCCATTCCCTCATTCTTCACAATCTGTCCATTCCCTCGTTCTTCACAATCTGTCCATTCCCTCTCTCTTCTCAGTCTGTCCATTCCCTCATTCTTCACAGTCTGTCCATTCCCTCATTCTTCACAATCTGTCCATTCCCTCATTCTTCACAATCTGTCCATTCCCTCGTTCTTCACAATCTGTCCATTCCCTCAATCTTCACAATCTGTCCATTCCCTCATTCTTCACAGTCTGTCCATTCCCTCATTCTTCACAATCTGTCCATTCCCTCGCTCTTCACAATCTGTCCATTCCCTCATTCTTCACAATCTGTCCATTCCCTCATTCTTCACAGTCTGTCCATTCCCTCATTCTTCACAATCTGTCCATTCCCTCGCTCTTCACAGTCTGTCCATTCCCTCTCTCTTCACAATCTGTCCATTCCCTCATTCTTCACAATCTGTCCATTCCCTCATTCTTCACAGTCTGTCCATTCCCTCATTCTTCACAGTCTGTCCATTCGCTCATTCTTCACAGTCTGTCCATTCCCTCGCTCTTCACAGTCTGTCCATTCCCTCATTCTTCACAATCTGTCCATTCCCTCATTCTTCACAATCTGTCCATTCCCTCATTCTTCACAGTCTGTCCATTCCCTCATTCTTCACAGTCTGTCCATTCCCTCGCTCTTCACAGTCTGTCCATTCCCTCATTCTTCACAATCTGTCCATTCCCTCATTCTTCACAATCTGTCCATTCCCTCATTCTTCACAGTCTGTCCATTCCCTCATTCTTCACAGTCTGTCCATTCCCTCACTCTTCACAGTCTGTCCATTCCCTCATTCTTCACAGTCTGTCCATTCCCTCTCTCTTCACAATCTGTCAATTCCCTCTCTCTTCACAATCTGTCCATTCCCTCATTCTTCACAGTCTGTCCATTCCCTCATTCTTCACAGTCTGTCCATTCCCTCTCTCTTCACAGTCTGTCCATTCCCTCGATCTTCACAGTCTGTCCATTCCCTCACTCTTCACAGTCTGTCCATTCCCTCATTCTTCACAATCTGTCCATTCCCTCATTCTTCACAGTCTGTCCATTCCCTCTCTCTTCAGAATCTGTCCATTTCTTCGCTCTTCACAGTCTGTCCATTCCCTCATTCTTCACAGTCTGTCCATTCCCTCACTCTTCACAATCTGTCCATTCCCTCATTATTCACAGTCTGTCCATTCCCTCATTCTTCACAGTCTGTCCATTCCCTCTCTCTTCACAATCTGTCCATTCCCTCGCTCTTCACAGTCTGTCCATTCCCTCATTCTTCACAGTCTGTCCATTCCCTCACTCTTCACAATCTGTCCATTCCCTCATTCTTCACAGTCTGTCCATTCCCTCATTCTTCACAGTCTGTCCATTCCCTCATTCTTCACAGTCTGTCCATTCCCTCACTCTTCACAATCTGTCCATTCGCTCATTCTTCTCAGTCTGTCCATTCCCTCTCTCTTCACAGTCTCTCCATTCCCTCATTCTTCACAGTCTGTCCATTCCCTCATTCTTCACAGTCTGTCCATTCCCTCGCTCTACACAATCTGTCCATTCCCTCATTCTTCACAATCTGTCCATTCCCTCATTCTTCACAATCTGTCCATTCCCTCGTTCTTCACAATCTGTCCATTCCCTCATTCTTCACAATCTGTCCATTCCCTCGCTCTTCACAGTCTGTCCATTCCCTCTCTCTTCACAGTCTGTCCATTCCCTCATTCTTCACAGTCTGTCCATTCCCTCATTCTTCACAATCTGTCCATTCCCTCGTTCTTCACAATCTGTCCATTCCCTCATTCTTCACAGTCTGTCCATTCCCTTGTTCTTCACAGTCTGTCCATTCCCTCACTCTTCACAGTCTGTCCATTCCCTCGTTCTTCACAGTCTGTCCATTCCCTCATTCTTCACAGTCTGTCCATTCCCTCATTCTTCACAATCTGTCCATTCCCTCATTCTTCACAATCTGTCCATTCCCTCGTTCTTCACAATCTGTCCATTCCCTCATTCTTCACAATCTGTCCATTCCTTCGCTCTTCACAATCTGTCCATTCCCTCATTCTTCACAATCTGTCCATTCCCTCATTCTTCCCAGTCTGTCCATTCCCTCATTCTTCACAATCTGTCCATTCCCTCGCTCTTCACAGTCTGTCCATTCCCTCTCTCTTCACAATCTGTCCATTCCCTCATTCTTCACAATCTGTCCATTCCCTCATTCTTCACAGTCTGTCCATTCCCTCATTCTTCACAGTCTGTCCATTCCCTCACTCTTCACAGTCTGTCCATTCCCTCATTCTTCACAATCTGTCCATTCCCTCATTCTTCACAGTCTGTCCATTCCCTCATTCTTCACAATCTGTCCATTCCCTCATTCTTCACAATCTGTCCATTCCCTCATTCTTCACAGTCTGTCCATTCCCTCACTCTTCACAGTCTGTCCATTCCCTCATTCTTCACAATCTGTCCATTCCCTCATTCTTCACAGTCTGTCCATTCCCTCGCTCTTCACAGTCTGTCCATTCCCTCATTCTTCACAATCTGTCCATTCCCTCTCTCTTCACAGTCTGTACATTCCCTCATTCTTCACAGTCTGTCCATTCCCTCATTCTTCACAGTCTGTCCATTCCCTCATTCTTCACAGTCTGTCCATTCCCTTGTTCTTCACAGTCTGTCCATTCCCTCACTCTTCACAATCTGTCAATTCTCTCTCTCTTCACAGTCTGTCCATTCCCTCATTCTTCACAGTCTGTCCATTCCCTCATTCTTCACAGTCTGTCCATTCCCTTGTTCTTCACAGTCTGTCCATTCCCTCACTCTTCACAATCTGTCCATTCCCTCACTCTTCACAGTCTGTCCATACCCTTGTTCTTCACAGTCTGTCCATTCCCTCGTTCTTCACAGTCTGTCCATTCCCTCATTCTTCACAATCTGTCCATTCCCTCATTCTTCACAATCTGTCCATTCCCTCATTCTTCACAGTCTGTCCATTCCCTCACTCTTCACAGTCTGTCCATTCCCTCATTCTTCACAGTCTGTCCATTCCCTCGCTCTTCACAGTCTGTCCATTCCCTCGTTCTTCACAATCTGTCCATTCCCTCACTCTTCACAATCTGTCAATTCCCTCTCTCTTCACAATCTGTCCATTCCCTCATTCTTCACAGTCTGTCCATTCCCTCATTCTTCACAGTCTGTCCATTCCCTCTCTCTTCACAGTCTGTCCATTCCCTCGATCTTCACAGTCTGTCCATTCCCTCACTCTTCACAGTCTGTCCATTCCCTCATTCTTCACAATCTGTCCATTCCCTCATTCTTCACAGTCTGTCCATTCCCTCTCTCTTCAGAATCTGTCCATTCCCTCGCTCTTCACAGTCTGTCCATTCCCTCATTCTTCACAGTCTGTCCATTCCCTCACTCTTCACAATCTGTCCATTCCCTCATTATTCACAGTCTGTCCATTCCCTCATTCTTCACAGTCTGTCCATTCCCTCTCTCTTCACAATCTGTCCATTCCCTCGCTCTTCACAGTCTGTCCATTCCCTCATTCTTCACAGTCTGTCCATTCCCTCACTCTTCACAATCTGTCCATTCCCTCATTCTTCACAGTCTGTCCATTCCCTCATTCTTCACAGTCTGTCCATTCCCTCATTCTTCACAGTCTGTCCATTCCCTCACTCTTCACAATCTGTCCATTCGCTCATTCTTCTCAGTCTGTCCATTCCCTCTCTCTTCACAGTCTCTCCATTCCCTCATTCTTCACAGTCTGTCCATTCCCTCATTCTTCACAGTCTGTCCATTCCCTCGCTCTACACAATCGGTCCATTCCCTCATTCTTCACAATCTGTCCATTCCCTCATTCTTCACAATCTGTCCATTCCCTCGTTCTTCACAATCTGTCCATTCCCTCATTCTTCACAATCTGTCCATTCCCTCGCTCTTCACAGTCTGTCCATTCCCTCTCTCTTCACAGTCTGTCCATTCCCTCATTCTTCACAGTCTGTCCATTCCCTCATTCTTCACAATCTGTCCATTCCCTCGTTCTTCACAATCTGTCCATTCCCTCATTCTTCACAGTCTGTCCATTCCCTTGTTCTTCACAGTCTGTCCATTCCCTCACTCTTCACAGTCTGTCCATTCCCTCGTTCTTCACAGTCTGTCCATTCCCTCATTCTTCACAGTCTGTCCATTCCCTCATTCTTCACAATCTGTCCATTCCCTCATTCTTCACAATCTGTCCATTCCCTCGTTCTTCACAATCTGTCCATTCCCTCATTCTTCACAGTCTGTCCATTCCCTCTCTCTTCACAATCTGTCCATTCCCTCATTCTTCACAATCTGTCCATTCCCTCATTCTTCACAGTCTGTCCATTCCCTCATTCTTCACAGTCTGTCCATTCCCTCACTCTTCACAGTCTGTCCATTCCCTCATTCTTCACAATCTGTCCATTCCCTCATTCTTCACAGTCTGTCCATTCCCTCATTCTTCACAATCTGTCCATTCCCTCATTCTTCACAATCTGTCCATTCCCTCATTCTTCACAGTCTGTCCATTCCCTCACTCTTCACAGTCTGTCCATTCCCTCATTCTTCACAATCTGTCCATTCCCTCATTCTTCACAGTCTGTCCATTCCCTCGCTCTTCACAGTCTGTCCATTCCCTCATTCTTCACAATCTGTCCATTCCCTCTCTCTTCACAGTCTGTACATTCCCTCATTCTTCACAGTCTGTCCATTCCCTCATTCTTCACAGTCTGTCCATTCCCTCATTCTTCACAGTCTGTCCATTCCCTTGTTCTTCACAGTCTGTCCATTCCCTCACTCTTCACAATCTGTCAATTCTCTCTCTCTTCACAGTCTGTCCATTCCCTCATTCTTCACAGTCTGTCCATTCCCTCATTCTTCACAGTCTGTCCATTCCCTTGTTCTTCACAGTCTGTCCATTCCCTCACTCTTCACAATCTGTCCATTCCCTCACTCTTCACAGTCTGTCCATACCCTTGTTCTTCACAGTCTGTCCATTCCCTCGTTCTTCACAGTCTGTCCATTCCCTCATTCTTCACAATCTGTCCATTCCCTCATTCTTCACAATCTGTCCATTCCCTCATTCTTCACAGTCTGTCCATTCCCTCACTCTTCACAGTCTGTCCATTCCCTCATTCTTCACAGTCTGTCCATTCCCTCGCTCTTCACAGTCTGTCCATTCCCTCGTTCTTCACAATCTGTCCATTCCCTCACTCTTCACAATCTGTCCATTCCCTCATTCTTCACAATCTGTCCATTCCCTCATTCTTCACAATCTGTCCATTCCCTCGCTCTTCACAATCTGTCCATTCCCTCATTCTTCACAATCTGTCCATTCCCTCGCTCTTCACAATCTGTCCATTCCCTCATTCTTCACAATCTGTCCATTCCCTCATTCTTCACAGTCGGTCCATTCCCTCATTCTTCACAATCTGTCCATCCCCTCGCTCTTCACAGTCTGTCCATTCCCTCATTCTTCACAGTCTGTCCATTTCCTCTCTCTTCACAGTCTGTCCATTCCCTCGCTCTTCACAGTCTGTCCATTCCCTCATTCTTCACAGTCTGTCCATTCCCTTTCTCTTCACAATCTGTCCATTCCCTCATTCTTCACAATCTGTCCATTCCCTCTCTCTTCACAGTCTGTCCATTCCCTCATTCTTCACAGTCTGTCCATTCCCTCATTCTTCACAATCTGTCCATTCCCTCATTCTTCACAATCTGTCCATTCCCTCATTCTTCACAGTCTGTCCATTCCCTCTCTCTTCACAGTCTGTCCATTCCCTCATTCTTCACAATCTGTCCATTCCCTCGTTCTTCACAATCTGTCCATTCCCTCATTCTTCACAATCTGTCCATTCCCTCGCTCTTCACAGTCTGTCCATTCCCTTTCTCTTCACAATCTGTCCATTCCCTCGTTCTTCACAATCTGTCCATTCCCTCATTCTTCACAATCTGTCCATTCCCTCGCTCTTCACAATCTGTCCATTCCCTCATTCTTCACAATCTGTCCATTCCCTCGCTCTTCACAGTCTGTCCATTCCCTCATTCTTCACAGTCTGTCCATTCCCTCGTTCTTCACAATCTGTCCATTCCCTCGCTCTTCACAGTCTGTCCATTCCCTCATTCTTCACAATCTGTCCATTCCCTCGCTCTTCACAGTCTGTCCATTCCCTCATTCTTCACAGTCTGTCCATTCCCTCATTCTTCACAGTCTGTCCATTCCCTCATTCTTCACAGTCTGTCCTTTCCCTCACTCTTCACAGTCTGTCCATTCCCTCATTCTTCACAGTCTGTCCATTCCCTCATTCTTCACAGTCTGTCCATTCCCTCATTCTTCACAGTCTGTCCATTCCCTCATTCTTCACAGTCTGTCCATTCCCTCATTCTTCACAGTCTGTCCTTTCCCTCACTCTTCACAGTCTGTCCATTCCCTCATTCTTCACAGTCTGTCCATTCCCTCATTCTTCACAGTCTGTCCATTCCCTCATTCTTCACAGTCTGTCCATTCCCTCGCTCTTCACAGTCTGTCCATTCCCTCGCTCTTCACAGTCTGTCCATTCCCCCTCTCTTCACAGTCTGTCCATTCCCTCATTCTTCACAGTCTGTCCATTCCCTCATTCTTCACAGTCTGTCCATTCCCCCTCTCTTCACAGTCTGTCCATTCCCTCATTCTTCACAGTCTGTCCATTCCCTCATTCTTCACAGTCTGTCCATTCCCTCATTCTTCACAATCTGTCCATTCCCTCATTCTTCACAGTCTGTCCATTCCCTCATTCTTCACAATCTGTCCATCCCCTCGCTCTTCACAGTCTGTCCATTCCCTCATTCTTCACAGTCTGTCCATTTCCTCTCTCTTCACAGTCTGTCCATTCCCTCGCTCTTCACAGTCTGTCCATTCCCTCACTCTTCACAGTCTGTCCATTCCCTTTCTCTTCACAATCTGTCCATTTCCTCATTCTTCACAATCTGTCCATTCCCTCTCTCTTCACAGTCTGTCCATTCCCTCATTCTTCACAGTCTGTCCATTCCCTCATTCTTCACAATCTGTCCATTCCCTCATTCTTCACAATCTGTCCATTCCCTCATTCTTCACCGTCTGTCCATTCCCTCTCTCTTCACAGTCTGTCCATTCCCTCATTCTTCACAATCTGTCCATTCCCTCGTTATTCACAATCTGTCCATTCCCTCATTCTTCACAATCTGTCCATTCCCTCGCTCTTCACAGTCTGTCCATTCCCTCACTCTTCACAGTCTGTCCATTCCCTTTCTCTTCACAATCTGTCCATTCCCTCGTTCTTCACAATCTGTCCATTCCCTCATTCTTCACAAACTGTCCATTCCCTCGCTCTTCACAGTCTGTCCATTCCCTCATTCTTCACAGTCTGTCCATTCCCTCGTTCTTCACAATCTGTCCATTCCCTCGCTCTTCACAGTCTGTCCATTCCCTCATTCTTCACAGTCTGTCCATTCCCTCATTCTTCACAGTCTGTCCATTCCCTCATTCTTCACAGTCTGTCCATTCCCTCATTCTTCACAGTCTGTCCTTTCCCTCACTCTTCACAGTCTGTCCATTCCCTCATTCTTCACAGTCTGTCCATTCCCTCGCTCTTCACAGTCTGTCCATTCCCTCGCTCTTCACAGTCTGTCCATTCCCCCTCTCTTCACAGTCTGTCCATTCCCTCACTCTTCACAGTCTGTCCATTCCCTTTCTCTTCACAATCTGGCCATTCCTTCATTCTTCACAATCTGTCCATTCCCTCGCTCTTCACAGTCTGTCCATTCCCCCTCTCTTCACAGTCTGTCCATTCCCTCATTCTTCACAGTCTGTCCATTCCCTCGCTCTTCACAGTCTGTCCATTCCCCCTCTCTTCACAGTCTGTCCATTCCCTCATTCTTCACAGTCTGTCCATTCCCTCATTCTTCACAGTCTGTCCATTCCCCCTCTCTTCACAGTCTGTCCATTCCCTCATTCTTCACAGTCTGTCCATTCCCTCATTCTTCACAGTCTGTCCATTCCCTCATTCTTCACAGTCTGTCCATTCCCTCATTCTTCACAGTCTGTCCATTCCCTCATTCTTCACAGTCTGTCCATTCCCCCTCTCTTCACAGTCTGTCCATTCCCTCACTCTTCACAGTCTGTCCATTCCCTCGTTCTTCACAGTCTGTCCATTCCCTCGTTCTTCACAGTCTGTCCTTTTCCTCGCTCTTCACAGTCTGTCCATTCCCTCGTTCTTCACAGTCTGTCCATTCCCTCGTTCTTCACAGTCTGTCCATTCCCTCGCTCTTCACCTGCTCCCACTGAACTTCAATGGGTGAGGGGAGAGTTTGAACAGATGTGATGTTATAATATAATCTGATTCACACTCTGTAATGTCTGATATGGAAGGAAGGAACCTTTGCATCATATCAGAGTGCTAATGATTGTCAGTAGCTGCCTCAGTTTTAAATTGGTATCAGATGGTATTATGGTGCACTCTCAAATGGCAGAAGCCATTTAATTGATAATTCAGTCATTCTTTAATTTAACTCGAGTAAAATGTCTTGCTTATCGTTGTAAAAAATATCACAGGTGTGGAAAGGAACACCTTGGGTAGAAATTCCAATCAGCAAAGTTTATGTACTTTGCACTCAGATTTCATTCCTGTGTGCACTATTTTACAAAACGTTAGCCCATGTAGCTTCACACTGTAAAAATAGCACACACAAGAATATAGTACGGATATAGTACGAGTACATTAAGCATCATAGGTTAATTTTGCCAGTCAGAATTTCTACCCGCCATTTTGAGAATGAACCGCTCCCATGGGTTAAATGGAAAGTCATTCGCCCTCTGTTTTATCCTCAAGAATGTACCTGAACTCAAAACTCAAGAAATCACCCACTGTGCTAAGATTCCAATTTCCTAACACGAGCCGCTTTTTGAATGAGCCTGCAATTAACTTCTTGCTGCCAGCCCTTGCACACTAGAAGCTGGATTGAGAACACCCAAACACACTTCACATAAAGCTCTAACAACCAACAGAGAGAGACATTCTCATTCCATCTGTCCGCATTGGAAGAAGTCTCAACCACAGCTGAAACATCAGTTTTCCCAATAGACTGCATCACGACACACCCTAACTCAGTTACTTAGAAAAACCAGAACCTCGTGTGCGGTTGAAAGAAATTCAACAGTGCTTTGACTACAGCATGGTTCTTATTTTAATCACTCATTGAAAACAGAGCTTGGGTTCTTTCTGTGTTTCTCATAGGCACGTTCTATTGAACTCTGAGTTCTACACTAATAAACGACCTCTTCCCATCATGCAACAGCTGCAACATCCATTTCCTGCTCCTTACTAGTGCCATTTAGTATAAAGCAGGATTACAGAAATAAATAACACCATGAAATATTTCACTGATACTAACCCGAGAACTAACTTTAAAAAAGCTTTGAATATTGTGTCTTGTTGCAGATGTGCTCCTGCAGTCTTCAAAAAGTTAATTAACTAAGTTTAAAAATGATTCACAGATGCTCTGTCCAGTCATGGATTAAACTGCTTCATCAAATGGCAAACGATGTTTGGTCTCAAAGCCCACTTAGGTTGGCAATGAACAGGTTAATCTCATCTCAACACCAATATGAAGCAGCTGATGAATGCTTCCACTAATATGAAGGACTTTCTGGTGCAATTAGCTGACTATCTTGAGATCTTCATCTTGCGGACTGGTGCACTGCACCTTAGCATTCAGAATCCAGAGACAGAATTGATTCTGGATTGCATCCAGTCCAATTTTCCAGTCAGGAGCAATCACAGTTGGCTCGCAAGCTTCACTGAAGCCATCCAAATGTAACAAACATGCTGTATTTCCACAGAAGGCTTAACTCTATACTATAGGCAGGCAATAATTCTACTCATGGTCTATAATCATTATTTTATGATTCCGTTTGTATTGCGTTTTCTCATTCCACTCATTAGACATATTTTCCCTTGTTCCTGCAGTTTGAAGAGATCAGCTTGTGCCAGTATTGTAAGGCTTCAAGACAACGAAATAAGATTGTCCCTGGATCTAAAACATCATGATGTCTTTTCATCGGCACTCTGCATTACCAACTGCCAATATGGTCTGTTCCCAGTGCAAGTGATGACTGTGCAGCATCAGGAACAAATACAATCTTTGTAAAGAAGTTTGTTCCTTTGCTCTGCAAACATACTTTTCACCTTGATTAAAGCTGTCTTTAGGATCTATGCTTTCTGGTTATGTGGTGTATGAATCTCCAATGTCCTGTAGTATGGAATTGAATGTAAAATAAAATCGTTAGTAGCCTGGGTCCAATAGCCATATATCATCAAAAGATAGAACATTATGGGAGGAAAGAGCCTACATCCCATGAGGCCTGTTGCATCCACAGACCATCTACAATTTGACCTCCTGTGGACTCTACCCACGCTATCCCGCGGTAAAGTTCTAAGTGCCTTTTTCCCTCTCCCTTCTTATGTGCAAAACAACTTACCTTACATTAATTACACATGAAAAAGTCTTGTCTCCTTTTATTAATGTGACAGTGGTGTTAGCGATGGAGCCCATTCTAACCTTGGCTCGTAATCGGGCAGGAAGCGGGCCTGTGCAATCGTCGTGCCCTCCTAGTAACCCTGGAGACATTTTGATGCCTGGGCTTCTTCGGCATAACGCTGGCGAGCTGCGATCACAGAAGTAGCGCTCACGGGCAGCTCGTCGCTCGGGGGTGGTTGGGGAGGGGGGGGGGGAGGAGGGAGAGACAGGAAATCCGATGGCTCCTCCGACGGGCCGAGGCAGACATTCAACGTTAAAGGGGGAGAGGCAATCGCAGGTGGGTGGCTGCACACAGACGGGCTGGAATCAGCCTTGAAGATCTTCCTAGGGCCAGGAGAAACATTTGTGCTCCTCCTGCCCCCACATAAATCAGGAAAAAAAACAAAGGGGGTCACTTTAAACCACAAAAACGGGTGGGTTGGGGTCGGGTGAGTTGTAAAAAAAATTTTAATCTCAAACGCACCCCCAACCCGACTTCAACCCACCCACTTCCAAGAGGTGGATTGACCACTTAAATATTATAATGAGGCTGGGTGCCTCACATTTAACCTGTCTTACAGGTTTAACCCTGGCTGGCCCGGTCTCCTGGTCCTCAGGAAACCCGGCAGCTCAAGGGAAGTGAGGGTAACTTTGGGGAAAAGTTAAGTGCTCGTGCAGCACTGCTTGTGGACCAGGAGGAACAGGAGTGCTTCCTCCCAACCCACCAAGCTTACCTGCTTCCCTGCCATTGGACCCCCCTCCCCCACCATCATACCCCTCTCCCATACAAAGACCACCCCTCCAGATCAGGGTATCCACCCCCACCCCCGAGGATGCGACCACCCCCCCCCCCCACCACCTCCGGGATTGAGGATCGGACCCCCCCCCCCAGCAAGATCCGGACTCCCGTCCCATACTCCCATTAACGCAACAGCAGGTTCCTTCCCTGCTCCTGTAGCTGCGGCCTCCTCCAGAGTGTTCCCCGCCGGACAAGGAGCCAAGCCTGTCAATCAGGTTGCCTTCCGGGCGGGGCTCCTGCTTAAAGCAAAAGACGCACGTTGTGGGGTTGAAACAAATTGGATTAGCATTTTAAATTGAGGTGGTGCCGGACTGTGAGCCGGAATGTAGGTCAGCGAGCACAGTGGTAATGGGTGAACGGGACTTGGTGCGAGTTAGGATACGGGCAGCAGAGTTTTGGATGAGCTCAAGTTTATGGAGGGTGGAAGGTGGGAATTTAAAATTCTCATCTTCGTGTTCAAAACCCTCCATGGATTCACCTCTCCCTATCTCTGTAACCTCCTCCAGCCCTACAACCCTTCGAGACCTCTGCGCTCCTCCAATTTTGGCCTCTTGCACATCCCCGATTTCCGTTGCCCCACCATTGGTGGCCGTGCGTTCAGCTACTTAGGCTCTAAGCTATGGTATTCCCTCCCTAAACCTCTCTGTCTCTCTTCCTCTTCTCCTTTAAGATGCCCCTTAAAACCTGCCTCTTTGACCAAGCTTTTGGTCACTTGTCCTAATATCCCCTTACGTGGCTCGGTGTCAAATTTTGTTTGACAACGCTCCTGTGAAGGGCCTTGGGACATTTTACGACATTAAAGGTGCTATATAAATGCTAGTTACTGTTGTTGTTGTTAATGGTACATCACAGAGCAAAGAACCCTTGCTGCATGGCGTTGGGCGGTACATACTTCAACCCGACCGAAAAGACCTTCTTATTATCTTGTGCAATGACCAGTTCCTGCGCCTGAAGGATTCTTTGCTACTTTGGTGAATTTGTGAGGCTGGAATCCCAAGTCTAATTACCAGGTCCCACAGCCCTGCTGTATCTCCACACAGAAAACGCCTGCTATTTTTCATGATTTCAAAATTTGCAGATGATATGAAACTTGAAAATGTAGTAAGCAATGAGGAAGAAAGTAACAGTCTTCAGGAGGACATAGACAGACTGGTAAAATGGGAAGATATGGGGCAGATGAAATGTAATGCAGAGTGAAGTGATACATTTTGGTAGGAAGAATGAGGAGAGGCAATATGAACTAAATGGTACAATTTTAAATTCTTGAGTAATCATTGCTACCAATTTAAGATAATTGGCATTGATTCTAATATATAGCAGCGTAAAGTAATTGAGAGTTGTACCTACGTAAAGCAGTGTGACTCAATTAACAGTGATCCTTACTGCTTGTCTTTGCATTTTTCTTCAAGTCACCTGCACATCCTTCCAAGCATAACAGTATATTGAAGGGTGTTGACCTGCCGTGGGACTGCCTCCCGCACCTGCTAGCCCTTCTGTTTGGAGATGCATTGCCCACTTGATCCATAGGTGGCATTCTCCATCCCTCACATCTTCTACCCTAAGCTGAAGGGTTGCAGCAGTGAAGTGAGCCTTTCTATCATAGAATCATAGAAATTTACGGCATAGAAGGAGGCCATTCGGCCCATCGTGTCTGTGCCGGCCGAAAAAGAGTTATCCAGCCTAATCCCACTTTCCAGCTCTTGGTCAGTAGCCTTGTAGGTTACAACACTTCAAGTGTATATTCAAGTACTTTTTAAATGTGGTTAGGATTTCTGCTTCGACCACCCTTTCAAGCAGTGAGTTTCAGACACCCACCACCCTTTGGATGAAAACACTTCTCCTCAACTCCTCTTTAATCCTTCTACCAATTACTTGAAATCTATGCCCCCTGGTTATTGACCTCTCTGCTAAGGGAAATAGGTCCTTTCTATCCATTCACATATCCCACATTACAACAGTGACTACACTCCAAAAGTACTTCATTGGCTGTAAAGCACTTTGAGACGTCCGGAGGTCATGAAAGGCGCTATATAAATGCAAGTCTTTCGTTCCTCATTGTTTCATTCTATCTTGGCCCCTCATAATTTTATACACCTCAATTATATCTCCCCTCAGCCTCTTCTGTTCCAAAGAAAACAACCCCAGTCTAACCAATCTTTCCTCATAGCTAAAATTCTCCAGTCTATGCCTTGCTCCCTCCAATTTGTGCATTCCATAAGCAAAGTAACACACGGAATGGTAGAAAATAATGAGGACTCATTAGAGGAATTATGTCAGTGTGGGGAGAAGTACTGAGTGAGATGCCACAGGGCTCAGTTTTGATCTCGCTACTGTCTCTAATTTACATCTATGACCTGGATTCAGAAGCTGAATGCAAACTGATCAAATTTGCAGCTGATATCAAACTAGAAGGGGCAGCAGTATCAAAGGAGGCAGCCCAGAAATTACAGAATGAGTTGGACAAGATATTGATGTGAGCAGGATAATGGGAGATGAAATTTAATGTAGACAAATATGAAGTACCACATATAAGAAGAAAAAATAAACAACATGAACTCCATGAATGATGTTGAAATAGCTAAAGATGACCTAGAAAGATACTTAGGTGCTTTAGGCGACTCAAAACACAAAATGTCCAAACAATATAGAAGAGTAATCATTAAAGTTAATAGAATATTGCACTAATAGCCAAACAGTAGAGTACAGGTCAGAGGAAGTAACTGGACTCAGTACAGAAGGTGCAGTCTGACCAGACCTGGACCCAGTACGGAAGGTGCAGTCTGACCAGAACTGGACCCAGTACTGAAGGTGCAGTCTGACCAGAACTGGACCCAGTACGGAAGGTGCAGTCTGATTAGAACTGGACCCAGTACTGAAGGTGCAGTCTGACCAGAACTGGACCCAGTACTGAAGGTGCAGTCTGATTAGAACTGGACCCAGTACTGAAGGTGCAGTCTGACCAGAACTGGACCCAGTACTGAAGGTGCAGTCTGACCAGAACTGGACCCAGTACTGAAGGTGCAGTCTGACCAGAACTGGACCCAGTACTGAAGGTGCAGTCTGACCAGAACTGGACCCAGTACTGAAGGTGCAGTCTGACCAGAACTGGACCCAGTACTGAAGGTGCAGTCTGATTAGAACTGGACCCAGTATGGAAGGTGCAGTCTGACTAGAACTGGACCCAGTATGGAAGGTGCAGTCTGACTAGAACTGGACACACTACTGAAAATGCGGTTTGACCAGAACTGGAGCCAAGGAACCTCTATAGGGCTCTGGTCAGACTCCACCTTCAGTACTGGGTCCAGTTCTAGTCACTGAGACACAAGGGAGACATTGAAGCACTAGAGGCAGTGCAGAGAAGAGCCATGGGGCTTATCCCCAGTGTCAGGGGAATGAGGAAAGAGTGGAGAGACTTGGGGGGGAAAAATTTGGTTGCTTTGTGCCCACCATTAGCGCACTAAGAGGCCGCTAATGGGGTGCAAAGCAACTAGCACCTGGGTGCGGTGCCGCCCACGCCTCCTGCGAAATTCAGCGGGAGGTTAGCGGCAGTGCTAACCGGTAGCGCCCCGCGGTGCTGTGCCACTGCCAATGACGTCATCGCCGTGCGCAGTGCCCCGCTCGCGCCCCGGCCGCGATCTTCGGGAGCGCCCCCTGATTTACCGCCGGACGCGATGTCCGACGGGGTCAGGGGGGCCTACCTGCGGCCGGGGAGGCGCAATTTAAAGGCGAGGTGCAGGGCGGCCATTTTTGTTGCTGGCCGCCTGCCAGCACCTGCCTGTGCTCCCGTGCCCAGCCTCCTGAATGCCCCACCGCCGCCCCCCCCGCGAAGTGCCGGCTGCGCTCCAAGAGCCCGGCACTTCTCTTGAGTGCCGGGCTCTTTTGCCAGCACGCCCGATCCCCGGGTGCCCAGCTGGGCCCCGGGTCGCGCTGCGCAAGGCCCTTCCCGTATAAGAAGGGGAGGAAGGCCTGCAATACAGAAGCGCGACGTGCCGCAGCGCATGGCGCTGTGGCACGTCGCGCCGTGATATTGACTCGCAGTGCCCCAAGAGGGATGCAGGGCGCTTCCAGTAGTGCCCCGCTTCCCTCTTGGGGCGCAACCACTCAATTTCCAGCGCGGGGGTGCTAATTTTTCCAGGGCACTAAAAGTAGCGCCCCGGAGAAGTTAGCGCCCCAAAGGGGGCGCTGCTCAATTTTTAGCCCTTGGGTTTTTCAGCCTGGAAAGGAAGAATCCGGGAGGTGATCTCATAGAGGGCTGTAAGATAGTTAAAGGAAAGGAAAAGTCCAGAATATTACTTCAAGGTAAATTACTAGAGTAGAGAGGTGAATTTCCTCAGAGCTTCTCCCACTCTGCCGCCCTAACCTCTCTGGAATGATGCCATTAACCCCATTTACACCCGTAGACAGGGTTTGCACCTAAGTTACAGCAGCAGAGCGGGAGAAGTTCCGAGGAAATGGCCCCACAAGGTGCTGTGTTTCAGAATTTTAAAGCATTTTACCATGGAAGGATTCAGGTGTGATTTATATTTAAGTGTTGCATTAAAGCAAAAATGATTTCACCAAGGATTAAAATCCAGCTTGCTACTGGAGTTGGAGGAGGGGGAAAAGCTGTGTATACAAGCCAGATGTACAGTACAACTATTGTAGTTGTTATCATTAATGATCTGGGACAGTAGGGGGGATGGTCGTTGTCTTTTTTCAGAAGCTTCCGGTGGACATTCATGCATAAGATATTTGTAACAAAAAAGAAAGAACTTTCTATGCTTTGCCGAATAGCACCTTTCATGATGTCCCAAAGAGCTTTACAGCCAATTAAGCACTTTTGAAGTGTAGTCACTGTTGTAATGTCGGATACACAGCAGCCAATTTGCACACAGTAAGGACCCACAAACAGCACTGTGAAAATAACCAGATAATCTGTTGTTAATGATGTTGGTTGAGCTGTAAATATTGGCCAGGACACTGGGGCAAACTCCCTTGCTCTTCAAATAGTGCCATGGGATCTTTTATGCCAACCTGAGGCCTTGGTTTAATGTCTCATCCAAAAGTGCACCTCCAACAGTGCGGCACTCCCTCAGCACTGCACTGGAGTGTCAGCCTAGCTTTATGTGCTCACGTCTCTGGAGTGGGACTTGAACCCACAACCTTCTGACTCCAGAGGCAAGAATGCTACCAACTGAGCCACAGCTGACACTCAATTCATTCACGCACAGCATGTGGAGGCCTGACTGAACCTCCATGCAGTTGGGTTATTTGGCCAACCCCATGGTGGGTAAGAAGTGGGAGATACGGCCCCAATTTCCCGTTCTCAGAAACAACAAAAGAGTGAGACACATGTTCAAGGTCAGCTCCAACAGAGGCTGCAGGAGGCAGGGCAGGACCTAGACTAGAAATTAAAGATATAGCCACTGGGGTTATAAGTAGGGGTTGACAAGAAAGGAAAACAAAAGTGAATATTTAGCCCACTATTCAGCAAAGCGTAGCATGTTCTGTTTATTTGTATGTTATAGAAAACATTATAGAAGAAGTTAAAGTCTTGAATTGTTACTTTGACCAGTCATTTGTATTCTGCAAAATAAACCAGAGCACTTATCAGTTCCACATTGGGGAACACAGGAGGGCCTTAGTAGAGATCACGACATCCAGTTCATACAACAAGGGGGTTTCATTGTTATATCCACCCGGGTTTTGCTATTGTATAACTAAATATAGGGCAGTAAGGGTGAGATCCTGAACATAAGAGTGCACTTATGAGAAAGGCCACTGACCTAAGTGAATGTCTGAGGCTGACCTGAAATTTCTAACAAGGGGTCACGAGTTCAAAATAGTAAAAGGTAAATTTAGAATTGATATTTGGAAACCCTTCAGCCGACACATGATCAACACATGGAATGGACTTTCAGATAGAGTAGAGGAGGTGAAAACCATGGAATCATTTAAGAACCAATTGGATGTTGCAATGGGGGCTCTGTAAGGTATTCCTGGCTGGTTGAATTAAGATGAGTCAAATGAGCTTCCTCATCCATAATTATCTTATGGTCTTGTGGCTGTTCACCACAAAGTAAAACAGCCGGTATCTTTTTAGAGAAACTTGTACATTTCTGTTTTCTTCAGCATTTCAGGTGATTCAACCTATGCCTTAAGGCACAATTGCCTCATTGTTGATGGGACTGTATAAGACAGCTGCAATTTCAGCCAGATATTGCATGGGTCTCTCGACATTTCAGAAACCTGAGACGTGAACTCTGTTTCTCTCTCCACAGATGCTGCCTGACCTGCTGAGCATTTGCAGCATTCTCTGTTTTTATTTCAGATTTCCAGCATCCGCAGTATTTTGCTAAAACATAAGAATGTGGTTTCAGTCATTAAGCTGGCCCAACAAAATAACAATCTAAAGTAGCAACTCTCTGTCTAGGAATGAATCATTGCCTGTAGAAATGTTCCTTCTCAATGAACATTTCCATTAGCAGGATGCTTATTAATTGCCATGTTCTGTACACTGTTGTTAATTTCTTTTCTGTGGTGATAGATGGGCGGATTTATGACATTGTTAAAAGGTTTGCTTCAGGTCATTGATATCCTCTGTCAACTCGGGATGCTTTTCAGTCTGGGTCTAGTTACAAAGGACAAAAGTCTCCCTTTGGCTGTTGCTGTTAAAGGAATTTCACACCCCCTCCCCCCAAAAAAACGATTGATTCTCACTACAAGAGGTGCGTTGGATTTTTTTGTCTAGAGATATCTGGTTCTTCCGCACAATCACATTCTGCCAGTTGCAGCACTAAAAGAATGGCCTCAGCTCTGCGGATGTTTCCCCGATGTGATTGTAGTACTCTGTGGGTTGATTTACAAAGGTCATACCTGGATATCTAACAGAAAGCTTTCACTATCAAATGCTGGAGTACTGCAGTCATCATACTTTGGTCATCATACTTAAGTATGCCAAGGTGATTGTTAACCTTTACAGGTTCATGAAGTTCAATGATTTTGCCCTTGTCTGTTATTTAATGAATGCTAAGCATTCCTGTCATGCATCCTAATCATTTTCATCGCAGAAATAAATTGGGCCTTAATTTGTCTTCCTAAGGATTACATTTCAAAGCAAACATTTGTACTCTTCAGGAAGAAAAATGGCTATTTGACACTGTCCCAAACTAATAATGCAATGTGTAGTAACGCAAATAATGAACTCAATGTGCTGTGGTCCGAATGACATAACATTATCTTTTCCTTCTTGAAGGATCACCAGTGTTCATTCTGTGCTCATGGCCACGATTTTGCTGGCTCTCAGAGGGGGCGTTTGGAGGCGGGTCCACTGTCAAAATCGAAATGATTGACAGCGGATTGGGAGCCTGCTCCGAACCTGCCTCCATGTAAGTTTCCAAAGTGTCGGGTCTGCGATTTCAGAACAGACCCGACACCAAGCGGCGGGGGAGGCATTTAAGATAGTTAAAGGCTTAGTAACTACTATTTTGCCAGCCTATTTCTATTTTACCACTTTTTTAACGAGGTTCACGTTGTTCAGAGATCACATCAGGTAAGTAGGTCGGATTCTCTATGTCTTCCCATTACTGCAAAAGTGGTATGAAAGCTATTATTTCACAGCTGTTCACTTTCCAATGTCAGAAGCTGGAGCCTTCAGGACTTGGAAGACACTTTTCAGCTTTATGCAGTTTGGAAGTGTTTGGAGTAAACTCTCTCTCCACTGTCACCTCCTTGGAGCAAGCTCTCTTACCATTGACAGATCGCTTCTGTCATCTCAACTTCAGCTGCCATCCATTCCAGCAACATCAGTGCCCTTTAAAAAATCTCACCTTGGTCCACTGAATCCCTCCACGATCAGCCCCAACACCAACATCACCAGGCACACCAACATCACCAACAACAACACCAACCTTCTCCACAATCGCCTGATGCTGCACAGGACACAGGGCATCAGCACCCAACAACATTGCTGCCCGGGAGGCCAGCAATGGCATCACCATGGCCAGATTTACTTCACTTGATGCTGTACACCCTGGCTGCCACATGATGCGCCAGGGTGTACTGAGTGCGAGTCAGCAGAGAGTGCTGAGTTTGGGTAAGTGTGAGTTCTTTAATTGTTAGTTCTCTTTAAATCATTCTTGATAATAGTACTTAAGCAGTTTAAGTGAAGGGGAAAAGTTAAATATTTGGGATTCTGTTGGTTTAAGAAGAGTAAAACAAGGTTACACTGCAGTAGGAGTAAATTGGCACAGCAGGCAGTGGAAACCAGTTTTCTAATCAATCAGCAGGGGTGACTCATTTGGCTGTAAACAAACAAGCAGTATAAAAAGACCAGTGCTAGTGCGAGTCAGCAGAGAGTGCTGAGTTTGGGTAAGTGTGAGTTCGGGTGAGTGGGGTGTAGGGTGCTCTTTTCAAACTTTAACTCTGTGGGTTGTAGTTAATAAGGCCTTTCTGGTGCAGAGTGACTGTTGGTAAACCATTTAACTGGTATAATTTAGAGGGATTGATTTAATTTACTAGCATCTATAATCGGGCAGAGAGTGTCCATAACTAACAATAAAAAAAATTAATTAATTACATAGAATGGAGCAGGTGATGTGTTACTGTTGTGAGATGTGGGAGCCGGTGGACCCCATTGAGGCTCACGGTGATTATATCTGTGACAAGTGTCTGCTGCTACAGGAACTCCAGCTCCGTGTTTTTGAGCTGGAGTCTTAGCTT
Source organism: Squalus acanthias (assembly GCA_030390025.1). Classification (NCBI taxonomy): domain Eukaryota; kingdom Metazoa; phylum Chordata; class Chondrichthyes; order Squaliformes; family Squalidae; genus Squalus; species Squalus acanthias. The sequence goes on along the minus strand of CM059428.1, from coordinate 22,836,411 downwards.
CAGACACTGCGACACATCAGGGAGGGGGAGAAGTACCTGGACTCCGTGTTTCAGGAGGTGCTCACACCTATGAAGTTAATTAATTCAGATGTAGCCCATGGTCAGGGACAGGACGGTGTGACTACGAGTGAGGCAGGTATGGGAATCCAGGAGGTAGTGTTGGAGGAGCCGCAGCCCTTGCTCTTGTCCAACAGGTTCGAGGTTCTTACTCCCTGTGGGGACAGGAGCAGGGACTGCAGGGAGGATGAGCAACCTGGCCACAGCACCGTGGAACAGGGGGCCATTCAAGAGGGGGGAGTAAATAGAAATGTTGTAGTGGTAGGGGATAGTATTATTAGGGGGATAGATAGAGTTCTATGCAGCCGAGAGCGAGAGTCCTGTAGGCTGTGTTGCCTGCCCGGTGCCAGGGTTAAGGACATCTCCTCTGGGCTGGAAAGAAACTTGCAGTGGGAGGGGGTGGATCCAGTTGTCGTGGTCCATGTTGGTACAAACAACGTAGATAGGACAAGGAAGCCGGTTCTGTTAAAGGAGTATGAGCAGCTAGGGGTCAAATTAAAAAACAGAACCTCAAGGGTAATAATCTCTGGATTATTACCTGAGCCACGAGCGAATTTGGCTAGGACAAATAAAATTAGAGAGTTAAATGAGTGGCTCAAAGACTGGTGTGGGAGAAATGGGTTTTGCTTCCTGGGACACTGGCACCAGTACTGGGGCAGGAGGGAGCTGTTCCGTTGGGACGGGCTTCACTTGGCCAGTGCTGGGACTAGAGTCCTGGCGGATCATGTAACTAGGGCTGTAGTGAGGACTTTAAACTAACTAGTGGGGGGGAGTTTCCTAGAGAGCAAATAATAAAAATGACAACAGAGAAGGTCATAGACTTAGGTAGCAGTGGGGAAATTAAAAACCAGAGTGTGTCAGGAAGGGGCAGAAGGTATGGAGTAAAAGGTAAAATAATAAAAAGGGCAAAAGCAGGAACTAAGTGTCACAAAACATATTTGAAAGTTCTCTATCTGAATGCACGTAGCATTCGTAACAAAATAGACGAGTTAATGGCACAAATAACTACATATGGGTATGATCTTGTGGCCATTACAGAAACATGGCTGCAGGGTGACAATGCCTCGGAATTAAACATACCAGGTTATTTAACGATCAGGAAGGACAGGCAGGAAGGAAGGGGAGGTGGGGTGGCTATGTTAATAAAGGAAGGAATCACTGTAATACAGAGAAATGATATTGGGTCAAAAGATCAGGATAATGAAACAGTTTGGGTGGAGATAAGGAATAATAAGGGGGAAAAAAACACTAGTGGGCGTAGTCTATAGGCCTCCGAACAGTTGCAACTCTGTTGGACGGAGTATCAATCAGGAAATAGTTGAGGCTTGTAATAAGGGAACATCTATAATTATGGGGGATTTTAACTATCATATTAATTGGACAAATCAAATTGGGCAGGGCTGCCTTGAGGATGAGTTCATTGAGTGTATTAGAGATGGGTTTCTTGAGCAGTATGTAACTGAACCGACCAGGGGGCAAGCAACCTTAGATCTGGTCCTGTGTAACGAGACAGGATTAATTAAAAATGTCCTAGTAAAGGATCTCCTTGGAATGAGTGACCATAACATGGTTGAATTCCATATTCAATTAGAGGGTGAGAAGGTTGGATCTCAAACAAGCGTGAATAAAGGAGACTATGAAGGTATGCGAGCGGAATTGAGTAGAGTGGATTAAGAAAATAGATTAAAGGGTAAGACGATACATGATCAGTGGTGCACATTTAAGGAATTATTTTACAACTTCCAAAAAATATATATTCCACTGAGAAGAAAAGGGTGTAAAAGAAAAGACAGTCATCCGTGGCTAAGTAAAGAAATTAAGGATAGTATTCGACTAAAAACAAGAGCATATAAGGTAGCCAAATCTAGTGGGAGGATAGAGGATTGGGAAAACTTTAAAAGACAGCAAAAAATAACAAAAAGATTGATTAAGAAAGGGTAGATAGATTATGAAAGTAAATTAGCAAAAAATATAAAAACAGATAGTAAGAGTTTTTATAGTTATATAAAAAGAAAAAGGGTGGCTAAAGTAAATGTTGGTCCCTTAGAGGATGAGACCGGAAAATTAATGGTGGGAAATATGGAGATGGCAAATACACTGAATGAATATTTTGTATCAGTCTTTACAGTAGAGGACACATATCCCAACACTGGACAAACAGAGGGCTCTAGGGGGGAAGGAGCTAAACACGATCAAAATCACTAAGGAAGTGGTACTCGGTAAAATAATGGGACTCAAGGTGGATAAATCACCTGGACCTGATGGCTTACATCCTAGGGTCTTGAGGGAAGTGGCGGTAGGGATTGTGGATGCATTGGTAATAATTTTCCAAAACTCCCTGGACTCAGCAAAGATCCTGGCAGACTAGAAAACTGCTAATGTAACACCCTTATTTAAAAAGGGCAGTAGACAGAAGGCTGGACACTATAGACCAGTTAGCCTAACATCTGTGGTAGGTAAAATTTTGGAGTCCATTATTAAGGAGACAGTAACAGGACATTTGGATAATCATAATTTAATAGGACAAAGTCAGCATGGTTTTATGAAGGGGAAGTCATGTTTGACAAATTTGCTGGAGTTCTTTGAGGAAGTAACATACAGGGTGGATAAAGGGGAACCAGTGGATGTGGTGTATTTAGACTTCCAAAAGGCATTTGACAAGGTGCCACACAAAAGATTATTGCTTAAGATAAAAAATCACGGGATTGGGGGTAATATTCTGGCATGGATAGAGGATTGGCTATCTAACAGAAGGCAGAGAGTTGGGATAAATGGTTCATTCTCAGACTGGCAATCAGTAACTAGTGGTGTTCCGCAGGGGTCAGTGCTGGGTCCCCAACTCTTTACAATCTATATTAACGATTTGGAGGAGGGGACCGAGCGTAACATATCAAAGTTTGCAGATGATACTAAGATGGGAGGGAAAGTAGTGAGTGAGGAGGACATAAAAAAGCTGCAAGGGGACATAGACAGGCTAAGTAAGTGGGCAGAGATTTGGCAGATGGACTACAATACTGGAAAGTGTGAGGTTATGCACTTTGACAGGAAAAATAGTAGAGCAAGTTATTATCTTAATGGCAAGAAACTGGAAAGTACTGAAGTACAAAGGGATCTGGGGGTCCTGGTGCACGAAACTCAAAAGGTTAGTATGCAGGTGCAGCAAGTGATTAAGAAGGCCAATGGAATGTTGGCTTTCATTGCTAGGGGATAGAATATAAAAATAGGGAGGTATTGCTTCAGTTGTACAAGGTATTGGTGAGCCGGCACCTGGAATACTGCATACAGTTTTGGTGTCCATACTTAAGAAAAGACATACTTGCTCTCGAGTCAGTACAAAGAAGGTTCACTCGGTTAATCCCGGGGATGAGGGGATGGACATATGAGGAGAGGTTGGGTAGATTGGGACTCTACTCATTGGAGTTCAGAAGAATGAGAGGCGATCTTATTGAAACATATAAGATTGTGAAGGGGTTGGATCGGGTGAATACGGGGAGGATGTTCCCGATGATGGGTGAAATTAGAACTAGGGGGCATAGTCTTGGAATAACGGGCTGCTCTTTCAAAACTGAGATGAGAAGGAACTACTTCACTCAGAGGGTGGCAGGTCCATGGAATATGCTGCCCCAAAAAGCTGTAGAAGCTACATCATTACATAAATTTTAAACAGAAATAGACAGTTTCCTGGAAGTAAAGGGAATTAAGGGTTACGGGGAGCGGGCAGGAATTTGGACATGAGTCTAGGTTCGGATCGGTTATGGCCCTGTGGGTGGCGTAGCGGGCCCAGGGGCCGTGTAGCCTGATCCTGCTCCTATTTCGTGTGTCCAATTCTGTTAGGTTCAGGAGATGGTGCTGTAATAGTAGATTAGCGGTTAGGATCAGATCAGCCATGATCTTATTGAATGGCGGAGCAGGCTCGAGGGGCCAATTGGCCTACTCCTGCTCCTATTTCTTATGTTCTTATGTTCTTATCCCACACCAGCACCATAAAACATTCCTACAATGTACAAGCCATTCCTTTCACACTCATCACATCTGGGGGATGGAGTCATGTCTCAACATTCACTGGAACTCACAAAGACACTTCCAAAGGTGAGCACAGATCTGTCCAAAAGGTAAAGTGTTGAAAATATAGATTTCAATGTTTGACAACACATTAACAGAGACTTCACATGAACATTGGCTAAACCACTCAAGTGCCTACCCATGTGTGTTGTTAGTTGGTATGCTTGCAGTAGGATGAGGGTGAGTGTGAGGGGTGGCTAGTGAGATGGGGAAGTGATAATGTAGATAGAGAGGTATGGGTGGAGGTTCAAGGTAAGTTGGTGTGAGTAAGGATGTGCAGGAGTAGGGTAGGGAAGGCAGAGTGATGTGGATGTGATGAGTGGCACAGCAGGATGAGGTTGAGTGTGGCTTGGCAGTAACGTTTCATGATCTACTGAGATCATTGAAAGGTTGGTGCCACTGCAGCCTGGTCCTCCTGACAACATACCTGCTTGTGTTCTCCTGTGCAATGTGCAACCAGGCTGTGTTGGTGTCCTGGGGAGGTCTCTTCTGCCCATGGGAAGGGAAGAGAACCTCCCTGCATGCTGTGACTCCCTCCATAAGCATATGGAGGGAGTCATGGGAGAGCCTGGGTGCAGCTGTGCACCTCTTTGCAGTGCTTGTCAGTGTTTGCAGCACCTCAATGCTGTAGAACACTGACAGCACAAATGTCAAGATCAATTTGGATATGGCCCCTTTAAGGAAACCGGTTGATGACGCGTCATCAAATGGCCCTATTAATTGGCCGGGAACCTCGCAGGGCGGGCTTAACAATCCCTATTAACGTAAAATCACTTGGAGAGTGCGGGCTGCAGTAGGCAGTGGGCTGGGACCGCGACACCAACCCCGGCCGCCCGGACCCGTCTTGGTCGGCGAAATCGCGGCCCACATCTCCATTTAACTCCACTTTGTTCAGCACACGCTTCATGTCTCCTAACCTCCTTGGTCAGGAGTGCAGATTGGTCCAATACACAAACATCTCCACACATGCCACTAATGTGACTTGATCAGCTGCTCACAGCTCGTCACCCTTCCCCTCTTTCTCACTGATCACTTAGATGAGATTGACACAACTCAGAGCAGAAGCTTAGGAGTAAATGTCTGTTGGGATTTACTTTCCAATCAGGACTCCTCTGGCAACCCAAACCCATTGTCCTTTCTCATTTCATGATATTATTTTACATGTAGCTTAACTCCATGTGTTGTTCACTCCGCATTTGCTGTGCTTTTGAAAAATTGGAATTGGAGTCCAACACTGCTGTGTCCCTCCCTGCACCAAGAAAATTTGTCAATATGGTCCGAATAAGTGAAAACCAGGAATGACACAAGAGGCATGTCACCATTCCTGCCCAAATCTGTATTGGCTTCAAAGCTGCTGGGAATGATAATTAAGAGAGAGAAATGGAGACTCAGAAAATAATGTTCCTATTGAGTGTAGCAAATCCATCATCACCATCTTCAAGATTTTATATCGCCCAATATAACTAAGGTACAAAAGACAATATAGAGACTGGGAGTAGCAACAAAAACAAAAGAAAGATCATGGGGGAAAAATTCAGTTGGTTGCGCCTCCCGTTAGCGCCTTAAGAGGGCGCTAATGGGGCGCAAAGCTTCTAGCGCCCAGGCGCGGCGATGTTTGCGCCGCTCGCGAAATTAACTAGACATTTTGCGGCGGTGCTAAACACTACCGCCACGATCTCCTGCGCCGGCAGATCGTGACGTCAGTCGAGTGCGCAACGCCCCGGTATCGCCCTGGAGCAGATATTGAGTGGCGCCCCCTGCCTTACCGCCTGACGCTAGCAACGACAGGTTGAGGGGAGCGAATTGCAGTCATGAAGGGACTGGGGGAGCGCTATTTAAAGGCGACCGCTTCCTGCCTTTTATCGTTGGTGCCATTTTTGAACCACGCATTCTGAGAGAGAGAGAGAGAGACTTCTGGAGAGATTCAACGCTGTGTTAAGGAGTTTTGGGTACTGAGCAGCACTTTGCTGGTTCATTTTGATTTGCCATTCCTTGTATCGATTTAGAAGAGACTGTGGGGGCTGCACTCTAAGCTCTTTCCCTGGTACTCTCCATTGTTCTTTGCAGCAGATTTGATGTGCAGGTCACTCCAGGCAGAGATTCAAGGCTGCAATGAGCAGGATGTGGATGGAAAGCAAGATCAACCATCCCCTTTAAGAAATGGCTGGTGCCATTGTGTGTGTGTTCCATTGCTGACTGACATCACATGAGCTTCGCCAGCGCTCTGAGGTAGCGCCTCACTCCTCGGCCTTTGCGCCTTAAGACAGGTGTGAAGCGCCTGATTTAGCGCTCCAATCACCTCCAGGGGCGATAAAAGTCAAGTTTGCAGTCGGTGGCGATAATTAGCGCCAGGCGCTAATCCTTGCGCCCGGCCGATAATTGCGCCCCAAATGGGACAATACTGAATTTCTCCCCCCATATATTTATACAGCACCATTCACGACCTCAGGACTTCACAAAGCGGGAAGTGCTTTGAAGTGTGGTCACTGTTATAATGTAGGAAACGCGGCAGCCAATTTGCACTCAGCAAGGTCTCACGAACAGCAATGTGATGTAGACCAGATAATCTGATTTAGTGATGTTGGCTGAGGGACAAATATTGACCAGGATACCAGGGAGAACTCCCCAGCTCTACTAATAGTACCATTGGATCTTTTACATCCACCTGAGAGGGCAGACGGATCCTCAGTTTAACGTCTCATCGGAAAGACGGCACCTCTGCCTCCCGCACACACTATCCCCCTCCCCAACATGTTACTTCTGGATGAACTCTGTGGAGGAGCTGCTGGGAATCCCCACCTCCACCCCCTGGACCCCTGAGCGCCTTGGGAGCGCTGAAACACTACACATAGATAGCGAGGTAGCTAATCAGGTCAGGTCCTCAACATGGCTCAGGCCTCTCAGCAAGGACCTCAGGTGGTCCTCACACTGCCTGCCTGAAGTTCAAAACACTCCCATGTTACTTACGTATCTTTGATTCCTCTAATTATGTTTCCTTTTGTCTCATATTAATATCACTTCATCCATTTAACCTTCTCCTGTTTTCCATTTAAGCCCTTTATAGTCCATTCTACTTCCCCTCTCGCCTGTGTTTCTTTCCCCTGAACCTTTTTAAACTCTGTCCATCTGTAATTTGTTCCAGGTCCGGTGAAGCGACTACACCTGAAATTTTAACTCCTCCGCTCTCCCCACAGGTACTGACTGACCTGAGTGTTTCCAACATTTTGGGGTAGAAATTAGGTCGCGCCCCATTTGGGGCGCAAATATCGTCCGGACGCAAATATTAGCGCCTGGCGCTAATTATCGGCACTGACGGGAAACTTCACTTTTACCGCCCCGGGAGGTGAGTGGAGCGCTAAAGCAGGCGCTGCACACCTCTCTTAAGGCGCAAAGGCCGAGCAGTGAGGCGCTAACTCGGAGCGCTGGCGAAGCTCATGTAATGTCAGTCAGCAATGGAACACACACACAATGGCACGGGCCAGTTCTTAAAGGGGATGGTTGATCTTGCTTTCCATCCACATCCTGTTCATTGCTGCCTTGAATCTCGGCCTGGAGAGACTTGCACATCAAATGTGCTGGAAAGAACAATGGAGAGCACCAGGCAAAGAGCTCAGAGTGCAGCTCCCACGGTCTCTGCTAAATCGATACAAGGAATGGCAAATCAAAATGAACCTGCAAAGTGCTGCTCAGTACCCAAAACTCCTTCACACAACGTTGAATCTCTCCAGAAGTCTCTCCCTCTCTCTCTCAGAATGCGTAGTTCAAAAATGCCACCAACAATAAAAGACAGGAAGAGGCCCCCTTTAAATAGCGCCCCCCCCCAGCCCCACAGCGATTGATAGCGTTCCAGTCTTCTGGTCGTTGGATGCGCCAGGCGGTAAGGCAGGGGGCGCCACTCAATTTCCGCTCCGGGGCGCCCCAAGGGCGTTGCACCATGGAATGACGTCACAATCTGCGCGCGCAGGTGGTCGCAGCGGTAAGTTTTAGCGCCGCCGCACAATCTCAAGTTAAGTTCTCGAGCGGCGCAAACATCGCTGCGCCCGGGCGTTAGCGGCTTTGCGCCCCATTAGCGCCCTCTTAAGGCGCTAACGGGTGGCGCAACCAAGTGAATTTTTACCCCTTTCTGTTTTCATTTAAAATTATTCTAAGCTTTGTGTTCCAGAATATTTTGTGATCATTTCCTTTGTTAACTTTCCTTGGCAAAATCATTGGAATTTCCACAACATAAAATCGCAGCTCCAGCAGTTGGTAATCAGCAACGGGAGTGTGGCCCTGTGGTTAAACAAGCATATGTGAAATAAATAATCCTCCCTCCGCATTCTGTCAGCAGCACTACATCACAACGCAAATTTTTTAAAACCTTCCTACACAAAAACAGTACGAGTACAGGCTTTGAACCTTCCCTTTAACTGATAAAATTCTAGATGAAAGCGCTTTTGTGCAATTGACACGCTTATTTCATTAGAGCATCATAATCAACCTTTTACATTTCTAATTAATTTGAGTATCAAAAACAATTTTTAAAAGAGCACTGAAGTGTTTCTTCATAAATGATGTCTCATTCACAAACATTGCAGTCAAGCTGAGGTGGGAGGATAGGCTTGACACGATCAGCAGTGTCGTTCCTGCTGTGGTACATGAGAAACATTAGGAACAGGAGTAGGCCATTCAGCCCCTCTAGCCTGTATATAGGAACAGGAATGTGCCATTCAGCCCCTCGAGACTGTTACATAGGAACAGGAGTAGGCCATTCAGCCCCTCAAGCCTGTTATATAGGAACAGGAGTAGGCCATTCAGCCCCTCGAGCCTGTTATATAGGAACAGGAGTGGGCCATTCAGCCCCTCGAGCCTGTTATATAGGAACAGGAGTAGGCCATTCAGCCCCTCGAGCCTGTTATATTGGAACAGGAGTAGGCCATTCAGCCCCTCAAGCCTGTTATATAGGAACAGAAGTAGGCCATTCAGCCCCTCGAGCCTGTTACATAGGAACAGGAGTAGGCCATTCAGCCCCTCGAGCCTGTTATATAGGAACAGGAGTGGGCCATTCAGCCCCTCGAGCCTGTTACACAGGAACAGGAATAGACCATTAAGCCCCTCGAGCCTGCTACATTGGAACAGGAGTGGGCCATTCAGCCCCTCGAGCCTGTTACATAGGAACAGGAGTAGGCCATTCAGCTCCTCGAGCCTATTACATAGGAACAGGAATGTGCCATTCAGCCCCTCGAACCTGTAACATAGGAACAGGAGTAGGTCATTCAGCCCCTCGAGCCTGTTACATAGGAACAGGAGTAGGCCATTCAGCCCCTCGAGCCTATTACATAGGAACAGGAGTAGGCCATTCAGCCCCTCGAGCCTATTACATAGGAACAGGAGTAGGCCATTCAGCCCTCGAGCCTGTTATATAGGAACAGGATTAGGCCATTCAGCCCCTCGAGCCTGTAACATAGGAACAGGATTAGGCCATTCATTCGATTGAGCCTGTTACATAGCAACAGGAGTAGGCCATTCAGCCACTTGAGCCATTCAATTCAATTCAATTATATCATGAATTGTTTCTCTTGCAACTCCATTTTCTCGCCTTTGCTCCATATCCATTGATACTCTTACCTAACAAAAATCTATCACTTTGTGTGGTCAGACCTGTGATTCCGAGTGCTCTAATGTCAGACACCAGTTTCAGTGTTGACTTTGCTATAGTTGATCGTCGGTCCCTCGGAACACCCCGATTTTAACCCAGCCCAACCTGTACGAATAGGGTGGGCAGGTAGTTAAACTGGTGGTCGGGGGCTTGCATTGTGTTTGCTACTCGTTTCTGCCCTCCCACGATTTTAATTCTCGGGTTTTGGGGAGCATGGAGAATGCCAGACAGACGGGGCCAGATAAATGTCAGGGTCCGATGAGATAATTTGGGCCCCAATGTAATTTTACTGTTGAAAAGTGCGAAGCCAGTAAATGCAAGCGGCAAACAGGATCGGTCCAGAAAAGACCCTGGTAAGTGCTCCTCCTGGACCAACAAGGAAACCTCGGAGCTCCTCTACCCTGGGCTTTCCCCCCAACCGCCTCCGGCCAGGACCCTCTTGCCTTGCTGAGGACCAATTCCTGCGATCCCTGTCAGCGTCCAGCTCCCGCCCTGATTTCAGCCCCAATTCCGGCTCCCAATCCTATTCCGGCTCCTTCCCCAATTCCCGCTCCCGCTCCTATTCCGGCTCATGCCCCGATTCCAGCTCCAGCCCCGATTCCCGCTCCCACCCCGATTCCTGCTCACGCCTTTATTTCGGCCCCGATTCCCGCTCCCACCTCGATTCCGGCCCTGATTCCCACTTATGCCCCAATTCCTGCTCCCGCCGATTCCCGCTCCCGCCCCGATTCCCATTCCCAACTCAATTCCCGTTCCCGCCTCGATTATGGTCCCGATTCCTGGGCTCACATCAATTCCATCCTGATTCCCACTCCAGCCTGATTCCTGCTCCCGCCTTTATTCTGGCCCCGATTACTGCTCCCACCTCGATTCTAGCCCCGATTCCTACTTACGCCCTGATTCCTGCTCCCGCCCTGATTCCCATTCCTGCCCCTGATTCCCGCTCCTACCCCGATTCCTGTTCCCACCCAGATTCCTGTTCCCCCCCTCAATTCCCGCTCCCACCCGATTTCCGCTCCCACCCCAATTCCTGTTCCCGCCCAGATTCCTGCTCCTGCCCGGTTCCCGCTCCCGCCCAGATTCCCGCTCCCACTCCAACTCTTGCTCCTATCGGGGTCGAAGCAAATTTTTAAATGAGGCCTGAGGAGTCCGTGGGGTTTCCCTCCACCCTGAACGCACCCCCAGTTAAAATCGAGGCTGAAGATATAGAAACATAGAAACATAGAATCTAGGAGCAGGAGTAGGCCATTCGGCCCGTCGAGCCTGCTCCGCCATTCAATACGATCATGGCTGATCATCCAAATCCAGTACCCTGTCCCTGCTTTAATCCCCACAGTACACATATCCCACCCTACCACCGTAACCCCACGTATTTAATTCCCCCTAACATATCCCATCCTATCCCCATAACCCCACATATTTAATCCCCCCTAACACTAAGGGTCAATTTATCATAGCCAAATCAACCTAACCCACACATTTTTGGACTGTGGGAGGAAACCGGAGCACCCGGAGGAAACCCACGCAGACACGGGGAGAATGTGCAAACTCCACACATATTGGCAGCAACACAGTGTATTAGTGCTTCATAGTGTGCTGGTCCAATAGATATATTGTGCACATCTTCACTCTTGGTCTCTCATAGAGACTGCAAATCATATGTTGGATTTATTAGATTGTGCGTATTTATGGCAGACTCAGGATAGAACACTGTTGCATAAAGCAATCATCTTAACTCTTTAGCAAACTTTAAACAACAGCTAGGATACTTTGGTTAAAAACTAGCTTGAAAATATCTTAATTATTTTACACCAAATCTATTTGATGAGAGGACTTTAAGGTCATTTTGATTAACGCAATAGTTTACCAGGATTGCTTTCATTGAAGTATGACAATGCTGTCACATCCGCCAGCGTTCTGCAGTTACCTCGGTAACGTTGTTAGTCTTACAATGAGATTTATGACACTCTAATGAGTAATTAATTGAGATATGTGTGCAGCAGGTTATAAAGACCCAGCACGACATAACCCTAAAGGCTTACTAATGAGGAGTGTTTGAGCAAATCTCCTGTTGTTTCATTCAACAGATGGGCTACAAATCATTTGTGGAATGAAGAATACGTTAAGAAAAATCCTTATAAAATTCAGCGAGACCCAACAGTGCAGTGAAATGGTCCGAGTTCATTTTCTGGTTTAATTTGGTGCAATACAGTGCCCAATGTTTCATTTTTTTCACTAATATAAACCCGACTACAAGGCTCCAGAGGGTCAGTTTTACGAAGTCCAAGGACTGGATTTTATGAATGGGAAGCTTTTGGAGGCGGGACTGCAGCTTGCCGGGTCTCAGTCCCGCCTCAATCAGCTTCTGGCCAACCAGCGGGAATTTCCCCTGATTGACCTTGTTAAGGCCCCCCCCCCCGGCGGGCTCAGCAGGCCAATTAGGGGGAAGTCAGTGACAGAGCACGTCAACGTATGATGTGCCATCTGTCAAGAACTTTTGAAAGAAGAAATGTCATCGTTTGACAGTTCTGTGAAGCTGTCAAACACTGACATTCTGTGTAGTTTGATGAGACTATGTGTTCAGGACTCCTCAAACCTTTCTACTTTGCAGGAATCAGCTGGCTGTTGGATCGGAGGATGCAACAGCCAGTCTGTGATCTCTACAATGGAGATGTCAGGGCTCCGGCTCCACAGCGGCTGAAGGCTGTAGGTAGAAACAAAGGTAAGTTAACATTTTCTTACACTTTACACTCAGCTCACATACTTACCACTCCACATTTGCACCCATCACTTACCTCTACATCACACTTTCAGACCCCTCCAACCCCCTCCGACCTCCGACTCACCTCCTACACCCTGGCGGGGTTCCCCCAGGTCGGGAAGCCTGCACTTCAGGACGAAAAATGGGGATAATCCTATTTTCTGCCTGTTAACAGGTAGTTAATAGCCTTTAATCCCTTCCCGCCTCCAAGGAGATGGAACCCAGGGGAGGACGGCTTCCCGCCTCCTGGCAAGTGGGTACGGAGGCGGGTTAGGGGCGGGTTTGCCACCCGCCCCCAAATTCTGCAACTTTCCCGGCAGTCCCGCCTCCATACCCGCTTCCTCGGGGCTGAGAAAATCCAGCCCCATGTTTCCAGTCAGGGCCTTCACCATCAGCAGTCCGGGTTGGAAATTAATAACATGATTGGCTGACCACCCATCAAGGCAGTGTGTCCTCGAATTCCCAGTAAACGAGGCTCCACACCAGGGGCACAGACCCATACAATTGCCTTCCAAAGTGCTTTCATCCAACACAGACTCCAGGGGCAAAATGCTCTGAGACCTAGAGCACCAGCGGGGCCTCGAACGCAGCCAACGGTTTACCGGAAGATCGCAGGCACGCTGCTCGCATGCGACAGAATAAGTCAACTTGGATCAAATGGTATGCTGGGATTCTCACCGGTGCTGTGGGGATTTGAACCCAATGAGAATGAGGTTAAAATGGTGCTAAAGTACTTACCGCTCTGTTCTCGTGGCTCCCCTGCCAGCCGCCATTTTAACTCCCAGGTTTTGGGAAGCACCACGATGCTCGGCTTGGGTCAGCATGGGTCACATGAATATGTTAAATTCGGGGTCCCGTGATGCGATTGGGACGTGACGCGATTGGAACTACGGATTGTGTAATTGACTCACACGGTGCTGTTCACGCCAGTGAAACCTGGTGGCATACATAACCCAGGCTAGAAGCGGCTCAGGGACACCAATGCTGTTAATGGTCTCCTTGTGAACCAGAAGGAGCATTAGCTTCCAACTCCCCCACACCCCAGTCTCCCGACCCTGATGCCCTCCTTACACCCAGCCACCTACCCACCCACCCCCTCCCCCCACCCCACGACAAATTAACTTATTGCCAAGAACTGTTCCCTCGGGCCTCTATGATGGTTCATATCAACAGCTTGCAAATTGTGGAAACACCGTACCATTTTTCATGGTTGGAGGGAGGGTCGGAAAATGAAAGTCTTAGGAGGAAAAACTGGGTATCGCCCATTTTGGGGTGCTAATATCGGCCGGGCGCAAAGTTTAGCGCCCGGCGCTAATTATCGCCTCCGACTGCAAAATTCACCTCTATCGAGGTGATTTGAGCGCTAAATCAAGTGCTACACACCTCTCTTAAGGCGCAAACGTCAGGGAGCGAGGCGCTACCTTAGAATGCTACCAAAGCTCAGGCGATGCCAGTTACCATGGAAGCCAGACAGACTGGCGCCATCCAGTTCTTAAAGGGGAGGGGCCATCTTGCTGGCCAGCCACTCCCTGCTCATTGCAGCCTTGAATCTTGGCCTGGAGAGACCTCAAAAGCAATTGTGTTGGAAGCACTAATGGATAGGCCCAGGGAAAGAGCTCGGCGCTTAGGAACCTCAAAAGTGGTGCTGAGGGCCAAAACCCCTTAGGACAGCGTTAAAACCAAAAGTTTTGCCGACAAGAAAAGGCAGGAAGCACCCGCCTTTAAATAGCGCTTCCCCCAGCCCCTTCCCAACTTGAAAATGTTCCCCTCTACCTGTCGTTCCCAGCGGCAGGCGCTAAGGCAGGGGGTGGGACTCAATATCCGGTCTGGTGTGCTACCGGGGCATTGCACGCTTGACTGACGTCACGGTCTGTGGGCACAGGAGATGGTGGCAGTAGTGTTTAGCGCCACCGCAAAACGACTGGTCAATTTTGCGAGCGGCGCTAAAATCGCCACGCTCGGGCGCTAACTTCCTAGCGCCCTGTTAGCGCGCCCCGGAGGCACTAAAGGGAGGCACTAACCAACCGAATTTTTCCCCCTTGAAATTGAAATCAGTTACTCAAACGTTACACACTACTCAGAATGGTTAGAAATGAGTCAGAAGTACAGTGAGCTGATTGGTCAGCTGATTAGCATAATTAATCATGGCTCCAACTATAGGTCTTGACCTGGTTTATTTCCTCTGGCTGTTGCTGCAATTCTATGGGGGAAAAATTGGGTTGCTTTGCACCTCCCGTTAGCGCCTTGGGGGTGCGCTAACAGGGCGCAAAACACCTAGCGCCCGGGCACGGCACCGCTAACGCGATCCCACCTCTATGCTAACCTCTAAATTATGTGCAGTGTCAGTATCTGAGCTGGTGGCTGTGACTGTGAAATAGAGTGACGGTGTGTCTTCATCATCACTGTCTTCTTGCTCTTCCTCTACTACCTGGGCAGGTTGCAGTTCTTGGGTATGTGAAAGGAAAAAGGGACAAAGGTTGCATTGTGGTGAGGGGAGAGGAGAAAGTATGAAGTGCATGCTTACATCATCAACAGCTTCTCTGTCAAAAGAGATTGCGGGATGAGGGAAAAGTGGGATGAGGATTAGATATGTGGATACCCTCATCTTCAATGACCTAAGCCCCACTTGTGGCCACAGCCTCAGCAATGGCCCTTCCCATAATGGCCAGCATTTTCTCCTCCATGGGTTAGAACATGCTGGTGCACCTCTCCCCCTCCGGTTTGTTCCTGCTGCCTCTGGTTATGCTCTACCTTCTCCTGCAGGAGAGAGGGAAGTGTGTCAGCGAGTGTCGTGCAATCTGTGTGGGTGATGTGGCTGTCATGGTTGAATAGCTGGCAGTGTGTGCAAGCTGTGAGATGTGGGTTTGAGGCCTGTAACAGTGCTAGGCGTGTGAGGGTGAGGTGAAGCATATGAATGTTAGATATGAGTCCTGATTGATAGAGATTATTGGTAGGTGAGTGATGGGGGTGTGGTGTGGCTGAGGCTAGTGGTGCAGTTGGTAGGATATGGCATTTGAAGATGCATTCATGAGCCTTGACCACTCATGTGAAATCATTAAACTTCCTCCTGCACTGCATCCATGTTCTTGGACCTATACTCCTGGGCTTGACATCCTCCATTATCTCTTGCCACTGCCTTCTGAGGATGTCTCGAGGGCCTCCTGCCCACCTGAGGGTACAGGACATCTTTCCTCCATTCCACCAAGACCTCCAGTGCAGCGACCAAAATCCTTGGTGCCTGCTCTCTCCTATGGTCAGCCATTGTTGGTTGTTGCACAGCACACTATTCTCAATGATCTCAGCACCTCCAGCAGCCACAATGCACCTTTCCTTTAAGAGGTGCAGGCTAGCTTTAAGTAGTGCAGGCTAGCTTTATGTAGTGCGAGGAAGCAACCATATTGGGCCCCCTGCTGATGCGTGCATCCAATAAACAGCGTGGTTAGTGCTGACTGTACTCAGAAATCATTACAATGAGCAGGCAGCACGAAGTTGGCATCCTGCCTGCATTCCACTGAATGGGCGCAGAGTAATCACGCATCGGAATCCCCGCGCTCGATTTCGGGGGCTAACCAATTTAGCCCCCAAAGTTTCTTGCCCTGGAAATCTATGGCGGTTCCATCGTTCTCCACTTGGAACTTTAGCGGGAGTTCACCAGAACTGCCGGAAACTGGACCCAATATGCCAGGTCCTGACCCAAATGACAAACTTTCTGGCCTTGTGGAAGTAGAGCCTCCACCTGCTCCTCACAAGGTCATTGTCGTAAGTGGGAATGACAGGGCATGATCAGGGGACAGACCCAGGGGCAGAACCAGGGGACAGATTCAGGCACAGACCCAGCAGACAGTCCCGGGACAGACCCGGGGACAGACCCGGGGACAGACCCAGGGACAGACCCAGGGGACAGACCCAGGGGACAGACCCAGGGGACTGACCCAGGGACAGACCCAGGGACAGACCCAGGGGACAGACCCAGGGGACAGACCCAGGGACAGACCCAGGGGACAGACCCAGGTACAGACCCAGCGGACAGACCCAGGGACAGACCCAGGGACAGACCCAGGGGACAGACCCAGGGACAGACCCAGGGACAGACCCGGGGACAGACCCAGGGACAGACCCAGGGACAGACCCAAGGGGACAGACCCAGGTAACAGACCCAGGGGACAGACCCAGTGGACAGATCCAGGCACAGACCCAGGGGACAGACCCAGGTACAGACCCAGGGACGAGCCCAGGGACAGACCCAGGGGACAGACCCGGGGACAGACCCAGGGACAGACCCAGGGGACAGACTCAGGAGACAGGCCCAGGTACAGACCCAGGGACGAGCCCAGGGACAGACCCAGGGTGGGTCAGCCCTGCCCTCGCAATCTTTAAAGCTAGTTTCAGCTAATGGAAACCCTTTTCATAAAAAAATGGCCCTACCTCCAAAATGGAGGGTGAGAGAAAGGAGATAGAGGAAGAAGGATAAGTTAAACATTTTAAACTTAAAAAATTTGGAATAATGGATTTTCAGTAGGTAGAAGAGAGGTGGGATAGGTTAGAAAGAAAGAATACAATTAAATCTGAAGTCAAAATAGAGAAAGGAAATAGCTAAGGAAGTAGAATCAAAGGGAAAAGCCAAAACGGGTTGATCAGAGGTGGAATTTTAAAGGGTCATTTTCTGACCTTGTGATGCAGGTTGGAGCTTCATCTGGTCAAATCATAGAATCATACAGCACAGTAGAGGGCCATGTGCTCCGTCGTGCCTGAGCCGACTCTTTGAAAGAGCGATCCAATTAGTCCCACCCCCCTGCTCTTTCCCCCTGGCCCTGCAGATTATTTCTTTCAAGTATTTATCCAATTCCTTTTTCAAAGTTACTATTGAATCTTCGTCCACCACCCTTTCTGGCAGAGCATTCCAGATCATAACAACACGCTGCGTAAAATGTTGTCAAACATTCCAGAAATCGTGCTGCTTCTGAGCATTTAATTCTGATTGCTCCCTGCCAGGAAAGTGAAATTGGAAAAGTGTCTGTCTTTTATGTTCTGTATTGAGGTGTTTTACTTAGTAGTTTAGGGTTAATATTACAGTAAGAAAAGCGATTCCCAATGTTGGATCAGCGTATTATTGTAGTAAGACCAGTCAGATCAGAGAGGCAGCGGTGTCTCTGAACTCGCTGTGCTAAAGCCACTCGATAATGTAATGCAATAATTGCGGGTAGTTTTGGATTTTATTTCTTGCTTTCAAATCCTACCATTCTTGGTGAAGGAATTATGGTGCACACACATTACCTCCTGATACTGCAAAATCGCAGACACCTCATCTGCAGTGGAATATTTATAGGAGATTTCCAGTGTGCTATTAGTGCACAAAAAGTAGTGAAGCTTACAGCTGGGCTCATTTTATTGAGCTCTGCCACTGAATGTTTTAGGGTCTCATTATACTCCAGCTACATGTTTTACACTGCTACCCGTACAGTGCAGTGCCCGGCTAAATACCTTGAGAAGTCCACCCTATTAACAGAGGAGTTCCAGTGGACCACCTGGGAGCTTTCTGAACTGGCTTCACACCAGACTGCAGGCATTCAGCACCTGGTGTGAAGCTCCAGTGACGCAGGATTACATCGGCGTTACGTCACCCCTTTCACATCGAGGTGTATCTGAAACTGCTTCCCCGCGACTTACATAGAATCATAGAAGATAGGAGCAGGAGTAGGCCATTCGGCCCCTCGAGCCTGCTCCGCCATTCGATGAGATCATGGCTGATCATCCAAACTCAGTACCCTGTCCCTGCCTTCTCCCCATATCTCTTGATACCTTTAGTTTTAAGAAATATATCTAACTCATTCTTGAATATATTTAATGACTTGGCCTCAACTACCTTCTGTGGTAGAGAATTCCACAGGTTCACCACTCTCTGGGTGAAGAAAATCTTCCTCATTTCTGTCCTAAATGGCTTACCCGTTATCCTTAGATTATGACCCCTGGTTCTGGACTCTCCGACCATCGGAACATTCTTCCTGCATCTAGTTTGTCCAGACCTGTCAGAATTTTATACGTTTCGATGAGATCCCCTCTCATTCTTCTATACTCCAGCGAGTATAAGCCCAATCGACCCAATCTCTCCTCATATGTCATTCCTGCCATCCCAGGTATCAGCCTTGTGAATCTTCGCTGAACTCCTTCCATGGCAAGAACATCCTTCCTCAGATAAGGCGACCAAAACTGCACACAGTACTCAAGGTGTGGTCTCACCAAGGCCCTGTACAACTGCAGCAGGATATCCCTGTTCCTATACTCAAACCCTTTCGCTATGAAGGCCAACATACTATTTGCCTTCTTCACCGCCTGCTGCACCTGCATGCTTACTTTCAGCGACTGGTGCACAAGGACACCCAGGTCTTGTTGCACTTCCCCTTCTCCCAATCTATTGCCATTCAGATAATAGTCTGCCTTTCTGTTTTTGACACCAAAGTGGATAACCTCGCATTTATCCACGTTATATTGCATCTGCCACGCTTCTGCCCACTCACCCAACCTGTCCAAATCATCCTGGAGTTTCTCGGTATCCTCCTCGCAGCACACACTCCCACCCAGCTTTGTGTCATCTGCAAACTTGGAGATATTACATTTAGTTCCCTTATCTAGATCATTAATGTATATTGTGAATAGCTGGGGTCCAAGGACCGATCCCTGCGGTACCCCACTAGTCACTGCTTACCACTCGGAAAAAGACCCATTAATTCCTACTCTCTGCTTTCTGTCTGCCAACCAGTTCTCTATCCAAGTCAATACCTTGCCCCCAATCCCATGTGCCTTAACTTTACACGCTAATCTCTTATGCGGGACCTTATTGAAAGCCTTTTGAAAGTCCAAATACACCACATCTACTGGTTCTCCCTTATCTATTTTCCCAGTTACATCCTCAAAAAATTCCAGTAGATGAGTCAAGCACGATTTACCTTTTGTAAATCCATGTTGACTTTGTCCGATCCTGTCACTGTTTTTCAAGTGCTCAGCTATTACATCCTTTATAATGGACTCTAGCATTTTCCCCATTACCGATGTCAGGCTTACCGGTCTGTAATTCCCCGCTTTCTCTCTACCACCCTTTTTGAATAGTGGAGTAACATTAGCTACCCTCCAATCCATGGGTACAGTTCCAGATTCCATCGAATGTTGGAAGATGATCAGCAATGCATCTACTATTTCTAGGGCCACTTCCTTAAGTACCCTAGGATGTAGATTATCAGGCCCTGGGGATTTATCGGCCTTCAATCCCATCAATTTCCCTAACACCATTTCCCTGCAAATACTGATTTCTTTCAGTTCCTCCCTTTCATCAGACCGTATGTTCTCCAACATCTCTGGGAGGTTATTTGTGTCCTCCTTTGGCAGTATTGGGTAGAAATTGGACCTCACTGCATCTGTCTAACGGGCATAAAACCGGGCAGCACAGTGTCCAATTTCAGGGATCAACGTCCCTGCGCCCCAAGGAAACATCCGACCCACTATTGGGTTGGGGAATTTTCTAGGCGTCTGGGACGGCCGCCTAAAACAGGCTTCAGGCTCCTTGCATATGCTAATGAGAGGCCTAATGCAGAATACTTCACAGGAAAGATAAAGAAAGGAACGCTCAGGTGATGAGAGAATACTTTGGAAATGACCTACCAGCCAAGGAAAAATTCATGGCTCTGAATCACATCTGTAATTGTGACAACACTGTCACAGTTGGAGTGGATGAGGCAAGTGATTTTTATGTTATGGGCTTCTTCCAGTCACCAGGAATAGATTTCTGTTGCATTGCACAATCTACAATGTCTAATTGTAGAAAGGAAGTTATGGATCATCTGCTATTGTGAGAGAGAGAGAGAGAGAGAGAGAGCCACTTCAGATGATGAGCCTATATAAACCTCAACATGACTTCAGTTGGAGTAGAGTGTGCAGTATTGGGCTCCACGTTTTAGGAAGGATATTTAGGCTTTAGATTCACTGAGATTCTACTTGGTATGATGAAATGTAAATATAAAAAAAGACTTTAAAAACATCAGGGACTGAAAATTCGGTTGCGTAACATCCATTGTTTGGGTTCTCAGGGAGCCGAATTGGGTCCAAAATGGCATTCAAACAGCACGCACACTTCTGGTAAGGATGGTTGGGCAGCCGTTAGCAGCGTGCGCTGTAAATATGGTAAGTAGGCAGACCATGGCGTCACGCTGATTTGACGTCAGCACTGCCATTTTGGTCGTCATCATTCGAACTAACGTCCTGTTTTAACTGCGCACAGCTGGACATGTGTCAGCAGGAAGGAACCCCCACCAGCGCTATTTAAAGGGATCATCACCAACTTTCAGGTAACTTGCTTTTTGATTTCTACTGGCTCTGTCTAAGTTTGTGGAAGTGTTTGGAGCTTTCTAGAGTTGTTTAAAGTTGGTGAGGTGACAGGGAGTGGTGCTGCAAGTGGAGAAGGCCTTGCTTCTAACTTCAAGGGTTCTGGTCAGACAACTTGCTCCCAGTCATGGGTGCTCTAGTTGTCATCCCCCTTTGCCTGCAGCATGAGAGGGAGATGGAGCAGAGGCAGCGAAGAAGAGGACAAGCTGCTCACAAAGGGAGGAGGAGGACGGGGAGAAGGGCTCTCAGCAGGAGGCCTTACCCACCTAGGGTCTTCCGAGAGCAATTCTCTTACCTCAACCTGAGCCATTAGCAGTGTGTAAGGCGTCTGCACTTTACGGAAGTGCTCATAGAACTCTGCCATCTCTTCAACCAGATCTGCAGCCTTACACCAGGGCAAGGACAGCACTGCCAGTGGCTCTGAAGGTGACCATGGCCCTGAATTTCTTCACGTCCAGGATCCTTCCAGGCTGGAGCAGGCAACATCTGTAACATTTCCCATTTCGCTGTCCACTGCTGCACAAGAGAGGCGACAGATGTTCTTTATGCCAGGAGAGGGGACTTCATTGTCTTCTCTGTGACCAGAGAGAAGCAGTGCATGTGGCTTTGCCAGGATAGCAGACGCCCCATGATGCAGGGCACCATCGACTGGATGCACGTGGCTTTGCGGGCACCATATATAAATGTTGAGATGTACCGCAACCGCAAAGGTTACCACTCGCTGAATGTGCAATTGGTGTGCGACCATGCTCAGCACATCATGATGGTAAATTCCCAGTATCCTGGCAGCAGTCATGATGCTTTTAATTTGCGCCAGTCTGCTGTTCCCTCAGTCTTTAAGCCACCAAGACAAACCTGGCTACTGGGTGACCAGGGCTATCGATTGACCACCTGGCTCATGACTCTACTCCACAACCCAACCACGCGTGACCAGCTTTCGTACAATGACAGCCATGCTTCCACACAAAAGATCATACAGCAGACCATTGGGGTGCTAGAGCAATGGTTCCGCTGCCTGGATCGCCCTGGAGGAGGCCTACAGCACTCACCGGAGCGTGTGTCCCGATTCATGGTGGTCTGCTGTATCCTCCACAACCTGGCCATCATGAGGGCACAGCCTTTGCCACCAGGGATATGGTCACCAGCTCAGGAGAAGGAGGAAGTGGAAGAGGAGGAAGCAGAGGAAGTGGAAGGAGGCAACTCGGACAACCACTTCCTGGCCGGGAAACCCGGGATCAATTCATTCGCCTGTGGTACCAGTGAAAACAACCCCAATTCCCCATTTAGCATTAGTCCCACACCTTACCTTCCCTGTTACTCACCATCACAGTGTCTTTTTGGCTACAATGCTGAAATAAAAGCCACCACAAAGCAAACATTCCAATCCAACTGTATACTGTACATCTATCCAGCCAATATTTTATCCAAAAAAAAAATAATCACCCTTGTGCATTCTCTTAGTGACTGTCTTGTGTGTGCCTTTGCCTACCCCAGTGGCTGCAGCATAGCTGGTGAAAGGCTACTGACTTTCAGTGGGGGAGACTGCAGATGGCCTTGCAGGATGACATCGAGGAGCTCTGGGCCTAGTTGGCCCGGCTTCAGACTGCATCACCTCAGCGTGGGCTGCAGCAGTCTGATCTGGCTGGCTGATAGGCAGCAGCAAGGGCACTGGCGGAGTGGCAGTGGTGAGAATACGAATGCTGTCATCCTGAGACAGGACAGCAGGGTCAGCCTCCACAGAAACATTGCCACTCCCCAGGGGCAACGCTTCAGCAATCCTAGTAATCTGCTGGAGTACAGACTGTTGGACTGCTATGACACCCCGTAAGCCCCTTTCAACACTGGTAAACCCAGCCATGACCGCAGCAGTCTGTGCTTGCGTGGCAGCAAGCTAAGCTTGCATGACTTCAGTCTGAGTTTCCATTGCAGCACTCAGATGTTGGGTGGCTTCTGCTTATGCTGCAATGGAAGCTGAGACGTTGGCCATCAAGCGCGGCATGACGGTTGGGTCCACAAGTGCGCGAATGGATCTGCCCAGCCCTTCCACGCTGGAAAGGATGGGGTCCAAGGTCTTCCCAAAGCCAGGCTCCTCCATGCTCCTTGACATTGCATTCAGGCTTTCTGACAGGCAAACCAATGCACCAAGCATCATTGTGCACACCCATCAGTGTTCTTCTGCAGGCGACCCTATCAAAGTCTTCATCTAAGTCCTGTGCAGCAGAACTTGTGTGCGATTTCGCCCTATGGGGAGCTAGCACCGGAGCTACCCCTTTCCTCCTACCCTGGCTGCAGGCCACTAGTGCCCGGTGTCTCACCATGTGCAGATGCTGCGTCTAACCTATCCTCTAAGGTACGCGGAGTAACAGTATCTGAGCTGGTGGCTGGGAGTGTGAAATCGAGTAACTGTGTTTCTTCTTCCACTTCTTCACTCGCCTCTCCCTCTTCTTGTTGACCCACTGGCTGGGCAGGCTGGATTTCTTGGGTGTCTGAAATGAGAAAGATACAAGGGTAGGGTTGTGGTGAGTGGAGGTGGGTGGGGGGGAAGCAAGAGTTGCATGCTTGCACCATGTGCAGATTGTAAATCAGAAGAGATTGTGGGATGAGGGGGATGTGGGATGCAAGAAGGAGGATAACATATGAAGATACCGGCATCTTGTATTCTTTCAGCCCCGCCACTGGCCATGGGCTCAGCCATGCCCCTGCCAAGAATGGCCAGCATCGTCTCCTCCGTGGGGGAGAGGTCATGCAGGCGAGCCTGTCCCCCGCCGGTTAAGTTCTGCTGGCGCCGGTTACGCACCACCGTTTCCTGCAAGAGAAAGGGAAGTGTGTCAGTGAGTGTTGTGTAATGTGTTTGGGTAGACGTGCTTGTTATGGTTGAATAGCTGACAGTGTGGTTAAGCTGTGAGATGTGGTTGTGAGGCTTGCAGCAGTGGTAAGTGTGTACAGGTGAGGTGAAGCTGCGAATGCGAGGTGTGAGTCGTGTTTGGTAGAGATTATTGGTAGGTGAGTGATGGGGGTGTGGTGCATTGCAGTGCAGATGGTGGGATACAGCATTTGAAGATGAATTCACTGACCATGACCACTCGTGTGAGGTCATTAAACTTCTTCCTGCACTGAGTCCAGGTCCTCAGGGCTACACTGCTGGCATTTACCACAGCGGTTATCTGCTCCCACTGCACTCTGTGGTCTTTTGCCTAGTGGGCCTCCTGGCCCCCTGTTGAAAGAGGACCTCTCTCCTGGACCAAGGCCTCCAGTGCTGCATCGGAAAACCTAGGTGCACGCTCTCTCCCCTGTTGTGCCATCATTAGAACTTTCTTCTCCAATGTCTTCCCAGCCACTTTAATCATCTGTTGCAGGCAGAAGGTACCTCCCCTTTAAGAGGTGCAGACTGCCTTTAAGTAGTGCAGGCTAGCTTTAATTGGAGCTAGCCTCGCACGAACTTGGGACCCCTGCTGAGCGTTCAGCCACTCAGTAGTGCATTCAGCACTGGGATGAATGCTACAATCATGCTAATCAGCAGTCAGCACAAAGCTTGCGTGCTGCCTGCAGTCCTCCAAACGGGTGCGGGTTGATAGCGCATCACAATCCCCGCGCCTGTTTTCGGGCCTTATCCAATTTCTAGGCCCAGATCTTTTTTTCGTTAGAACAATGCAGATTACAGAGCAATATACTGGAAGTGTTTAAAACTATGAAAGGATGGAACAGGGAAGATAGAAACTCTTTCCAGGAGTTGAGGGTTCTAGAACAAGGAGCCGTAGATAGAAGATTAAATGTAAGAGATTTAGAACAGAGGGCAGGAGAAACCTCTTCACACACAGAGAGGTGTAAGGCTGTGGAATTCAGTTCCGGGTTAGTGGTTGAGGCAGAAACTTTGAAAACATTCAAGATTATATTGGATAGGTGGATTAAAAAAAAAAGAGGATGAAGGGATATGGGAAGAGGGTGAGTAAATGTGATTGGAACTTATTTGCTCGCTTGAAGGGTAAACAATGACACGGACTGGTTGAGTCAAATGGCCTGTTTCTGTGTTGTAGCTTCTATATATCTCTATGTACAAGCTTGAGCTAGTGCTAGCCTATGTTTTTAGTAGCTGATAGAAACCAGGTTGGTGGAGATTGGCATTGGAAGCTTATACCCTCACTAATATCAGTCAGTCATTGCTGAAAACATTCACCATCCTTCCCTAATGAGTATATCAGGCGGGACATCGCCTGGGGTCTTTATTGCAGCAAATATAGAATTTTATGAAGCCATATAATCTCTTTTAAACAATAAAGTTGGCGAGATGACCGGAGATAATTTAATTTGGGCAGCGTGTTCACTTTGATCTTCACCTCGCCCACAGGCAGTGCTCCATCTTCGGGTATCAACATCGAGCTTATTAATCAAATGCCTGAAATTCAGATACATAAATTTATCTGAGGTCTGAGTCAAACCTGAGACCAAAATAATTCATCTGGTTCATCGGGTCATTTTTTTACTTGATCAAGGACCAAGCTGCAATAAAAGCCAGAGTCAGCTCAGAAAGCCCGGCAGTCAGACCAAACTTTAGATCGAATTGGACCAGGAATAATTCCACCAATGTTGGACCCCACATCTTCTCTCCCTTCTGCTGAACATCGGGTGAAGACAAACTTTCCGTCATTATTCTGATAACATCCATGCAGACCTAGAAGTCCAGAAACAGCTGGCCCGTGGCTTTATAAATGGTGAGAGAGCCATCAAGAAACTGAGCTCAAGCACAGCCCTGAATATAGGACTTCTGACAGGTGAAGAAAAGGAGTTAGACTGAAAAAACAGCAGGACACAGGCTTGTTGTAATATAATCACCAAGTACAGCTAGCATTTGATTGCTTTTACTGCAAGGGTGTAAAGCTGAAATACAGAAAGGCACAGTTTGCAGCAATGATGGGTTTAGAAATTACTGAAGGGGACGCGAATGCTGAAGGCAGGAGATCGGTCTTCTGGCACTATTGATTTTAACACTTTAGGGCTGATTTTAACTCTTGGCAGTGGGTCAGTCACCCGTTATACGCCCCGCCTGAATTCCCTTTCCATTTTTTTCTTTCCGTGTGATGACTGAGCGACCGGGCTCAGCAAATTCCTCTTCAACAGCAGCACCTTAAAGTAAGACAGAAAATAACCTCATCAGACTTCAATGATCGTGGCGGTAGGCAGACAGAAACTGCCCCCATGGCGTTTAGTTTCAAAGATGGCAACCGAAACTTTCAAACGTTTCTGATTTTACACTTTCTGGAGGACCCACAATTAAATTGAGAACGAAAAGAAGGCTGGGGAAAATCTGAAACCATTGGAATGAACCAACTGGTGTGTGTGATTGGCGAACAGTCAACATTGTTAAAGGGAAGTCTTATAATGTACACACTCGAATAGTTGTTTTCATTTATAAAGTGTTTTTTTGATCATTCTTGGAGTGTGGGCATTGCGGGCAAGGCTGGCATTTATTGACCATCCCTAGTTGCCGTTGAAAAGTTGGTGGTGGGCCTTCTAGTTGAACCACCGCAGTGCATGTGGTGAAGGTGTTCCCGCAAAGCTGTTAGTATTAAATATGCAAAAATGCTCACTTTTTTTGTATATTTAATACTAAGGATATTATAACAAATGGCTTTATGGCAATTTCAAAACTTAAACGAAGTTTATAAAGATAAATCTTTTGTGTTACAGAACCAATGAGATTGGTGAATCTCAGTCAGAACTGACACTGACTCCAATGCAGACATTTTACTGTGGACCAACTAACAGCTTTCAGCTTTTCAGAATAAAATTCCATTCAGATTTGACCTCGGCAGATGCCAATGATGTGAACACGCCACCAAGGCAATTCTCCCTGAAAATAATGGCAGCGACAGAGTAGGAAATGGAAGAAAAAGTTAAGCATCCATCACAGCTTCCATCCGATATAAATGATTGAAAAGGTCACCGCACGAAAGCAAAATGAAAAACACCATCAGAACACGTTGGTTATGGATGTGATTTGGGAGAATGTTTTGTTCAGAAAGGTGAAAGACCATTTGGTAAAGACAAAGCAAGCCCTCATTGAGAGTGTCATAAAAAGGACACTGTTGGAAGCCATCTTAGGCTCAGAAAGTCATGAGGGCCAAACTTTGGTTGGGCAAACCATCGACAGAAACTAGTTTTTGTGCATCTCACTCTCCCATCACTCTCCCATCACCCCCCCCCCCCCCCCCCCCACCAACAACCCCCAGCCCCATTGCAGGCAGACCCCCTCCTCTCTGGAACTGCCTCCCTAAAATACTTCTCTCCCCACCTTATGGAAGCCTTCTCAAAACCCACCATTTTGCCTGAGTCTTTGATCATCTCTCCTACCTCTCCCTCTGTGGGTCGGCATCTGTTCCTTTATTTAATTGATCTTCTCATTTGCCTCTGTGAAGCACCATGGGACATTTTCTATGTTAAAAGTGCTATATAAATGTGAGTTGTTGTTTTGCTGGCTACACCCATTGTTTTCTAATAATGAGCATTCTATTTTATTTTTGACATGAAGAAGCAGATATTAGCTCACAGCTGATTTCACCCGGATTTAGGAAAAATTAATGCCCAAAAATCAAAACACTTACTCATGCACCAGTGCTTCCTGCTCAAAGGGTCTGCCTAAAATAGCCCAGCAATGGGCAGGCAGAATAAGGTCGGAGAAAAGGTCCCGCAAGAGAAGGGAAGGGTTAAGGGAAAGAAAGCCTAAAAGCACAGTTAAAGAGCTACGGCGTAAAATTCGGATGCATAGCGCCCGTTTTTTGGGCGCTATGAGTGCCCTTAGAGGTCCAAAATGGCGTCCGTGGCACCACACACACTTGTGGGACGAATCGTGCCGGAAGCATATTGGTGAGGGTATTGGCGCGCGTGCAGTGAGCGTCCACCAGAAGTATAAAGAGCAGACAGATCATGACATCAAATCAGCACTATTTTGGAGTTCAACGCTCCAACTAACACCCTTTCTTAACCTCACACAGCTGAACGCGCATTCAGCAGCAGGACGGAACCCCACCAGTCCTATTTAAAGGGAACATCAACTGCTTACAGGTTAGTTGCTGGTTGATTTCTTCTGGCTGTTGGTACGATTCCACAAGTGTTTGGTGCTTTCTATAGTTGTTTAAAGTTGCAAAAGTCTACAAGGTGTGGTGAGGCAGGTGCTGAAGGATTTTTTCCTGAGTTCAAGGCTTCTGCACAAATCACTTGCTGCCAGACATAGGTGGACTAGTAGGAATTCCCCTTGGAATACAGCATGACTTGGAGAATGAAGAGAGGGCACGCAGAGCAGGACAAGCTGCTGGAAGAGGACGAGGAAGGGGAGAAGTGTTCTCAGCAGGAGGCCATATCTGCCCAGAGTGTTCAGGGAGCAATTCTCCTACCTGAACCTCAGCGAGGAACAGTGTGAGAGACATCTGCGCTTCAGTAAGGATGTCCTCACTGAAATCTGCCGCCTACTGTAGCCACAACTGCGACCTCAGAGCAGGACGAGGACTGCATTGCCAGTGGCTGTGAAGGTGACTGTAGCCATGAACTTTTATGAATCGGGCTCCTTCCAGGCCGGAGCTGGAGATATTTGCAACATCTCTCAGTTTGCCATCCAGTGTTGAGTAAGGGAAGTCACTGATGCTCTCTATTCAAAGAGAGATGACTACATTTCATTCTCTCAGGCCAGAGAGCAGCAGGCAGAATGAGCACATTGCTTTGCTAGGATTTCAGGCTTCCCCATAGTGTAGGGTGCCATTGAGTGCACACACATTGCTTTGCAAGCACTGCATGTCAACTCTGCCACGTACCAGAACAGAAAGGGATTCCACTCCCTCAACGTCCAGCTGGTGTGTGACAATAGGCAGCGAATAATGCAGGTCAATGCCCGGTACCCTGGCAGCAGTCATGATGCCTTCATTCCGAGGCAGTTCGCTGTGCCATCTACATTTGAGCCACCATGGCAAACCAAAGGGTGGCTACTGGGCAACAAGGGCTATCGGCTGATGACATGGCTGATGACTCCGGTGCAAAACCCATGCACACGTGAGCAGCATGCATACAACGAAAGCCATGCTGCTACACGAAATATGATACAGCAGACTATTGGCATGCTGAAACAATGCTTACGCTGCCTGGACCGCTCTGGAGGAGCCCTGCAGTACTCGGCAGAGCAGGTGTCAAGATTCGGTCTGGTCTGCTGCATGCACAACCTCGCCATCATCACGGCATAGCCCTTGCCACCAGCTATAGGGTAAGCAGCTGAGGAGGAGGAGGAATATGAGGAGGACAAAGAGGAAGAAGAGGAGTAAGAGGAAGAGGAACGGAGGAGGCAACCAAGACAGCCCCTTTCTGGCCAAGCTGTCTGTGAAGAACTCATGTGAGTGCAATAGCGATAACCACAATCCCAATTCTCCGTTCACCAACAGTCTCGCTGCTTACCTTCCTTTCGTTACTCACCATCACAGTGTCTGATTGGCCACAATGCAAAAATAAAAGCCAACACAAAGTAAACATTCCAAATCAAATTTATAAATTAAATCATGCCATATTGCATACAAATGTAAACTAATCACCCCTGTGCATTCCCTTAGTGCTTGTCTTCCCTGTTCCTTCGCCTGTCCTAGTGCTCCTACGCAGTGGCTGCAGCATGGCTGGTGGAAGGCTGCTGACTTTCAGTGGATGAGACTGCAGATGGCCTTGGAGGATGACCTCGAGAAGCTCTGGGTCTAGAATGCTCGGCTGCAGACTGCACCATCTTGGCACGGGCAGTAGCAGTCTGGGCTGGCTGGCTGACAGACAACAGCAAGGGCACTGGCAGAGTGGGAGGACAAGTGCTGTCTTCCTGAGAGAGGACAGCAGGTCCGTGCTCCCCGGAGCCACTGCCACTCCCCCAGGGCGGCGCCTATGCAATCCTAGTAATCTGTTGGAGGACAGATAGCTGGAGTGCTGTGACGCCCTGCGAGCCCCTTTGAACACTGGAATCTGGAGCCATGATGGCAGCAGTCTGAGCTTCCATGCAGCTCTCAGAATTTGGGCAGCTGCTGCTTGTGCTGTGATGGAAGCTGAGATATTGGCCATCAGACGCTGCATCATTGTTAGGTCCACAAGTGCTCTAATGGAGTTGGCCATCACTTCCATGCTGGAAGGGATGGACTCCAAGCTCTGTGCAAAGCCCTGTGCCAAGTTGGTGCCGGACTCCTCCATGCTCCTTGACATTGCACGCAGGCTTTCTATCAAGCCTGCCAATGCACCAAGCATTTCATTGTATATACCCATCAGCTTTCTTCTGTAGCCTGCCCCATCGAAGTCCTCATCTGAGTCCTCTGTAGCAGAACTCATGTGCGACCTTGCCCTCCATCGAGCTGGCACTGCGCTATCCTTGCCCCCTGATATGGCTGCAGGTCACCTTGTGCCCAGTGTCTCATCACGTGCAGATCCCGCCTCTATGCTATCCTCTAACATGCAGTGTCATTATCTGAGCTGGTGGCTGTGAGTGTTAAATCGAGTGACGGTGTGTCTTCATCTTCTCCCGGCATGCCCCTTTGAACACTGGAATCCAGAGCCATGATGGCACTCTACTCTTCTAGCACTGCTTCACCAGGTTGCAGTTCTTGGGTATCTGAAAGGTGAGAGGCACAAGGGAAAGGTTGTAGTGAGGGGAGGGGAGAAAGCAAGAGGTGCATGCTTACATCATCTGCAGCTTGTAAATCAGAAGAGATTGTGGGATGAGGGAGAAGTGGAATGTGAGAAGGAGGATTAGATATACGGATACCATAATCTTCTTTGGTTTCAGCCCTGTTGCTGGTCACGGCCTCAGCAATGATCATTCCAATAATGGCCAGCACCGTCTCCTCCATGGGGGTTAGGACATGCATCCTGCTGCCTCCGGTTGTGCACCACCTTGTTCTGCAAGAGAGATGGAAGTGTGTCAGTGAGTGTCGTGTAATCTGTTTGGGTGATGTGGCTTTCGTGGTTAAATAGCTGGTAGTGTGTGCAAGGTCTGAGATGTGGGTGTGAGGCTTGCAGCAGTGCTAAGTGTGTGAGGGTAAGGTGAAGCTATGAATGTTATGAATCCTGGTTGATAGAGATAGTTGGTAGGTGAGTGATGGGGTGTGATTCATTGAGCAGTGGCTGAGGCTAGTGGTGCAGATGGTGGGATATGGTATTTGAAGATGAATTCACTGACCTTGACTACTCGTGTGAATTTATTGAACTTCTTATGCCAGTGCTTCCAGTGATGTAAGACTCCTGGTATTGACCTCCATAGCTATCTGCTCCCACTGCCTTCTGAGCATGTGTCTGGAGGGCTTTCTGGTCCCCTGTGGATACAGCATATCTCTCCCCTTTTCACCTCCTCCACCAAGGCCTCCAGTGCAGTGTCGGAAAGCATTGGAGCTTGCTCTCTCCCATGTTGTGCCATTGTTCTTTGTTTCCCAGATCAGAATCAGTTGTAGAATGACTTCCAGCACCTGCTCCAGCCACAATACACCTCCCTTTTAAGAAGTGCAGGCTGGTTTTAAGCAGTGCAGGCTAGCTGTATCTGGTGCTAGCCTCTCACGATTTTGGGCCCCCTGCTAATGCGTGCAGCCAATCAACAGCGCGGCTGCACCTAGAAATCATGTAAATGAGCAGGCAGCATGAAGTTGGCGCGCTGGCTGCATTACATTGAACAGGCGTGGGTTAATCATGCATCGTGATCCCCGCGCCCGTTTTCAAGGGCTATCAAATTTAGCCCCCCCCCCCCTAGGTTTTTAGGAATCTCCTCTTCTACATGTAAAACTGTCTTAGGCAGTGCAATGCTCCAGATCTCTGTCCTCTGTATTCAGAGATACAGAAGCAGAGCTAACTATCGCATGCCAAGCGAGAGCTACTGGAACATGCATTGCACTGCAGGATATCAATGGGTATCACATTAGCACCCCAGTGCAGTTTGTGTTTATCAGTTCTCAGAAACCAACTGAGTGAAATTTGGAAGCATTCTGTGCTCATTACAGTCACCTCATGCTGCACACTGTTATTATGCCAGCTAATAGACAGGGATAAAAATGCTCTAATGAATGCTGATGTACTGAAACCTGAATAATGATCGAGGGGGAAAAAATGTACACTTTGCAAAAATAACAGTAACTGTTCTTGAACCACTCTGTGCAATATCTGAGAAGCCACAGGCAATACTGAAAACAGTCAGTTCAGCCGTTATCAGGACTATATTGATCCCTAGATTATATCAGAGTAATTTAGGACACCTTGCAGAAGGAAAACATCATACTTGTTTCAAGTAACAGGCAAATTCGACGTGTCAAAGTCTCAAACACAGTGCGACAAAATAATTTAAGATGCTTAACACAAATTTTGTCCAAAACAGGTAAACTGCTGCTGCCATAAACTTGTAAATAGTTCAGAATGCCCCCTAAATTGAAACAAAAAGAAAAGATGCTTGAATCACAGCTGCCACTGTGGAAAAGTACAGAAGATTTCCATTAACTCTGAAAGCAATTTTTCCTCAGCAGCATCTCTGTGCTAATGCAAAGTATACAGAGCATCTGTTTACTTAGCAATATAAGAACTTAACCTGCATGTAATACTAGCAAAACCCTTGTTAGACATGTTGGATAATTCCCATGGTTTTTAATATGTTAATGTTATTTGAATGACATGAGATGAAGCAGAAATTTAATCTCATCCCACACCGAATTGCTAATGAGGTTTTCAAGTTATAACAATTCAATTTAATTCAGTAAGCATGTGCAGCCATTTTAACTGGGATAGTCTATTTTATTCACAGACTGTAACTGCCTGTACAGATATGCCTTGGTGTTTTTCCCTTCAGTTTTCCTCCCTTTCTCTCTCCACCTCCTGAACGGTGATGACTCATGCTGTGGAAGGTTTCTGCAGGTGGTGGTGAGCTTCCTGCATCACATCCAAGTGTTTGTTCTTCATGTATGAGCCTGGACACCAAGAGTTGATGGTTTTACTACATTGGCGGCCGTGCCTTCAGTCGTCTTAGCCCACACTCTGCAATCCCCAAACCTCTCCACCTTTAAGACCCTCTTTAAAACCCACTGGCCAAGCTTTTGGTCACCCCTTCTAATATTTCCTTCTTTGGCTCAGCATCCATTTCCTTGACAACTCCTTTGTGAAGCATCTTGGGACCCTTTTCTAAGTTAAAGGGGCTATATGAATGCATGACTATAAAGCCTATTTCTACCACATAAAAGGTTACTGCACAAGATAAGAGCGCACGGGGCTGGGGGGAATATTTTGGCATGGATAGGGGATCGGCTAACTAACAGAAAACAGATAGTCGGGATAAATGGGTCATTTTCTGGTTGGCAACCAGTAACTAGTGGGGTGCCACAGGGATCAGTGCTGGGGCCTCAACTATTTACAATCTATATTAATGACTTGGATGAAGGGACCGAGTGTACTGCAGCCAAATTTGCTGATGATACAAACATAGGTGGGTTAGCAAGTTGTGAGGAGGACACTAAGGGCTAAAAATTCAGTATTGCTCCATTTGGGGCGCTAACCTCGCCGGGGCGCGACTTTTAGCGCCCCGAAAAAATTAGCGGCCCCGCGCCGGAACTTCAGTGGTTGCGCCCCAAGAGGGAAGCGGGGCGCAACTGGAAGCACCCCGCATCCCTCTTGGGGCGCTGCGAGTGAATATCCTGGCGCTACGTGCCGCAGCGCCACGCGCTGCGGCACGTCGCGCCGCGGTATTGCAGGCCTTCCTCCCCTTCTTAAAGGGGAGGGGCCTTGCGCAGCGCGAACCGGGGCCCAGCTGGGCTCCCAGGGATCGGGAGTGCCGGCAAAAGAGCCCGGCACTCAAGAGAAGTGCCGGGCTCTTGGAGCGCAGCCCGCACTTCACGGTGGGGGGGCTTCACGGGGGCCGGGGACAGCAACGGGGGCAGGTGCTGGCAGGCGGCCAGCAACAAAAATGGCCGCCTGCCACCTCCCCTTTAAATATCGCCGCCCCGGCCGCACATACGCCCCCCTGAACCCGTCGGACATAGCGTCTGGCGGTAAATCAGGGGGCGCGACTGAAGATCACGGCCGGGGCGCGAGCGGGGCGCTGCGCACGGCGATGACGTCATCGCCGGCGGCGCAGCGCCACAGGGCGCTACCGGCTGCCGCCGCCGCTAACCTCCCACTAAATTTTTCGGGAGGCGTGGGCGGCGCTGCGCCCGGGCGTTAGCTGCTTTACGCCCCATTAGCGCCCATTTAAGGCGCTAACGGGAGGCGCAAGCAGCTGAATTTTTCCCCCAAAGAGTCGACAAAGGGATATAGATAGGTTAAGTGAGTGGGCAAAAATTTGGCAGATGGAGTACAATGTGGGAAAATGTGAGGTTATCCACTTTGGAAGGAAGAATGAAAAAGCAAATTATTATTGAAATGGAGTGAGACTACAAAATGCTGTGGTACAAAGGGATCTGGGGGTCCTAGTACATGAAACACAAAAGCTTAGCATGCAGGTACAGCAAGTAATTAGGAAGGCTAATGGAATGTTGGCCTTTATTGCAAGGGGTATGGAGTATAAAAGTAGGGAAGTTTTGATGCAACTTTACAGGGCGCTGGTGAGACCGCACCTGGAGTACTGCATACAGTTGTGGTCTCCATATTTAAGGAAGGATATACTTGCATTGGAGGCAGTGCAGAGAAGGTTCACTAGGTTGATTCCTGGGATGAAGGGGTTGACGTGTGACGAAAGGTTGAGCAGGTTGGGCCTATACTCATTGGAGTTTAGAAGAATGAGAGGTGATCTTATTGAAACATATAAGATTCTGAGGGGGATTGGCAGGGTGGATGCTGAGAGGATGTTTCCCCTAGTGGGGGTATCTAGAACTAGGGGGCATAGTTTCAGAATAAGGGGTCGCCCATTTAAGATGGAGATGAGGAGGAATTTCTTCTCTCAGAGGGTCGTGAATCTTTGGAATTCTCTACCCGAGAGAGCTGTGGAGGCGGAGTCATTGAATATATTCAAGGCGGAGATTGACAGACATTTGAACTACAAGGGAGTCAAAGGGGTATGGGGAAAGAGCGGGAAATTGGTGTTGAGGACAAGATTGGATCAGCCATGATCATATTGAATGGCGGAGCAGGCTCGAGGGGCAATTAGCCTATTCCTGCTCCTGTTTCTTATGTTCTTATTTACCTGATTATGCCCTGACCCAGCCTCTAGATGCGCACTACAATGAGTGTTCACTGAAAAAGTGGCTCACAGTGGCAACCTTGCAGATTAGCCTGGGGATCACCAACCAGTTACACTCTTCTTAGTACTACCTAAGTTGAATTGAAGTGGCTCAGATAAAGGATCAAGGTTGGAATCTTCTGGTCTGTACAGTTCACTACCCTGATATGTGGTAAGAATTCTTCAAAGCTCCACAACACCCCTTTCATCGTCAACCTCCACTGCTCGATTCCCCAGATTGCAAAAGCTTTCAAAAATGAGAAAAGTCCTCATTTGGAAAACCGTCCATAGTTTCTCTCGATCCTACCTCTGTCATCTGCTTGAATTCGCCATCCTACTATGTACCCACTACTCTTCTGCCATTGGTCAACTGTGCATCCCCTACCACCACCCAGCATCAGTGGCAGAGCCTTCAATAACCCCGCCCCTTCACAATGAACTCGCTCCCTAAAAATTGTCAGCTGGTGACCTCCCTGCCCTCCATCAAAAACATTCTCAAAACTTTCCTCTTCACTATCCTTTTGACTACATCTCCTAACTTCATTCCTACTTCTGGCCAGATGTCCGTAAGTGTTCCTGTAAAAGGTGCTGTGTAAATGTAAATTACTGTTGATGTGTTGACAAATTTACCCAATGAAGCATTTGGTTTCAATGGATCTAAATAATTTTTTAGACTTGCACATGAAACAGCAGAGCAGACTTCATCAAAGTACCAAGTAAATCGAAATGTTGACTTTGAAAGCTTAGTTCTTGCTATTAAGCCAAAAATTTCAGAAAAATTAATTATCACCCACTGAAAATAACAAACATCTCGCTTGATTTTGCTTGTCTCTTGAGCTTAATGAAAAACGCAGGTGGAAATTTGAAAATCTTTCCTCAGGTGTATAACAGACTATCAGCCTTTGAGCTGTCCATCTGTTTTCAGGGAAAGTCTGGAGCCTCTCTCCTCCCAGGAACTGTGGTCCTCATGCTCCAGAGATTCGTGCTAATTTCTGTTCACAATTGAAAGCTGACAGTAAGGCTGTGTTAGGTACAGCACATTCCAGAGGGGAGAGGAGACAGTGTCCTTCAGTGGTGATTAAACATCCAAAACTCTGCTGCCCATATCTTAACTTGCACCGTCTCATTCACCCATCACCCCTGTTCTTGCTGACCTACACTGGATCCTGGTCCGACAACACCTCAATTTTAAAATTCTCATCCTTGTTTTCAAATCCCTCCATGTCCTCACCCCTCCCTATCTCTGTAACCTCCTCCAGCCCGACAAGCCTTGGCGATCTCTGCGCTCCATTCTGGCATCTTGCGCATCCCCAATTTTAATCGCTCCACCATTGGCAGCTGTGCTTTCAGCAGCCTTGGCCCTAAGCTCTGGAATGCCCTCTCTAAACTTCTCCGCCTCGCTACCTCTCTCTCTTCCTTTAAGATGCTCCTTAAAACTTACCTCTTTGACCAAGCTTTTGGTCACTTGTCCTGATATCTCCTTCTGTGGCTCGGTGTCAAAAAATTTTATTGGTAACATTCTTGTTACGTACCTTGGGATGTTTTGCTACATTATAGACGCTATATAAATGCACGTTGTTGTTGTTGAAAAGATGAGAGCTGGGTTTCCCGCAATCCAACAGAGTATGATTCGGAAGAACTGAAAGAAACCACGTTTGAAATCTGCATTTTAAAGAAGTGTTGCCCGTCTAAGTCTAGCTCCAGGATTATGTTTAGTGGGTTTGACGGAGTTAGAATTATGCCTGATGGAGCCATTGAAGTTTGTTCAGATTTATCACCACTGTTATCAAAGTGTGGACCAAACCATGAAAAGCTGATTCAACATTATAGAACTGGAACAAGAATAGGCTGCTTCAGTGCTCTTACTAAACCCTCAGAACTTTGCATATTTTTTTTTTATAAGTGATTTACTTGGCTCCTAATTCCCTGAACGTTCTACTTTATGCCACTTGTTGTATCATTCTGTGAACAGTGTGGGCATTTTGTTCTATAATGATTACATAGTGCCAGCTTAGGTCAGTGGTAGCACTCTCGCCTGAGTCAGTGAGTTGTAGGCTGACACTCTGTGCAGTACTGAGGGAGTGCTGCACTGTTGGAGGTGTCATCTTTCATGTTAAGCATAGACCCCATCTGCCTGTTAAGATTGGTGTAAAAGATCCTGTAGCATTACTTGGGGCAGGGGAGTTCTCCTGATGA
This sequence comes from Squalus acanthias, assembly GCA_030390025.1. Classification (NCBI taxonomy): domain Eukaryota; kingdom Metazoa; phylum Chordata; class Chondrichthyes; order Squaliformes; family Squalidae; genus Squalus; species Squalus acanthias. Next base: position 22,799,142 of record CM059428.1, on the reverse strand, counting down.
CCTGGAGGAACATTTATCCCTCAACCAATATCCTAATCTCATAGCTGTTTGCGAGAGCTTACTGTGCACTTTGGGACATCCTGAGGACATGAAAGGCGCTATATTGCCAAGTGACTTTAATTGTTACTAACATTGCTTTTATTATTTGAGATTGTTTACATGATTAATAAAAGATAGATGGTGTTGTGAATATAAAGATCTTGTGGTTTTATGATCTCATCTGAACACTTAGAGGCTGAAACCATTAATGCATCTTTGTTCACACTCCCAACATTTTCCCCCGACCAGGCCAGATTAATACACCTCAATGCACAGACCTATTAAGGCAAGCTTGGAAAATTGTTTCTCTCTGGTATTCAGCCCACGTTGTGTTAATGGAGCCTGTGTTGAAGCACTGGAGAGAGATGCTGGAGGACCAAGAGGGAGCAGTGGAGAAAACATTGTGGAGAGCATGGTACATCAGCAAGTCTTACTTTGCTGGACATGTTGGATGAGGAGGAGAGGAGAGGTCCAAGCCATGGGAGGAGGACCATCAGGACCCACTACTGCCCCAGGTGCTTAAAGTGTTAAATTATGAGGACAGTTTGCATAAACTTGGTTTATATTCCCTTGAGTTGAGAAGGTTGAGGGGTGATCTGATCGAGGTGTTTTAAATGTTAAAAGGATTTGATATGCTAGATACAAAGAAACTATTTCCTCTGGTGGGGGAATCAAGAATGGGAGGGCATAATATTAAAATTAGAGCTAGGCTGTTCAGGAGTGAAATCAGGAAGTACTTCTTCACACAAAGGGTAGTGGAAATCTAGAACTATCTCCCCAAAAGGCTGTGGATGTTGGGACAATTAGAGCTTTCAAGACTGAGCTTGATAGATTTTTGTTCAATAAGGGTATCAAGGAATATGGAGCTAAGGCAGGAAAATGGAGTTGAGGGACAGATCAGCCACGATCTAGTTGAATGGCAGAGCAGGCTCAAGATGCTGAATGGCCTACTCCATAGAGGCCATTCTAAGAATATAGGCTTATGAGGGCATTTAGAGGGATAAGGCATTGCAAGAGTTAAATGACCCTAAGCATTTTGCTTGAACTGGTGTTCTGCAAAATACACTGCTTTTGGACTGTCTGTCTTTTCGCAGGTGCAGGATGACGTACGATCACAAGTATCCTTGTTATTAAAAAAATGAATTGTTATTGCTAGAAAAGAGGGAAAAAAGGAGTTTGAGACATGTAGCCATCTGTACTGTTACCTCTTATCACTCCTAGATATAGTCATGCATACTAACTGATTAACTTATTATTTGTTGAAATATAATCAAATAGAGTCCACTTTTATTATTCTTCAGTATTAAGCTTTGCTAGATTGCAGTTTATTATTGTGTTTGCTAGTCTACAGTTTTATTGCTTTAGTTTTATTCCTCCTCTGTTATAATTTGGGAAAAGGAGTACGTTGACCCTAGGTTTTATTTACAGATACAACTCTTCTTTTCTTCAAGGTCCATAAGGTGCGTCATCAACTGTCGGAACAGAAAAAGCTTGTGTCTAAGGCTAAAAGACAGATAAGGTAGGTCCAAGGCCTGTGCCTGGGCACTGACGTGCTGGGCCCATGAATGGGTAGAATGGGGGATATGGAAGATACATGATTAGATGGATTTTTCTGCAGTTCCGGTTTTGGGGTATATCCTAGGGGGTTTGATTCTCTCTCAGTGTAGAAGGGCCAAGGAGGACAGACAGGTGTACAAGCGTATGTGAGTAGGAAGTACGAGGAATGGGTCACGCCTTCTACCCAAAGGACAATAATGGGTAATGTAATTCTCAATTGTGCTTTGTAAACTGCTGCTCAAATACTGCGTGTATTAACTCTCCCTTATGCTGAAATAAAAATCGTAACTATATGGAGTCAGCTTTGAACTATTGGACCTATGTTCCTATGTCTAGCCCGACAAAAATTATACCTCAAGTTCACTGGGTAGTACTGTATGACGTGGCTGTGACAAAGAAGCCCATATGATCTGTGTCTTCTAGAACTGTACCTGCAGCGAAGGACGATATCAGCACTGCACTGTCAGTACAGGTAGAGCATGGCATTCATCTTTTTGTTGGCCACAGGCTCCTTTTGGTGAGGTGAGCAGATTTCACAGGTGTGACACGAGGCACACATTGGCTACGTCTGAATCATCATCATGGATTTGTCAGGTGATTCCTTTGTTTTTTCTCTCTCCTCTGTGCGTGATCTGGTAAGCAGCAAACACTTGCAGCTCCTGAAACTACTGTAAGTTAACTTGTTATTATATATACATAAATAAAACATTGATATTCCTTATAACAACTCACAGCTGCGCCTACTATTTAAAGAGATATCAACATAACAAGGATCAGTCCCTTTGTGGATCACCAGATGCCTTGTTTCAATGTGTACAATAAAATCAGCGGCGATATGCAACTGCAGCAGGAGAGGCAACAGGGCCTTTCAAAAGATGTGATGTTGCCAGAATACAGGACACCACTGACTATTCAACAACTATGTAGCTATTCAGGCACCTGAGCAACATCCAATGCTGTTCAACAATATAAAAAATAACGCTCGATCAACATCTAAACAGTCTACTACCACCACCAAATAACAATGCTTCTGAATGCAAAGTTTCGAAGGAGTCCTTGTGGCTTTCATACCCTCACTTATTTCAGGGTGAGGACAAGTTGTGGAGACATGGGCCACCCACTCAAACCCTGGCTCATGACACCACTGTACAATCTCTTACCTCTGAGAAAACAACACAAAAACTTCGTTCAGCAATGACATTGGAAATTTGCTGGTCATTTCAACAAAACGATCAACAATGCTGGGTGGCATATTTTCCATTTGCTAGCGGTTAGTAAATGCAAAAATGAAAGTTAATTACAACAGTGACAATGGCCTGAATTTTAATGGGGAAGGCTAGTTGGGAGCAGCAGGGCTCCGATGCGGTCGGGAAACCCAGGAGGCCGGGTTTCTCGCAGGCCCTGCCGAATTTAACGTTTGCATGGGAAACCTCTGTTTCCCACCCACAGCCAGCTAGATTTTAAATGGATGACCTGCCTCCTGCGAGCGGGTTGGCTGCCCGCCCCCTGTCCTGCCTCCATTAAAACCGGAAGCGGGGGGGTTGGAGGCGGGTTCTGGTCAGGATTCAGATTGTTAACACTTTAACTTCCTACAAGACCCCAACCCAACCTTTTTTTAGGCTAAAATTCCCCCCCAATACTTCAGAAAGTACTTCATTGGCTGTAAAGCGCTTTGGGTCGTCCTGAGGTCATGAAAGGTGCTATATAAATGCAAGTTCTTGCTTTAATTAGGCTGGAAGGATTTATTTGAATGACTACCAGATCTATGTCATTGCTCAATGACATCTTTTTGCCTATAGTTATTCACAAATTCAGGTAGTGTGAGATACCACTCAAAAGATTGACAACCACAAAATCAAATAATCCAACTATAATATTCGAAAAATGGTAAGTGTAGCATGCGATTTGTCAAGATCAAGTGTAGTTTTCAAGTGAAGTGGGACTAGAGGGAGGGGATGAATTGGACTAGAGAGTGCAGATGTAAATCAGTCCTCATTTTAAAGTCACATATTCTGTCCTTAGTATTATATATTTCTATTATAATTACCTTTATGCACCCACTGGTGCAAGGCTGTAATTACAGCATGACAAGTTTACATAGGAAAAAGCTGACTGGAAGTAAGGTTATTAACATGCTATAGATAGGTTGCAAGAGATTCTTGAGACAACGTAGGTATTTAATCTTAGTTGAAACATCATGGGGTTGATATTGGTGCAAAGTGCACATCGGTCAATTGGTGGGGGGTGGGAAGGGGCGACCGCTCCACCCACCTGATGCCAGTGCACCATCACACTCAAGCGCACATACTGAGCTGCAACCAAGAAGTGGCTTTGACCACTCTGAGTGACTAGGAGTGAAATTTGTCTCCGTCGATATAGCAAAACGGGCGATAGCGAATCGGCAGCCCGTTTTTACACCCCGCCCGTTCTAGTGTAAAATGGGCTGCCGATTCGCTATCACCTGTTTTGCGCGATCACCCAAGGTGAATTTCATTCCCACTAACCCCCGATGGTGAACTGGAACTGAATTTAAACCAGACTTGAAGCCAAGTTCTAGGCGTTGATCCCTGCCTTACATTCCAAAAGCTGACCCTGAGCAGAACGGTATGGGTTTTAGCTGCCATGTCACTAACTGTTCTCAGCTCGCTATGGTGCGATTAATCGCCACTTTCAGGCCCTTACCAATCTGAGTTGGATTGTCGGTGATTATTGAAATGTCTGTGGACATCAGTCGATGTGCTCAGATAAAGTTAGGGGCTGTGAAGAAAGGGGAAATAAAATGAAAAGAATAAAATCGAATAGATTCACTCAGCAGGGGGTTACTTAACTCAAGTGGGCAAGTTATTATGGGCTAGAAATTTCTGTGGATGATATTTATCACGTGAAGGCTTAAGGGGCTTGTACAATAGCATTCATTTTAAATGGCCTAATGTCTCCATTAAAACAGTGAAGAGAGGGATTTGATCCGAGCACATTAACCGTTCACACGAGAATATCGCTCACAATCATTTCCAGCCGAACTCGTACAAATACAAAATCGACTGGTGTTTGAGCACTTGGAGAAGGAAACCTCACACAAAAAAAATCACCAATTGTGCAATGTGCATTACTCATCTTTAATTCCTACAATATTTAAGGAGATTGAACACAGAGCCTGGGTTTATTCACGGTGGAAATTAATTCTTTTATTTCTGAATTAATGCTAGGTACAAAAAGATAATTAAAAAGGCTAATGGAATGTTGGCCTTTATCTCAACATTTTTTGTTAGGCAAGCGTATTAAGGGTTACAGAACCAAGGCGGGTAAATGGAGTTTAGATACAGATCAGCCATGATCTAACCGAATGGTGGAACAGGCTCGCGGGCCTGAATGGCCTCCTCCTGTTCCTGTGTTCCTAATTTTAAGTAATTCCATTGTTAAACTGGTGGAGATTTGCCTCCAGATAAAGGTGGGTTTAACCATATTGTCTCCCTTTTATTGCAACGCGTTGATTTTCTTCCTCAGATTCTCTTTCGCCAGGAATTTTCTCGGCGTTTCTCCCACTCTTCTGCCGACACTCCGCCAAAGTTGCGCTGGCGGAGCAGGAGAAGCTCCGAGGAAATTCTCAGCGAACGTCTCCTTTGACGGTGAAAGTTGGGGGTAAATTATGTCACTGTTGACCCACAGTTACTATCAAAACACTGGGAGCGATTCTCAACTCAACGCTCTGGTGTAAAACTGGCGATGCAGATTAGCCACCCGTTATAGAAACTGCCTCGATTTTCAATTCAATTGAATAAAGAAATTAAAATCAGGCAGCTTTTGTAATGGGCGGCCAATCCACAACGCCAGTTCCTCCAGTGAACTCCCACCAGAGTTTGGTAGGCAATCGCCTGAAAGGCCGTGCATTTTCAACCCCAAGTGTACAAGACTCTGATGAATATTTTTCGGAGCTCCCTGAACACAGCTGGGCTGGAGGATAGTAAATGTCGTCCTGATGTTTAACAAAGGAGTGAAGCATGAGCCTGGAAATTAGAGTGATAACTTCACAAGTCTGCCCTGCCAGAGGGGAGCCTTGCCCACCAGCAGAGTGAATCAGAAATTGGACACACTTGGCCTATGATGTTCTGACTATTTGGAAAATCATGGGCAATCAAATGACTCGATGTACCAGTCACCCTAGCATTCCTAGTGAGGACAGTGGTTGACAGCACAGTACAGATTGGTACAAATACTCAGCTAAAGAGCACAGAGGCCAGTGTAGAGAAACACGTATTCGGTCATGTCTCACTAAACTACTGTAATTCCTTGAACGGTAATTAAGATAATGCTTGACGGCTATCCAGTGGATACAATTTGCTTTGTTATCAGAAAACATTTGATAAAGTCTTACATGCAAAATGTTTAAGAAGATTTAGGTTCAAGGGCAATGGCGTATTAACTCGCCTCTGAGTCAGAAGGTTGTGGGTTCAAGCCCCACGCTAGAGACTTGAGCGCATAATCCAGGCTGACACTTCAGTTCAGTACTGAGGGAGTGCTGCACTGTCGGAGGTGCCAGCTTTTGGATGAGACGTTAAACTGAGGCCCCATCTACCCTCTCAGGTGGACGGAAAATATCACATGACACTATTTCGAAGAAGAGCAGGGGAGCTCTCCCCGGTGTTCTGGCCAAAATGTATCCCTCAACCAACATCACTACAAAAATCAGATTATCTGGTCATTATCACGTTGCTGTTTGTGGGAGCTTGCTGTGCACAAATTGGCTGCCATGTTTCCTACATTACAACAGTGCCTGCACTTCAAAAGTACTTAGTTGGCTGTAAAGCACTTTGGGATGTCCTGAACTTGTGAAAGATGCTATATAAATGCAAGTCTTTCTTTCTTTCTTTAGCTGGATTGACAGTAGAAAGTAGAACAAAGAGCTTGCATTGATATAGCATCTTTCACATCCTCAAGACATCCCAAACACCTCACAGCCAATACTGTTGTTGTATAGGCAAATGCAGCAGCTAATTTGCATGCAGCAAAGTCCCACAAATAGCAATGAGATAAATGGTTGGTTGAGGAATAAATGTTGAATAGTTCCTGGGATCCTTTACACCCACCACAATGGGCAAACAGGACCTCGGTTTAATATCTCGTCCAATTGCATCTCCAACAGTGCAGCACTCCCTCAGTACTGCACTAAAGTATCAACCTGGAATAGGTATTCAAATCCCAGTGTGGAACTTGAACCCTCAAACACAGAGGCGAGAGAGCTACCGCAGAGCCAAGCTGACACCTAAAGAGCCAATGATTGCCCTGCTGCTCACGCAGGGATGCATTAGGAAGGGATCAGCTGAGAAGATTTAAGAGGATGATTCCTGCACTGAAGGCTCATAAGTTCGGAGAAGGAAACCGGACAAACCCAAGTTGTTTCTTTTTGGATGAATAGATTTTGGGATGGGGCCACGATCCAGATCTTTGAATTGGTGAAAGACGTACATAATGTAAGTGTGTAAGCAGATTACCTGCCTTGGCTGTGACTGCAGAAGTAGAAAATATGGGCCTCAAAACTCCTGGAGGCCCATTTTACTGCCAAAAAGAGCAGAAGGACAGAACTTCCAGCGACCAGCCTGCCCCACCTCTGACCCTGTCCGAGATCCCACAAAGGGGGCAGCAGCCAGGCCATTACACTGCTCGGAAACCAGAAGTGTGGCTCCCAGCAACGGCAGTAAACGGCAAGAACGCATCATGCATTCGGGGCAAAGGAGGTGGAATTTCAGCCCAACCTCCTCTTCTGAAATCAGCATGGAGGTGGCAGATGAAAGATTAGACACCCCCCCGCCCCACCCCCCTCCCATCCCCTTGGGAATTGTTTGTCTGACAAGAAAATGGGTGGAGGCCAGGTCCCACCCCAAATTCCATTTCTTCCACCACCCCCCCCCACCCCGCATCCCTCCACCGCCCCCCCCCCCCACCCCCCCCCCCTCCCACCACCACCACCCTCCTCCATCCCTGGCCTGTACTGTCCATCCAAGACCAGGAATATTGGGCTCTGTGTGTTCAAAAGCAATAACCCTCAAGCAGAAATAGGAATGAGATGATTTATTTGATGGACAAACTCCCAATAAAAGCAGGTGGAGGAAGAGATTTTCTTTGGAGCGTAGCCTTCATTAACATAATGAAACATATGGTTTGGATTGTACAGTCTCACAAATATATGAATAATTTTTCATATTCAGACATTTTCACACATTTTTCAAATATGCCTGTTCCTAGTAATGCAGTGATATAAATTGCACTGACAAGATTTATGTTATGATATTTTAGTATGCAACAATATCTGAGAGTCAATGGCTTATTGCTACAATTATTCAGAATGGAAAAAGATGCAAATACATCATGTTATCAAAAAATATTTCCTTTCCGTTACAGACTGTGCCGTTTTTAAACCTGGCTTCAATAAGCCTTAATGCTGCTGTGGCTGCTGAAGGGAAATCACCATAGGCTTTGTGTTGTTTGGTTAAAGGGGGTTTCAGACACTCTTGGGAGAACATTCTCCACCCAAATAAAAGATGGAAAACTCAGCCTCTCAGAAACTTGGACAAAAAACGGTTTTGAAATAAAATCCAATTTTTGCCTGCCAAAAAACAAATGGGTGGAGAATTTACCAACAGTTCAAAGATAAATACTAATCAACAATCCCCATATGTGAAGGGGCCCATATCAGGCAGAAATCAGATATTTGGAAAATCTCTTCATTTTGTCTCCGTTTTTTAAGTTTGTCAGCTGTGTCTGCACAATGTCATTTTCCAGATCCCACATGTAGATATTTTCAAATGTTTAATAACGTATCAAAAACTCAAAACAGATTAAAACCTCTGGTATGAACGTAAAATTTACCCTTTTAAACAGTCTAGAATGTACCCAAACTGCATCATGCATGGAAACTGAACTATAGATAGCCATACACCTTTAAAATATGCTGCTCAATTCTGGCAAAGTATAACAGAGTCAACAGTTTGGATCTCCTTGGCTGTTGATCACAGATCTAACAACTCAGGTATTGACTGGTCTGTCGCGAGATGTGCCTTGTAAGTGCCTAACTGTGGAGTATATAGATAGTACAATAGATATAGCTGTAGGCAGTAAAAAGATACCACACAAACGATTTTTCAATAAAATGAATGTCTAATCAAGAATTTTGATCTCTACCACATTTTTGAAGCAATAACAACAACAAAAAGTTGCACTTATAAAGCACCGTTAACGTAGTAAAATGTCCCACGGCACTTCAAAGGAGCGTTATCAAACACCATAGAATCATCGAATGGTTACAGCACGGAAGGCGGCCATTCGGCCCGTCGAGCCCATGCCGGCTGTCTGCAAGAGCATTTCAGCTAGTCGCACGCCCCCGCCCTTTCCCCGTAGCCCTGCAAATTTCTTTCCTCCAGATACTTATCCAACTCCCTTTTGAAAGCCGTGATTGAGTCTGCCTCCACCACCCTTTCAGGCAGTACATTCCAGATCATAACCACTCGCTGCGTAAAAAAGTTTTTTCTTACGTCACCTTTGGTTCTTTTGCCAATCACCTTAAATCTGTGTCCTCTGGTTCCAGACCCTTCTGCCAATGCGAACAGTTTCCCTCTATCTACTCTGTCCAGACCCCTCATGATTTTGAACACCTCTATCAAATCTCCTCTCAATCTTCTCTGCTCCAAGGAGAACAATCTCAGTTTCTCCAGTCTATCAATGTAACTGAAGTCCCTCATTCCTGGAATCATTCTCGTAAATCTTTTCTACACCCTCTCTAAGACCTTCACATCCTTCCTAAAGTGTGAGGCCCAGAATTGGACACAGTACTCCAGTTGGGGCCGAACCAGTGTTTTATACAGGTTCATTATAATTTCCACACTTTTGTACTCTATACCTCTATTTATGAAGTCCAGGGTCCCGTAAGCCTTTTTAACTCCTTTCTCAACCTGCCCTGCCACCTTCAACGATTTGTGCACATATACCCCCAGGTCTTTCTGTTCGTGCACCCCCTTCAGGATGGTACCATTTAGTTTATATGCCTCTCCTCATTCTTTCTACCAAAATGTATCACTTTACACTTTTCTGCGTTAAATTTCATCTGCCACGTGTCCGCCCATTTCACCAACCTGTCTATGTCTTCCTGAAGTCTATCACTCTCCTCCTCACTGTTCACTATACTCCCTAGTTTTGTGTCATCTGCAAATTTTGAAATTGTGCCCTGTACACCCACATCCAATTCATTAATATATATCAAGAAAAGCAGTGGTCCTAGAACCGAACCTCGGGGGAACACCACTGTACACCTTCCTCCAGTCCGAAAAACAACCGTTCACCACTACTCTCTGTTTCCTGTCACTTAGCCAATTCCGTATCCATGCTGCCACTGTCCCTTTTATTCCATGGGCTTCAACTTTGCTGGCAAGCCTATTATGTGGCACTTTGTCGAAAGCCTTTTGGAAATCCATGTACACTATGTCAACTGCATTACCCTCATCAACCCTCTCTGTTACCTCATCAAAGAATTCAATCAAGTTAGTTAAACACAATTTGCCTTTAACAAATCCGTGCTGGCTTTCCTTAATTAATCCACACTTGTCCAAGTGACTGTTAATTTTGTCCCTGATTACTGTTTCTAAAAGCTTCCCCACTACCGAGGTCAAACTGACTGGTCTGTAGTTGCTGGGTTTATCTTTACACCCTTTTTTGAACAATTGTAAAATTGTAAAATTTGCAATTCTCCAGTCCTCTGGCACCAGTCCCGTATCTAAGGAGGATTGGAATATTATGGCCAGTACCGCCATGATTTCCTCACTCAATTCCTTCAGCATCCTAGGATGCATCCCATCCGCTCCTGGTGATTTACCTACTTTAAGTACAGCCAGCCTTTCTAATACCGCCTCTTTATCAATTTTTATCCTATCAAGTATCTCCACTACCTCCTCCTTCACTATGTCTATGGCAGCATCCTCTTCCTTGGTGAAGTCAGATGCAAAGTACTCGTTTAGTACCTCAGCCATACCCTCTGCCTCCATGCATAGGTCTCCTTTTTGGTCCCTAATCGGCCCCACCCCTCCTCTTACTACCCTTTGACTATTTATATGCCTATAGAAAACTTTTGGATTACCTTCTATGTTGGCTGCCAATCTATGCTCATAACCTTGCTTTGCCCCTCTTATTTTCTTTTTCACTTCTCCTCTGACCTTTCTATATATAGCCTGATTCTTATATGTATTTGCAACCTGAAATCAATCATACGCGCTCTTTTTCTGCTTCATCATATTCTTTATCTCTTTCGTCATCCAGGGGGCCCTGACTTTAGTTGCCCTGCCTTTCCCCCTAGTGGGAATGTACCTAAACTGTAACTGAACTATTTCCTCTTTAAAAACAGCCCATTGTTCCATTACAGTTTTGCCTGCCAATCTTTGATTCCAGTTTACTTGGGCCAGATCCGTTCTCATCTCACTGAAACTGGCCTTCCCCCAGTTAAACATTTTTATTCTAGATTGCTTCCTGTCCTTTTCCATAGCTAATCTAAACCTTATGATACTATGATCACTGTTCCCTAAATGTTCACCTACTGACACTTGCTCCACTTGACCTACCTCATTCCCCAGAACCAGATCCAGCAATGCCTCCTCCCTCGTTGGGCCGGAAACATACTGATCAAGAAAGTTCTCCTGAACACACTTCAGAAATTCTAGCCCTTCTCTGCCCTTAACACTATTACGATCCCAGTCTATATTAGGATAGTTGAAGTCCCCCGTTATTACTACTCTATAGTTCTTGCACCTCTCTGTAATTTCTCTGCAAATTTGCTCCTCCATATCTTTCCCACCATTTGGTGGTCTATAGAATACACCTAGTAGTGTAATGGCACCTCTATTATTTCTTAACTCTAGCCATATAGATTCTGTCCTTGACCCCTCCAGGACAACCTCCCTCTCTAGCACTGTAACATTCTCCTTGACCAATACTGCCACACCACCTCCTATCTTTCCTTCCCTATCTTTCCTGAACACTTTATAACCAGGAATATTTAATACCCAATCCTGCCCTTTTTTGAGCCAGGTCTCAGTTATTGCCACAACATCATATTCCCATGTGGCTATTTGTGCCTGCGGCTCACTTACCTTGTTTACTACGCTTTGTGTGTTCACATACATACATTGTAAACCCATCTTAGACCATCCTGTATTCTCTCTTCGTTTGACCCCACCTAATACCTTACTATATCTTACTTTAGTGCTCTCTGCCTCTCCCAATCCTTTGAGCACTTTATTTAGTCATAGAGTCATTGGGGGAAAAATTCAGTTGGTTGCGCCTCCGTTAGCGCCTTAAGAGAGCGCTAATGGGGCGCAAAGCAACTAGTGCCCGGGCACGGCGATGTTTGCGCCGCTCGCGAAATTAACTAGACATTTTGCGGCGGCGATAAACACTACCACCACGATCTCCTGCGCCGGCAGATCGTGACGTCAGTCGAGTGCGCAATGCCCCGGTAGCGCCCCAGGTAGCGCCCCAGAGCGGATATTGAGTGGCGCCCCCTGCCTTATCACCTGCCGCTAGCAACGACAGGTTGAGGGGAGCGTTTTGCAGTCAGGAAGGGACTGGGGGAGTGCTATTTAAAGGCGACCGCTTCCTGCCTTTTTTTGTTGGTGACATTTTTGAACCACGCATTCTGAGAGAGAGAGAGAGACTTCTGGAGAGATTCAACGCTGTGTGAAGGAGTTTTGGGTTCTGAGCAGCACTTTGCAGGTTCATTTTGATTTGCCCTTCCTTGTATTGATTTAGAAGAGACTGTGGGGGTTGCACTCTGAGCTCTTTCCCTGTTTCTCTCCATTGTTCTTTCCAGCAGATTTGATGTACAGGTCTCTCTAGGCCGAGATTCAAGGCTGCAATGAGCAGGATGTGGATGGAAAGCAAGATCAACCCTCCCCTTTAAGAACTGGCCAGCACCATTGTGTCTGTGTTCCCTTGCTGACTGACATCACATGAGCTTCGCCAGCGCTCTGAGTTAGCGCCTCGCTCCTCGGCCTTTGCGCCTTAAGACAGATGTGTAGCGCCTGATTTAGCGCTCCAATCACCTCCAGGGGCGCTAAAAGTCAAGTTTTCAGTCGGGGGCAATAATTAGCGCCATGTGCTAATCTTTGCGCCCGGCCGATAATTGCGCCCCAAACGGGGCGATACCGAATTTTTCCCCCATAGAGTTATACAGCACAGAAAGAGGCCCTTCGGCCCATCGTGTCCGCGCCAGCCATCAAGCTCTGTCTATTCTAATCCCATTTTACAGCACTTGGTCCATAGCCTTGTATGCTATGGCGTTTCAAGTGCTCATCTAAATGCTTCTTGAATGTTGTGAGGGTTCCTGCCTCTACCACCCTTTCAGGCAGTGAGTTCCAGATTCCAACCACCCTCTGGGTGAAAAAGTTTTTCCTCAAATCCCCTCTAAACCTCCTGCCCCTTATCTTGAAACTATGCCCCCTGGTTATTGACCCCTCTACTAAGGGGAGAAGTTCCTTTCTATCTACCCTATCTATGCCCCTCATAATTTTGTACACCTCAATCAGGTCCTCCCTCAGCCTTCTCTGCTCTAAGGAAAACAACCCCAGCCTGTCCAGTCTCTCTTCATAGCTGAAGCGCTCCAGCCCAGGTAACATCCTGGTGAATCTCCTCTGAACCCTCTCCAATGCAATCACATCCTTCGTATAGTGTGGCAACCAGAACTGCACACAGTATTCCAGCTGTGGCCTAACTAGCGTTTTGTACAGCTCCATCATAACCTCCCTGCTCTTATATTCTATGCCTTGGCTAATGAAGGCAAGTATCTCATATGCCTTTTTAACCACCTTATCTACCTGTCCTGCTGCCTTCAGGGATCTATGTACGTGCACACGTATTTCCCCTTTCTAATGTTACATCCTGGTGCTATTCCCCCTGCCAAATTAGTTTAAACCCTCTCCAACAGCACTAGCAAACCTCTCTGCAAGGATATTGGTTCCGGCCCTGTTGAGGTGCAACCCGGCCAGCCTGTACAGGTCCCACCTCCCCCAGAACCACTCCCAATGCCCCAGGTATCTAAAGCCTTTTCTCCAGCCACACATTCATCTGCGCTATCCTCCTATAGCGCGTGGCACCGGAGTAATCCAGAGATTACTACCTTTGAGGTCCTGCTTTTTAATCTTCAAGCCTCATAAGGAGATATTGAGACAAGTGACCAAAAACAAGGTCAAAAATGTAGGTTTTAAGGAGCGTCTTAAAGGAGGGGCGTGAGATAGAGAGGCAGAGAGGCCAACGAAGGGAATCCCAAAGCTTAGAACCTCGGCAGCTGAAGGCACGGCTGCCAATGGTGGAGCGATTGAAATCGTGGATGTGCAAGAGGCCAGAATTGGAGCAGCGCAGAGAGCTCGGAGGGTTGTAGAGCTGGAGGAAGTTCCAGAGATAGCCATTGAGGGATTTGAAATCAAGGATGAGAATTTTAAAATATTTTCAAATAAAGACATTGCGAGACCGGGAGACAATGTAGGCCAACAAGCACAGGAGTGATGGGTGAATGGTACTTGGTGTGAGTTAGGATATGGGCTGCAGCACTTTGGATGAGTTCAAGTTTATGGAGGGTGGAAGATGGGAGGCCAGCCAGGAAAGCATGGAATAGTCAAGTCTGGAGATAACAAAGGCATGGATGAGGGTTTCAGCAGCAGATAAGCTGAGGCAGGGGCGGAGGCAGGCGATGTTACAGAGATGGAAGTAGGCGGTCTTGATGATGGAGCAGATATGTAGTCGTAAGATCAACTCAGGGTCAAATAGAACGCCAAGGTTGCGAACGGTCTGGTTCAGCCTCAGACAGTGACCAGGGAGAGGGATAGTGTCGGTGGCTAGGGAACGGAGTTTGTGTCAGGGACTGAAGACATTGGCTTTGGTCTTCCCAATATTTGGTTGGAGGAAATTTCTGCTCATCCAGGACCGGATGTCGGACAAGCAACATAACAAATCAGAGACAGTGGAAGGTTTGAGAGAGTTGGTAGTGAGGTAGAACTGTGTGTCGTCAGCGTACATGCGGAACCTGATGTGTTTTTGGATGATGTCGCTGAAGAGGGCCAATGATAGATCCTTGGGAGACTCCAGAGTTAATGGTGCGGGAGCCGGAAGAGAAGCCATTGTAGGTGATTCTCTGGCTATGACTGGATAGATAACAATGGAACAAGGCAAGGGCAGTCCCACCCAGCTGGACGATGGAGGAGAGGCGTTGGAGGAGGATGGTGTGGTCAACCGTGTCAAAGTCAGCAGACAGGTCGAAAAGGATGAGGAGGGATAGTTTACCATGGTCACAGGATGTAATTTGTAACTTTGATATGGGCCGTTTCAATGCTGTGGCAAGGTGGAAACGTGATTGGAGGGGTGCAAACATGGAGTTGCGGAAAAGATGGACACGGATTTGGGAGGCGACAGCACGTTCAAGAACTTTGGAGAGGAATGGGAGGTTGGAGAAGGGTCTCATGACAAGATGACCTCAGAGAGGACATGAGGAGTAATAGGAGAGAAACTAGAGAAAGATACGAGTTCAGGACTAGGGCAGGGTGAGGGGGACATTAGGGGAAGTCTGGCTTGGTGGGCTAAGCGAAGGGAGGGAAGCAACAGAGGCAGCTGAACGGATAGTCTCAAACTAACAAAGCAGTCCATGAGCTTCTCATACTTGTTGCTGGAGGTGAGGATGGAGGAGGCAGGGGAGAGGTGTTTCAGAAGATGTTTTGTCGTGAAGAAGAAAAGCCAGGGGTTATCTTTGCATTCCCAGATGCTCCCGGAAAAGTGAGCTGTTTCGGCAGAGGAGGGCAGGACCTGATAGTGCTTTAAGTGGTCGAGCCAACTCTGGCGATGAATGGCTAAATGAGTTGTCCGCCATAAACGTTCAAGTCTGCCTCCCTTGGATTTAAGGAAGCAGAGACGAGGACCATACCAAGAGGAATAACCAGGGTGCGAGAGAGTCATGGTTTAAGTGGGGATCAGGGCATAAATGTGGAGGTGAGGGTGTGATTGAGCAGATCAGTAGCTGCAAAAATGTCATGGTGAATGGAGGGCCAAATGCTAGACAGTTGGGAATTTGAAAATGCTATTGTAAGTGACTTGGGGGAAAGTTTTCACCAAAGGAGGACACAGAAGGAAGTGAAGGTTGGGAGGGGGAAGGGGGATGTGAGTGGCGAGGGATAAAAGGAAGTGATCAGAGATGGTCTTATCTGTGATTAACACAATGGGAGTAGAGAGACCATGTGAGATGGCAAGGTTGAGGGGGTTGGTTATATGGGTAGGGGAGTTTATATGGAGGGAGAGATTAAGGGAGGATAGGAGGGCAGTGAACTCAGAGGAGAGAGAGCATAATGATTTGAGATGGAGGTTGAAATCACCGAGGATGAGAAGTTGCTTGGTTGCAGAGGCTAACCGAGGAAGGCAGTGAAGATACCTCGTGAGAAATTTGGCGTGGTGCTTGGGCAGGCAGTAGAGAACGAGGACTTTAAAGGAGAAGCGAGTGGATGGAACAAGCGGCAATGTTCAAAGGAGGAGAAGATGCCAGCGGAGCAGGGGGACAGTCAAAAATGTGGTTTGGTGATAAGGGCCACACCACCACCGTGGCAGTCTGGATGAGGAAAGTGGTGGAAGGTACAGCCAGGCTTCATTTAGGGGGAAGGTATCATCACCTTCTGCACATGTTGCTTTCACATCACTGAATCTGGGTGCTGGCCTTGCTCGTTGTGAATCCATGTTAAATACCTCTCACTGTCTCCTTCCAAAACCTCCTAGTTCCTCCAAATTCCATTTTTGCATTGATCCTTTAAATAGTTAACTTGAGATTGCTTCATGTGGGTGTGAATCATACCGCTGCGCTGCCTGGAGATGCAAAATACGGAAGGAAAACTGTAATTAGGCACTCAATTTGAAATTGGAGATTCCGACCCACTCATTTTTTCTTCCGGGTTTCACGCGCACAATTCCCCTTCCCCACCCCCACCCCACTCGGAACCCGACTTTACATTAATATTGGGGCCGATGTTCCCTCGTTCTTGATTTCCCCCACCAGAGGAAATAGTTTCTTCGTATGTACCCTATCAAGTCCTTTAAACATGTTAAACACCTCAATCAGTTCACCACTCAATGTTCTATACTCAAGGGAACACAAGCCAAGTTTAGGCAACCTGTCCTCATAATTTAAACCTCTAAGCCCCGGTATCATTCTGGTGAATCTGCGCTGCACCCACTCCAAGGCCAACATATCCTTCCTGAGGTGCAGTGCCCAGAACTAAAAGCAATACTCCAGATGGTGTCAGACCAAGGCTTTATACAACTGAAGCATAACTTCCTCCCTTTGTATTCCAGCCCCCTAGAGATAAACATTCCATTGGCATTTTTGATTGCTATTTGTGCCTGTCTACTAGCTCTTAATGATTTGTGTACTTGGACACCGAAATTTCTTTGCTCTTCTACAGTTCCTAATTCCTCACTATTTAGTAAAAACACCAATTTGTCTTTCTTGGGTCCACACTTGTTCACACTGAACTCCATTTGCCAAAGTTTTGCCCACTCATTTAAGCTGACTATGGCCCGAAAATTAGACCTAATACGCGAGAGTACGCATTGTGTACTCTCGCGTTTTAGGTCTCCAATTGCCGGTTTCCAGCATGCACTGCGCATGCGCGGGAAACCGGCACTTCGTGAATTCAAAAGGGGGCGGTTCCTAAGTGAACCGCGTGCGCGCTACAGGCTGCGCGCACGCAGTACACTTAGTGCTTTGAACGCGCAGGTAAGCATGGAAGATTTTACACATAAAGAAAGGAGGCGTAAGACCCTCTTTTAACAAGGTAAGTAGTTAATTAAGTATTATTTAAAAAAAATTTCAACAGGTTTATCTTTATTAGAGACTTTAAAGAAAGGTAAGTTTATTTTTATAACTTTTAAAAAGATTTTAAATTTTTTCAAAAATTTTATTTTTTGTTTAAAGTGGTTAATTTATTTAACTATACTTATTTTATTAATGTGATGGCTTTTTTTTAATTTAATTGAGGTTTAGCTGTTCTTTTGGGGGTGTATAGTATTCATAGCTTTGACAGGTCTTCCTGTCAAAACTATGAATGAAAGATGGTGTGCTGCCATCGGCTCTAACTGAATCACGTGCTCCCAGAGCTCGCACGAACTAATTGCGTCTCTGGGTCACGCAAGCACTGCACAGCTGCAGCCTTGAAACTAAAGTTCGTGTGGGCCCGGAGGAAAAAGGTAGGCGCGGAGTGAGATATCGCGGGGAAGCCTTACCCCCGCGTGAACACTCAGGGGGAAAAATTAGGTCGCGCCCCATTTGGGGCGCAAATATCGTCTGGACGCAAATATTAGCGCCTGGCGCTAATTATCGGCACTGACTGGAAACTTCACTTTTACCGCCCTGGGAGGTGAGTGGAGCGCTAAATCAGGCGCTGCACACCTGTCTTAAGGCGCAAAGGCCGAGCAGTGAGGCGCTAACTCAGAGCGCGAGCGCAGCGCAGCTGCTGCCAGTTAGCGAGGGAACACAGACACACTGGCGCCGGCCACTTCTTAAAGCGGGGGGGGCCAACTTGCTCCCCAGCCACACCCTGCTCATTGCAGCCTTGAATCTCGGCCTGGAGAGACCTGTGAATCCATTTTGCTGCCAAGGATGGAGAGGGTGAGAGAACGAGCTCATCGCTTCACCGAGCGGGCCTTGGATGCTCTGGTTGGCGCGGTGGAGCGCAGAAGATGTATACTCTTCCCTGAGAGTGGCAGGAGGCCTTTGCCACGCGAGTTCAGAAGAGTGTGGAGGGAGGTGGCTCAGAGCGTCTCCTCCAGGAGCATGGTGCCCAGGACCCATACTCAATGCCGCAAAAAGTTCAACGACCTCACTCGGGTCGTCAGGGTGAGTGGCTTTTTCTCAATACCTCTCCATCCCTCCATCTCAACCTCACTCTATGGCCAGAGGGTCTTAAAACCCCAATGCACAACACTCATCCAACACCTATGGCCCTTTCATGAAACACACACACACATTCCACACTTTGCATCCAGTAAGGGCTATTCACCTATGGGAGGCACATCAGGCAAGACCATGGCTGTATACAGTAAGGGCTATTCACCTATGGGAGGCACATCAGGCAAGACCATGGCTGTATACAGTAAGGGCTATTCACCTATGGGAGGCACATCAGGCAAGACCATGGCTGTATATTTACTCAGATGCTGTCCTTTTTCTTACAGGCCAAGCTGGCGCATAATCGGAGACAGCAGCAATGGACAGGTGGAGGGCGGCCTCAGCTGCAACCCCTCAGCGATCTTGAGGAGCGCGTCCACAAGATTGTGGCAAGCCGGGTGATCGGTCCCGTCGCCACTGGAGACGCCGACCCCGTTCTGGACAGCAATGGTAAGGTCATCACCTTTTTGTCCTCTGTCCTTCCACTTGTCCCTCACAACACCAGCCTTTGACACTTTCAATCCAACTTGCTAACTCGCTGCACTTATTCCTCCCTTACTGCCACCCTGTCCTCACGCTAAAGCCACTCTTGTACCTCCCTGCTTTCAGATGGTGATTCACCAGCTGAGGAGACGGGCCCTGAAGCTGCCACTGGGAGTGATGCTGCAGCTGAGGAGAAAGAGGAAGCCGGAGCATCAGTGCCACCCTCTCCCGAGGAAGCCCATGCCCACACTGGGAACACGCCTTCCCTGGAGGGGAGCAGCGGGGAAGGGTCTGATGAGGGTGAAGCTCCAGGACCCAACGGGCTGCAGCAACGCCATGGGGGTAGGGAAGAACGGGGGCCTTCTCCCCAGAGAGAGAGTATGCCAGACACTCCTACTGCAATGGACGCAGAGGAGGAGCGGCTGATCGCAGAAATGAACACCCAGGCGGTGGGCATGCACACTGAGCTCATGGGTGCAGTGGGAAGGGTGCCCGAATGCATTGAGTCACTGGCAAGGAGTGTGGAGCACTTCGCTGTAGCACAGGCGGATGCCACACTAACGCTTAGTGCTGCAATTCAGTCACTGGCTGCCGTGATCCCATCTCTGACTGCTCTCATGCAGACTCAGATTGAGCCCACGCGAGCACAGACTGCTGCCAACCTCGATGGTTCGTTCACATGTCCCTGGGGCTGTCACCGCGCCGCAGCAGGCCAGCAATCTGTTCTCCAGGAGATTGCTCCGGATGCTGAAGTGCTGCCCCGTGGGAGTGCCAGTGTGTCGGGCGAGCAGGGAGTTGCTGTCCTCTCTCACGATGACAGCATTCCTGCTGCCAACACTATCACTTCTCCACTGCACTTGCCACCGCCTGTAGGACAGACTGCTGCCGCCCATGCAGAGTTGGTGCAGTCTGCAGCCGGGCCCTCCAGGCCCAGAAGTGGTCGAGGCCGTCCTTCAGGGGCATCTGCAGTGTCAGGGTCTGACGAGCAGCAGCCTTCCACCAGCCTTGCTGCAGCCACTGAGGTCCCATTACGGAGGAGCAGTAGGGTTAGAAGGGGGGAAGTGCGCAAGGGAAGGAGATCACCCTCGAAGGGCAAAAAGTAGGAGGTGTGACAAAATGCTGGTCATTTTTTTATTAAAGGTCGAGGTTCATGGTCCAACTTTTGTTTAGTGTTTTGGACATTATCTCCAGGTTGTGAGAACCAGTTATGTTATTGACTGTTTTTTTGTGTTTATTTCTATGAGTTTGTCATGAGGAATTGACACACACAGAGTTTGTAAAATAAATAAGTTTCTGTATTCAAAATATACATGGTTGGTGGTTGGAATTATTGGTGCCTTGGCCGGCTTAGGGGTTGCGTGCTGGGTTCATTAATGTTGTTAGCAATGGCAGAAGCCATTTCCACAGCAGGGGCCCTAGAAGCGGCTTGCTATTAGCCGTTGACGGACGGCCCTTGCAGTTTGACCATTGTGGGCCGCCCTCCCGCCTTGGTGCTGCTGATGATCATCCTCCTCGTCCTCTTCCTCCTCTTCCTCCTCCTCCTCTGGTGGTGCTCCAAGGCCTGGTGGCATTGGCTGGGTCCTGAGGATTGCCATGTTATGCAACATGCAGCACACGACTACGAAGTTGGATACTCGCTCAGGCGAGTACTGCAGGGCTCCTCCAGAATGGTCGAGACAGCGGAAGCGTTGCTTCAGCACGCCGATTGTGCGCTCAATTATGTTCCTGGTAGCTTGATGGCTCTCATTGTACCGCAGCTCAGCAGGGGTGTTGGGCGTACGGAGCGGTGTCATCAGCCAGGTGCTCAATGCATACCCCTTGTCCCCGAGAAGCCAACCAACTGGCTGATGCGGTGCCTCGAAAAGTTCTGCCACAGTAGTCTGGCGCAGGATAAAAGCATCGTGGCAGCTGCCAGGATAGTGGGCATTGACAGCGAGTATCAGCTGTCTGTGGTCACAGACCAACTGAACATTCAAGGAATGGAACCCCTTTCTGTTCCGGAATTCCTCGGCATTCTCATGCGGAGCACGCAAAGCCACATGCGTGCAGTCAATGGCGCCCTGCACCATGGGGAAGCCCGCTACCCTCGCAAAGCCCAGAGCGCGGTCACACTGCTTGTCTGGGATCATGGGGAAAGAGATGAACTCTCGTCTCCTTTTAAAGAGGGCATTTGTGACCTGCCGGATGCAGCAATGCACCGCGAACTGGGAGATATTGGCGAGGTCCCCAGCAGCAGCTTGAAATGAGCCAGTAGCGTAAAAGTTGAGAGCCACTGTGACCTTCACTGCCACCGACAGAGACGTCCTGGACCTCAGTTGAGGCTGCAGATCTGGCTGCAGCAGGTGGCAGAGCTCAGTGACCACCTCCTTGCTGAATCGCAGCCTTCGCAAACACAGCTCCTCAGACATATGAATGTAGGAGAGCTGTTCACGATATACCCTGGGAGGGTAAGCTCTCCTGTACATACGCCTGTTGGCCCTCCTCCGTCTGGCCATCATTGCCACTCTCTCTCTGCGTCTCTGTATCCTCCGATTCAGCTGGAGCAGGACGACGCCCCAATCAGTGCAGCCCCCATAGTCTCTTTGCAAGCAAAGTAATGAAGGACAGCAACTAAAGTACTAGCGAAGTTAGGATCAATAGGCAAAACTACCTCACAAAGCGTTGACTCAATGCAGAAGTCTCTCTTTCTCTCTCTCCGAATCTCTCTCTCTCTCTCAGAACGAGTGGTGCAAAAATGTCGACCACAGAAAAAGACAGGAAGAGGCCCCCTTTAAATAGCGCCCCCCCCCCCAGCCCCACAGCGATTGATAGCGTTCCAGTCTTCCGGTCATTGGATGCGCCAGGCGGTAAGGCAGGGGGCGCCACTCAATTTCCGCTCCGGGGCACCACAAGGGCGTTGCACCATGGAATGACGTCACAATCTGCGCGCGCAGGTGGTCGCAGCGGTAAGTTTTAGCGCCGCCGCACAATCTCTAGTTAAGTTCCCGAGCGGCGCAAACATCGCTGCGCCCGGGCGTTAGCGGCTTAACGCCCCATTAGCGCCCTCTTAAGGCGCTAACGGGAGGCGCAACCAACTGAATTTTTACCCCTCAGTGTTTAATTTCTGGGCCTATGTCTCTTTGCAACTTACTGCTCCCATCTGCACTACTTCCTGCACCCACTCTGTCCCTCCTAACTTAGTGTTCTCTGCAAACTTGAATGTACAACTCTCTGGCCTAGAAATTGGACATCGACAAAAACCTGCCGGTGGGTTTACGGCTGCTGAAAATGGCCACTGCGCTACCGGGCAAAAATTTGTGCTGAAGGCTAAAGATTTTTAGCCCAGCGCTAACATACAATGTAACACCTTCCTGGTGGCATTGGTGGAGGCATCTGACCCGAAGTTCCCGTCCAGGAGCGGCGTTACAGCTTCTTACAGCCTCTGGGAGCAAGGCTGTGGAGCTCACAATGAATTATGGGCAATTAAAAGGGCTATGAATTAAAGGGGCAATGCATTCAGAACTAATACAAAATAAAATCAAGTGAAAAAAATGCATTTTTTTAGCCCTTACCGCCTTTCAAAAAAAATTAACATTAAAAAGAAGTCCCAAATAGGATTCTTCAGCACTTAAAGCTGAATTCCCTTCCAAACCTCAAAAAATGGGAAAAGTGCATCAGCACGAACACAAATGGCTCAGCAAGCCAGGGAAGGGGCACCCAGGGTCTCGCATGCAGCACTCCAGCTTTGTGAAGGGGTCAACACTGCAAGAGAGGTCCTCTATCCACAGGGGCTAGGAGGCCCTCCAGAAAGAACAATGTGGGACTACATCACCGAGGCCATCACTGCCAGCAGTGTCGCACCCACCATCTGGCTCCAGTGCTCAAACAAGCTGCATGACCTCAGACCACTGGTCAAGGTCAGCGAATGCATCTTCAAAAGCCGTCTCCTACCAACTGAACCACTAGCCTCACACACCGCACAATGCACGACTCCTCCCCTCCCCCATCACTCACCTACCAACAATCTGTACCAATCACGAGGCACATCTCCCATTCCTAGCCTCACCTCACCCCCTTGGAGGAGACAGTTCAAACCATTCTTGGCAGGGGCATGGCTGAGCACTTGGCCAGTGGCAGGGCAGAAAGGATACAAGATGCTGGTATCCTCATACGCTATCCTCCTTCTGGCATGCACCTCTTGCTTTCCCGTCCTTACATCACCACAACTCCACCCTTGTGCCTTCCTCATAGCACACACCCAAGAAATACAGCCTGCCCAGCCAGTGGTTGGCCAAGAAGAGGGAGAGGAGAGTGAAGAAGAAGAAACACCGTCACTTGATTTCACACTCCCAGCCACCAGCTCCTCAAAGTCAGCCAGCAAGGCCAGCTGCAGTGTCCCCCACTGAAAGTCAGCAGCCTTCTACCAACCATGCCACAGCCACTGGGGTCGCACTGCATGACAACACTAGGATAGGCAAAGGCACACACAAGACAATCACTAAGGAAATGCATAAGGGTGGTGAGTTGATTTCTTGATGTCATATTGGATGGATAGATGTATAAAGTTGGATTGGAAAGTTTGCTTTCTGGTGGCTTTTATTTCAGCATTGTGGCAAGAGGATGCTATGATGGTCAGTAACAGAGGGAATGTAAGGCGTGGGGTGAATTTTGAAAGCAGAATTGGGGTTGTGGTCACTGGTACTACAGGCGGATGATTCCATCCCAAATATCCCGGCCAGAAAGAGGTTATCTGGGTTGCATCCTTCCTTCTGCTTCCTCCTCTTCAGCTTCCTCCCCTTTAGCTTCTTCCTCTTCTGTGTCTTCCTCTTCTCTCTGCAAATCTGAAATGACAGCATAAAATGCTGGAAATACTCAGCAGGTCAGGTAGCATCTCGACCCGAGATATGAACTCTGTTTCACTCTCCACGGATGTTGCCTGACCTGCTGAGTATTTGCAGCATTTTCTGTCCTCTCAGAGGCCTTCCTTTACCATCCGAGGCCTTGCTGTGAAGGAATAAGCCATATTCAGAAAAATACACCATTCTAAGAAAGAATTCTGGCCTTATTAAAACATGACAAACTAGGTCTGGAAATCTAGAAACCTGGCTATGAAAAGCTGTATTGTTAACAGCATTCAGGCTATTGGGATAAGATAAGTTGTTGACACTGAATCAATAACCTTATTGAAACAGGAGGTTGGAAGCTCCTGAAGTCTGAAGCTTTGGAAATAAGACAATAGTACACCCTGTTAAGGTGTTCTAAATTACACTTCGGAAAGAAACACATAACATTAAGAAACATATGCCTTCGTGGGAATGGCATCAAGTGGGGGAGGCACCAACCATCACATTGTTTTTGTGTTGAACTTGGAATACCTAAAGAGACATAATTCTGTGTTACAACCAGCTGAGGTGATTAAGAATTGTATAGATCACCCTGGTTGAGGTGTTTTAATTTACACTTCGTAAAAAGACACAAATAGCAGACCTTGGTAAAAATGACATCAAATAGATGCACCTGCTGTTACACAGTTTTTGTGTTAAGCTTGAGACACCTACACAGGAGACATAATTCTGCATTGCTACTAGCTGAGGTGACTGTAAGAATAGAAGGGGTCAGCAGAAAAATGACTAGAGATAATTAGCTTACATCAGCAGAAAACTTCAAAGGAAATACCACTGAAAAAGGTTATAAATATTGAACTTTCAAATGGGAGGATAGATTCGCTGTAAAGGGGCAAAGCGATTCTCAGGCTTCAGAGGCAGCTCTGTAAGTCTACAACTCTTTGTCCTCGGGGATCAAGGTATTGTACTGTATTTGATTTTGGTGGATATCCTGGAATAAAGACTAGGAACTGTAAAAATGTAGCAAAGTTAAGATCTGATAATAAGAATTGTAAGCTTTCTCTTTTTGGAACTGTTAATGTTGCGATTGAAACACCTACTGTAAAATACATGTTGGTTCTTTAATAAATCTATATATTTTTAGAATTGGCTCACATAATACTTCTGTATCAAACTCACAAACTCAATCTCTGTACACTCTTTGGTGAGGAGTTGCAGAATTCTGGGGGAGTTTTCTGGACCCTCATAATACCCGAAACATTACAGTCTAGCTAAACTTATTAAAAGTGCTATCTGGAGGACGGTAACATCTTCAGGTTGTTCCTTTCCTTTAGGGAGAGATAGTCTGGACCTTTAGACCCAGTTAAGTGTCTTTAGGATTCGGCTACTTACAAACTTTAGTTGAAAGTGAATGTCTGGGGAATATGCCTGATCCGGGGTAACCCTAAAGGGGCTAGGACTAGTAATAATCCCTTCATTTCAAGCCTCCAGCAGCACTCCCATCACACTTAAAAAAACTTATAACATGTATTGCAGCAAGCCACTACTTCAATAAAATTAAACAAAACAGTCCAAAAGCTTAAAAACTTACCTGAAAGATGTGTGCATCCCTTTAAGTGGTACTGACAGCGCCTCTGTCAGTCTGCTTGCATGCTAGGTTTACCTGGCATGCTTAGTGACATGAATCTTGTCATTCATGGAAAATGACTTATGACATAATACTGGGTAGCCTGCTGGTGGTGCTGTCCAGGGAGAGTATAAATACTCAGGCATGGGCCCAGCTTGCTCAGGACATTCTTTAACAGGAACTAGTGAAGGACAACTAGACCTCCATGTTGAAAAACAGTTGATTAAAGCTTTGTTTAACGCTTAGACCAAGTGCCTAGTAGTTTTCTTACGTCACTTAGAACCCGGTGCTGGACTCAGCACTAGGGTTAAAGTTTGACGTTAAGTTGGCATTGCACGCCGACTGACGTCACCACAGAGCCATTTTTCTTTTCAGAGCAATACTACTTACCGGCAGCACCACCAGTACTTCAAAATGGAGGAGGCCGCGGAACCTGCCATCAGTTGGCGGAAGAGTGGCGGCCGCCATTTTCTCCACATTATGCCACGATAAGGTAGGGAATTTCTCCCCCCCTATTAATTCATCCAAGTCGTTAATAGTGTGCAAAAGCAGTTTGATGTCTGTTATGTCTGGTATTCCCCTCGGATCCCAATCTAAACAAAGTTCTAAATGGCTTCTGTAACTCTGGGATTAACTTTTTGAAAGTCAAATCCAATTTTAAATCAAAATAATAACATAAATTGAACCAATACCCTTTCTGGACCAAATAGATGTTATCGCAAGATAGCATCTTTTGAAATAATATTTGGAGTCGTTTTGAAGGAAAATGCTGTTTTGTCATTTGCCAGCCTATATAGACTGATTGTGAATATTTTAGATGAAGCTGAACAATAATTGAATACTTTTCCTGGTTATTCAGGTTTCTGCAGTCTATGGAGAGACCCATATCATGGATACATGCAGTCTGTACTCTTAGAGATAAAGGCAAATGCTATAAGTTTCTGTTTGGTTTGGTGTTGCTGTAAGTGTGTCTGAGGTAAATTGATATAATGAGGTTTACTCCTGATGAATCCAACAGTTACACCGGTGACAGATTTAGACAGAAATAACATGTCCCTTCTCTGCAAATCTGTAAATAACTTTGAAAATACAAACATGGGCAAGAAATGTGCCAAATATTTTCTAATTTCTATGTTACTCGAAATAGTATTCAAATACAGATGTGGAAACATTGGAGATATAAGCAATTTTACTGTCATAATTCTTCTGAACATTGCTACAGATTGGTTCCTGGCCAAAAATTCACTCCCCTGGTCCCAAGTCCATTTCTCCACTGTTTCTGGATCTTATAATGACCTCCATTATCATCGCCATTTTTTGCCCGGCGATCAATTCTGCACAGCTCCTGGCTCTTCATTCCCACGGAAATCCCTCCAGCAGTGCATCCTTTGATACTCTACCCTTTAAATAGCTTCTGGACTCACCTGCCCACCACACCTGTCTCTGAACCTGGACATCAATCCATTGATGCTCTGAGCTGGCTCCACCTTATCTACGTCAACTTTATCCTCTCTCTTGTGAAAACACTCTCTTGTGCACCTTTCTCTTGTGCACCTCTCTCTTGTGCACCTGCAGATCCCACCACAGCATGACATTGCTGCCGTCAATGATGATTGTCTTCTTCGTCCGATGTCCTATCGAAAACATCCATGGCCTTTCCCCCATTCTGATGTTGTCCATTTGAAAGCCTCCAAACTTCTGAAAAACAAGAACTCTCTGCAAAACGTTTGCCAGAGGGAGCTGAGAAAGCAGCGGTAAGCCCTGAGCCTTTATTGATATCGGGCAATCTGAACTTTAAACACCCCCTTTTCAATGACACGTTTCCCAAGCTGGGGGAATCCCAAGCTGGAGGCGTTAAATTCAAATCCCTATTGAAATCTGTTGAGATGCGCCTCATTAGCCTATGATAATGATCAACCTGCCACCAGCGAGCTGGCTACTTGCACGCAGCCAAACACACCTCTGGTTAACCCGGAAATGGGCGCGTTGTAGGCAGGTTAGGGTTGGGTTTGAGAATTTTACTATTTTCACCTTCACACCTGGCCCCAACACTCCCCTTCCTTGGGGGTTAAAATCCCCCCATAATCTTAAAATTAGAGCTAGGCCATTTAGGAGGGAAATCAGTAAGCACTTTTTTCACACAAAGGGTATTGGAAATTTAGAATTCTCTCCCCCAAAACACTATGGATGATAAGACAACTGGAGCTTTCAAGACCAAGATCGATAGATTTTTGTTAGGCAGGGGTATCAAGGCGTATGGAGCAAAGGCAGACAAATGGACTTGAGGTGCCGAGCTGCCATGATCTAATTAAATGGTTGAGCAGGCTTGTGGGGCTGAATGGCCTACTCCTGTTCTGAATATTCCTATACTGTATCAGATTTGAAAAATAAGGGAATTCATTGAGCACATCCCACAGCAGTTCACACTGTTAGAATATATTCTTCTTAGGCAGTCCCTCGGAACCGAGGATGACTTGCTTCCACATTAAAAACGAGTTCTCAGGTGACTAATGAGTCCAATGCGGGACCTACAGTCTCTGTCACAGGTGGGGCAGACGGTGGTTGAAGGGGCGGGTGGGTGGGGTGCTTGGGTTGACGTGCACTCCTTGCGCTGCTTGCGCTTGGCTTCCGCTTGCTCCTGGCAAAGAGACTCGAGGTGTTCGGTGCCTTCCCGGATGCTTCTCCTCCACTTTGTGCGGTCTTGGACCAGGGATTCCCAGAAGTTGGTGGGGATGTCGCACTTTTTCAAGGAGGCTTTGAGGGTGTCCTTGAAGCATTTCCTCTGCCCACCTGGGGCTCTCTTGCCGTGCTGGAGCTCCGAGTAGAGCACTTGTTTTGGGAGTCTCGTATCGGGCATGCGGACGATGTGACCTGTCCATCGGAGCTGATCGAGCGTGGTCAAAGCTTCGATGCTGGGGATGTTGGCCTGAGCGAGAACACTGACGTTGGTGCGCCTATCCTGCCAATGGATTTGCAGGATCTTGCGGAGGCAGCGTTGGCGGTACCTCTCCAGTGCTTTGAGATGCCTGCTGTACATGGTCCATGTCTCTGAGGCATACAGGAGGGCGGGTATCACTACTGCTCTGTAGACCATGAGCTTGGTGCCGAGTTTGAGATCCTGGTCTTCAAACACTCTCATGGTCTACAGAACAGAATATATTAGTCAAATCATCACTGCCTTAGTCAAGATGAAGCTGATTATATCTACTTTACCATGACCTATCTAAAGAAGCAGCTTCTGATTGTTTCCCCGGATGTCCCTGTACCAGAATCGACACACTTCATGAGCAAATGAGTCTGGATATCTTCAGAGAATTAAAAATAAATAATTGAGAGTATAAGATGATTGTTCAGTCACTAACTATACAGCTGCTGTTACTGTTACTTGGACTTCTGTTCATTCTTTACTTCGGTGGCACCAGAATAATTACTGCCTCATTACACAGTATCTGTGAGACCTTGCACTCCTGGTCAAAGTTGCCTATGCAGATTTGAAATGTCTGTCTAACTTTCCCTTGGACCAGTTTTGTTTTATAACATAATGCATGGTGTTTGATCTGTAATGTCAGTGTGTCCCTGATCACAAATTTCGCATTAAGAAATAAGAACTTAGGATAAAGAAAGGCCTTTCAGTCCTTCTAGTTTAATTAATTACCCGAGTCCTATTTCAAAACCAAGTCTGACCATCTTTTGTTCATGTTGTTGACCTTGTTCGTGACCATGTTGTTCAGTCACAAGCTGATATCCCTCTACAATTAATTGAATCAGGAATTGCTTCAATTCCTTTTTTAATCCTTCCACTAAGACAGTATGCGCTGCGGAATGTGACACAAGTGCTAATAATTTTTAAAAACATTGTTCGTTAAGTTAACCTCCGCTGCCGATGACTTGCCACAGGTAAAACACCCGGGGGGGGGAGGGAGGGGTAGATCCTGACTGTGTGATAGTGTAAGATGGGTGACAGCGAGTCAGCAGCCCGCTTTACATCTCATTTTTATTTCCATTGACTTCAATCAGGAGAGGTGTAAAACTGGCTGTCGATTTTCTATCACCCAAAGTCAAGGTCTACCCCCTGATGTCTATTCTTAGCCTCCATTACATTCTACTTCTGATTGACTTCCCACAGCAATATGTGCTTCGCCATTTTTCCTCAGGTCCTTTCCCTGAGGTCACACCTTAGTCCCAGTGCAACATAAATTGTGAAAAGCCTTTTGGGATAAATGAATGTTGGTATAATGCTGCTCATTTCCCACCATTTGTTAAGTAAGTCATTTGTGTTTCATTGTCAATGTGTTGTCAAGGTGCCTTTGTTCCCATAAGCTGAACAACGACTTCCATGATGTTTGAAAAATCAAATCATTTGTATCCCATTAAATTAAAAGCATTGATAGGGGAATATCTTTTGCTCTTTTGTTTAATTTTGCTTTACTAGTTTTTAAGTGAGGAGATGTGCTCATTTGTACCATTTTGAAAGGGACCACCAAAGGTGACCTCCAATATAAACTCTCACTTTGCCTAGGGCTCCAATTTTGGCCGCACGACCAGGGCAGATCCAAAACCTGATCCAAACAAGAGGTGACCTCAAAACTGGTTTCTTGCTCCCAGTTAATGTTTCTTTGGAATGTAGCTTAAGATGAACATCTCCTGCCAACAAAATTAGTTTTGGTCCTCTTATTTGGTATTCACCCTATTAATTAAACAACAATGAATGTGAAACCGAACATTTGTCGCTTTTTGCTTTGTCTCCTACTCAATAAATCTTGGCATGCTTTGCTTATTAATTAACTCACAATTTCTCATTCAACTATTGTTGTTGCATAATGCAACAGAGAAGACAGTTTAAGAATTTGTGAAGTGGTACTTTTCCATACATTACAACAGGGACTACATTTCTAAAGTACTACTAAAGAGCTTTGGGATGTTCTGAGGTTGTGAAAGGTGCTATATAATTGCAAGTGCTTTCCTTTCCTTTACATTTGGGAGAGTATTGTGCACTAAGACACTATTCAGAAGAATTGTTCTGTTTAAGCCATCATTATGAGGTAGAAGTTTCAGTATAATAATTGCAAATAGCTCAGTGCTGATTAACACAAAAATAGTTTACAAAGATAATTTTGTGCATGAAAGAAAAAAAACTTGCATTTATATAGCGCCTTTCACGACCACCGGACATCCCAAAGCGCTTTACAGCCAATGAAGTACTTTTTGAAGTGTAGTCACTGTTGTAATGTATTGGTTCTGTATTTCTATACAACCGTGAATAAAAACAGCCAATTTGCAAATTCATTGTAGCAGTGTGATTAATTCAGGGGAGGGGAGAGAAGAATGGGAGAAAATAATTTTAAAAACTTAACAATAATATGTCTTTACTCAAAACATATTCTCCGGATACTTTAGCGCTAAAGAGCTTCTGAAGTGGCCAAGGTGGGGTCTTAAGCTGAAACGCCGCTTTAGCCCATGTTTAGTGCAAGACACCATCTTGGGAAAAGAGTTGAAGCCAGCACTAGGAACGGCCACCCGGAGGCTTGTTAAACAGCTGATTGCCATTTAAAATGCCTGTCAGCACTCATTAAAGAGGTTGCATGGCATTTTGGTGGCTAGCGCTTCAACTAATGCCCTCTCCTAACAGCGACCAGCTGTTTGGGAGTAAACACGGCCTTGATGTTGATTTCAAGTGCTGCTTAAATGGATATGCACCACTTAAAAAGATACTCACCATTTCATGGTCATTGTTGCTGGAGCTGTGAAGAGGACCTCTGAAACACATCGGGGGACTTTCTGGGACACTTTGCCAAGACTTCACCAACACTCGAGCAACATTTATTCAAGAAATTCTCTGAGGACTTCACCTAAAAAGAGTAATTGCTGTGCTACTCCACCTTATTGGACACCTTACAGGAGTCATCAGGAGAAAGGGAGTGCTTGGTCATGGGGATCTTGCTCAAGGGCCATCCTTGGTCTGCAGGAGGAATGGGAGGAGGATATGAGGTTAGACAAAACAGCACCAGCTTCTGCAGGAGAGAGGGATAGGAGGGCCAGGAGGGCGAGTTTGACTCCTTCCCCCCTGTGCGTACAGGACATCCCTCCTCCTCTGGACCTTCTCCACCATAACCTCCAGTGTCTTGTCTGAGAACCTGTGTGCCCTCTCACTTGGTCTCTGAGCCAGCCTGAAACATGCCGCTGTGTGTTATCCAGCTCACTCCACACCTTCAGTGGAAGTGGGTGCATGGAGCCCGCATATAATGCACCACAAAAATTGTGTTTAATCAACGCTTGAGTGCTAAACTTGCAGGTGTCTGCTTTAGCAAGTTCAAATTATGGTATTCAGCAATTAGGACCAAAATTGCACACTAAAACCAGACTTTCAAACAGGCGTGTCTTATTAGCACAGCACCCATTTAGTGCCTGTTTTCACCCTTTCACCCTTGGCTTCTTAAAATGTACCGTGGTCTTCAAGTGGAATTTGACAATTGGCTGATTATTGTGAGGAGTATTGTAAAATGGGTGAACTCCTTGTTGCATCTGGATTTTGTATATAAATTTCATACTTAGGTCAAGAAATTTGCATGAGAGAAGTAAATGAGAAGTGATTTGGTACACTGTGGGGTGTGTAATCTGTGGGTTGTGTACTCTGTGGGTTGGGTACACGGTGAATTGGGTGCACGATGGGTTGGGTACACGGTGGATTGGGTATGTGATGGGTTGGGTACACAATGGGTTGGGTACGCAATGGGTTGGGTATGCGATGGGTTGGGTATGCGATGGGTTGGGTATGTGATGGGTTGAGTACATGATGGGTTGGGTATGCGATGGGTTGGGTATGCGATGGGTTGGGTACATGATGGGTTGGGTAAGCGATGGGTTAGGTACATGATGGGTTGGGTATGCGATGGGTTGGGTATGCGATGGGTTGGGTAGGCGACGGGTTGGGTGCATGATGAGTTGGGTACGCGATGGGTTGGGTGCACAATGGGTTGGGTATGCGATGGGTTGGGTATGCGATGGGTTGGGTATGCGATGGGTTGGGTACGCGATGGGTTGGGTATGCAATGGGTTGGGTATTCGATGGGTTGGGCATGTGATGGGTTGGGTACACGATGGGTTGGATACGTGATGGGTTGGGTATGCGATGGGTTGGGTATGCGATGGGTTGGGTAAGCGATGGGTTGGGTACACGATGGGTTGGGTGCATGATGGGTTGGGTGCATGATGGGTTGGGTATGCGATGGGTTGGGTATGCGATGGGTTGGGTACATGATGGGTTGGGTATGCGATGGGTTGGGTACGCGATGGGTTGGGTGCGCGATGGGTTGGGTATGCGATGGGTTGGGTACATGATGGGTTGGGTGCGCGATGGGTTGGGTATGCGATGGATTGGGTACATGATGGGTTGGGTACGCGATGGGCTGGGTATGCGATGGGTTGGGTACATGATGGGTTGGGTGCGCGATGGGTTGGGTATGCGATGGATTGGGTACATGATGGGTTGGGTATGCGATGGGCTGGGTATGCGATGGGTTGGGTACATGATGGGTTGGGTACGCGATGTGTTGGGTATGCGATGTGTTGGGTACATGATGGGTTGGGTACGCGATGGGCTGGGTATGCGATGGGTTGGGTACGCGATGGGTTGGGTATACGATGGGTTGGATATGCGATGGGTTGGGTATGCGATGGGTTGGGTGCACGATGGGTTGGGTATGCGATGGGTTGGATATGCGATGGGTTGGGTACATGATGGGTTGGATATGCGATGGGTTGGGTACATGATGGGTTGGGTATGCGATGGGTTGCATGCGCGATGGGTTGGATACGTGATGGGTTGGGTATGCGATGGGTTGGGTACATGATGGGTTGGGTATTCGATGGGTTGGGTATGCGATGGGTTGGGTACATGATGGGTTGGGTATTCGATGGGTTGGATACGCGATGGGTTGGGTACGCGATGGGTTGGGTATGCAATGGGTTGGGTACGCGATGGGTTGGGTACATGATGGGTTGGGTATGCGATGGGTTGGGTACGCGATGGGTTGGGTACGCAATGGGTTGGGTACGCGATGGGTTGGGTATGCGATGGGTTGGGTACACGATGGGTTGGGTACACGATGGGTTGGGTACATGATGGGTTGGGTATGCGATGGGTTGGGTACGCGATGGGTTGGGTACGTGATGGGTTGGGTGCACAATGGGTTGGGTATGCGATGGGTTGGGTATGCGATGGGTTGGATATGCGATGGGTTGGATATGCGATGGGTTGTGTACGCGATGGGTTGGGTACGTGATGGGT
Organism: Squalus acanthias; assembly: GCA_030390025.1. Lineage (NCBI taxonomy): Eukaryota > Metazoa > Chordata > Chondrichthyes > Squaliformes > Squalidae > Squalus > Squalus acanthias. The sequence continues at coordinate 22,765,375 of CM059428.1, read as the reverse complement.
TGGGTACACGATGGGTTGGGTACGTGATGGGTTGGGTATGTGATGGGTTGGGTACACGGTTGGGTTGGGTACATGATGGGTTGGGTACGCGATGGGTTGGGTACGTGATGGGTTGGGTACACGATGGGTTGGGTACGTGATGGGTTGGGTATGTGATGGGTTGGGTACACGGTTGGGTTGGGTACATGATGGGTTGGGTACGCGATGGGTTGGGTACGTGATGGGTTGGGTACGCGATGGGTTGGGTACGTGATGGGTTGGGTACGCGATGGGTTGGGTATGCGATGGGTTGGGTACACGGTTGGGTTGGGTACATGATGGGTCTTGTACGCGATGGGTTGGGTATGTGATGGGTTGGGTATGTGATGGGTTGGGTACGCGATGGGTTGGGTACGCAGTGGATTGGGTACGAGATGGGTTGGGTACATGGTTGGTTTGGGTACAGTGATCAAGAGCAATGCTTGGATCAAATATGTGCTTCACTGGAGCTGTCTGTGTTCCGTGGTAATGAAAGACATTTGATATCACTTTCTGCAGCGTTGTGTTCTGATGACTGGGTTCATTAAGTTCTTTTCCTCAAATGTCCTTGAGTCTTCTGGCCACATTTAAACATCGGCAGCATCATATAATAACTACAAACAAAGAGAGGGGATGTGTGCAGCAGAATTCTATCCCTCACCTCTGCTGGCAATCTTTCTGGATTTTTTATCATTCTAACCTTTGTTGCATAATCACAAGAAGATTAATACAACTGCACAGGACATTTATAAAGAAACCTGAATCCTTTGTATGATCAGAGAGCCAGAAGGAGCAGATATAATATTTTTAAAACACGGCCAATTATTGTTTTAGTGAAGGGACTTTGAAATTATTTAAAGGTGTGCTGCTTGAGAAACATTGGGCCAGAAATTCGGCTCTTGTCGGGTGAGTACGCGCTGTGTACTCACCCGTAAGGCCACCTGAAGTGCCGGTTTCCTGCATGCACTGCGCATGCGCGGGAAACCAGAACTTCCGTTCCCCTGAAGGAAGGGGTTCAGAAGTCGAACGCATGCGCGAGAGAGGCAGCGCGCACCCAGCGAACTTCGTTTTTTTTTCAGGTTTCTCCGTGAGGGTAAGTATGGAGAAGCTGCACTTTTAAAAAGGAGGCGCAAGGCCTGTTTTTAACAAGGTAAGTGGTTAATTAAGTAGAATTTAAACAATTTTTCAACAGGTTTATCTTTTTTACATACTTTAAAGAAAGGTAAGTTTATTTTCAGCACCGTTAAAAAGTTTAATTAATTTTTTCAAAAATTTTAATTTTTGTTTAAGGTAGTTAATTTATGTAATTTATAGTTATTTTAAAAATGTGATGGTTTTTTAAAAATTTATTTGAAGTTTTAGTGTGGTTTTGGGGCCGATCTCTATGAATGAAAATTCCCTGCTAGGATTGGCTCTCCATGGCCCACGTGATCCCAGGGGACGCTTCGAACTAACTGCGCCCCTGGGATACGCAAGCACTGCGCGCCGGCAGCTGCAGGAGGCCCAGGACCCGAATTCCTCGTGGGCCCGAAGCACAACGGCAGGCGCGGTAGGTACGTATGCGTGCGATGCTTGCACCTGCAGGAAGCCGGAGAGCCGAATTTCTGGCCAAATTAACTGCTTCATTGCAGACATTTTACTACAGCCTTCAGCTGAAATATTTCCTTAATCTTTTCATTTTGCTGAATGGTTTTCAATTAATTATAAAGCTACATCCCATGAGTGTGCGCATCTGTCTCCTCCTCCCTTTCTTTACCTCTCCCGGCCATTTTAGTCCAGGCCCACTGACCTCCTTAATACCAGGTTATAGTTCACCTGACGAAGGAGCAGCGCTCCGAAAGCTTGTGATTTCTAATAAAACTGTTGGACTATAACCTGGTGTTGTGCGACTTCTCACATTTGTCCACCCCAGTCCAACACTGGCATCTCCACATCATGGCTCCTTAATACCGGCACTGGCCTTGATCTGAGAGGAGTGGTGGAGGTGCTGCAGGCTTAATAGATATTCAGCCCCGGGCATGTTGTAGATTCTTCGATTATTGCATTTCATTCTTTTTGTTTTTCTTTTTTCTATTTTAAAGTAAGACCATTGCATACCAATATGTTCAGAACACAGCGTACTGATGAATTACATTTTTTATCTTATTTCCACACCTTTTGTCGTGGGATAGACAGATTTTTCCGATTGACCAATGCAAAGAACTGCACCTACCCAACATGTAGTGCGCTGACCCCGTGAGTCGCTTATGGAGTCAACTTCATTTTATACTGCAGCTGGCTCCAGGTATGGAAAACACATGTGTTAGGAGAGGACCTATTGGTGGGCAGAAAGTCGCTAAGGATTGTAGGAGGCCAGACAGTGACCAATTTCTCAGGAGGGGCTGTAAAATCCAGCCTGCATGAAGTGGGGTCATATTTCAGCAGAGAGTGCCACAGGACCCCAAGAAGAGTAGTCCATGGGGAATATGGGAGGAGGAGGCCACCTGTGTGAATGTCACCTCCACCTCAGCATACACCCCGGAAGCTGGGAAAAATTCAATGCCCTTAGCAGGTCAGTCAAGGTAGGAGCCCCCATCACGGCCATCCATTAATGCAACACACTAAGCATGTATGGCAACTATAATTAACTTCCCCCGCACATTGTCTTAAAATACTTTCAATCCTACCATGAATGCCTAGGACACAGCGGGATGCCAATTACTGCCCCCAGCCTTCACTCAGGATCATCCCTCCATTCACTCCTCCTTTGCAGTCAGTCCAAATGTATTCTCCCATCTAATGTAGCTGAACTGCACATGTACATATCATCACACCCACTAAGGGCTGCATGCTGACACTTGGGTATTGCCGCATGTCATCTTGAGAACTTTTTACATTTTTTTAAATAACCGGGTTGCTGGAGAAGACAGCCCATAATAAAAGAGTACAGTTTGCAAGGGAGGGACCCATAACTGGGACTTTCCACTTTAGCAGAAACCCAACAGCAAGTCAGAGATTTAGGCTTTGCATCCAGATTATTTCGCCACTGCAGCCCCTGATGAATCTTCCAGGATCAGCCTGATTTAAGTAATATTCCTGCACTCTGAGCAAGTTCCCCACCTGAGCCAAAGAGCCCTCCTTGGAAGGGGAAGGGGTGGGGTGGGTGGGGAGAAGAGAAATGGATGTTGCAAGCCTCGGGAGCTTGCATCTGGATTATTGCGAGGCAGCTGAAGGGGAGAACCACTGTTGGAAAAAATTACATTTCATCGGGCACTCCCATCGCTCAACCCACAATTAAAAGCCTTTCGGGGCTCTGTTCAAACTTGAATACCCTTTGCCCTGCCATAGCAACCACGGGGGCCAGTCACAGGCTGGTGTCGCTTGCGTCCGTTACTATGGCAGTTATGAACAAATATGTGATGTTTGTCATAAATTGCAACTTCTACAAGAAGTAACTCAGGAAGTACTACTGGGCGGCCAGCTGGGGCGCCGTCCGAGGAGTATAAATACTCGGGCGTGGGCCCACCTTGGGCAGAGACAATTTGGAAACAGGAAGCTAGTGACTGCTAACTAGACCTCCATGTTTTGTTACAAGTTGATTAAAGCCTTGCTTTATGTTCAACCAAGTGTGTAGTGAGTCTTTATTACGTCAATGTTATAATGTCAGGCCATTATTATAGCCAACTTGAATACACCCATTGGATGTTTTCAACAGCTGCCCTCACTTCCAGTGGGAAATCCTAGAAGGGATGGCAACCAGTGCGATGTCTGAAGAATGGCTCTCGGCCAACACATGGTAGTCAAGACCAAGTGTAATCATCAGGTAAAGATTAGAGACCAGAGAATAATTGGATGCAAATGGCCAGATGTAATGAATTTGTCAGTTTAAAGTTACGCACTCATATCTATCTGTATTACAAATCTTACCTCCAAGCGCACTTCCTGTCAACCTTTGCTATTATAAATTCCTACGTCCATATTTATAATGGAAACTGACTATGTCAACTTGTCACACTGTAATTACACCCTCCCTCAGCCTGGGACTGCAGTGCTTTCACTGGGGGAGGGTACACCCAACAAGTTTTACATAGGCTGGTTCCAATATAACTGAGGGCATAGGAAGTTGTAATGGATAAAGTTGACAGGTAGTGCACGCTGGCACAAGATTTATAATATATTATAGGCTAAATTGAATAGTGACTCTCTGATCAGCTTGCAATATTTAATCTTGCTGCCTTAACCGATCTTTCAAGATCACCTCTTCCATATATAATAGATATTATATAAAAATATAACAGTTGCACTGAAGTTGACACGAGCACAGAATGTTCTTGAAAAGATTTGCCAGGATGTTCCATCTGATGCTATAAATAGGAGTTTTGTGAGTTGCATGGAAAATTGAAGGTTGAAGTCATATTCTGAAGGGCATGGAGATGACATAGGACTGTTAATATAGAGCCGTTGACATAGAACCATTGACATATGACGGTTGGCATACGACCGTTGACGCAGGGCCGTTGACACAGGACCATTAATTTAGAACTGTTAATGCCGCTGCCACATTTCCTAGTTAAGAGCAGGTCTCCTGTTTGAGAGCTAGACAGATAGCTCTTGCAGCCAGCAACAGATTTCCTTCCACAGCCTTGCCAGGCTGCTCCTGCTGCTCTTGGTCATTGTCTGGGGGCCCATGATGATGCACCTTTGCAAGATGAAGTTGTGAGGTATGCATCAGAATACCAGACCATTTGAAACCTTAGCCAGGCTGTATTGCAGATCAATCTAGACTCCTCAGGCACCATTTCAACATGTCAGTGATGTGTTTAATAATTACTCAGGTGGATGTACGCACCTTATTGTATCTGTGTTCAACTGATAGCCTTGGATTTCACAGAGGTGAGAGGAGCCTTGGCCCCAGAGGATAGTCTTGATGACCAGGAACCAGCCTGAGGCATTCCTTTGTGGATCAAATATTGATGGTACCATGAATTGGTATCTGGACCGCTGCCTGGGTAGCCAGTGCTGATGGTTGCAAATGAGTTGAACATTCAGAGAGAGTGGAATCCTATCCTACTCATGTTATAGGGCACGTGGCTGCAATCTAAAGACCCTTGGATCTTCAGGAATCCTGCCACCGTAACACCGCACATTCCTCCCATACTGCAATCAGACCCACCTTGTGAAGCTTCCTCCCTAACCCTCTATGCCTCTCTTCTCTTTCCATCTTAAAAAGCTTTCTTAAACCCATCTTTTCAAGCAACCTTTCAGTTACCTCTCCCACCTGGGCCCAGTGTCTGTTCCTTTTTTACTTTACCCTTTGTGAAACACGTTTCTGTGGTAAATGCAAGCTGCGTGTTGTGAATGACACTGGCTTCTTCAGGGACGTACTGATTACTTGTGGGACATCTGCAGAAACAGATGTCCCATATGTTAAATGTTGGCTGCGGGACACCCATTTGTGTGCTACGCATTTGTCAGGTGTGGTTCAGTTGGTAGTACCCTGGCCTCTGAGTCATGAAGGTTGTGGGTTCAAGTCCCACTCCAGAGAATTGAGCACTCCAGTGCAATACTGAGGGAGTGCTGCACTGTCGGAGGTGCTGTCTTTTGGATGAGACATTAACACGAGGCCCTGTCTGCCCTCTGAGGTGGACATAAAAGAACTCATGGCACTATTTCGAAGAAGAGCAGACGAGTTATCCCCGGTGTCCTGGCCAATATTTATCCCTCAATCAACATCACTAAAACTGATTATCTGGTCATTATCACATTGCTGTTTGTGGGAGCTTGCTGTGCACAAATTGCTGCTGCATTTCCTACATTATAACAGTGACGACACTTCAAAAAGTAATTCATTGGCTGTAAAGCGCTTTGGGACGTCCGGTGGTCATGAACAGCGCTATATAAATGCAAGTCTTTCTTTTTTTTAGATGCCTTCACTTTGTGCTTGGCCGAGTGAGTAGAAGAAGGATAAATAACAGGAGAAGAATGGTACTAGCCCTCAGCCTGGGGGAATCCTCCAACTTCATTCTGCTCCACTCCCTTTATGCTCTCTCTTGCTGTTATTTGCAGTGCAGCTTTCTCAAATAATGCCATGGCCTGAAATTTCTGAGGCTCCCTCCCCCTTCACTTCAAAAACTGATTGTTTTGAGTGGAGCCCCTTTAAGGTGTCAGTGTGACAAGCTGTCCACTGTAAGTTGCAGCTGGATTGTATGCTCCACTGTAGTATGGTCACACATGGTAAATAATCACAGAACTGTAACATTGTCTGAGTGCTTAGTTTGGGGCAGCAGTCAATGTGCAATAGATTGAGAGGAAACTCTGTGGCCTGGATGTGGGCCTTCGAGGAGGCTCTTAAAATTAAGCTGGTGTTTTTAGGCACAAGGACACTAATAGGTACATTTTAAAAGCTTTTAAATAGATATATTTTTAATTTACTTAGAAACTGACCACTGTTCACAATATAACTCGCAAATGGTTCTGTATAGGTTTTTGAAGTCATTTTCAGTTATTTTAAATCGGGTTACTCAAAGGTGGAGACCCTTATTAAAAATGCGTACTTTTTTGATAAACCCATTTTCACCCCGTATTAATTAAACTGCACCAAGTTACCACTCTTAAATATATCAAGGAATATCTTTTAAAGCAAAAATTAAAAACAAAAAATTATGCTCTAAAACGCTGCCCGATTGCGCTGGTTCATGGCAGATTTCACATTCGGCGATATGCAAATGAGATTGAACGGAAACTTGTGGGAAAAAAACACTTCTCAAAACTAGCGCACTTTTGGGTGCAATTTGTGCCCAGATCACCGATTGCGCCCAAAGCGGAAACTCTATCCCTTTGTGCCTTGGATCGGTTGCCTGTGCTCACATGGGGAAAAACAGCCAATATCCTGGCCAAAAGATCTCTGGAAAAGAAGATGGTGCGTAATGGTGGTAGGAATAGAAAAAGCTTTTTCAGCTATGTCGGAAGTCAGAAGACTGTTAAGGATCATATAGGGCCACTAAAGGATACTGTAGAGCAGATTCAAACTCTACAATAGAGCAGATTCAAACTCATTCTCCGGTTATGGCAGAGCTGGTAAATCTCAGTCCTAAATGTCCTACCCCGTACCCTGAGACTGTGACCCCTCGTTCTGGACCCCCCAGCCAGGGGAAACATCCTCCCTGCATCCAGTCTGTCTAGCCCTGTCAGAATTTTATATGTTTCAATGAGATCCCCTCTCATTCTTGAATTTGCTGATTTATCTGTGGTTGAAAGTCGCTCAGTGCTCATGCAGCCTCTGCCTGAGCTGTTGGGTCTTCTCGAAGGTCCGAGGTTTAAATTAAAACAAGGAATGCTTCCAATATATGTTAGAATGCCTCCGGAGAAATCTGGCAGGGCAAGTTTTGATGGCTGGTGTTTCAATAAGGGGCGAGGTTTCCCTCCCTGGAATTTCAGCGGCAGGGAAGGTACCCAATCGCCAACTGTCTCACAGCAGAGTATTCAACCAATCACTGCTGATCTGGGGTGGGTAGGCAACATTCCAATAGCGGAAATCTTGCCAATCTCAGGGAGCTAGGCAGGCAAGGTAGCCTCAGTGGTCCTGGCTCTAATCCCAGCTAAGCATTCTATCCTCAGTAGTATTCCTAATGGGAGAGTGAGAAGGCATCCACGTTCCCTGACAGAGAAGGGAATATTGTGAATCATCCTGCCAATGATTGGGCTTGGTATTCAGCTGCAAATACCAGAGCTTCAGCGGCCCAAATGCAAGAAGACCATAAATGCTCATCCCTAACCTAGCATAATAGAATGCCAGTCCCCAGGGGTGAAACACAGGTAACAAACGAAACAGAATAATATTTCCCTGACATTGATTTACTGAAACACTTGTCAGCGAGATCTAGACAAAAAATTGCTGCTGTATTTTCCCAGCTGGTCGATGATGAAGATGTCCTGACTGAAGTGTGCAGTGATGCTTATCAAATGATGTTATGGGCAACTGAATTCTATTCTTTACCTTCCTTCTTAAATCTGGCTGAGCTGTTGCCTTGTTATGACAGCTGAGAGCAATCTGTCAACCCAGAAAAGCATGAAGAATGTATTTTAGTGACCTAACAACACATCTCCATGATAATCAGATGTCAGGGTGCTTTATTAATTCAGACTGACCTATGCAACCTGTGATTGCTGCCTTTAAAATCCATTACCTGCACTCATGTATCAAGAAGAAGAAAAGTCACCTGCAGTAGCCATTCATTAAATTCCAAGCAGAAAAGGCAGCACTGTGACTTATTCCAGACACATTCATCCCACAAAATCTACTCCTGTAAATTTCACAGTACTCATTGAAGATTGCAATAACTGAACTTCTCTGATTGATCAATGAGTATCTGAGTCGTACAAAGCAGCGTGAGCTCTTTTGAAGCAATCAATAAGCAAAAGCTGTAACTTAACAAAAATACATCAAATGAAACTTAATAAATTATATTAAGATTTGGTTGTCCGGGGGTGATGAAACACTCTAGTCCCTGCGGTGCCCACCGGTCGCGGTAGGCCTCGAGCGTGCCGGCAGACACTGCGTGCTCCATCTCCAGGGCCACCCGGGCGCGAACGTGGCCGGGGAAGAGAGGCAGGCAGTCGGGCCGAACGACCCCCTCGACTGCCCGCTGCCTGGACCAGTTAATGGCCACTTTGGCCAGGCCCAGGAGCAGTCCCACGAGGAGGTCCCCCGACCTGCCTGCTCCCCTCCGCACCGGGTGACCAAAGATCAAGAGTGTGGTGGGACTGAAGTGCAGCCAAAATAATCGAGGAGCAGCCCCTTCAAATAATGGAAGAGGGGCTGCAAACTCTCACACTCTATATAAACGTGGAACACGGACTCCTCCAGGCCGCAGAAAAATCAGGCGGCCTGGGAGTCCGTGAACCTACTTAAAACTTTATTGCACGGGACTGCTCCGTGCAACACCCACCAGGCCAAGTCCCCAATAGATAAAGGGAGGACTCCCGCGTAGAGAGCCCTCCATTGGGAACCCCCGCCTCCGCCAGACGGCAAGATGGTGCGCCAAGGCGTGTCCGGACGGCAGACGAGGATGGCAAAATGGAGGATGTGCAAGAGCAGCCCGTACAGGAAACCCCTCCGTGCAGAATGAAAAGGCACGGAGGGCATTTTCCCGAGACGGCTCAAGTTGTGAGGCGCCGGCTCCCGAGAGGGGCTGGGCGCCGACGAGGAATTCCATCCGAACGGGGGACAGTTCGAACGGGATCGCCCCACGTGCTTGAGCCTCCTCGATACGCCTAGTGGAGTCAGGGCCCAGTGCCACTTTCAGCGACTCCAAACCAGTGTGATCTCGGGTTTAAGTCTCAGTCTGTGCTGAGTCAGCTCACCTCAGCACGAGCAGAGCTCCAAGTGATACGTGGGTCAGGAACCACCATTCCTGGTCCCACAGAGTGACACCTGCTAAAAGTGCACATCGGCAAAGTTTCCTGATGTCCAGGGTTGCTACAGGCTGAGCTGCACACAGAAGTTAACTTAAGAATCCCAGTAAGAAGATTCCTTGCACAACATTCAGGAGGTTCTGAATCACTTTCGGAGGCTTTTATTTGCTGCTGTCACTCAGATGTTTCAGAGGTTTTGTTTCCCTGCTGTGCAGCCTCGATTGCTGTCGCGTGTTTCATGTTGCATAACTCTGCCCTGCAAAGAAGCATCGTGACTGAGAGCCCGAAGCAGAAAAACTCCATGCTGCAGCAAGCGGACCGGCATGAACAGCAGGAGTAGCCTGAAGGGGCTGCAGAAGAGAACTAGTTATTGGCTGTGAGAGTAGGAGACCATCTCCTAACGGTGATTGCATTAACATTATCCCCATGCTCTCCACTAATTTGCCTTCAGCCTTAACTCTTCCACAGGCCAGCTAAAAACTCAAATTCCTGCCAGCTACTAAAACATGAATCAAAGCTCTAGAAAGAACGCTGTCTGCACAAAGTCTAACTGCACTGCAACCAACTTTTTTATTACACTAGACTTGAAGCATTCGCCCTTCGCTGATTCCCCTGGGTGACAGTGCGTGACGTATGTCCACCGAAACCTAATGTGGTGCCATCTCCGTGTGCTACATTAAGGGAAGGAGCTCTTAAGGTAACTGGCTGCTTGGTGTCCTGAAGAGCCTCTTGAGCTGGAGGTGACCTTTAACCCTGTGCCAGCTGGACCGGGAGGGAGGGCTGGCAGGAGGGTACAGATGTGCTGCTGTTCTGAGAAGCAGCATCATCATCCGTGCCCCAACTGCTGGACACTCCCTCACCATGGCCACTGATTGGGATGAGCACAGGCCTAATGGCAACAATGACATCAGTGAGGTCTTACCTCATAGTTCTCTCCAGCTGATCCCCAAGCCCAAGCCAATTAATAAAGATAGGCCATTCTATTCTGGAACCCTAGGGTCGTTGTGGGAGGAGTAGTGTGAAATATTAGATGAGATAAACATAGTGAGAGAGGAAGTATTACGGGGTTTAGCATCTTCGAAAGCAGATAAATCACCAGGCCCAGGTGACATGCATCCCAGGTTATTAAGAGAAGCAAGGGAGGAAATAGCGGAGGCTCTGACCATAATTTTTCAATCCTCTCTGGCTTCAGGTGTGGTGCCAGAGGACTGGAGGACTGCTAACATTGTACCGTTGTTTAAAAAGGGAGAAAGAGATAGTCCGAGTAATTATCAGCGAGTCAGCCTAACCTCGGTGGTGGGAAAATTATTGGAGAAAATTCTGAGGGACAATATTAATCGTCATTTAGAAAGGCACGGATTAATCAGGAACAGTCAGCATGGATTTGTTAAGGGAAGGTCATGTCTGACTAACTTGATTGAATTTTTTGAGGAGGTAACAAGGAGGGTTGATGAGGGTAGTGCGTTTGATGTGCGTAGGATCTGGAAAGCACTGCCTGAAAGGGTGGTGGAGGTAGACTCAATTATGTCTGTCAAAAGGGAGTTGGATAAGTACCTGAAGGAAAAACATTTGCAGGGCTAAGGGGAAAGGGCGGGGGAGTGGGACTAGCTGAAGTGCTCTTACAGAGAGCCGGCATGGGCTCAACAGGCCAAATGGCCTCCTTCTGTGCTGTAACCATTCTATGATTCTATGTTGTCTAAATGGATTTTAGCAAGGCATTTGACCAGGTCCCACATGGCAGACTGGTCAGAAAAGTAAAAGCCCATGGGATCCAAGGGAAAGTGGCAAGTTGGATCCAAAATTGGCTCAGTGGCAGGAAGCAAAGGGTAATGGTCGATGGATGTTTTTGTGACTGGAAAGTTGTTTCCAGTGGGGTTCCGCAGGGCTCAGTATTAGGTCCCTTGCTTTTTGTGGTATACATCAATGATTTAGACTTCAATGTAAGTGGCATGATTAAGAAGTTTGCAGATGATACAAAAATTGGCCATGTGTTTGATAGTGAGGAAGAAAGCTGTAGACTGCAGGAAGATATCAATGGACTGGTCAAGTGGGCAGAAAAGTGGCAAATGGAATTCAATCCGGAGAACTGTGAGGTAATGCATTTGGGGAGGGCTAACAAGGCAAGGGAATACATAATAAATGGTAGGATACTGAGAAGTGTAGAGGAACAGAGGGACCTTGGAGTGCAAGTCCACAGATCCCTAAAGGTAGCGGGACAGGCAGATAAAGTGGTTAAGAAGGCATACGGGGGGATACTTACCTTTATTAGCCGAGGCATAAAATATAAGAGCAGGGAGGTTACGCTTGAACTGTATAAAACACTAGTTAGGCCACAGCTCTGGTCACCACATTACAGGAAAGATGTGATTGCACTAGAGAGGGTTTTCTGCGGCAAGTGTCTCACCTCCTGACTCCCCAAAGCCTTTCCACCATCTGCAAGGCACAAGTAAGGAGTATGATGGAATACTCTCCACTTGCCTGGATGAGTGCAGCCCCAACAACACTCAAGAAGCTCAACACCATCCAGGACAAAGCAGCCAGCTTGATTGGCACCCCAACCACCACCTTAAAAATTCACTCCCTCCACCACCAGCGTACCGTGGCTGCAGTGGGTACCATCTACAAGATGCACTGCAGCAACTCGCCAAGGCTTCTTCGGCAGCACCTCCCAAACCCGCGACCTCTGCCACCTAGAAGGACAAGGGCAGCAGGCGCATGGGAACACCACCACCTCCAAGTTCCCCTCCAAGTCACACACCATCCTGACTTAGAAGTATATCGGCATTCCTTCATCGTCGCTGGGTCAAAATCCTGAACTCCCTCCCTAACAGCACTGTGGGAGTACCTTCACCACACAGACTGCAGCGGTTCAAGGAGGCGGCTCACCACCACCTTCTCAAGGGCAACTAGGGATGGGCAATAAATGCTGGCTTTGCCAGTGATGCCCAGATCCCATAAGCGAATAAAAAAAAAATGTAAACAAAAGGTCCCTCTGCAGCCTTCTTCTCCCAAAAGGCTTTGGATGCCGGGAATCAGTTGAAATTTTCAAGACTGAGATCGATAGATTTTTGTTCGGTAAGGATTATGGAGTAATGGCGAGTATATGGAGTTGAGGTACAGAACAGCCATTATCTGATTGAATGGTGGTACAGCCATGAGGGGCTGAATGGCCTCTTCTTGTTCCTATGTTCATCCTCATACTGGGGGTTGGGGAGGGGGGTGGGTGGTATCAGAACAAACGTTAGAATGTCGTCCACCTGTGCGCAAGCTCTGACTTATTAGGAGCTTTCTTCTCTTGGAACCAGAGTGAACAAATGAGAGGCATTAGTTGTTATGATCATGTACAGTGATACCCAGGTGTGAGCAGCTACATTACATGAGAAGACTACTCTGGGTTGAATGCATGCAAGGTGTGAGTGAAGATGCAGATCCAGAGGAAGGCAAGTACTGCTAAGTGAACCTTTTGATTTAATGGGCATTAATAGTAAGGTCTGAGAGTATTTTTAAGACTTTGTGGGTGGAGGTAATTAGGGTTAGGTTTAGGGTTAGTGTATGAATTAGTACACTGAATTAATTGAAGGCAGGGGTAGCTTCCCCTACCTTGCCTGACCTGGGAAGGTCATTAAACTTTTCCAGCATCTGCCAGTCTCGAGAAACTCACCAGGGTTATCTTGCATGCTCCATCCCGAACAGAACCCCGTATCCTGTGCCTCAGTTCCTCCAGCAGAATGTTTGTGGCCTGTTCTGAAAAAGCAGTCTTCTCTGCACTACAGAATGCCTTTCAGCCTGTGAACTCCAGAGAAGCTTGCAGCCTTCAAAGCTCAGAAATCAGCAGGGCTCCCCTTTAAGATACTGCAGCTGCAACCTATTTCTTTTGCTTCGCTGGACAAGCTCCCAATGCCGGTCTATTTCATGACTTGTAGCTCACCTCCATTATGCAAATACTGCAGAAGGTCAATGCGATATAAACAGAGGGTTTTTTTTTTAATTTGTTCATGGGATGTGGGCATCGCTGTCAAGGCCAGCATTTATTGCCCATGCCTAATTGCCCTTGAGAAGGTGGTGGTGAGCCAGGTGTAAGTAGCTGCAGTCTATGTGGTGATACTTCTTTGTAGCGATTTGGTACAACTGAGTGGCTTGCTAAGCCATTTCAGGGGGCAGTTAACAGTCAACCACATTGTTGTGAATCTGGAGTCACATATAGTGCAGAACTAGTAAGGATGGCAGATTTGATAAGAATATAAGAGATAGGAGCAGGAATAGGCCATTCGGCCCCTCGTGCCTGCTCCGCCATTCAATAAGATCATGGCTGATCTTGTACCTCAACTCCACTTCCCTGCACTATCCCCATATCCCTTGATTCCCTTAATAATCAAAAATCTATCGATCTCTGTCTTGAATATACTCAACGACTGAGCCTCCACAGCCCTCTGGGGTAGAGAATTCCAAAGATTCACCACCCTCTGAGTGAAGAAATTTATCCTCATCTCAGTCCTAAATGGCCGACCCCTTATTCTGAGACTGTGACCCCTGGTTCTAGACTCCCCAGCCAGGCGAAACATCCTCCCTGCATCTACCCTGTCAAGCCCTATAAGAATTTTGTATGTTTCAATGAGATCACCTCTCATTCTTCTAAACTCCAGAGAATATAGGCCCAGTCGACTCAATCTCTCCTCATAGGTCAATCCCCCCATCCCAGGAACCAGTCTGGTGAACCTTCGTTGCATTTCCTTCCCTCATGAGCATTAGTGAACCAGATGGGTTTTTACGACAATCCGGGAGTTTCATGGACACCATTACTGACACTAGCTTTTTATTCCAGATTTATTTAATTAACTGAATTTAAATTCCCCAGCAGTGGGAGTTGAACTCATGCTGCCGGATCAGTAGTCCAGGACCATCTGGATTATTAGTCCAGTAACAGAACCACTATGCTACCGTACCCACTTCAGCATGATATAAACAGAGGGTCAGAGGGTCAGTGTGTTATAAACAGAGGGTCAGTACAATACAATGATCCTCCTTGCACCACCCACCTCTGTTCAGGATTATGCCCTGTCAGAAAATTGGAGTACTGTGTACAGTTCTGGTCGCCATATTATAAAAAGGATATAGAGGCCCTGGAGAAGGTGCAAAAAAGATTTACAAGTATGATACCAGATCTGTGAAGTTATACCTATCAGGAAATGATAAACAGCCTGGGTCTCTTTTCTCTTGAAAAGAGAAGGCTGAGGGGTGACCTAATAGACGTCTTTAAAATTATGAAATGTTTTGATAGCGTAGACACAGAGAGAGTGTTTCCACTTGTGGGGAAGAGCAAAACTAGAGGCCATCAATATAAGATAGTCACCAAAAAAATCAAATAGGGAATTCAGAAGAAACTTCTTTACCCAGAGAGTGGTGAGAATGTGGAACTCGCTACCACGAGGAGTAGTTGAGGTGAATAGTATAGATGCATTGAAGAGGAAACTTGATAAGCTTATGAGGGAGAAGGGAATAGAGGCATATGCTGATAGAGTTAGATCAGGAAGGATGGGAGCGGCTCGAGTGGAGCATAAACGCCAGCATGGATTGGTTGGGCCAAATGGCCTGTTTCTGTGCTGTATATTCTATGTAATCCTATGTAAAATCTGGGTCTCACACATAAATAACAGCCACTTGTACAAAATATCTGAGTGTGGGTGGTATTCGTGGAATTGTACCTCCAGTAAAGAGCCAACACCTTCAGGAGAGGAGAGACATACCAGAGAAAATTATCGAGGAATAAAAACTACAACATATCAATCTCTCTTAGCAAAAGCAAAGATTTTCTGTTCCTTACCAGAAGGTCTCATCAAGATTTCTACTTCTGATCCTCAATATTTAGAGAATAATTTATATATATATTATATATATGTTAATGTACATGTAGATAATTAATATGCACAGCACTGTGTGTGCAATATACATTCTATACAGATAACTAATAAATTCTGTATTCCACATATGCAAGCTGACAACCCAACAGACAATACATTTACTTGAGCCAATGGCAGTTCAGAAAGAAATTAAACAGCTGTTGTGGGCTCTCACTATTGCTAAGTATTGACTGTCTCCATTGCAGTACCCCTCACCATGACTGATCTGAAGCAGTCCGAAGTGTCAACGGAACAAAAGGAAACTGCCATTTATAGTATAGATCAATCTGGAATCTTGTGTCTAGGGATGTAACGAGATACTTAATTTACATCTGGTATTGTTTCACATAAAGTGACTCATCTAAAAAAAACACAGGCACAGCTTGGCCACAACACTGCTAAATACATCATTAACTCTTAGCTTACTTCAGAGATATTAGAGGGTAAAGCCACCAATCCAGCATTCACAAAGAGAGCCACACTCAAAGGGAAAGTGGGTTAGAGCAAGGGTTCGCAACCTTTTTGCTTCTGAGGCCCCCCTCCCGTGTTATAAAAATTCCATGGATCCCCTGTAACACAACACAAGTATGTGCTCTGTATAAAAATGAGTTATACAATTAAACATATGTATTTATTATTATTTTCATTTTATTTAATTAATGTAGTGTTACTGAAGCTGGTAGGTTGGCGCTGAGGTGACTAGAGTTATCATGAAGTTGAGACTGTCTCCAAGGTTGGTAGAGCTCTGCTTAAGTTAGTAGACTTTTGCCGAGGTTGGTATAGTTATACTGAAGTTAATAGACTGTCACTGAGGTTAGTAAACTGTCACTGAGATTGGCAGAGCTATACGGAAGTTAGTAGATTGTCATTAAGGTTGGTAAAGGTCACTAAGGTTGGTAAAGTGTTCACTGGAGCTGATAGATTGCCGATGAGACTGATGGTGTTGAGGGCCGTACCAGCTCTAGCTTCATCCCTTGTCCGTTACTAATGAGATGAGCAGACTACGCCCGCTGAGACTGGATGACGTCTACTTGAAAACACAGCAGACCGATGACCATGAGCCTCTGGGCCCAAGCGGCAATTTCCGGTTCCTCACGTCCTGTGCGAGGCCGGGGCCGGGGCCTAAAGTGATACTGTGCTGGTGTCGATTGGTGACTCAGGGCTGGAAGGTAAAACTCTGTGCCCTGGATACCCTTCGGGGATCGGCATTAAATCAACTTTAAAGGCTGTAGGAATTTATTATTTTTGGTGGACCCCTTGAAACCTTCTCACGGACCCCTGGTTGAGAATCCCTGGGTGAGAGAATTGGCGCCAGTGTTTTAGCCCTATCTCCAGCCCGCATTCCCTTTATGCTCGCTGGGGAAACGGGGATCAGTGAAGTGAGAACGTAAGAAACTTTTTGGAGCAGGAAAATGTCATTAGGCCCATCAAGCTGTCCCCACTCTTGTGGATCAAATCCATCTGCAAACCTTTTCATCATGGTGTTGAAATTATCGTGTGTGTTACTTTAACAAAGTTGTTAACCTCTTAGTTTAAACAGTGCACAGAGGAATTTCAACCTCCATATGCCTCGATTCTTTATCACTCAAGAAACACCAAAACTGTCCCTGAAACCCATTTATAATGCCCAATCCAATGTCCTTCCCTGGTAACTTATTTCACAACTGCATTAACATTGGGGTAAAAGATTCCAACTGACTTCCTTTCTTATTCATTTTCAACTTTCATTGATGCTCTTTGAACACTTACCCACAGCGAACAGTTAGTCCATTTGAATTATAACACTTGATTTCAATTTTATCCAGGGACCTTCTTTCTGATGCTGCAGAATTAGGTAGCAGCAGATCAAAGGATAGGCATCCATGATAGCTGAGATAGAAGAGAGGCCATTGCTGTTTACAGTATTTTGGGACACTTGATTGTGTACATGTGGACAGGAGAATTAGTTGAAAGTGCAGCTGAGACATAAAAACAGAAAATGCTGGAAATACTCAGCAGGTCAGGCAGCATCGGTGGAGAGAGAAACAGAGTTAACGGTTCAGGTTGATGGCCTTTCATCAGAACTGGAAGAAGTTAGAGATGTAGGCAGGGAAAGGGAGGAGGAGAGAAGGAAAGAACAAAAGGAAAGATCTGTAATAGGGTGGAGGGCAGGAGTGATTAAATGACAAAAGGAATGGTGGTGCAAGGCAAAAGGAGGTGTTCAGATTTCCAGCATCTGCAGTATTTTGCTTTTGTTTAAGAGTAACTCAGACATTTGGCTGAAGGTGACCAGAATGAGTGCTTGGCAAAGCAGTCTTCCTAGCTGCACAGGTGTGTCTGCAGTGCCAAGTCCTCGGTAGCTGCTCCATTGTTAGGCCTCTTTCTTTAGGAACGGTACCCAGGATGTAGCAGATGATAATGATCTTGCAGATACTGTTGAGGCTACACTCTAATCTGACCTGTCAAGATTGCAATGGTATGCTCTATAATCAACCTGGTAGCTGCATGGGGTTTGTTGTATTTGTGCTTCATTAGTTATGGTTCAATAGGGAAGCCTTGATCTCTGAGGAGCCTTCACCTTCAGAGAAGTGGCACAGATGACTACCTCGGAATGATAGCTTTGGTAATGCTGGCTGGGAAGCGGGCACTGATCTAGACAATGTGGTGTCACCGACAGTGGAACTTCTTTTGGATCAGGACGTTATCTACAGAGTCCTGAATGTACAAATAGCTGACATCTTTGGGCAATCCGGTGTTGTGAGGAAATTGGACAGCCGTGTCACACTCTTGTTATTCAGTGGGAAAGGATCATTACTCCCTTTGGCAGCCCACTTCCACATTCAGCTTCCCCCTCACATCTCTCTGTGAATGGGCAGAATTAACATTAGTGGAACTTCCCCTGAAGATCAGGAAATCCTGACGTTGATATGCAGTGCTTTGTTAGTATGCATTGCAAATTTGTGAGAGAGCATTACTAATAGGTGTTGAAATCTGGCTGGAAATTTGCATGGACGGGCAAGGTCGAAATAGGCAAGTCTTCATGGACCCCATGCCTGTTTTGCACTGGCGGGAATGTTCCAGCCAATCAGAAATTTTCAAATTTTTTGGGTTCCTTGCTGCACTGCTAATTATTTTCCATACTTATTCATATTGAACTGCATCCGTCATCTATTGGCCCAGTTACCTACTTGATTTAGGAATAGATTTTACAAATGAGTACTTCTCTGAATCATTCTGGTTACTGGGCCGCACACACACAGCGGGCACATTGGAAAATCCCAGCTGCACTGATTCAACAGACAGAAAATCGGGGCGGGAGGTGCACCTATCATTTTCCGCTATGTGTGCAAAGCCCAATCAGCTGCTTGAGACCCGCAAAAAGTAACCTATCTTCTTTAGACCCTCTCATGGGTACATGTGTACTTTTAAAACACAAACACAAATCCCTTAACTTAAAATATATTTCAATCTGACCACTTTCTCACTTTTCATCAAGGTTGAGATTCCAATTAAAATTGCAAAACACACCCATAAACTTCAGCTGCCTAACTTTAGAGAAGATGTTCCCTTTGCACTAACTTTAACCAAATCACAATCCCATTCTTTATAAATGGATTGATGATTCAGTCACACACTTAAGGGCCGATTTTAAGAATAGGAGCTTCCAGAGGTGAATCTCATCAATGGGAACACTTATGGGGAATTTGGCTATGCTACACACAACTTTTCAACGTCTGTAACACCTTTGATTGCCGTGATTATCTCTCTGCCGAGGTGTGATAAAGGGCAGTTAGAAAGATTAACTGTAGTCATCTGGCTGTGTTCTCTGACTATATATGCTGTGCCTATATGCATCTCTTCACTTCACCTGATGAAGGAGTAGCGCTCCGAAAGCTTGTGATTTCAAATAAAGCTGTTGGACTATAACCTGGTGTTGTGCGACTTCTCACATTTGTAACTAGTGGACAAGGCTCCCACCCCATCCCCAAGAGTGTCCTTTGGTAAGAACGAACCCCATAATGTACAAAGGAAATTCTCCACGTTTATTTCTGTAAGAATCTCCACATCAGTACTGAACTAAACGTGAGGCAATCGCTTGATACTGGTGATGAATCCCAATGTTTGACCAGCAGAGATGACTCTCTTTATGTCTGATGCTCCAATTTAGTTGGTGACAATTACCTGTTGGTAAAGAAGTTAACCACGGTGTTAGATCTGCTATAGACAGATCCTGCACATTATATCAGTGACTCAGAAAAACGTACAGAAACATCACCTGAGGAAATAAAAGCAACTAAATCTTTCTCAGCATGTCCCCCTTTTGCACACTTCATTCGATCTTCTCAAACAGGTCGATGAGCACCAGGAAAACTGCACCAAAC
Organism: Squalus acanthias; assembly: GCA_030390025.1. Lineage (NCBI taxonomy): Eukaryota > Metazoa > Chordata > Chondrichthyes > Squaliformes > Squalidae > Squalus > Squalus acanthias. Next base: position 22,745,706 of record CM059428.1, on the reverse strand, counting down.
ATTGTGGGCACTTACTCCACACTTACCCCACACACTGTACAGGTACAAGGGCCACACAGACACTCGTTGTGCAGACATTTAAATACACTACACAAAGGTTAGATATTTTCATCGCACAGTCCGACCTGCTCCTGCTCCACCGCCGTAACTTCAGCGGAAAAGGCAGAAACCACGGAGTTTGCGCCGCTATTCCGGGGACAGGGTGGGAGAAGCAATGATAAAAAATCCTGCCCAATATTTTACATCGGATTTACTGAATGGTCAGAGGACTCCGTTCACTGTAAGGTACCACACACTCAGCTTCTGCGCGAACGTGCAATTCAGCCTCCTTCTCTCTCAAAATCTACAGGCAGAAAACACTCTAGAGTGACATCGACACGGAGTGACACTCTATCTAGCAGCAGGGAGTGAGACTGAATCTAGCAGTGGGGATTGACACTGTATCTAGCAGTGGGGAGTGACACTATCTAGCAGTAGGGATTGACACTGTATCTAACAGTGGGGAGTGACACTGTATCTAACAGTAGGGATTGACACTGTATCTAACAGTGGGGAGTGACACTTTATCTAACAGTGGGGATTGACATTGTATCTAGCAGTGGGGAGTGACACTGTATCAAACAGTGGGGATTGACACTGTATCTAACAGTGGGGATTGACACGGTATCTAACAGTAGGGAGTGACACTATCTAACAGTGAGGAGTGACACTGTATCTAACAGTGGGGAGTGACACTTTATCTAACAGTGGGGATTGACATTGTATCTAGCAGTGGGGAGTGACACTGTATCTAGCAGTAGGGAGTGACACTGTATCTAACAGTGGGGATTGACACTGTATCTAGCAGTAGGGAGTGACACTGTATCTAGCAGTAGGGAGTGACACTGTATCTAACAGTGAGGAGTGACACTGTATCTAACAGTGGGGATTGACACTGTATCTAACAGTGAGGATTGACACTGTATCTAACAGTGGGGAGTGACACTGAATCTAGCAGTGGGGAGTGACACTGTATCTAACAGTGGGGAGTGACACTATATCGAGCAGTAGGGAGTGACACTGTATCTAACAGTGGGGAGTGACACTGTATCTAACAGTGGGGAGTGACACTGTATCTAACAGTGAGGAGTGACACTGTATCTAACAGTGAGGAGTGACACTGTATCTAACAGTGGGGAGTGACACTGTATCTAGCAGTGGGGAGTGACACTGTATCTAACAGTAGGGATTGACACTATCTAACAGTGGGGATTGACACTGTATCTAACAGTGGGGAGTGACACCGTATCTAGCAGTGGGGAGTGGCACTGTATCTAGCAGTGGGGATTGACACTGTATCTAACAGTGGGGAGTGACACCGTATCTAGCAGTGGGGAGTGGCACTGTATCTAGCAGTGGGGATTGACACTGTACCTAACAGTGGGGATTGACACTGTATCTAGCAGTGGGGATTAACACTGTATCTAACAGTGGGGATTGACACTGTATCTAGCAGTGGGGATTAACACTGTATCTAACAGTGGGGATTGACACTGTATCTAACAGTGGGGATTGACACTGTATCTAACAGTAGGGAGTGACACTGTATCTAGCAGTAGGGATTAACACTGTATCTAACAGTAGGGAATGACACTATATCTAACAGTGGGGATTGACACTGTATCTAGCAGTAGGGATTGACACTGTATCTAGCAGTAGGGATTGACAATGTATCTAGCAGTGGGGAGTGACACTGTATCTAACAGTAGGAAGTGACACTGTATCTAGCAGTAGGGATTAACACTGTATCTAACAGTAGGGAGTGACACTATACCTAACAGTGGGGATTGACACTGTATCTAACAGTGGGGATTGACACTGTATCTAGCAGTAGGGATTGACAATGTATCTAACAGTAGGGAGTGACACTCTGTCTAGCAGTAGGGAGTGGCACTTTATCTAGCAACAGGGAGTGACACTGTATCCAGCAGTAGGGAGTGACACTATATCTAACAGTGGGGAGTGACACTGTATCTAACAGTGGGGAGTGACACTGTGTCTAACACTAGGGAGTGACACTGAATCTAGCAGTGGGGAGTGACACTGTATCTAGCAGTGAGGATTGACACTGTATCTAACAGTGGGGAGTGACACTGAATCTAGCAGTGGGGAGTGACACTGTATCTAACAGTGGGGAGTGACACTATATCGAGCAGTAGGGAGTGACACTGTATCTAACAGTGGGGAGTGACACTGTATCTAACAGTGGGGAGTGACACTGTATCTAACAGTGAGGAGTGACACTGTATCTAACAGTGAGGAGTGACACTGTATCTAACAGTGGGGAGTGACACTGTATCTAGCAGTGGGGAGTGACACTGTATCTAACAGTAGGGATTGACACTATCTAACAGTGGGGATTGACACTGTATCTAACAGTGGGGAGTGACACCGTATCTAGCAGTGGGGAGTGGCACTGTATCTAGCAGTGGGGATTGACACTGTATCTAACAGTGGGGAGTGACACCGTATCTAGCAGTGGGGAGTGGCACTGTATCTAGCAGTGGGGATTGACACTGTACCTAACAGTGGGGATTGACACTGTATCTAGCAGTGGGGATTAACACTGTATCTAACAGTGGGGATTGACACTGTATCTAGCAGTGGGGATTAACACTGTATCTAACAGTGGGGATTGACACTGTATCTAACAGTGGGGATTGACACTGTATCTAACAGTAGGGAGTGACACTGTATCTAGCAGTAGGGATTAACACTGTATCTAACAGTAGGGAATGACACTATATCTAACAGTGGGGATTGACACTGTATCTAGCAGTAGGGATTGACACTGTATCTAGCAGTAGGGATTGACAATGTATCTAGCAGTGGGGAGTGACACTGTATCTAACAGTAGGGAGTGACACTGTATCTAGCAGTAGGGATTAACACTGTATCTAACAGTAGGGAGTGACACTATACCTAACAGTGGGGATTGACACTGTATCTAACAGTGGGGATTGACACTGTATCTAGCAGTAGGGATTGACAATGTATCTAACAGTAGGGAGTGACACTCTGTCTAGCAGTAGGGAGTGACACTTTATCTAGCAACAGGGAGTGACACTGTATCCAGCAGTAGGGAGTGACACTATATCTAACAGTGGGGAGTGACACTGTATCTAACAGTGGGGAGTGACACTGTGTCTAACAGCAGGGAGTGACACTGAATCTAGCAGTGGGGAGTGACACTGTATCTAGCAGTGGGGATTGACACTGAATCTAGCAGTGGGGATTGACACTGTATCTAACAGTGGGGAGTGACACTGTATCTAGCAGTGGGGATTGACACTGAATCTAGCAGTGGGGATTGACACTGAATCTAGCAGTGGGGATTGACACTGAATCTAGCAGTGGGGATTGACACTGTATCTAACAGTGGGGAGTGACACTGTATCTAGCAGTGGGGATTGACACTGAATCTAGCAGTGGGGATTGACACTGAATCTAGCAGTGGGGATTGACACTGTATCTAACAGTGAGGAGTGACACTGTATCTAACAGTGGGGATTGACACTGTATCTAACAGTGAGGATTGACACTGTATCTAACAGTGGGGAGTGACACTGAATCTAGCAGTGGGGAGTGACACTGTATCTAACAGTGGGGAGTGTCACTATATCGAGCAGTAGGGAGTGACACTGTATCTAACAGTGGGGAGTGACACTGTATCTAACAGTGGGGAGTGACACTGTATCTAACAGTGAGGAGTGACACTGTATCTAACAGTGAGGAGTGACACTGTATCTAACAGTGGGGAGTGACACTGTATCTAGCAGTGGGGAGTGACACTGTATCTAACAGTAGGGATTGACACTATCTAACAGTGGGGATTGACACTGTATCTAACAGTGGGGAGTGACACCGTATCTAGCAGTGGGGAGTGACACTGTATCTAGCAGTGGGGATTGACACTGTATCTAACAGTGGGGAGTGACACCGTATCTAGCAGTGGGGAGTGGCACTGTATCTAGCAGTGGGGATTGACACTGTATCTAACAGTGGGGATTGACACTGTATCTAGCAGTGGGGATTAACACTGTATCTAACAGTGGGGATTGACACTGTATCTAGCAGTGGGAATTAACACTGTATCTAACAGTAGGGAATGACACTATATCTAACAGTGGGGATTGACACTGTATCTAGCAGTAGGGATTGACACTGTATCTAGCAGTAGGGATTGACAATGTATCTAGCAGTGGGGAGTGACACTGTATCTAACAGTAGGGAGTGACACTGTATCTAGCAGTAGGGATTAACACTGTATCTAACAGTAGGGAGTGACACTATATCTAACAGTGGGGATTGACACTGTATCTAACAGTGGGGATTGACACTGTATCTAGCAGTAGGGATTGACAATGTATCTAACAGTAGGGAGTGACACTCTGTCTAGCAGTAGGGAGTGACACTTTATCTAGCAACAGGGAGTGACACTGTATCCAGCAGTAGGGAGTGACACTATATCTAACAGTGGGGAGTGACACTGTATCTAACAGTGGGGAGTGACACTGTGTCTAACAGTAGGGAGTGACACTGAATCTAGCAGTGGGGAGTGACACTGTATCTAGCAGTGGGGATTGACACTGAATCTAGCAGTGGGGATTGACACTGTATCTAACAGTGGGGAGTGACACTGTATCTAGCAGTGGGGATTGACACTGAATCTAGCAGTGGGGATTGACACTGAATCTAGCAGTGGGGATTGACACTGAATCTAGCAGTGGGGATTGACACTGTATCTAACAGTGGGGAGTGACACTGTATCTAGCAGTGGGGATTGACACTGAATCTAGCAGTGGGGATTGACACTGATTCTAGCAGTGGGGATTGACACTGAATGTAACAGTGGGGATTGACACTGTATCTAGCAGTGGGAATTGACACTGAATGTAACAGTGGGGATTGACACTGAATCTAGCAGTAGCGTGTGACACTGTGTCTAACAACCTTAGAATAGGGGAGCCCATCTGTCAAATGCCATTTCTCCCATCTACCCTGATGTGGCAGCCACACAAGATGCACCCATATGGTACCAGTGCCTGATGGCAACATTGAAATGGATGAATCCTCCCCTCCACCACCCCCCCCCCCCCACACCCCATATGCGGGTGGAGTTAGCAGCAAAGGTTCCAGCAGGTACATGCCACCTCGGGGATGTTGGCCCCATTTTCTTTGTACCCCATATACAGTTACATCTATATCGCACAATGATGCAGCACTACAAATGCATCAGAATTCAAGCCTTTAACAGAGCTCCAGCTGGGACCAGCGGTTATGTTTGCTTGTGTTACTGGATTGGCGAGCAATCTGGAAGAGCAGAAAGGGAATGGATGCCAAAGTCTTCAAATATGATGTGTGGAGGCTGTGATTTCAAAGCCTGGGATGGCAAATATAAAATTACCTGCCAGATGTCCAAGAGTTATACTTGGAAAGCTCACCAGCGGAATGGAAAATAAATCTCTAAACATTTTATTTGTCTCCAGCTGGCTCAGCTAGCTGGCTTCTTCGTTAGGGGCCCGGAAGGTTATCGCTTCAAGGCCTGCTTGGGGCATGTGAGTTTGTTTCTAACACTGCCACTCATGTGAAGTGGTTGGGGGATAGTTCAAAGTTGGAGCTGTCATCCTTCAGCGGACACATCAAAGTGAGGTGCCATCTGCCAATCCTGCGAATGATAAAGATCCCAGAACACCAATATCAAAGGAACTACCTCTAAAAACTGTCCCTGTACTTATGTAACAGGTCTCTGAATACCCCAAAATAATTATGACTAGCATTGAATAGAAAACGTTATATAAGTAAATGTAAACTTTTCCCTTGCCTTTTTAATTCTGTACTCAATGCTTAATTTTAATATATAAAGACAACCATCTGTTTTGTACCTTCCATAATTCTGGAATGGTTGACTGTCTGTTGATAATGTTTTTCAATAACTAATGTTTGCACTTTCTTCTTTCATTGTCAAATTGCATATTGGACTAAATATCAAAATGCACTCGCAGTATACCCTAGGTTCAAATGTATATTGGCGTCATGGTGCTAAATCTATTTAAGCATTTGAGAACAGTTTCAGTGCAGTTTAGTCCAAGTCATCCTGTGTGGGATATTTTAATTCTACCTGATTAAACATTCTTCCCAGGAGGCAGTGACTTCTGTTAAGTTTTGAATCCATTAACACGAGCTACCCTCTGCTACCTTTACTTGAATATCCAATGGTTGGAGTCATACCTAGCACAAAGGAAGATGGTTGTGGCTGTTAGAGGCCAATCATCTCAGCCCCAGGACATCACTGCAGGAGTTCCTCAGGGCAGTATCCTTGGCCCAACCATCTTCAGCTGCTTCATCAATGACCTTCCCTCCATCATAAGGTCAGAAGTGGGGATGTTTGCTGATGATTGCATAGTGTTCAGTTCCATTCGCAACTCCTCAGATAATGAATCAGTCCGTGCCCACATGCAGCAAGACCTGTTTGACATTCAGGCTTGGGCTGATAATTGGCAAGTAAAATTTGTGCCACATAAGTGCCAGGCAATGACTATCTCCAACAAGAGAGAGTCTAACCACCGCCCCTTGACATTCAATGGCATTAGCATCGCCGAATTCCCCACCATCAACATCGTGGGGGGTCAGCATTGACCAGAAACTTAACTGGACCAGCCACATAAATACTGTGGCTGCAAGATTTAATCTGAGGCTAGGTATTCTGCAGTGAGTGACTCACCTCCTGACTTCCCAAAGCCTTTCCACCATCTACAAGGCATAAGTCAGGAGTGTGATGGAATATTCTCCACTTACCTGAATGAGTGCAGCTCCAACAACACTCAAGAAGCTCGATACCATCCAGGACAAAGCAGCCCACTTGATTGGCGCCCCATCCACCACCTTAAACATTCACTCCCTCCACCACTGGAGCACTGTGGCTGTACTGTGTATCATCTACAAGATGCACTGCAGCAACTCGCCAAGGCTTCTTCAGCAGCACCTCCCAAACCTGTGACCTCTACCACCTAGAAGGACAAGGGCAGCAGGCGCATGGGGACACCACCACCTGCAAGCTTCACTCCAAGTCACACACCATCCTGACTTGGAAATATATTGCCATCGCTGGGTCAAAATCCTGGAACTCCCTCCCTAACAGCACTGTGGGAGTACCTTCACCACACAGACTGCAGCGGTTCAAGAAGGCGGCTCACCACCACCTTCTCAAGGGCAATTAGGGATGGGCAATAAATTCTCCATGTGTGAACCCAAGAGTGAGTCCAGCAGGCCCATCGTTGTGGGGAGATCTAGGGAGGGGGAGTGTGGTGGGGGGAGACCATTATGTTGAGCTTCTTCCTGCCTTGACCTTTACAGTTACATACTTTCCAGCAGGGGGCACTGGCGAGTAATCAGAAGCAGGAACCTTGGCTGATACTTCCCTCCCTAGCCCAGAGATACTGAGGTCAATGATAGCATCCTCCATAGCTGCTCCAGTTGAGCTTAGCTAAGTCAGCACAGTCCAAGAATCAAACCTGGGACCTCACTGATCCATACGGTTCAGTACCAAACCATGGGGCTGAAATTCTGTGGGGATTATAGTAGTATCCCCAGCAGAAGACCAGAGGAACTGCCAGAGGAACGGTGTAAGTGGCTGTTTTCAGCCGTTCATGCTAACTCCTTGGGGTTTCTGCTGGTCTCCCATCGGAGTTACAGTGGGAGACTGGTAGAACCCTACAGTATTTACTCACCAGTCTATCCGGAAACTCAGAGTGAGGTAACATCAACGCTGCCATCAGCAGGTTGTCACTGGTTGTAATTCTGCATTTACGCGATGCTGCCTTATCCACATGGTATTGCACACAGGCTTAACAGAATAGCAAAAGCTCACTAACATACCAATTAAAGTCACTAATTAGGAGTTAGATTTCATCACGTTGGTATTATCATTGTTTTTGTGGAGGGGAGGGGGTGGGGGAATAGTTTGTGGGACTGAATATTTGCTATCAAAGTTCAGTTGAAAGCAAGGTTTAATCATTTCCATTGTCTTGTGTAAGACCCAATGGATACACTCGTTAGTAATATCCAGAGGCCAGATGAAGCAGGGACTTGATGCTGGGGTGGTTCTCATAATGGGGGAAGGGGTGCAGGCAGCCCATAAACATGTCTGGGAAGGAGGAACTAATCTCTTTACCTAGGAGAGGAGCAGCCTGACTGGGAACATAGGAACAGGAGTAGGTCATCCAGCCCCTCGAGCCTGTTCCGCCATTCAATGAGATCATGGCTGATCTGTAACCTAACTCCATCCACCCGCCTTGGCTCCATATCCCTAATACCCTTGGCTAGAAAAAATCTATCAATCTCGGATTTTAAAATTATTAATTGAGCTAGCATCTATTGTGGGAGTTTCACACTTGTACCACCCTTGGTGTGAAGAAATGTTTCCTAACTTCTCTCCTGAATGGCCTGGCTCTGATTTATGCTTATGTCCCTTGTCCTAGATTCCCCCACCAGCGGAAAAAGTTTCCATCTGTCTACCCTATTAATTTGTTTCAAAATTCTAAAAACCTCAATCAAATCACCCCTTAATCTTCTATATTCTAGGTTGGTCATCAATGTGTGAATTTTTAAATCAACTTGAATTTTCTATTCGTCACGCACTGTCGTACCTCATTACCCTTTACGGTGAGGCAATACCTGGTGCATTATAATTTTATTAAACAGCAGGCGACTTTTGAAAAATATCCAATTGATTACATTATCTGAGTCACTTTTTTTAAAAAAAGCTACAAGCTGCAAAGGAGATTTATTAGAATGGTACCTCTAGCCCTACAATCCTCTGAGATATCTGTGCTCCTCCAATTCTGGCCTCTTGCCGCATCCATGATTTTAATCGCTCCACAATTGGTGGCTAACCCTTCAGCTGCCTAGGCCCTAAGCACTGGAATTCCCTCCCTAACCCTCTCCGCCTCTCTAGCTGTCTTCCGTCCTTTAAGACGCTCCTTAAAACCTACCCCTTTAACCAAGCTTTTGGTCACCTGCCCTAATATCTCCTTATGTGGCTCGGTATCAAATTTTGTTTGATAACGCTCCTGTGAAGCACCTTGGGACATTTTATTACGTTGAAGATGCTATATAAATGCAAATTGTTGCTGTTGTTGTTGTTGGTAACAGGGATGAAGGCCTTCAGTTATGTGGAGAGTAGGAAAGTTGGGTTTGTTCTCCTTAGAGCAGAGAAGATTAAGGGGAGATTTAATAAAGGTGTTCAAAATTATGAGGGTTTTGATGGAGTAAATAAGGAGAAACTGTTTCCAGTGACAGGAGGGTTGTTAACCAGAGGACACAGATTAAGATGGTTGGCAAAAAAACCAGAGGGGAGATGAGGAGACATATTAGGAGTGAGTTGTTATGATTTGGAATGCACGGCCTGAAAGGACGGTGAAAGCAGATTCAATAGTCACTTTCAAAAGGGAATTGAATATATACTTAAAAAGGAATAAAATTGCAGGGCTATGGGGATAGAGCAGGAGGAGTGGGACTAATTGGACAGCTCTTTCAAAGAGCCGGCACAGGCACGATGGGCCAAATAGCCTCCTTCTGTGCTGTAAGATTCTGATTCTAAGTTTAAAGCTACCTGTGCACATTACCCAGTCACTGTCCCTGCTTGTTCTGTTTTTCACTGAGCTGTATTCAACAGTTGGTTCTCTGCTCACATCTCACTTCTCGAACTCCTCTCCCGTCAGGACTGGGCTGCTCTGTTGGACTGCATTCGATGGTTCACTGGAGTGACTCTGCCCTGCCAGTCAGTCACTTTGAGAGTTAAGGTTAGCTGTTCCAGCCCACAATGGCCTCTGTTACCCACTGAGCTCCAGGCCTGCACTTCAGGGAACTGCTGGCATCTCAGCTTCACTCGTTGCAAATCGAGGGCCAGACCTTGCTGGGAAAATAATAGCGTGTTAACGGTGCACGCCGTTATTAATCTGCAAATCGGCCAGCAGGTTCAGGGGATTATGAGATACGGCGTGAGTTGCGAATCTCCAGAACTTGCTGATCGTTAGCTTTGCCCAAACGTCATCTCACCCTTAGCCTTCCCATTATTTTGAAGAACTTGCTGGACTTGCACATTAATTGCCCATTAAACTCGCTGCAGAATTAATAACGTGAGTACCTTTTCAACGACTTGGTAATTGTTAAAGATTGCCAATCTACCTCTTTGGCCCAGAAAGGGAACAAGTTAAACTGTGAGTCTCATTCCTGCAGATAGTGACTTGTTCTTAGAGATTTAAAACATTTTCAAATTTAACATTTTTAAATTGTTTTCTTACTTTTCCTTTCTGTCTCTTTTTTCTCTCTTAATTCCACCTTTTTTCCCTCTCTTTATTTCTCTTTCTGTACGTGATTTGATTCTAATTCACCCTATTTCCTTCTCCATCATTACTCTGTTTCTTTCTCAATTCTTCAATCTCATTGGTTAATAAATCAATAGACTGTTCATCCCACCGTTCACTAAGGCCCCAGATGCCTCATTATCAGCTCGCACTTCCAGCAAGTTACGGAACAAAAAATTATAGAGCTGAAGGAGGCAGGAAAAAGTTTAACTAATGGCAGTTGCCACGAGATGCCTCGCTTCAGCAAAATCTGGCCTCAAGTTTGAGAAATATTTGTTGTTTCGAATAGGAACTCATAGTCATTCCACAATTTAGGGTGTAGGCTGGTTTAAAGTTCTGTAATTATTTAACACAAAGCTCTAGGGCTGGATTTTCATTGACCCGTGGAGGCAGGTTTGGAGGTGTGTGGGGGGTTAAAATTGCGAAAACTGGCGGGCGGGCACAAGTCCGCCTCCATCCCGCCTCCACGCAATTTTCATTAAATCGTGTCTGCTGGTCCCGCCTCCGTCCCGCCTCTAAGAGGCGGGATAGGCTGTTAAGGCCCTTAACAAGCACTAAATTGGCTCTATAATGCCATTTTGAAAGGCCTTTGTGATTTTAACCCTTGTTCTACGTGAAGCACGCCTGTTCTGAACCACGATTGTGAAACCTGGCGGGAGCACATTTGGATAGCTGACTATCAGCTGCAGGTCCACTATTACAACGGAGATGTGATGATGGTAGTAGTCTCTCTCTCTCTCTCTCTCTCTCTCTGGTGTAAAAATATCTGGGAGTAGACTTAGGGCTGCTGCTGCTCATTTTGCATCCAGGTCCTCTCACAGCAAAGGCCAGGCAGTCTCTGAAGACCTTCAATGCAGCAGCAATGATGACATCATCAGAGGCGACTTTCAGACTGAAAACACTAATTGGTTCATGGGTTCCCACATGCTGGAACTCAATTGCCCAATTAGGTGAAAATTGCATCAATCTCCCAAATCCAATTGCAGTCGGGTGGATAACACGAAAAGTGGATAACACGACCCCAACCCGCCCCAGTATCAAAATCCAGCCCCTAGTGTACGAAGTTCTATCAATGAATTGCTTGTTGGTTAATTATGAATTATTGAAACCAATCAATCCTCTGCTCTGAATTGAAGAAAATGACCTGAAACTGGCAAGAATATGAAAAGGAGACATTACAGCTTCAAAATTGCTTTAATAGAAGAGGGGAGGAGAGGAGAGGGGGGAGAGCAGAGCAGAGGCGAGGAGGGGAGAGCAGAGTAGAGGAGAGGAGAGGGAGAGGAGGGCAGAGGAGAGGAGAGGACGCAGAGGAGAGGAGAGGAGGAGAGTGGAGAGGAGGGAAGAGGAGAGGAGAGGAGAGTAGAGGAGAGGAGAGGAGAGAAGTGGAGAGGAGAAAAGAGATGGGGAAAATGTGAAGAGGAGAGGAGAGGAGGAGAGAGGAGAGAAGAGGAGAGGAAAGGAGGGGAGAGGAGAGGAGAGGAAGGGAGAGGAGAGGAGGGTAGAGAAGTGGAGAGGAGAGAAGAGGAGGGGCAAGGAGTGAAGAAGAGAGTAGGAGAGATGAGAGGAGGGGAGCGGAGAGGAGAGGAGAGAAGAGGAGAGGAGAGAAGAGGGGGGAGAAGAGGGGAGAGGTTAGAAGAGGAGTGGAGGGGATGGGAAAGAAGAGAAGAGCTAAGAGGAGAGAAGAGGAGAGGAGGGGAGAGGAGAGAAGGAGAGAGGGGAGAAGAGAGGAGAGGAGAAGAGGGGAGAGGTTAGAAGAGGAGTGGAGGGGATGGGAAAGAAGAGAAGAGGTAAGACGAAAGAAGATGAGAGGAGAAGAGGAGAGGAGGGGAGGGGAGAGGAAAGGAAAGGAGGGGAGGGGAGAGGAGAGGAGAGAAGAAGAGGGAGAGAGGGAGAAGAGGGGAGGGGAGAGAAAAGGAGAGGAGGGGCGAGGACTCAGAGGAGAGAGGAGATGAGAGGAGGGGAGAGGAGAGGAGGAGAGATAATAGGAGAAGAGGGGAGGGGAGGGGAGAGCAGAGGAGAGGAGGGGAGGAGAGTGGAGAGGAGAGGAAAGAAGAGAGGGGAGGAGGGGAGAAGAGGGGAGAGGAGAGGAGAGAAGAGGAAAGAAGAGAAGAGGAGGGAAGAGAAGATGGGGAGAGAAGAGGAGAGGAGGGGGAGGAGAGGAGGGGAGAGAAGATGAGAGGAGAGGAGAGGAGAGGAGAGGAGGGAAGAGGAGAGGAGGGAAGAGGAGAGGAGAAGAGGGGAGAGAAGAGGAGAGGAGGGAAGAGGAGAGAAGAGGGGAGAGGAGAGGAGGGGAGGGGAGAGGAGGGACAGAAGAGGAGAGGAGAGAGGAGGAGGGCAGAGGAGCGGAAAGGTGCGGAGAGAAGAGGAGAGGAGAGAAGAGGAGGGGAGGGGAGGGAGAAGAGGGGGAGAGGAGGGGAGGGGAGAGGAGGAGAGAGGGGAGAAGAGAGGAGAGGAGAAGAGGGGAGAGGTTAGAAGAGGAGTGGAGGGGATGGGAAAGAAGAGAAGAGGTAAGACGAAAGAAGATGAGAGAAGAGGAGAGGAGGGGAGGGGAGAGGAAAGGAAAGGAGGGGAGGGGAGAGGAGAGGAGAGAAGAAGAGGGGAGAAGAGGGGAGGGGAGAGAAAAGGAGAGGAGGGGAGAGGACTCAGAGGAGAGAGGAGATGAGAGGAGGGGAGAGGAGAGGAGGAGAGATAATAGGAGAAGAGGGGAGGGGAGGGGAGAGCAGAGGAGAGGAGGGGAGGAGAGTGGAGAGGAGAGGAAAGAAGAGAGGGGAGGAGGGGAGAAGAGGGGAGAGGAGAGGAGAGAAGAGGAAAGAAGAGAAGAGGAGGGAAGAGGAGATGGGGAGAGAAGAGGAGAGGAGGGGGAGGAGAGGAGGGGAGAGAAGATGAGAGGAGAGGAGAGGAGAGGAGAGGAGGGAAGAGGAGAGGAGAAGAGGGGAGAGAAGAGGAGAGGAGGGAAAAGGAGAGAAGAGGGGAGAGGAGAGGAGGGGAGGGGAGAGGAGGGAGAGAAGAGGAGAGGAGAGAGGAGGAGGGCAGAGGAGCGGAAAGGTGCGGAGAGAAGAGGAGAGGAGAGAAGAGGAGGGGAGGGGAGGGAGAAGAGGGGGAGAGGAGGGGAGGGGAGAGGAGGGAGAGAAGAGGAGAGGAGAGAAGAGGAGGGGAGGGGACAGGAGAGGAGAGAAGAGGAGAGGAGGGGAAGGAAGAGAAGAGGAGAAGAGGGGAGAGGAGGGGAGAGGAGAGGAGGGGAGAGAAGAGGAGGGAGAGGAGAGAAGAGGAGAGGAATGGAGGGAGAGAAGAGGAGGGGAGAGAAGAGGAGAGGAGGGGAGACCAATAATTAACATTATCATTTGAGAAACTTTAGTGATTATGTAATTAATAGAGCAGGATTTTTGATATGAGTTCTAAACAGAGAAACGTAAGATGTTAACTTCGGATTGTGAACCAATGAAAGTTCCATTTTTTATTCACATCTCGACAGATAAGCAAGCCTCAAAATCAAGGCTCAAATGTAGACCAAGCTTGGGCTGTACTCTAAAACCAGTAACACTGCCACAGTGACTGTTACCTGCATAGAAATAAATCCCATTCGTACATTGGTTATCATTTACGTATCCTATTGTGCTCATTCATTACCACTGTCTTTGTTGACCTACATTGGCTCCCGGTCCCCCAATGCCTCAGTTTTAAAATATACACCTTTATGTCTAATTTGCCCCATCCTATCTCCTCTAGTGCTACAACCCCATCATCCTCTGTTCCTCTGACTCTGGCCTCTTCTGCATCCTCCCAGCACTTTGCCCACCATTGGTAGCCATGCCTTAAGCTGCCTAGGCCCTGCAATTTGGAATTCCCTCTTTAAATCCCTCCACTTCCCTCTCCTCCTTTAAAATCCTGCTTAATACCCACCTCTTTAACCAAACTTTTGATTACCCCACCTAATATCTCCTTCTTTAGCTCACCAGCATTTTTTCTTTGTAAAGCGCCTTGGCACATTTTACATGTCAGCTGTGGCTCAGTGGGTAGCATTCTCGTCTCTGAGTCAGAAGGTTGTGGGTTCAAGTCCCACTCCAGAGACTTGAGCACAAAAATCTAAGCTGACACTCTAGTGCAGTACTGAGGGAGTGCTGCACTGTCGAAGGTGCCGTCTTTCGGATGAGACGTTAAACCGAGGCCCATCTGCTCTTTCAGGTGGATGTTAAAGAAGAGCAGGGGAGTTATCGAAGAAGAGCAGGGGAGTTATCCCCGTTGTCCTAACCAGTATTTATCCCTCAATCAACATCACTGAAACAGATTATCTGGTCATTATCACATTGCTGTTTGTGGGAGCTTGCTGTGCGCAGATTGGCTGTCGCGTTTCCTACATTACAAAAGTGACTACACTTCAAAAAATACTTCATTGGCTGTAAAGCACTTTGGGACATCCGGTGGTCGTGAAAGGCGCTATATAAATGCAAGTCTTTCTTTTTCATGTTAAAGACGCTATATACATGCAAGTTGTTATAATTTAAAACAGCAGTAAACCATCTTTCCCTGATAAGTTATATGGTGTATGGATCTAAAGTTACCTCTCCCATGTCTACGTTTGATTCTCTCTAATCTGAATTCTGTCACATCCACAGCACGAGACTGCCCGAGCCAGATTTGTCAGCGGTATTCTCTGTGACTTTGATGGCATTGCAGCGCCCCTCCTTTTCATTTCTGATCTCTCCACGGGGATTAACGTGGTTGATCTGTGCTGTATCTGATACAAGCTCTTGGTGCATTGGGTTATAGTCACACATTGTCCTATTCACCTGTTTTTATAACACTTGAAACAGTTAAGTGGAGGCATGGATTGTGACAGTGGTGCTGCCGGTGATAATTATGATGAGGGTGAGGATGATGTTGGTGGTGATGGTGATGCAGTGGTGTTAGTGGTAATGACGTTGGTGGTGATGATGATGACCATCTAAAAACTGATGATCTGGTAATTTATTTCATTGCTTTGTGTGGGACCATGTTGTCCACAAATTGGTTGCCGTGTTTCCTACATTAAAAAAATGACTAAACTTCAAAAGTACTTAATTTTCTATAAAGCAATTTGGGACATCCTGTGGTCATGTAAAGTGCTATATCAATGCAAGTTTGTTCTTTCATGAGCAAAAGGGGGGTTCCTCCCCACTAGTGTGCAGCTAGTCTATGATCATAGACA
This sequence comes from Squalus acanthias, assembly GCA_030390025.1. Lineage (NCBI taxonomy): Eukaryota > Metazoa > Chordata > Chondrichthyes > Squaliformes > Squalidae > Squalus > Squalus acanthias. The sequence continues at coordinate 22,730,115 of CM059428.1, read as the reverse complement.
CAAAATTATTCCTGTGAATGTTTGCTACCCTGGGAGAGTTGATGACACCTTCATTTCCCAGCAACCTGGGATGCCAGGAAAGCTGGATAGATGGCTCTTTGAGGACTAAGGATACCTTCAGCCCCAGCTCATGATCCCTTTGGGACAGCCAGGAACAAGAGCAGAACAGTGATGTAAAGACACTGTCACAAGTTTCTTTCCAGCTCACTTTTCTTCCAGATATGGAAAGGGACATGAGAAGTTAGGGAGAACAAAGGGACATGTGTAAGTTACATAAGCACAGAACTGGGTTAGATGTAAGCAGGTTTTTCTTTTCGCAGAGGGTCACAAATCTTTCGAATTAGTTGTCGGCTCGTGCAGTGAATGCAGATTGTTCATTTACTCCATGTTCTGTGATCTTATATTAAGTGAATATTTTTTAACCCGTTGCACATTTTACTTGGTGCTTAGTTCAAATTGTCCACAATAACTTGTCGCACAACCTCTGTTAAATCAAAAATCTACCAAATTACAGCAAGTTAAAAATTCTAACAGTACAAAAGATTTGTACAAAAGCAAGATACTGCGGGTGTTGGAAATCAGAAATAAAAACAGAAAATGCTGGAAATACTCAGCAGGTCAGGCAGCATCTGTGGAGAGAGAAACAGAGTTAACGTTTTAGGTTGATGACCCTTCGTCAGAACTGGAAAAGGCTAGAGACGGAACCGATTTTAAGCAAGTACAGAGGCAGGGAAAGGGGAAGGGGAGGAAAGAACAAATGGGAAGGTCTGTGATAGGGTGGCAGGCAGGAGAGAATAAGGCTGCGATTTCGCCTACCCCGGCGGGTTTGGTGCGGCCGGGGTCGGTGGCGGGTCCCGACCTCGCTGCTGGCTCCAGACCGCTCTGTGAAATGAATTTACGATGATTGGGCTTGTTAAGCTCACCCAGCGCGTTTCCCAGCCAATTGAAGGAAGCCGGTCTGATGACGTCATTCGATGACACGTCATCAGCCAGTTTCCTTAAAGGGACCATGCACAAATTTTGTTTGACATTTGTGCTGTCAGTGTTCCACACCATTGAGGTGCTGCAAACACTGACAAGCACTGCACAGAGGTGCACGGCTCTCCCATGAATCCCTCCATATGATTATGGAGGGAGTCACAGCACGCAGGGAGGTTCTCTTCCCTTCCAATGGGCGGAAGACACCTCCCCAGGAGACCAACGCAGCCTGGTTGCACATTGCACAGGAGGGCACAAGCAGGAATGTCGTCAGGAGGACCAGGCTGCAGTGGCGCAAACCTTTCAATGATCTCAATAGATCACGAAACGTTACTGCAAAGCCACACTCAACCTCATCCTGCTGTGCCACTCATCACATCTCCATCACTCTGCCTTCCCTACCCTACTCCTGCACATCTGTACTCACGCCAACTTACCTTGCACCTCCACCCATCCCTCTCTATCTACGTTATCACTTCCCCATCTCACTAGCCACCCCTCACACTCACCCTCATCCTAGTCAAATCATAGCAACTAACAACACATAAGGGTAGGCACTTGTGTGTTTTAGCCAATGTTCATGTAAAGTTTCTGTTGATGTGGTGTCAAACATTGAAATCTTTATTTTCAACACCTTGCATTCTTGGACAGATCTGTGTGCACCTTTGGAAGTGGCTTAGTGAGTTGAAGTGAATGGTGAGACATAATGGTACCCCCCGCAATGGTGATGAGTATAAAACGAATGGCTTGGGCATTGTAGGGATGCTTTATGGTGTTGGTGTGGGGTGGTGTCAACCTGCCGCATCATGTGGCAGCCAGGATGTACAGCGTCAAGTGAAGTAAATCTGGTTATGTTGAGGCCATCCCTGGCATCCCGGGCAGCAATGTGGTTGGGTGCTGATGCCCTGTGTCCTGTGCAGCATCAGTTGATTGCAGAGAAGGTTGGTATTGTTGTTGGTGCTGCTGGTGTGCCTGGTGATGCTGGTGTTGGGGCTGATCGTGGTCGGATTCTGAGGACCAAGGAGAAATGCTATTAGATGGCAGGTGAAGTTGAGATGACAGAAGCGATCTGTCAATGGTGAGAGAGGTTGTTCCAATGAGGTGACACAGGATGCAGAGTTTACTCCAAACACTTGCAACCTACATAAAGCTCAATCTGTCTTCCAAATACATCAAGCTACAGCTTCTGAACTTGGAAAGTGAACAGCTGTGAGATGGGAGCTTTTATAGCACATTTGCAGCTGTCAAGTAAAGAGATCATTTCATGATAACACAACTCCCGACCTGCTTACCTGAGGTGATCCCCGAGCAGTGGGGACCCCATGGGCGACCTTGTAAAATTTAAAAGCAAGCTCAAAATACTTTTTAAGTGGCTCTTGACAGGGTCATAATGGCTTAAATTGTCTCCCTCGCCGCTACGTGTTGGGTCTGTTCAGTACTGACAAACCCGACATCTGGGAAAGTCTCGTGGCGGCGGGTTGACAGTGGGGTCCTGACCCGCTGTTAAAAAAGGAAATTTTCACACTTGACCCGCCACCAAACGCGCCCGCTGACCCCCCGAAAAATTCCCCCCAAAATGACAAAAGGGATGATGGTGCAGGGTGAAAGGAGATGGTAATGGGACAAGGAAAGAAACAAAAGATGGGTCTGGAGGAGGTGTAAATGGCAATATCAAAATTCCCTTTGTACTTTGTACTTTGGGCTTGCAACTCCACCAAGACCATGAAAGAAGCTATGTAGTAGAAAATTCTAACTGATATTTTGTTGTGAAATTCTGATGTTAATCCTCCTGTTGAATGAAAAAAGCTGTTTTATCTGTAAAAATGTATCCCTATTGGCACAACAGTTTTACTTACCATTATTTGTACAGTTAGACCTTGCCTGAGTTATGAGGGTAAGTTTATTTTTCAATTAACCTAATTTACAAATGTTAATTGGCATAATCCACAAATATGTCAGCACTAATAGAAAACAATTACAATTTTCTAGTTTGATAGAGAGGACCAATTTTTCTCATGTTACGAGAATCTGTTTTAATTAAACTCATTTGCATTAATTATGTTTAATTCCTACAACCTAAAAAATTATGTCCCTAATACTATAATAATATGCCCCCAGACTTCATAAAGATCAACAAACAATTTAGGATTTTTATAAATATGTATAGCGATACTGCAACTTTCCTTCTCCTCCCTGTTATGTAGGAAGATTTTATTTAAATGAACTTACCGTAGGCAGGCTCGAAGGGCCAAGTGGCCTGCTCATAAAAACATAGGAACAGGAGTGGGCCATTCAACCCCTCGAGCCTGTTCCGCCATTAATTGGGATCATGGCTGATCTGCGACCTAACTCCATAAACCTGCCTTTGGCCCATATCCCTTAATACCTTTAGTTATCAAAAAGCTATCAATCTCAGATTTAAAATTAACAATTGATCAACTGCTGTTTGCGGAAGAGAGTTCCAAACTTCTACCACCCTTTGTGTGTAGAAGTGTTTCCTAATTTCACTCCTGAAAGGTCTGGCTCTAATTTTTAGACTATGTCCCCTAGTCCTAGACTCCCCAACCAGCAGAAATAGTTTCTCTCTCTACCCTATCTGTTGCCCTTAATATCTTGAAATCTTCAATCAGATCACCCCATAACCTTCTAAATTCTAGGGAATACAACTCTAATTTGTGTAATCTCTCCTCGTAACTTAACCTTTCAAGTCCAGGTATCATTCTGGTAAACCTACGCTGCACTCCCTTCAAGGCCAATATATCCTTCCTAAGGTGTGGTGCCCAGAACTGCTCGCAGTACTCCAGGTGTGGTCTAACCAGGGTCTAACCAACTCCTGCTCCTATTTCTTATAGAGGTTATGAACAAAGCAGTAAAATATATGGGGCCACATTTCTGTGGGGGGTTCCCAGATCATGCGCCATTTCTCCAGAGTTTCCACAGATCCTCCGCAGAACTTACAGTGCACAATCAGGAGGTCTCCTATGTCAAACCCATGTTTTTTATATATGACTGGAGATATACCGGTTAAATGAAGACAGGCCCTTTGATATGTAGATTAGCCTGGATGTCGGAGTTCTGTTTGAAGCGGATACTTCAGTTAATGATCCCGAGAAAGACTATTTATGTGCAGACTCATATCAGACCTTAAGGATGGTTACTCTGGAGGTCTCATATTAGAAGCAAACAAAGCCCCAGAACTCAAAGAGAGCACTGTTCACTGCTTCACTATTTAAATGTTAGAAATGGTTAGTATATTACTCGCCTGACTATTGAGAATCTGTGATCTTTGGCGGTGGAATCTGTCTTTGGAGACCCAGAAAATTCTATAAAAGCTGTTTTTATCCCCCCTGTAATTATTATGTCCCTTTTTCTGCATAAAATCCTCATGCATGTGATGTTTCAGAAACTCAGTCAAAAGCTCCTGAAAAAATACTAAGATTTTGGACATTTTTCATTGTTTTGCAACAGTTTATGTATTGCGCAAGTCAGGTATTGTATAACTGATCTCTTACTGTATTCTTCTTAATCGTCACGCTGGTAAATAAATCTGGTTCTTAGTTGCAGCCTGACTATGGTGGTGCGACAGTAAGGCTGCAACTAATAATCAGATTTATTTACCAGTGAGATAATTTAGAAGAATCAGTTACCATCTTTCGGAGTTTACCATCTTGCGGAGTGGACAGGACAGGACAGTGCCGGGGCGGGGAGAGGGGGGGGGGGCGCTAGCAGCGTGGTTTCCCAGGAGTAATCCCGTGTTGAAAAGGGTGTTGTTATTCTGTTCACATCATGCCCATGGGACAAGTTTCAGTTCAGGGGTCTGCTTGCAGGAACTTCTTTGCTTGGGAGAGAGCCTGAATTGTAATAAAAGCTCCTTCTGGCAAACAGAGTGAATATAAAAGGTCAACTGGATCTTCTTTGCAGTGACTTGAAAAAGTAGACGAGACTGCTTCAGGGACGATGACTGTGAGATAGTGGGGTGACTATAACAGTATCAGGGACTTCTAAAGGAAAAACAATCACTTTAATTTTTATTAGACGGAACGTTTCTAGAGTTTTGAGCCTGCGACTGGAGTGCATCCGACATTCCTGAAGTAAATAATGAGCAAGTAATTAAATGGCCATTAAAAAAACTGGAGCACTGAAAAAAAAATGTATTCATTCATGGGATGTGGGCGTCGCTGGCAAGGCCAGCATTTATGCTGAAAGAACCAGGACCAGGACTTCAATAAATGAGGTTGGAAACAGGGAGTGTGGTAGCAGAAACATTTTTTAGCTCAGTGGACACAAGGGTTGTACCATAAGCCTGGTCGTAGCTCATGTTACTCAAATCTTTTAAAAAAATAGATCTAAGCGTTATCCTCAGGCTGTTAGTGTGACATCTGTACTGAAGAAAAAATATTGTTTCTGTTATAAAGGAAACACTTCAAGGGATCCCAGTTAAACTATAAGCAACTGATCCAAGCCAACATGAGTTTGTAAAGGTCGGTCATGCCTATTGAATTTACTGGAATTCTTTCTGGATAGAAATGAATCAGCGTGGAAAATGCTGTGAAGTAATATGTATCTTCCCTTCCAATATGTATTCATGATCTTAAAAGCTGAAAGTTTTTAGGTAGCGTAAAGCTGTGAAACAAAATGTTCGGAGCAGATGCTTTTCAATCAAAGAGACCGAAAGTCATTTAGCATATGGGAAAATAAATGGCAAATGGCGCTTCATATCAAGAAATGTGAAATAAATTGATCTATCCTCAATGGAGATACTAAACACAGGACTTCCTCAGGATTGAGTGATATATCAGTGCCATTGGATGATGCTGATGCTTCACTCAAGGTGGCCTGCTGGTTTCCTGATGACTGGTGACAACCTAATGTAGCAAAGAAGCCCATCAACCAGAGGGACAACATAGTATGAGAGATGTAGTCCATGATGTGAAAAGATGTTGCATGCAATTGAAACCACACTGTACAGCTCCCAAGTGATTAACTAGTGTCAGGCATATGGGACCAATTGGGCTGCTGTGCAGGATAATTGTCCGAGCTGTCCAAGAGCCACTTGTGTCTTGTTTCCACCTATTGCTTTCCTTCTCTGACAGTGGTAGAAATGCCATTTTCAGAGAACGTGCAGCATACTCACCTAGAATCAATAAACAGTGCAGCACAGGAGGAGGCCATTTGGCCCGTCGTGCTTAGGCCGGCTCTCTGAATGAGCTGCCAATTAGTCCCGCTCTCCAGCTCTTTCCCCATAGCTCTGCAATTTATTTTCTTTGTTAAACTACCAAACTACCTCTGGAAATAAATGCCGTAAGCTTGAACAAATACAGCTCAATGCTGATTGGATATCCTCATTTTCTTGCCAGTAGAATTTTATTTGTCATGTTGGGAAAATTCAGAGTAAAAAAACTGAAGAAATGTTCTCCTCCAAAATTATCAGAAATCTGCACAAAGTGGCATTTCTGTCCTACACCAGGAAATTAGACCATTAGTTTGGCAATTGTCCAAACTTTAAATTGTCATTATATTGTAAAGCAGATAATGCCAAGACAAAGATAATATTTGGATAATAATAAGATCCAGAAAAGGAAGGCTGGGATTCTATAAAAACAAAGACCATTGTTGGAGAATTGTCTCCAGTTTTGGTCAGCACACTGAAAAAGAGGACACTGGAAAAGAATCAGAGGGCATCAAGACTGGACCCATGTTAAACTGATGACCTAAGGAGAGAGACTTGGGGGAAAACATTCGGTTGCTTTGCACCTCCCGTTAGCACCCTAAGAAGGCGCTAATGGGTCGCAAAGCAACTAGCGCCCGGGCGCGGCGGTGTTTGCGCCGCTCGCGAAATTGACCAGACATTTTGCGGCGGCGCTAAACACTACTGCCACGATCTCCTGCGCCCGCAGATCGTGACGTCAGTTGAGCGTGCAATGCCCCGGCAGCGCCCCAGACAGATATTGAGTGGCGCCCCCTGCCTTAAAGCCTGCCGCTAGCAACAACAGGTTGAGGGGAGCGTTTTGCAGTCGGGAAGGGACTGGGGGAGCACTATTTAAAGGCGACCGCTTCCTGCCTTTTTTGGTCGGCGACATTTTTGCACCACGCATTCTGAGAGAGAGAAAGACTTCTGGAGAGATTCAACGCTGTGTGAAGGAGTTTTGGGTACTGAGCAGCACTTTGCAGGTTCATTTTGATTTGACCTTCCTTGCATCGATTTAGAAGAGACTTAGGGGGCTGCACTCTGAGCTCTTTCCCTGGGTCTCTCCATTGTTCTTTCCAGCAGATTTGATGTACAAGTCTCTCCAGGCCGAGATTCAAGACTGGAATGAACAGGGTGTGGATGGAGAGCAAGATCGACCCTCCCCTTTAAGAACTGGCCGGCACCAGTGTGTCTGTGTTCCATTGCTGACTGACATTACATGAGCTTCGCCAGCGCTCTGAGTTAGCACCTCGCTCCTCGGCGTTAGCGCCTTAAGAGAGGTGTGTAGCGCCTGATTTAGTGCTCCAATCACCTCCAGGGGCGATAAAAGCCAAGTTTGCAGTGGGAGGCGATAATTAACGCCAGGCGCTAAACTTTGCACCCGGCCGATAATTGCACCCCAAACGGGGTGATACCGAATTTATCCCCCTAAGGGCTGGATTTTCTGCCCTGAGGTGGGATGGTGGCGGGTCCGTTGTTTTGCGGGTTCCAGTCCCGCTGCCGGTTGCAGCCGCCCTGCAATAATGATTTTCCCAATTGCCCTCATTAAGGACGCCGTGCGCGCTACTTGGCCCAATCGGTGCTCTTGTGGAGGGAGTAAAAGGACGCAAGGAGGTCCTCTTCCCTTTAGGTGGAAGAAGGAGGCCTCCTCAGCACACCAAGGCAGCCTGGCTGCAAATTGCTGAGGAGGTCAGTGCAAGGTCGATCTTTACATGCACCTGGGTGCAGTGTAGGAAGAGGTTTAATGATCTGCTGCGCTCAGCAAAAGTGAGTATAACATCACACTTACCTTCAATCTGCTTCCCATCTCCTTTCATCCCCATCACTCTGCATTGGCAACCTACTCCTGCACATCCCAACTCACCCTAACATCCCTTGCACCCTCACCCTTCCCCCTCTCTCTCTGTACAGAATCACTTCACCATCTTACTATGTACCCCTCACACTCGCTCTCAGTGTTATGCAAGGACAGCAACTAACAACGCACAGGGAGGGACCTTGAGATTGGCACCTCACTCCATCATTGTCTCCCTCTAAACATCTATGTTATCCATTCTTTTACATTCATTCTATCAATCTCTCTGAGACTCCACTTGAGAGAGAGAGAGACTGGAGGTGAGAGAGAGACTGGGGGGAGAGAGAGACTGGGGGAGAGAGAGAGAGAGAGAGAGAGAGAGAGAGACTGGAGGAGAGAGAGAGAGAGAGAGAGACGGGGAGAGAGAGAGAGAGAGACTGGGGGGTGAGAGAGAGAGAGAGACTGGGGGAGAGAGAGAGAGAGACTGGGGGGTGAGAGAGAGACTGGGGGAAAGAGAGACTGAGGGGGAGAGAGAGAGAGAGACTGGGGGGGAGAGAGAGAGAGAGAGAGAGAGACTGGGGGAGAGAGACTGTGGGGAGAGAGAGAGAGAGAGAGACGGGGGTGAGAGAGAGAGACGGGGAGAGAGAAACTGGGGGAGAGAGAAACTAGGGGAGAGAAAGAGAGACTGGGGGAGAGAGAGAGAGACTGGGAGAGAGAGAGAGAGAGAGAGACTGGGGGAGAGAGAGAGAGACTGGGGAGAGAGAGAGAGAGAGACTGGGGAGAGAGAGAGAGAGAGACGGGAGAGTGAGAGAGAGACTGGGGAGAGTGAGAGAGAGACTGGGGGAGAGAGAGAGACTGGGGGAAAGAGAGAGATTAGGGGGAGAGAGAGACTGGGGAGAGAGCGAGATAGATAGGGAGAGAGAGAGAGACTGGGGGGAGAGAGAGAGAGATTAAGGGAGAGAGAGACGGGGAGAGAGCGAGACAGATGGGGAGAGAGAGAGAGAGACTGGGGGAGAGAGAGAGAGACTGGGGGAAGAGAGAGACTGGGGGTAGAGTGAGACTGGGGGTAGAGTGAGACTGGGGAGACAGAGAGACTGGGGAGAGAGAGAGAGAGAGAGAGAGAGAGAGAGATGGGGGAGGGGGAGAGAGAGATGGGGAGAGAGAGAGAGATTGGGGGGAGAGAAAGAGAGATGGGGGGGAGAGAGAGACAGAGACCAGGGGGAGAGAGCGAGAGACTAGGGGGAGAGAGAGAGACTGGGGGAGAGAGAGAAAGAGATTGGGGGGGAGAGAGAGAGATGGGGAGAGAGAGAGAGAGAGATTGGGGGAGAGAAAGAGAGATGGGGGGAGAGAGAGAGAGACTGGGGGGAGAGAGAGAGGCTGGGGGACAGAGAGAGAGAGGGACACAGAGAGAGGGACAGAGAGAGAGGGACAGAGAGGGGGGTGAGGGTCCAGACGGGTGTAGTCCATTCACGGGGTCTGAGCGGCGGCCGCACTTTGGAACAACACAGGTGGAGGCGCAGCACATGTACAATGGCCGCTGGAAGGAGGCTAAAGCAAACAAGTTTTAGGCCCCTGGCGAAACAAAAATGAGAATTTTATTTTAAAAATTCCGAAAATTGATTAAAGCCAGAAAAAAAGACAGGAAAGTAGTGTTGAATGTCCTTCTGTAAGTTCCAGTTAAATTTTGCCAGGTATTGGCCCCTTTTTGAAAGAGTCTATCAGGGTTATTTAAATCATGTTATGAGAGAGGGGAAAAAGTTTGTGCCCCCGTTTGTACCTCAGAGTCTGTGAGAGACGGAGGGAACGGCAGCAGAAAAAGAGGAAACAACTTCTCCAAAACTGATCCCAACTCATCGCCAAGGCTGGGGCTAGATAACCTCACCGCCTTCTTAGGAAGTTTAACCACTTTATTCACTTTCTTATTTGAGCTCCGTTTGGAATTAGAGTTTATTTTATTATTTTTTGTTGTATGTTTAACGACAGCATTGAAGAGGGAAAGAGAAACTTGGAGCAACTTCTTCTGTCAAAGCTGCAACAAGACTTGAAAGAATTTAAAGATTTTTAATGAACTTTTCACAAAAAATGAGTGTTAAAAACACTTTTTCCCCCCTAAGTTTCGAATATGATTTTGGAAGAAACAGAAACAAAAATCAATTTTCCCCTTATCTAGGTCTTGAAGTCCAAACGCTTTTAAAGAGGGCCTGAAATGCTTAAAACATTTTAAAATTGAAATTTCTCAATATTTGACTTTGAACGATCGACTGAAGTGAGTAGCTTTACACAAACATGCAACCATGCTGTTGAGGAGGGGGAGGGCGGGGAGATTTGTCGGAGTTACAGATTACTTTTTATAGACTTGTTAAAAAATATCATTAAGACGTTTAAGAAGAGAACCAAAGCAAGGAAAAAACACAAACCATGTTATTTTGTCTGTCATTCTATAGTCCTAACAAGTCCCAGGAATAATATAAATATAGATTTCCTCTTAAACGTTTAGTGGAGTGTTAATAGAAACACAGTTATGTAATCATGTATAAAAATTGCAGGAAGCTACTTTAGAAGAAACTATTATTTGTTTATTGAGAAAGACACAGAAAATACTTCGATTAAACTGTTAATGTACAATTTTGATTTGGTATAAATGTTTGAAATAGGAGATTAAAAATTGAGAGTACAATGAAGTTTGTTTCCCACTAATTAATTGGGAAGTACCTAAAATAATTCAACACTTTTCGTGATAAGGGCAGGGATTAATATAGTGGAGAATGCGTGAGAGAAAAACATTAGAAGCGAAATTCGTAAATTAACATCTTTACATCAACATATGATTGGTTCTCCTATCCAGGAAGAAAGATGAATGTTTGTTTCTGTTAAATCATAGCTTTTCCTACTTTCTGTTTTAAATTCCGTGATGCAAATTGTGTATGTGTTTTTCTGCACTTGTGAATAAGTGCTGCATTTCTGACATGTTACATGGGCGGGGGTGCTGGTTCAAGAAGACCACGTTTATTAATGGAAGTAATTGAAGTTGAAAATACGGATACCTGTTTTCGTTCAATTCTTTTTAATACTGTGAACTGAAGAACTACAGCACTTTATATTTGTTGGTTGCCTGGTTGCATTGTGATTAATATTTTAATTACTTATGTGGATGTCCAGCACGTCAGTGCCATAGGAAAGCCGCTGCTCCTGCTGCTTGTGCGGCCATTGCTCTAGTGACATGAGGGATGGGCTAATACATTGAAAACTTTAAAATTAATACAAATTGCACGAATAGATATGCCTCTTTCAGCTCACCTTAGGCTTTTGGATTGTTTGTTGATGCATTACCGTATAACTGAGTGATGTTTCTGAAGTGTTAATACATTATTATGCAGTTCTTTTATATCCCAGTCATTTCTGACAAGTAATTTTTTATTAAATAGTGTTTGTACATGACGAACTAAAAGCTTTTAATTAATTCTACTGTAAACAAACTTGCAGAATGGGCATGTAAATGACAAATGAATTTCAATATAGAGAAGTGTGAGGTGGTTTATTTTGGCAGGAGGAATAAGGAGGTGATCTCCTCCTTGGAAAATAAGAGTCTAAAAAGTAGCAGCACAGTTTTAAAAAGCTATAAAAGTAGAAATAAAGCACTGGGGTTCATTTCTAGAGGAATAGAATTTAAAAGCAGTGAAGTTATGTTAAACCTGTATCAAAACTTGTCTGATTGTCTCATGATTTGAGACGGTGGGTGGCAATATAGCATTACTGTATATATGCTTTTAAGTGGTTGCTGTTGCTGTCTTTTTTTAATTAGTTCATGGGATGTGGGCATTGCTAGCAAGACCAGCATTTATTGCCCATCCCTAGTTGCCATTGAGAAGGTGGTGGTGAGCCACCTTCTTGAACCGCTGCAGTCCGTGTGGTGATGGTACTCCCACAGTGCTGTTAGGTAGGGAGTTCCAGGATTTTGACCCAGCGATGATGAAGGATCGGTGATAAACTTCTAAGTCAGGATGGTGTGTGACTTGGAGGGGAACTTGGAGGTGGTGGTGTTCCCATGCGCCTGCTGCCCTTGTCCTTCTAGGTCGCAGGTTTGGGAGGTGCTGCCGAAGAAGCCTTGGCGAGTTGCTGCAGTGCATCTTGTAGATGATACACACTGCAGCCACGGTGCGCCGGTGGTGGAGGGAGTGAAGGTGGTGAATAGGGTGCCAATCAAGCGGGCTGCTTTGTCCTGGATGGTGTTGAACTTCTTGAGTGTTGTTGGAGCTGCACTCATCCAGGCAAGTGGAGAGTATTCCATCACACTCCTTACTTGTGTCTTGTAGATGGTGGAAAGGCTCTGGGGAGTCAGGAGGTGAGACACTCGCAGCAGAATATCCAGCCTCTGACCTGCTCTTGTTGCCACAGTATTTATGTGGCTGGTCCAGTTAAGTTTCTGGTCAATGGTGACTGCCCAGGATGTTGATGGTAGGGGATTCGGCGATGGTAATGCCATTGAATGTCAAGGGGCAGTGATTAGATGCTCGCTTGTTGGAGATAGTCATTGCCTGGCACTTGTTTATCGCGAATGTTACCTGCCACTTATCAGCCCAAGCCTGAATGTCATCCAGGTCTTGCTGCATGCGGGGATGGACTGCTTCATTATCTGTGGAGTTGTGAATGGTGCTGAACACTGTGCAGTCATCAGCTAACATCCCCACTTCTGACCTTATGTTGGAGGGAAGGTCATTGATGAAGCAGCTGAAGATGGTTAGGCCTAGGACACTGCCCTGAGGAACTCCTGCAGCGATGTCTGGGGCTGTGACGATTGACCTCCAACCATTACAACCATCTTCCTTTGTGCTAGGTATGACTCCAGCCAAAAGTTGTTGTAAAAGTTGTTGTTGTTTTAAAATTTGCTCACGGACAATAAGGAGTTCCTGGCCCGCACAGTACAAAAAAATATTAGAGGTAACATTGCCCGTAAAAGATAGTTTAAAAAATAATTTAAATATCTTTTACCTGAGGTGAGAGACCTCCTCAGCTCTGACTCACTGAAAGCAGCCTAATGGAGAACTAACATGCCCAGATTCTGCCTGATTACAACTTGCTTGGTCATTGGCAAGTGCTGTTGCACTGGGATCGATACTGAGGCCTGGGAAAGATGTTAGTCCCAATAGTTGGGAGCTACAACGGCAGCTTGTTAAGAATGGACCTGTCACATATATCTTTTCCTAGCCAAGAAAGCCTGACATAACTGCTTTTTGGATTGGCTCAGCTGAAGCTATTTCCTTTCGGATAGGAGGTATCACAAATCATTTTTACACTCTGGAGGATTGAATACTTCCCAAGAGTAACGCTGCCCTTTAAACATTACCAGCTTCACACTTGAAGTTGAACTTGGTTGAAGTATTCAGGAATAAAATAATTGAGTAGATTTCAGATTCGACAGACAGCAGAGGAAATGATTGGAGATGTTCTGACTGTATCTTCCATCTGGGCTGAGACAAAAGAAAGCCATAGTTTTTAACTCCTACATTAATTCCTACACCCTTTTTAATTCCTACATTATTATGTCTGAGGAGCATGTCCATGGGATCCAGGAGAAAACTGTAAATTTATTTATAAATTGGCCAGACAAATAGTTATCAATGATAATAACTTTAATCAGGATCAACGGAATTCCACTTCATCTGATCTGGGATTTCTTCTGGTTATATGTTAGAATATTTATTCATTACATTGCTAAAAGTAGTTTCAGTAGAATACCTACATTTCTGGATGAAACCAAGTTATCTGAAACAGCAAAATATTCTGAGGAGTGTTGGTAATTGGGTAGATAAATGGCAGATGGCACTGAATTTTGAGAAATATAAATGGAAATATATTGGTACCAGAAAGCAAGTATGATTCCACAGTGAAAGACGCATCATTATGTCATTCAGAACAGGAGAAGTCTCGGTTCTGAGAGTTGATCAACCATTAAAAGTATCATCACATCATACAGCAACTGTCAAAGGACAGAGAATGTAAAAGCGATCTATGAGGAGTGTTTGTTCAAGGAAGTGCGACAGACTTCTATAACGCATTGGTGAGATGATATATTTAATAAGTTAACCAATGTTGGTCTTTCCTGTATCAGAAGGAGTTGAATTGAGACTTTGACAGAATTGCCAGATATGCAAGACATGATGAATGGATTCTCACTTTAATTGCACATTAAGAATGACATTATTTTCTTGATCAATAAAAAGAGTTGACTGAATATTGTTATAACCAGATCAATGAACGAGTTGGCGTTAGAAATGTAAAGAAATGTTTGGTATCTGTGCAGTGTCATTTTTCATTTTTATGGAAAAGTTTTTCCCTAGAAATTCAATATGGAATCAAATATTTCATTCTTGAGTTTTCTGTTATAGAGAGAATATCATACGCTGCAATCTCTTTATGGTAAGATTAAATTAAATTACTAAAGCTTGTTTTCACGTCTTTTTACAATTGGGTGGAATTTTCATGACAGTCCCAGAGGTGGCAAGAATTGAACGATATATGAAATAGGCACATCGAGCTATCGGATCGGGGCTCGCTATAGACGCAGAGCAGGCACGCTATAGACGCAGAGCAGGCTCACTGTAGACACAGAGCAGGCTCGCTATAGACACAGAGCAGTCTCGCTATAGACACAGAGCAGGCTCACTATAGACACAGAGCAGACTCGCTATAGACACAGAGCAGGCTCCTTATAGACACAGAGCAGGCTCCTTATAGACACAGAGCAGGCTCACTATAGACACAGAGCAGACTCACTATAGACACAGAGCAGACTCGCTATAGACACAGAGCAGGCTCGCTATAGACACAGAGCAGGCTCACTATAGACACAGAGCAGGCTCACTATAGACACAGAGCAGGCAAGCTATAGACACAGAGCAGGCTCACTATAGACACAGAGCAGGCTCACTATAGACACAGAGCAGACTCGCTATAGACACAGAGCAGACTCGCTATAGACACAGAGCAGACTCGCTATAGACACAGAGCAGACTCGCTACAGACACAGAGCAGGCTCACTATAGACACAGAGCAGACTCACTATAGACACAGAGCAGGCTCGCTACAGACACAGAGCAGGCTCACTATAGACACAGAGCAGACTCGCTATAGACACAGAGCAGGCTCGCTATAGACACAGAGCAGGCTCGCTATAGACACAGAGCAGGCTCGCTATAGACACAGAGCAGACTCACTATAGACACAGAGCAGGCTCACTGTAGACACAGAGCAGACTCGCTATAGACACAGAGCAGACTCGCTATAGACACAGAGCAGACTCGCTATAGACACAGAGCAGACTCGCTATAGACACAGAGCAGGCTCGCTATAGACACAGAGCAGACTCACTATAGACACAGAGCAGACTCGCTATAGACACAGAGCAGACTCACTGTAGACACAGAGCAGACTCGCTATAGACACAGAGCAGACTCGCTATAGACACAGAGCAGGCTCGCTATAGACACAGAGCAGACTCACTGTAGACACAGAGCAGACTCGCTATAGACACAGAGCAGACTCGCTATAGACACAGAGCAGGCTCACTATAGACACAGAGCAGGCTCACTATAGACACAGAGCAGGCTCACTATAGACACAGAGCAGGCTCACTATAGACACAGAGCAGGCTCGCTATAGACACAGAGCAGGCTCACTATAGACACAGAGCAGGCTCACTATAGACACAGAGCAGGCTCACTATAGACACAGAGCAGGCTCACTATAGACACAGAGCAGGCTCCCTATAGACACAGAGCAGGCTCACTATAGACACAGAGCAGGCTCACTATAGACACAGAGCAGGCTCACTATAGACACAGAGCAGACTCAGTATAGACACAGAGCAGGCTCCCTATAGACACAGAGCAGGCTCCCTATAGACACAGAGCAGGCTCACTATAGACACAGAGCAGGCTCACTATAGACACAGAGCAGACTCACTATAGACACAGAGCAGGCTCCCTATAGACACAGAGCAGGCTCACTATAGACACAGAGCAGGCTCACTATAGACACAGAGCAGGCTCACTATAGACACAGAGCAGGCTCACTATAGACACAGAGCAGGCTCACTATAGACACAGAGCAGGCTCACTATAGACACAGAGCAGGCTCACTATAGACACAGAGCAGGCTCACTGTAGACACAGAGGAGGCTCCCTATAGACACAGAGCAGGCTCACTATAGACACAGAGCAGGCTCACTGTAGACACAGAGCAGACTCACTATAGACACAGAGCAGACTCGCTATAGACACAGAGCAGGCTCACTATAGACACAGAGCAGGCTCACTGTAGACACAGAGCAGACTCACTGTAGACACAGAGCAGACTCGCTATAGACACAGAGCAGGCTCACTATAGACACAGAGCAGGCTCACTATAGACACAGAGCAGGCTCACTATAGACACAGAGCAGGCTCGCTATTGACACAGAGCAGGCTCACTATAGACACAGAGCAGGCTCACTGTAGACACAGAGCAGACTCACTATAGACACAGAGCAGACTCGCTATAGACACAGAGCAGGCTCACTATAGACACAGAGCAGGCTCACTGTAGACACAGAGCAGGCTCACTATAGACACAGAGCAGGCTCACTATTGACACAGAGCAGGCTCGCTATTGACACAGAGCAGGCTCACTGTAGACACAGAGCAGACTCACTGTAGACACAGAGCAGACTCGCTATAGACACAGAGCAGACTCACTGTAGACACAGAGCAGACTCGCTATAGACACAGAGCAGGCTCACTATAGACACAGAGCAGGCTCACTGTAGACACAGAGCAGACTCACTGTAGACACAGAGCAGACTCGCTATAGACACAGAGCAGGCTCACTATAGACACAGAGCAGACTCACTGTAGACACAGAGCAGACTCACTGTAGACACAGAGCAGGCTCACTATAGACACAGAGCAGGCTCACTGTAGACACAGAGCAGACTCGCTATAGACACAGAGCAGGCTCACTATAGACACAGAGCAGGCTCACTATAGACACAGAGCAGACTCGCTATAGACACAGAGCAGGCTCGCTATAGACACAGAGCAGGCTCGCTATAGACACAGAGCAGGCTCGCTATAGACACAGAGCAGACTCACTATAGACACAGAGCAGGCTCACTGTAGACACAGAGCAGACTCGCTATAGACACAGAGCAGACTCGCTATAGACACAGAGCAGACTCGCTATAGACACAGAGCAGACTCGCTATAGACACAGAGCAGGCTCGCTATAGACACAGAGCAGACTCACTATAGACACAGAGCAGACTCGCTATAGACACAGAGCAGACTCACTATAGACACAGAGCAGACTCGCTATAGACACAGAGCAGACTCGCTATAGACACAGAGCAGGCTCGCTATAGACACAGAGCAGACTCACTATAGACACAGAGCAGACTCGCTATAGACACAGAGCAGACTCGCTATAGACACAGAGCAGGCTCACTATAGACACAGAGCAGGCTCACTATAGACACAGAGCAGGCTCACTATAGACACAGAGCAGGCTCACTATAGACACAGAGCAGGCTCGCTATAGACACAGAGCAGGCTCGCTATAGACACAGAGCAGGCTCACTATAGACACAGAGCAGGCTCACTATAGACACAGAGCAGGCTCACTATAGACACAGAGCAGGCTCCCTATAGACACAGAGCAGGCTCACTATAGACACAGAGCAGGCTCACTATAGACACAGAGCAGGCTCACTATAGACACAGAGCAGACTCACTATAGACACAGAGCAGGCTCCCTATAGACACAGAGCAGGCTCCCTATAGACACAGAGCAGGCTCACTATAGACACAGAGCAGGCTCACTATAGACACAGAGCAGGCTCACTATAGACACAGAGCAGGCTCACTATAGACACAGAGCAGGCTCACTATAGACACAGAGCAGGCTCACTATAGACACAGAGCAGGCTCACTATAGACACAGAGCAGGCTCACTATAGACACAGAGCAGGCTCACTATAGACACAGAGCAGGCTCACTATAGACACAGAGCAGGCTCACTATAGACACAGAGCAGGCTCACTATAGACACAGAGCAGGCTCACTATAGACACAGAGCAGGCTCACTATAGACACAGAGCAGGCTCCCTATAGACACAGAGCAGGCTCACTATAGACACAGAGCAGGCTCACTATAGACACAGAGCAGACTCACTATAGACACAGAGCAGACTCGCTATAGACACAGAGCAGGCTCACTATAGACACAGAGCAGGCTCACTATAGACACAGAGCAGACTCACTATAGACACAGAGCAGACTCACTATAGACACAGAGCAGGCTCACTATAGACACAGAGCAGGCTCACTATAGACACAGAGCAGACTCGCTATGGACACAGAGCAGGACTCGCTATAGACACAGAGCAGGCTCACTATAGACACAGAGCAGGCTCACTATAGACACAGAGCAGACTCCTATAGACACAGAGCAGGCTCCTATAGACACAGAGCAGCTCGCTATAGACACAGAGCAGGCTCACTATAGACACAGAGCAGGCTCACTATAGACACAGAGCAGGCTCGCTATAGACACAGAGCAGGCTCGCTATAGACACAGAGCAGGCTCCTATAGACACAGAGCAGACCAGCTATAGACACAGAGCAGACTCACTATAGACACAGAGCAGGCTCGCTATAGACACAGAGCAGACTCGCTATAGACACAGAGCAGGCTCACTATAGACACAGAGCAGGCTCGCTATAGACACAGAGCAGACTCACTATTGACACAGAGCAGGCTCACTATAGACACAGAGCAGGCTCACTATAGACACAGAGCAGGCTCACTATTGACACAGAGCAGGCTCACTGTAGACACAGAGCAGGCTCACTATAGACACAG
The DNA here is from genome assembly GCA_030390025.1 of Squalus acanthias. Classification (NCBI taxonomy): domain Eukaryota; kingdom Metazoa; phylum Chordata; class Chondrichthyes; order Squaliformes; family Squalidae; genus Squalus; species Squalus acanthias. Next base: position 22,711,258 of record CM059428.1, on the reverse strand, counting down.
AGCAGGCTCACTATAGACACAGAGCAGGCTCCCTATAGACACAGAGCAGACTCACTATAGACACAGAGCAGGCTCACTATAGACACAGAGCAGGCTCACTATAGACACAGAGCAGGCTCACTATAGACACAGAGCAGGCTCACTATAGACACAGAGCAGGCTCACTATAGACACAGAGCAGGCTCACTATAGACACAGAGCAGGCTCACTATAGACACAGAGCAGGCTCACTATAGACACAGAGCAGACTCACTGTAGACACAGAGCAGACTCACTGTAGACACAGAGCAGACTCGCTATAGACACAGAGCAGGCTCACTATAGACACAGAGCAGGCTCACTATAGACACAGAGCAGACTCGCTATAGACACAGAGCAGGCTCACTATAGACACAGAGCAGGCTCACTGTAGACACAGAGCAGACTCGCTATAGACACAGAGCAGGCTCACTATAGACACAGAGCAGGCTCACTATAGACACAGAGCAGGCTCACAGCTTGCTCTGAGCCAACTGTTGGGAGCTGGCAGTATTGGGATAGGGAGAAATTTTTAACACAGGTGCAGCAATTTAACAGCCTGCACAATTATTTAAACAAGTAAAGGGGGTAAAGTCTGCAACTTTTGATGTGAACTTGTGATGGAGTCTCACCGAGGAAAAACAGCATGGTTTGCAGATTTGGAACTCCTGCACGAGGTGGGCCAAAGGAGGATGCCATCCTGGTTAGTGTGAGGGCAGTCACATATTTCAGTCACACAGGAGAGGAGTGCAGTGCACCTGGAAGGGTATGGCCGCCATTGTAAATGGAAACAGGTCAATGCCGGGAGCAGAGGCACAAAAGGTTTGCAGACGTCAATAATTCCACCATGGTAAGGCTATCCAAAATATCCCTACACCAAGTGGATGGGCAAAGTATGTCTGCGACAATGCTTCCTCTTACCTTGTGACACATTGACTGAGGCTGCATGCAAATCATGTCGACAATCATAGAACTCATTCCCTGCTGAACATGCAGCCCATACTGCAGCAGGGCACCCATTCCACCATGCAAATTACAACTGCAAATTGTATTTATACGTTTAAAGGGCTGCCAGATCTAGTTGCATTTGCTCGCACACGTCATTCAGGATGGACATTTTTTTTAATTCATTCTTGGGATATGGGCTTCACTGGCAAGACCGACATTTATCATCCATCCCTGGTTGCCTTTGAGAAGGTGGTGGTAGGCATTCTTCTTGAACCGCTGCAGTCCGTGTGGTGAAGGTACTCCCACAGTGCTGTTAGGTAGCGAGTTTCAGGATTTTGACCCAACGACGATGAAGGAATAGTGATATGTGCTCAAGTCAGGATGGTGTGTGACTTGGAGGTGATGCTGTTCCCATGCACCTGCTGCTCTTCTCCTTCTGGCTGGTGGAGGTCGCAGGTTTGGGAGGTGCTGCCGAAAAAAGCCTTGGTGAGTTGCTGTAGTTCATCCTGAAAGTAGTACACACTGCAGCCACCGTACGCCGGTGGTAGAGTGGGTAGCACTTTATATGCTCTTGAGACTGCCAACATCTCAATACTACTTCTGTGCTTGCACATAACAAAGGAAGCAGAAATGCACTGGGCCAAAGCCAATCCATTATAAGCCTTTGAACTTAAAATGAAGAGGTTCAAGGAATGAAAATGAATGAACTGTCGAAATCGTTGCATAGAGGGTGTAGGTGAAGACGGAGGCCTCTCCCAAACTGAAGTTTTTTCCCATATAATTCTTCTCCCTGCACTCATTCACTCTCTCTCACAAAGGTATACACTCAAGCACACCGTGACATATACTATATGTAATACACTTGGGTAGAACAAATGAAGGACAGAGACTCGATGAGTTGCTAGTCCATGTGCTTGCTTTATTAGGCCAGAGCGAACTGAGCATGCTCATACTAAACCATGTGACCAACCATGTGATAATACATTGCAGTCTCTTACATGTGAGTACCATTTGAAGGGGTATCATGCAGCCAGCATTCTAATATATGTTCTTTGTGTGTCCCCATGAATCAGCCACAGCTCTGAGGGCTGCAGAACAAGCCAACACCTCGTAACAACACTCTGCATCATTCACTCCATCTGTCGCAAGCATCAGCACAGGTATGTCTATCGCAGAGGACTTTGAAAGTTGAAGGTAACATTGGGCACAGGCATAGATAGTTGTACACATAATGTACTACTGTGCACACTTAATTGCAGGAATCATCAGCACGATTAGTGGATCAACAATGCAGAAACTAGGGGAAAATGTGAGCTCAGCTGTACGTGATGTTTTCCCTGTGGCTTCATGCTTTCCCTAACATAGAGGATAAAGGAATTTCAGTGAGCATGTTAAGTGATCTCACTTATTGACTCACAATATAATTTCAAGACTCGTAAACATAACGTTGCATCACCACACAAATTAAATATTTCAAATATTTGAATGCTTCAGCTGCCTATCTGAAATCTGCAGATGTGTTTTGTGATAGAGACCCCCTCAGGGACAGATAAAGTGATGACGTGCTATCCATATTATTGAGCACCAAAGTCTGAGGCCTAAAACAGGCCCAAGGTATCGGCTTTCCCCAATGCAGCAGCAAGTGTAAGGGGGTCTGGGAGCTTGTGCATAAACTGCGCGCAAGGCTTATTAGGACCTCCAGGAGAGCTCATCTGAGAATATCAGGAATCGCCTCTCATCCTACTGATACCATGGTGCAAATGTATTACACCAGACTACATGATTAGATATATTTAACATTGAGGGATAAGAAAGAAGTGCACAGTAGGAATAAAAATAAACTGTTTTGAGAATATGACAGTATGGTTGAGTGAATTAATTAAGCCCTTTACTTATTAACTCAGCTATGATGGACTTCAAATAGTCTTTCCAAAAATTTGGGATCTTGCTCTGTGTAAAATGGTTAACATGCTTGCCTATATAAACCACTACATTTCAAAGTAACTGATTGTCTCAAAGTAATTCACATTTCTCAGACATGCTAAGAAATTGCATTTTTTTTGTTAAACACTCTCAGCCCCATAGTCTTGAATTCCCTCCCTAAAACACTCTACCTCCATCTCCTCCTTTAAGACCCTCCTTAAAACCTACTTCTTTCAGCAAGCTTTTGGTCAACGCTCCTAATATCTCCTTCTTTGTCACAGGATCCATTTGTTTTCTTGCACCTCTGTGAAGCACCTTGGGACATTTTTCTACATTATAAATCCAAGTTGTTGTTATATTATACCTCTACATAGTTAAGGATTGGACTATTGTCAACTTGATCATTACAAAAGGAACCATGGGGGAAAAATTCAGTTGGTTGCGCCTCCCGTTAGCGCCTTAAGAGGGCGCTAATGGGGCGCAAAGCATCTGGCGCCCAGGCGCGGCGAAGTTTGCGCCACTCGCGAAATTAACTAGACATTTTGCGGCGGCGCTAAACACTACCGCCACGACCTCCTGCACCGGCAGATCGTGACGTCAGTCGAGTGCGCAACGCCCCGGTATCGCCCCGGAGCGCATATTGAGTGGCGCCCCCCTGCCTTACCGCCTGACGCTAGCAACGACAGGTTGAGGGGCGCGTTCTGCAGTCATGAAGGGAAAGGGGGAGCGCTATTTAAAGGTGACCGCTTCCTGCCTTTTATTGTTGGTGCCATTTTTGAACTACGCATTCTGAGAGAGAGAGGGAGAGACTTCTGGAGAGATTCAACGTTGTGTGAAGGAGTTTTGGGTACTGAGCAGCACTTTGCAGGTTCATTTTGATTTGCCATTCCTTGTATCGATTTAGAAGAGACTGTGGGGGCTGCACTCTGAGCTCTTTGCCTGGTACTCTCCATTGTTCTTTCCAGCAGATTTGATGTGCAGGTCTCTCCAGGCCAAGATTCAAGGCTGCAATGAGCAGGATGTGGATGGAAAGCAAGATTAACCATCCCCTTTAAGAACTGGCCCGTGGCATTGTGTGTGTGTTCCATTGCTGACTGACATTACATGAGCTTCGCCAGAGCTCTGAGGTAGCGCCTCGCTCCTCGGCCTTTGCGCCTTAAGACAGGTGTGAAGCGCCTGATTTAGCGCTGCAATCACCTCCAGGGGCGATAAAAGTCAAGTTTGCAGTCGGTGGCGATAATTAGCGCCAGGCGCTAATCTTTGAGCCCGGCCGATACTTGCGCCCCAAATGGGGCGATACTGAATTTCTCCCCCCATAACTTTGTTACAGTGTTGTAATAATGTGGCATTAATTATGTTCAGTTTAGCATAGCATCATTCAGTTCAGAATTACTGTATTACAACCATGTTTGAGTTCAACTTAACATAGTGAGCTGCGCATCCCTGATTTTAATCGCTCCACCATTGGCGGCCGTGCCTTCAGCTGCCGAGGCCCTAAGCTCTGGAATTCCCTCCTTAAACCTCTCCGCTTCTCTCTCCTCCTTTAAGATGCTCCTTAAAACCTACCTCTTTGACCATCTGCTCTAATATCCCCTTATGTGGCTCGGTGTCAAATTTTGTTTGATAATACTCCTGTGAAGCGCCTTGGGACATTTTACTATGTTAAAGATGCTATATAAATGCAAGTTGTTGTTGTTGTTGCTGTTGTTAGCGTCAGGACAAGACCTCCATCTGCCCATTTCCCAAAGTGACCCCAATAATTGTCTTCAGACCTCAGGGATCTCAGTGTGCTGCTTGTGTCACCATTTGTGTAACAGCGCCGTTCTCAGAGGTCAGGTTTGGAGGGGGGGGGTAATTGGGGGAAATTGTGCAGAGACTTTGGGGGCAACTTTAACCTAACTCACGAAACCGCCGGGATCGGGTGTAACGCTGTTTTTACACCCTGCCCGATTTTACTCTACATTGAAGTCAACGGAGAGTAATATTGGGCAGGGTGTAAAACCGGCGTGCCACCCGATCGCGTCAGTTTCCCGCCCAACGAGTTAGGTGAGAAGTCCCCCCACTGACCTTGCCCATTACTCCCATTACTTGCAACAGGGAGGGTCCATTGTACAGACTGCCGGGTTTTAGCGAGTATAGTTTTCGTACAACCTCGATCAGCATCGCGACAGCATTCTTCTCTTTTTAGCACCTCCACCCGCCTGAAAATAGGCTTTAAAAAAGAAGGAAATTCCAGCGCCGCTTAACTTTGATATCCAGTTTCAGGGGTTACAGTGTGTGCTTGGCAAAGACAGCACTTTTCAAATGTAGCAAAGTAACAGAAAGCAAATTCCTGTTAAATGTGTACCCTGTACAATGTTAATATAAAAATGTACAACTTGCTTGATCAGCTAGCAGTTTAACTATTGTATTGAAACAGTTTAGTCATCCTCTGTAGTGCAGGAATCCCAGTGTCTGGGGAACATCTTGAGAGTTTTGTCTGAAATCTTCTTTCTTGTTCTGTCTGCATTTTTCTTTCCAACTTGCGGCTAATTCCTCATGTTATACTTCTTCTAACTGCCACAGCGACTGCTGGATTCCTCTCTGGACTCCACTTGAACACAATCTAACACTTCTACTTACAGGCTTGTTTCTCCTTTTAGCTCTTCATACCTCTGCCTTCTGAAAACTAAGACCTCTCTTTGTTACCTTACCAAGATTAAAACAATACCTCAGATGATATGACCCATCAATCAATCAATCAATCAATCCTCACAAAGGTTGGAGTATCTACTCGAACTGTCTAAATAACTTCAGCATTTAGCCTGTTACTGTCAATAAATTCAACTTCAAAGCACTGGAATTCTGCTGACTGTTAATGCACAGCCAAGTGCACAGAGAGGTGTTCTTTATCTTATTGAACCTTTGTTTATCAGAGTATTTTTGGAGCTTTTAAGAATTTGTGCCAAATTATTTCTCGAGAATTCAACCTATTGTGTTTGGTTGGCTACAGCTCAACAGTATGTTAAAAAAAATCTTACATTTCAAAACCATCGCGCATAGACAACCTGCGGGCAAATAGGCTGGATTTTCAATGACCCGTGGAGTCGGGTTTGGAGGCGTGTGGGGGGTTAAAGTTGCGGGGTCGGGGGTCCCGACCCCATCCCGACTCCATCCCGCCTCCACGCAATTTTGACAAAATCAGTCGCGGGGTTCCCGACTCCGTCCCGCCTCCAAGAGGCGGGAGAGGCCATTAAAGCCCTTAACAAGCCCTAAATTGGCTCTGTAATGCCATTTTGAAACGTTTTAGCTAGTTTAACCCTTTTCGGACGTGAAGTACGCCTGATGTGAAACACTCCAGTGAAACCTGGCGGCAGCACAAGTGGATAGCTGACTATCAGCTGCAGGTCCACTATTACAACGGAGATGTGATGAAGGTAGTAGTAGTATTAGGTCTGAAAGTTGATGCTGCTGCATTGAATGTCTTCAGAGACTGCCTGGCCTTGCTGTGAGAGGACCTGGATGGAAAAAAATATTCATTTTCTCTCTCTCTCTCTCTCTCTCTCTCTCTCTCATCAGAGGCGACTTTCAGACTGAAACCACTAATTGGTTCATGGGTTCCCACATGCTGGAACACAATTACCCAATTAAGTGAAAATTGCATCATTCATCCACATTAATCTGGAGTCGGGAGGGGCAACACGAAATGTGGGTAACACGACCCCAACCCGACCCCAAGACAAAATCCAGCCCTATGTGTAGAAGTTCTGTTCCAGTGCCACCATGAAGAATCTCATATCCATGCAAAGAAATTTTACATCAAAACCTTTGTTCCCAAACTGCAATAATATTAAGCATGAAAATTTTAACGCGCAGGTACCTCCCTTTGTAGCATTTAGAATTATACAGCAATTCAGGTCAAAATAACGCTGCATCGAAATATGCAATGAGTTTATGGCCATGATGAACAATTTAATGGTGGCATTGCTGTTAGTTCATATTTGTTTTCGTAAGAAAGAAAATGTGATGCTCAGTAGCGCTAGGCAAGCACCGTGGAATGAACACTACGCCGGGATTTTCACTTTTGCAGGATCCTGAGGCATCTTTGATGGGGTAGGCACTCCACTCACCACAAGGGTGCGCTATTGAGCCCAGCCTCACAGCCACAGGGGCATTTTTCAGGCAGACTCTGAGGGCTCGATTTTGTCATTGGGGTGGGCTGGGGTCGTGTCATCCGCTTTTCGTGTTAGCCACCCGACTCCAATTGGATGTGGGAGAATTATTCGATTTTCCCCTAATTGGGCAATTGAGTTCCAGCATGTGGAAACCCATGACCCAATTAGTTTTTTCAGTCTGAAAGTTGCCTCTGATGATGTCATCATTGCTGCTGCATTTAAGGTCTGCAAAGACTGCCTGGCCTTTGCTGTGAGAGGACCTGGAGGCAAAATGAGCAGCAGGAGACCTAAGTCTGTTCCCAGATTTTGTTTTCCACCACTACTACTACTACTACTACTACTACTACTACTCCTCCTCCAGGCTCCAGGCTCCAGGCTCCAGGCTCCAGGCTCCAGGCTCCAAAGTTCCACAACAATGGTGATGACTGCTAAAAGTTCCCCCGGAATGATGATTGATCAAATCTCCTTCTTAATGGTGACCTGCAGCTGATAGTCAGCAATCCAAGTGTGCTACCGCCAGGTTTCACCGTCGTGTTTCAGAGGAGGCGTGCATCACATCAGAAAAGTCTTAAAATCAGAAAGGCCTCTCAAAATGGGATTATAGAGGCAATTAAGTGGTTGTTAAGGGCCTATCCCGCCTCTTGGAGGCGGGACGGAGACGGGATCAGAAACCACGCATTTGGAAAATTGCTCGGAGGTGGGATGGAGGCGGGGTCGGGCCCACCTGCCATTTTTTGCAATTTTAACACCCCACACACCTCCATTCCTGTCTCCTTGGGCCTGGCAAAATCGAGCCCTGGGCCTCTGTCGGTGAGCCACCTGGAGGGCTGAGGCAGCAGATGACCTCTGTGCTCCCTTGTTAAGTGGGGGAAAATGTTTCCAAAAAACGGCGCCTAACCCTATGTTACCGCTTTTTTGGCTGTTTAAATTTAACTTCGTCACCCATAGCAACTCAGGATTCCAGAGATAAACAGTCGTCTGTTGCATTGATATTCACAGCATAACAATACGCCACTCCCTAAAAAGTTTCTACCTCTGTCTGCCCGAGTTATGCCAGGTTCTGACGTAACCCGAGCACAAAACCTGGGCCATGAAATGGTCATTTTAACCTAATCTGCTGGGCAGGAAACAGGTGGGTTAGGGTCAGATGCCCATTTTATACCACGCCTGATTTTACTCTCCATTAACTTCAACCGGGCAGGGTGGCCAACCAAACACACTCATTTCCCACTGGCTGGATTAGGTTAAATTTACCCCCAGACTCCCAGTGGTTTATAACTAGTGAATTACAATTTTTCCACACTTGTACCGGAGTCACTGTAAATTATAACTGCAGTACAAATCCATTTGTGGTAAGATAGCGGGAGACGCCAATCCTAGTGAGTAGAGCCTTAGATCTGAATGTTACTATTCTATGGTGAAGCTAAAATGAAGGTGCAATTACCTGTTGTGGATTGTAGCACTTTTGAGGATAAAAAGGACTTGTAGCCTTAAGCTCCCAGGTGAATATAACAAGCTAACAAGACAGCCTCTTGCTTTTAGCTAGGCCACTGAGAGATGTTCTGCTGGATTCCCGTGGAGAATACACGCCGCATGAGCAGCTGCCTTCAAGTGAGGAGGCCACAGGGACGCAAATCAGAGGGAACCTTCGAAGGAAGTAAAAGGAAAGATTTAACATTGTACACTCCAACACAGCAGGAAAATGAGTGCCCTTCATTCCTCTGGACCTTCTAAAATACTTGCGCTCTATATTCAGGCTTTCTGTGACAATCATCCTGTCCTCTTTGTGGCAATGATGCCAACAACAAACTTCCACTGGTGTATCTAAATGCAAAAGATCATCATTTTTGCTGATAATATTCACAAGGAATTTAAGCTTATGGTTCCTTATCAGTATCTAACATACTACAACCCATGAAAGAACTATAATGTTCAGACACAAGGCTGTATTAACTATGACTTGTGGTTCCCTCTATTCTTCCAGCCTTGCTAATTGTATCACAGGGGTTTCTGTTCTCAGCGAACATATCTCATTCATGAAGGAATTTATTGTGTGGTCACAGTCCACGTTAATGAGCATTATAAGATACAGTTAATGGATGAATCATTATTCAGATATATCGTTATTCATTTGCATTCTTGAAGAACACTAAATTACTGCAACTTACGCTGAATGGATAAAAGGGAAGTGTGAATTTTGAAGAATAAAATGATGTTTTTATTGTGAAGTACAGCAGCTCCCCTGAGTGCACCCCCCCCCCTCCCCCCCCTCACTAATCCTACAGGGACATGTTCTTCTGATCAGCTCACCTGTCACATGAGACAAGGAACACACTATGGGTGGCTGCTTACTCCCAGGTATACAGCCATGGGCCTGGAGTTCCAGGAGGCCAGGCAGGGTGGGAATACAGTGCAGTCAGACCAAAACTTGGGGTAAACCCAGATACACAATGGCCCAGATTTTTCTGGAGCAGAGCATAAGAACATAAGAACATAAGAAACAGGAGCAGGAGTAGGCCAATCGACCCCTCGAGCCTGCTCCGCCATTCAATAAGATCATGGCTGATCCAATCTTGGCCTCAACACCACTTTCCCGCTCTCTCCCCATACCCCTCGACTCCCTTGTAGTTCAAATGTCTGTCAATCTCCGCCTTGAATATATTCAATGACTCCGCCTCCACAGCTCTCTGGAGTAGAGAATTCCACAGATTCACGACCCTCTGAGAGAAGAAATTCCTCCTCATCTCCGTCTTAAATGGGCGACCCCTTATTCTGAAACTATGTCCCCTAGTTCTAGATACCCCCACTAGGGGAAACATCCTCTCAGCATCCACCCTGTCAATCCCCCTCAGAATCTTAGATGTTTCAATAAGATCACCTCTCATTCTTCTGAACTCCAACGAGTATAGTCCCAACCTGCTCAACCTTTCGTCACACGTCAACCCCTTCATCCCAGGAATCAACCTAGTGAACCTTCTCTGTACTGCCTCCAATGCAAGTATATCCTTCCTTAAATATGGAGACCACAACTGTACGCAGTACTCCAGGTGCGGTCTCACCAGCGCCCTGTAAAGTTGCATCAAAACTTCCCTACTTTTATACTCCATACCCCTTGCAATAAAGGCCAACATTCCATTAGCCTTCCTAATTACTTGCTGTACCTGCATGCTAAGTTTTTGTGTTTCATGTACTAGGACCCCCAGATCCCTTTGTACTGCAGCATTTTGTAGTCTCACTCCATTTCAATAATAATTTGCTTTTTCATTCTTCCTTCCAAAGTGGATAACCTCACATTTTCCCACATTGTACTCCATCTGCCAAATTTTTGCCCACTCACTTAACCTATCTATATAGCATCTCGTGGCCTGCCCTGTTAGACTTATTCGAGCACGTTTAGGTTTTTAAAAATTTTTGCTCACAAAGTTGCTGCAAGTGCAAGCTGATAATGGCACGGCGAGGGCAACAGGACATCTGGGACCTTGGTGAACAATGGGACAAAAGGTGTTTCTCCTTAACCAATGAGATTAAAGGATTGAGAAATAAACAAAGGAAGGACTGAGAAGGAGGCTGAATTAGAGTGGGTGAATTCAATGTCAAATCAGGTACAGAAAGAGAAATAAAGAGAGGCAAGAAATGATTGTATTAAGAGAGAGAGAAAAAAGAGACAGAAAGGAAAAGTAAGGAAAAAAAATGAAGTTCAAAATTTGACATTTTAAAATCTCCAATGACAATTCACAACCTGAAGGAACGAGACGCCACACTTTTAATTGTTCACTTTCTGGGAAAGAGAGGTTGATTGGCAGTCATTAACAATTATCAAATGGTTAAAAGAGTACTTACGTTGTTAATTACTAGACTTAACTTTCTGTGGTGAGTTTAATGGGCAGTTAATGTGCAAATGCAGCAACTTCATGAAAATCACGGGGAGGTTTTGCAAAGCTAATGGCGGAGCAGCGCAAATCGGCCAGCAACTTGTGGTGATTCACAGTTCACAGGCTATCGTGTCCTCGCTACAAGTTGTTGGCCGATTTGCACATTAATAATGGCATGCGTCATTCACACAAGAACATAAGAAATAGAAGCAGGGGTAGGCCATATGCCCCCTCGAGCCTGCTCCACCATTCAATAAGATCATGGCTGATCTTTGACCTCAACTCCACTTTCCCGCCCTATGCCTATATCCCTTGATTCCCTTTGTGCCCAAAAATCTATCGATCTCAGTCTTGAATATACTCAACGACTGAGCATCTACAACCCTCTGGGGAAGAGAATTCCAAAGATTCACAACCCTCTGAGTGAAGAAATTTCTCCACATCCTAGTCCTAAATGGCTGACCCCTTATCCTGAGACTATGACCCCTATTTCTAGACTCTTCAGCCAGGGGAAACAGCCTCTCAGCATCTACCCCATCAAGCCCTCTAAGAATTGTATACGTTTCAATGAGATCACCTCTCATTCTTCTAAACTCCAGAGAATAGAACTCCAGTTCTGACAAAGGGTTTTCGACCTGAAACGTTAACTCTGTTTCTCTCTCCACGGATGCTGCCTGGCCTGCTGAGTTTTTCCAGCGTTTTCTGTTGTTATTCCAGAGAATATAGGTCCATTCTACTCAATCTCTCCTCATAGGACAGCCCTCTCATCCCAGGAATCAATCTGCTGAACCTTCCTTGCTCCTCCTCTACGGTAACTTTAACCTTCCTTAGGTAAGGAGACCAAAACTGTACACAGTACTCCTGGTGTGGTCTCACCAGGGCCCTATATAATTGCAGCAAGACTTCCTTAGTCTTAAGACTTGAAAACTCCTTGTAATAAAGGCTAACATACCATTTGCCTTCCTAATTGCTTGCTGTACCTACATGTTAACTTTCTGTGATTTGTGTACAAGAACACCCAGGTCCCTCTGAATACCAACATTTACAAGTCTCTAACCTTTTAAAAAATATTCTGCTTTTCTATTCTTCCTACCAAAGTGGATAATTTCACATTTCCCCACATTAGGAACAGGAATAGGCCATTCAGCCCCTCAAGCCTGTTCCGCGATTCAATGAGATCATGGCTGATCTGTGACCTAACTCCATATATCCGCCTTTGGCCCATATCCCTTAATATCTTTAGTTAACAAAAAGCTATCAATCGCCGATTTAAAATTAACAATTGATCCAGCATCAATTGCCGTTTATGGAAGAGAGTTCCAAACTTTTACCACCCTTTGAAACATAGAAACATAGAATCTAGGAGCAGGAGTAGGCCATTCGGCCCGTCGAGCCTGCTCCACCATTCAATACGATCATGGCTGATCATCCAAATCCAGTACCCTGTCCCTGCTTTAATCCCCACAGTACACATATCCCACCCTACCCCCGTAACCCCACGTATTTAATTCCCCCCAACATATCCCATCCTATCCCCATAACCCCACATATTTAATTCCCCCCTAACACTAAGGGTCAATTTATCATAGCCAAATCAACCTAACCCACACATTTTTGGACTGTGGGAGGAAACCGGAGCACCCGGAGGAAACCCACGCAGACACGGGGAGAATGTGCAAACTCCACACAGACAGTCACCCGAGGTCAGATTCGAACCCGGGTCCCTGGCGCTGTGAGACACCAGTGCTAACCACTATGCCACCGTGTGTAGAAGTGTTTCCTAATTTCACTCCTGAAAAGTCTGGCTCTAACTTTTAGACTATGCCCCCTAATCCTAGAATCTCCAACCAGCGGAAATAGTTTCTCTCTATCTACCCTATCAGTTCCCCTTAATATCTTGAAAACTTCGATCAGATCACCTCTTAACCTTCTAAATTCTGGGGAATACAACCCTAATTTGTGTAATCTCTCCTCGTAACTTAACCCTTGATGTCCAGGTATCATTCTGTTAAACCTGCGCTGCACTCCCTCCAAGGCCAATATATCCTTCCTAAGGTGTGGTGCCCAGAACTGCTCACAGTACTCCAGGCGTGGTCTAACCAGGACTTTGTATAGCTGCAGCATAACTTCTACTGCCTTGTATTCTAGTCCTCTAGATATGAAGGCCAGCATTCCATTAGCCTTTTAAATTATTTTCTGTACATTATACTCTATCTGCCACCTTCTTGGCCAGTCACTTAACCGGTCTATATCTCTTTGTAGCCTCTTTGCGTCCTCCTCACAGCTTACTTTCCCACCTAGCTTTGTATCGTCAGCAAACTTGGATATATTACACTCGGTCCTAATGCAAGTTGGGAAATTGAATTCAATCAATCTAGTAATTTGTGGACTGGCATCAGATAATATAACCATGAAAGCTCTAGGTTTGTCATAAAAACCCAAATGGCTCACTAATGTCCTTCAGGGGAAGGAACCTGCCACTCCTGCACTGTTCAATGCTCCTCCAATCCCACACCATGTGCTTGATGCCCACAGGGCAATAAATACCGGCATCCTAAAAACAAATAGAAAAAAAAACATTTCGGGCCACATTTCTGCAATGTAGATGATGCTACTACCTGAATTTGTGCAGGCAAGGCATGAATAAAATATGATCATCAGAGAGCCACCTCTTGTATATCGAGCAAATATCTATTGACCTCCTGCCAACTGATCCTGTGTGGCTAGAATATCCTCTAATGGGAGTTTCTGAAGTGTATTCGATCTTATTCTAAGATCTGTATGAATTGAACTACGACCTGTTGCCAAACTGTAATTAATCCCATTGCAGATGCCTCTGGTGTTTTCAAGTAAGTGGCAGAAGCTCGAGGCCCCTTTATTTTTAGAAAAGTCCTCAGAGTTTTGCCAACATTATCTGTGTGCTATATTACAGCAATACCACCCCCTCACCTCCCAGAAAACACAAATATTCTGCTAAAACTGCATCACCAGCAAATATTTCCCCCAACCCCCGGTATTTCCCCCGCCCTGGTATTTACCCCTCCCCCAGTATTGTCCCCCCTCCCGGTATTTCCCCCTCCCCGGTATTACCCCCTCCCCGGTATTTGCCAGCTATTCACACTATATATTAATGATCTAGACGAGGGAACTAGATGTAATATCTCTAAGTTTGCAGATGACACAAAGCTGGGTGGGCGTGTGTGCTGTGAGGAGGATGCAGAGAAACTCCAGTATGATTTGGACAGGTTGGGTGATTGGGCAGATGCATGGCAGATGCAGTATAATGTGGATAAATGCGAGGTTATCCACTTTGGTGGCAAAAACAGGAAGACAGATTATTATCTGAACGGCAATAGATTGGGAAAAGGGGAAGTGCAACGAGATCTGGGAGTCCTTGTGCACCAGTCGCTGAAGGTAAGCATGCAGGTGCAGCAGACGGTTAAGAAGGCAAATGGTATGTTGGCCTTCATAGCGAGGGGATTCGAGTACAGGAGCAAGGAATGTCTTGCTGCAGTTGTACAAGGCCTTGGTGAGACCACAGCTTGTGTATTGTGCGCAGTTTTGGTCACCTTATCTGAGGAAGGATGTTCTTGCCATGGAGGGAGTGCAGCGAAGATTCACCAGACTGATACCTGGGATGGCAGGAATGACGTATGAAGAGAGATTGGGTCGATTAGGCTTATATTCGCCAGAGCTTAGAAGAATGAGAGGGGATCTCATTGAAACTTATAAAATTCTAACAGGACTAGACAGACTAGATGCAGGAAGGATGTTCCCGATGGCGGGGGAGTCCAGAACCAGAGGTCACAGTCTAAGTATAAGGGGTAAGCCATTTAGGACTGAGATGAGGAGGAATTTCTTCACCCAGAGAGTGGTGAACCTGTGGAATTCTCTACCACAGAAGGCAGTTGAGGCCAATTCATTAAATATATTCAAGAAGGAGATAGATATATTTCTTAAGGCTAAAGGGATCAAGGGATATGGGGAGAAAGCAGGGACAGGGTAGTGAATTTGGATAATCAGCCATGATCTCATTAAATGGCGGAGCAGGCTCGAGGGGCCGAATGGCCTACTCCTGCTCCTATCTTCTATGCTTCCCCCAACCCCCTGTATTTACCCCTCCCCCAGTATTTCCCCCACCCTCAGGTATTTACCCCAACCCCCGGTATTTACCCCAACCCCCGGTATTTATCCCTCCCCCAGGTATTTATCCCTCCCCCAGTATTTCCCCCACCCCCAGTATTTCCCCCAACCCCCGGTATTTACATCTCCCCCAGTATTTCCCCCAACCCCCAGTATTTCCCCCAACCCCCGGTATTTCCCCCAACCCCCAGTATTTCCCCCAACCCCCGGTATTTACCCCTCCCCCAGTATTTCCCCCACCCCCAGTATTTCCACCAACCCTCAGTATTTCCCCCACCCCCAGTATTTCCACCAACCCTCAGTATTTACCCCTCCCCAGTATTTCCCCAACCCACAGTATTTCCCCCCTTCCTGGTATTTCTCCCCTCCCCCAGTATTTCCCCCACCCCCGGTATTTACACCTCCCACAGTATTTCCCCCCTCCCCCGGTATTTCCCCCCTCCCCCAGTATTTCCCCCACCCCCGGTATTTCCCCCACCCCCAGTATTTCTCCCCTCCCCCGGTATTTCCCCCTACACAACTAATGGCCAAAGATCTGCACTTGCCGTTCATCCTTCTTGGAGTCACACTTCACTGAATTTTTTCTCAACTCCTCTCCGAGCAAACTCCCCGGAAGGTGATCGATAGGCTTGGTTCAGTGAGGAGACTGACGCTCTTGAGCAATATTATGTCAATTCATTACTTATAGCCATGATGAGTAACTTGATTAGGTAATAGTTTCATACTCAAGTCTTATTAAAGGAATTCTTAGCCTGGCTTCTACAGAACGAGCCTTTACTATGTATAGAATATCAGTAAAAGTAATCCCCAGAATATTCAGCAATCTAAATAAAATGATAGAGAAATAAAATGCATAACCTGCTTAATCTAACTCAAATTTAGAGCTATTTAAGTATCCGAATAAACATGTGTTTAGGGAGCGTTATACTTATCTATTAATCGTGCACCTGTTAGATTTATTCCCATCTCTGCAAAAGGTTGCCGTGTTGTTCTCAGAGCTGTTACACTGCTTCTCTGCTTCCACTCCCAAGAGATGAACCCTGGTATAATCAAATTGCACATAATTGAGTTTCTTTTCGCACATAAACCAGTGTGTGGTAATTCCAGCTCAAGTTGAACCTGTCAAGCAAGGGCTAATAGCACTGTGTAAACGGAGAAACTCAGCAGGTCTACCTAAAGCAGCACTTTCTAGTTTGTGTTTTCTTTTCTTATAATTACACGGGATTTACTACCTTCTGTTTTTAGAATTAAAATGCCCTTAAATAAGGAAAAACCCAAACACTGGTAGCAATGGGATTTAAATTAAAAAAAATTTGATGGTGAGCCTCCACTTTTAGAAGTTCACCTCTTTCTCCTGTTTTTGGTTTCCTTGCCCCCAGATTCCTGATTGAGATATTGTCAGGTGGATGAAAGCCTTCACCCGCGTTCCCAAAATATGTTTCCCCGAAGCTCTGAGCTGGGAACACTAATTTCTACAATCGACACCATAACCACCCACTGTATGTCCCCCACCCTCTGTACGTTCCCTGCCCCCTGTAATTCCTTCCCCCAGTACAGGAAACTTTCGTTTATCCGGCACCCAAATATCCGGAATTCTCGCTTAACCAGCAAAAATCATCCTCAGAAAACTCCTCTCAAATAACTGGCAATGTTGCCGAGTCGCAGTCGAGTCTCCGCGAACGCCGAGTGCTCCGAAAACTCCTCTCAAATAACCGGCAATGTTGCCGATCCCGAGTCCGAGTCCGAGTCCGCGAACGCCGATTTAGTCAGTAGGGGTACTTTTCAAAAGTGCCACTACTCGGCCTCCTGGCGCTGTCGGAAGTCCGAAACACTGCAGTAGCAGGAGTTGATTCTCCCGCGCTGCCTGGAGTCTCTTTGTTAAAAATAGCCTCGGTCGATATAACTCTCCGTTATCCGGTACTTTCGATAAACCGGCACCACGCCGGTCCCGTCGATGCCGGATAAACGAAAGTTTCCTGTACTTCTCTCCCCTTCTCCCCTTTACTTCTCACCCCTTCTATCCCCTGTATGTCCCCATCCCCCTGTAATTTCTTCCCCCGGTACTTCTCCCTCCCCTCAGTACTTCTCTCCTGCCCCCAGTACCTCTCTCTCCCCCTGGTTCCACTCTAAAATTTTCTGAATGTAGCCTGGGATACCTTACCTCTGATATTCTATCCTTCCCTGTTGGAACAGCCTAGCCTCCACTTCGCATCTCTCAGCTCAGGAACTCTTTACGGGAATCACAGCAAACAACCCCCATTCTGTCATGCTGTGGTGTAAAGTTTTGTCACTGCAAGGTTTGGGTTAACATTTAAGATAGGGAAAATGGAATACAAATTTGACTTGTTTCCACTCAGTTTTGAAGTGAGTCGGTGTGCTTTAGTAAATTGCTCAGTCGTGGGGGAGGGTAAAAGAGGCTGATGCCATTCTATTCTTCACTCATTGCCAACACACACCTTCAGGTGTGATACCAGGACAAGTGGTAATTCTAGCTGTCGATGGTGGGGGACTTGGAGATGGTAATGCCATTGAATGTCATGGGGAGGTGGTTAACCTCTCTCTTGTTGGAGATAGTCATTGTCTGGCACTTGTGTGGCGCGAATACTTGCTACTCATCAGCCCAAGCCTGGATGTTGTCCAGGTCTTGCTGCATGTGGCTAGCACAATAGTTTCGAAGAGTTATTTTTAGATTACTATTGCGACAGCGCTACAGGAGTTCCTCCGGGCAGCATCCTAGGCCCAACTATCTTCAGCTGCTTCATCAATGAACTTCCCTCCATCCTAGGGTCAGAAGTGGGACTGTTCGCTGCTGATGATTGCACAGTGTTCAGCTCCATTCGCAACTCCTCAGATAATGAAGCAGCCCCTAGGTATGACTCCAGCTAGGTTACTGGTCTTCGCCCTTTTCCCTTCTCCTTTAGAATCTGCCCCTCAATCTAGTCTGGCTGATGGTTCAAATACTCCCTTAAAGTTCCATTCTGAGGCTGACATGGAAATAAATAATCCATTTATATGGCACTTTATCACTTTGAAATGCTTCAAAGTGCTTCACACCCTGAATTACTTTTGGAGTGCGGTGATTACTGATGTGTAGATAAATGTTCAGTTGGATCCTCTGGCTCGATGCTTCACGTTTGATTCCCTGCAATCAAAACATTTTCTCGATTGAGTAATGAGACTAGATTCTCCTCCTCAGTTGAGTTTGCACAGACAATACAGGAGAGCTCCTGTTTTATTTCATCTGCTATTTCCTCATCGTGTGCTTGAGGCCAATTCCTTTATTTCACTTCCAAACCTGCATTCATTGTAGTGGGAATCTCTCCCCGTGTTGTTCGACTGTGATCCTAGTACTGAACCATTGCATTCCTCTCGCTAAAATAATCCGCCTGAGAAAGCTCAGAGAGCTGTCATTGGATTGACTTTGCAGTGTCCTTTTTAGTACATCATGTTTTCTAGGCTTCGGCCTTAAACCAGTCTGTTAATAGCCTCACATCTGTAGTTCGCATTCATTATGAAGTAATTTGTAGTTTGCATAAAACCTGCATATTTTGGAAGTGGAAAGATTGCTCAGCTCAAATCTCGGTGAGCTGTAGAATACAACACCTAAACTGAATCAATGTAAAAATCTGCACTTTGCATCACAATTTCTTGAATGCAACACTAATAGGATTTAGTCAATAATTGTCATTAATTCTATTTTTATTTTCCCATTTATCCTCTTCTTGTTAGTTTTATTCTCATCCCTGCCAGTCCCTTCTATTTATGTTTTCATTCTTATCTGTTTTCAGTCCTAAATTGATTGCAGATATAAAGGCCTGGATAGTTATTGGGGTGGGTTACTTCGGCAGGAGGGCAGAGTTTAAGACGGGAAACCCGGAAGTCTGGGTGTCCCCGCATGCTGTGGAGTTTTAACTCCGATCCCCAATCCCGAGGGTGGGTGTCCGCGCCTTGATCCCAGGGGTCTTTGTATGGGGGGGTTAAGGAGGTCTGAAGGGGGTGGGGGGAACTTGGGGAGCTGGGAGGAAGCACTCCTGCTCCTTCCCGGCTCACAAGCAGTGCTGCAAAGGCACTTTCCTTCTCCCCGAAGCTGTCCTCACGTTGCTTCAGCTGCCGGGTTTCCCGAGGCCTGGGAAACCGTCCGCCCACTGTAAAACATGCAAAGCAGGTTAAATCAGAAGCTGCCAGCTTCATTAACATAATTAAATGCCAACCCGCCTCCAGGGAGCGGGTTGGCTGCCTGCCTCCATTGAACCCGGAAGTGGGCGGGTTGGAGCCGGCTTCCCAATGTACTCGGAATTTTTCCAAATTAATCCCCCCCCCACCCGCACCTAATCCCACATGCTCACCCATGTCTGCATGTTCTTTGTTATATCCCATCAAAAGACTGGACTCTCACAGCATTACACACTGTTAACGGGCATGGTAATCCAAATGGACCCTGTGAGGCAAACACTGACAAATCCTCATAAAGGACACAGTGCCAAAGTTCAGACTGTAGCCAGGCACTGCTTACCAGAATGTCCGGTATAAGTTCAGCAATGCTGAGCTCCCTATACACAGGTCGCAGTTTATACCATTAACATTTTGGAGATGATTCTGTGACTCGCACACCCATTAAAAAGAAGGAAAGACTTGCATTCATATAGTGCCTTTCATGACCTCAGGTCATCCCAAAGCGCTTTACAGCCAATTGCGTTCTTTTGGAGTGTAGTGACTGTTGTAATGTTGGAAACACGGCAGCCAATTATCACACAGCGAAGTCCCACAGACAACAATTTGATAATGACCAGATAATCTGTTTTAGTGATGTTGGTTGTACACCTCTGGGCTTGGATTGAACTTCTTTAGAAGTGACTGATATTTAGATATGTGGCTTATATTATTACTGAATGTATCTAGTATTAATCTCCAAAGAACTTTCGCACAATATGAAGGTAGTTGGATGTCTGCATAAGGCTTGGGAACAAAGAAATAATGGTAATGCAAAGTTTTTACTGTAAATGATTGCCGTTTAATTGTAAAATGTACACAGCAATACAATGCATTAATAACTTCTAATCTGAAGAAGACACATGTTTTGAATTAACCAGTTCCCTGATATTGTAGAAAAAAAGTTGAGTTGGATTGGTAGCTAAAGTGGTTGGCTGTCTGATTTTTGAAGTGAAAGTCATGAAGTTCTGATGCAGGACTATCTGTCACTCAAGTTTGCTCATTCTCTTCAACAAGCAAGAGTCTAACCACCGGCCCTTGACATTCAATGGCATTACCATCGCCGAGTTCCCCACCATCAACATCCTGGGGGTCACCATTGACCAGAAACTTAACTGGACCAGCCACATAAATACTGTGGCAACAGCAGCAGGTCAGAGGCTGGGTATTCTATGGCGAGTGTCTCACCTCCTGACTCCCCAAAGCCTTTCCACCATCTACAAGGCACAAGTAAGGAGTGTGATGGAATACTCTCCACTTGCCTGGATGCGTGCAGCTCCAACAACGCTCAACAAGCTCGACACCATCCAGGACAAAGCAGCCCACTTGATTGGCAACCCATCCGCCACCTTAAACATTCACTCCCTCCACCACTGATGTACTGTGGCTGCAGTGTGTACCATCTACAAGATGCACTGCAGCAACTCACCAAGGCTACTTCAGCAGCACCTCCCAAACCCGTGACCTCTTCCACCTAGAAGGACAAGGGCAGCAGGCGCGTGGGAACACCACCACCTCCAAGTTCCCCTCCAAGTCACACACCATCCTGACTTAGAAGTATATCGCCGATCCTTCATCGTCGCTGGGTCAAAATCCTGGAACTCCCTACCTAACAGCACTGTGGGTGTACCTTCACCACACGCACTGCAGTGGTTCAAGAAGGCAGCTCACCACCACCTTCTCAAGGGCATTTAGGGATGGGCAATAAATGCTGGCCTTGCCAGTGACGCCCACATCCCATAGTCGAATAAAAAAACGAATTCTCTATTGACTCATTAAGACGGAGCACCACACTGTCATGAAGTATTTCTTTTCAAGGATAGAAAACTGATATTACTCATTGGCCTCAATTTTTTCCTCTTGCTCAAGAATTATATAGAATTTACAGCACAGAAAGAGACCATTCGGCCCAACTGGTCTTTGCTGACATTTATGCTCCACACAAGCCTCCTCACACTGTTCTTCATCTAACCCCATCAGCATATCCTTCTATTCCTTTCTTCCTCGTGTACTTAATTAGGGCCCCTTTAAATACATCTATGCTATTCGCCTCAACTAGTCCCTTGTGGTAGCGAGTTCCACATTCTTACCACTCTTTGAGTAAAGAGGTTTCTCCTGAATTCCCTATTGGATTAATTTTATATTTATGGCCTCTAGTTTTGGTCTCTCCCACAAGTGGAAACATCCTCTCTACATCGACCCTGTCAAATCTTTTCAGAATTTTAAAGGTCTCTATTGGGTCACCCCTCAGCCTTCTCTTTTCTAGAGAAAAGAGCAGGAGTCTTTTTAGCCTTTCCTGATAAGTATATCTTCTCAGTTCTGGTATCATCCTCGTAAATCTTTTTTGCATCCTTTCCAGTGCCACTGTATCCTTTTTATAATTTGGAGACCAGAAATGTGCACATTAATCTATGTGCAGTCTAACCAAGGTTTGATACAAGTTTAACAAAGCTTCTCTGCTTTTCAATTCTATCCCTCTAGAAATGAACCCCAGTGCATTGTCTGCTTTTTTTAAGGCCTTATTAACCTGCGTCGCTACTTTTAGTGATTTGTGTATCTGTACCCCTAGATCCCTTTTCTCCTCTACCCCATTAAGACTCTTAGGGGTAGAAATTAGGTCGCGCCCCATTTGGGGCGCAAATATCGTCTGGACGCAAATATTAGCGCCTGGCGCTAATTATCGGCACTGACTGGAAACTTCACTTTTACCGCCCCGGGAGGTGAGTGGAGCGCTAAAGCAGGCGCTGCACACCTGTCTTAAGGCGCAAAGGCCAAGGAGTGAGGCGCTAACTCAGAGCGCTGGCGAAGCTCATGTAATGTCAGTCAGCAATGGAACACACACACAATGGCACGGGCCAGTTCTTAAAGGGGATGGTTAATCTTGCTTTCCATCCACATCCTGTTCATTGCAGCCTTGAATCTCGGCCTGGAGAGACTTGCACATCAAATGTGCTGGAAAGAACAATGGAGAGTACCCGGCAAAGAGCTCAGAGTGCAGCTCCCACAGTCTCTGCTAAATCGATACAAGGAATGGCAAATCAAAATGAACCTGCAAAGTGCTGCTCAGTACCCAAAACTCCTTCACACAACGTTGAATCTCTCCAGAAGTCTCTCCCTCTCTCTCTCAGAATGCATAGTTCAAAAATGCCACCAACAATAAAAGACAGGAAGAGGCCCCCTTTAAATAGCGCCACCCCCAGCCCCACAGCGATTGATAGCGTTCCAGTCTTCTGGTCGTTGGATGCGCCAGGCGGTAAGGCAGGGGGCGCCACTCAATTTCCGCTCCGGGGCGCCACAAGGGCGTTGCACCATGGAATGACGTCACAATCTGCGCGCGCAGGTGGTCGCAGCGGTAAGTTTTAGCGCCGCCGCACAATCTCAAGTTAAGTTCTCGAGCGGCGCAAACATCGCTGCGCCCGGGCGTTAGCGGCTTTGCGCCCCATTAGCGCCCTCTTAAGGCGCTAACGGGAGGCGCAACCAACTGAATTTTTACCCCTTATTTTCCTACCAAAATGTAACACCTCACACTTCCTATATTGACGTTCATTTGCCAATTGCACGCCCATTCTGCAAGTTTATTAATGTCAACTTGTATTTTGTCGCATTCTTCCTGAATATTAACTATACCCCCCTTTTGTTTGGCCTTTTTTTTTCCCTCCCAGAAGCTGGCAGCTGTCCTTCATTCTGCCAGCGCATCTCACACTTCATCTAGCCTCAACCTGTCACATCAACACCTCCTCTTGCCTTGATTATCTCTTGATGTCTCTCAATGTCTCTTAATCTCTCCTTTTGTTCTTTCATCCCCTCCCCCTTTTCCCAGCTTTATACTTGCTTTAAATCTATTTCATTTCCTGCTTTTTTCCAGTTCTGACGAAAGGTCTTCGACCTGAAACGTTAACTCTGTTTCTCTCTCCACGGATGCTGCCTGGCCTGCTGAGTTTTTCCAGCGTTTTCTGTTGTTATTTCAGATTTCCAGCATCCGCAGTATTTTGAATTCATTTTTTTATTCGATTATGGGATGTCGGCATCACTGGCAAGGCCAGCATTTATTGCCCATCCCTAAATGCTCTTGAGAAGGTGGTGGTGAGCCGCCTTCTTGAACCACTGCAGTGCATGTGGTGAAGGTACACCCACAGTGCTGTTAGGTAGGGAGTTCCAGGATTTTGACCCAGCGACGAATCTTTATTTTAAATGTTATGTTGTGATCACTATTTTCTAGATGTTCCCCTACATTTACTTCCCTTATCTGCTCCTGTTCATTTCCCATTACTAGATCCAGCAGTGATTCCTCTCTTGTTGTGCTTCTTACATACTGGGCGAGAAAGGGGTCCTGTACACACTGGAAAAACTCCATTCCCTTTTTACCTTTCCCTACCTCTTCTTGCAAGTTTATTTGGGTGTAATTGAAATCTCTCATGATTATTATTCTATGTAATTTATTCATTTCATTGATTTGCTTACATATTTCTTCCTCCACCTCCCTTGCACTATTGGGTGGTCTGTAGACTACCCCATTAGCGTGATCAACCCCTTCTTTTCTTTTATCACAATCCATATGGATTCTGTTTCGATCTTTCTGTTATTTATGTCCCTTTTTTCTACTGCCATTATGTTAACTCTAATTAGTACAGCTACTCTACCCCTTTCTTCCTTCCCTATCCTTTCTAAATGTGTTATAACCAGCAATATTTAATTGCCAGTTCTTTATGTAGCCATGTTTCAGTTATCTCACTTTATCTGCTTCCTCGCTATGTATTATTGCCTCCAACACCCCCGTTTTATTTTGGACACGTGTTTATTGCAGTACAGGCAAGTTAATTTGTTTTTAATTAATAGCTCCTGTCTCTTTATTTTTTACAGTCTTTTTATACTTCTGTTCTATAACTATATTTGTTCCCTGACCGTTTATGTTATCTTTATTCCTTACTTTGTTCTGACCTTTACTCTCATCCCCTGTTTCTTTTATCTTTAGGCTGAAGTTATTTCTACCAGATTCCTATTTTCTGTTCTGTCCAGGTCGAATACAAACTGTAGCTGAAAAGTTAGATGAGTGACCTGATCCCAAATGTTACCTAAAGACCCCCTAAATTGGTTGCCAGATGTTGTGCAGTGGTGGCCTCCTGATGGCTGTCCTACTGGTTTTTCCTTCCTGCATGAAATGCTTGTCATTTGATGAGTGCTTTCCCCCAGCAGCATGCTGAGATTAGGAACAATTAGGTGTGGGGAATGGCAAGATGCAAATCTGCAGTGGAACACAGTGGGGGAAAAATTCGCTAGCGACCATTTTGGGTCGCTAACATCGCCTGGGCGCAAAACTTAGCACCCGGCGAAAAATAGCGCCGGCGATCACTAAATTCATTTTAGTGCCCCAAGAGGGAGGTGGAGCGCTAATTCAAGTGCTCCACTTCCTTCTTAGCGCACTAGCCCCGAATATCGGGACGGTGCATTGGGGGCGGGACTGCTGCCTTCCGGGTTCTAGTCCCGCCCCCAGCGACGTCTGATAAACAAACGCTATTTTGCCCTGATTGGCCAATAAAGGGAAAGCCGGTGTCAGATGATGTCAGTGCATGACGCTTCATCTGCCGGTTTTCTTAAAGGGACAGGCCCCATAATTTTTTGACAGATGAATTATCAATGTTTGACAGCATCGAGGTGCTGTCAAACACTGACAATCACTGTCCAAAGGTGAGCCCTTGCACCCAGGCTCACGAATGACTCTCTCCTTAGGAGAAAACAGATGGCAGCTGCATGTGAGATTGCAGAAGCCATCTGTCAATTCTCCCGATCAAATGAGGCTTCACAGAAACATCAAATCTTGGCACCTGCAGATACATATAAACAGAATAAAAATATTTCTCACTACATTCTCTCACCTGTCATACTTACCTGTGCACCATTGCACCCAGCACCTCTGCAGCTGTCATTTGCACACTTACACTGCAGCAGACCCACAGCTCACCTCGCTGACCCTGGCGGGGTTTCCCGCCGTTGAGAAGCTCGCATCAGCAGGCGGAAAATGGGGAAAAGCCTCGAAACTGCCTGTTAACTACCTGTTAACAGGCAGTTAATTGGCTCTAATCACCTTCCCGCCGCTAGGAGATGGGTCCCTGTGCGAGTCGGGGACCCGCCTCCCGGGAAGATGGTTCGGAGGCGGGTTGGGAGCGGGGCTGGGACCCGCATCCAATTTTTCCCGTTTTCCCAGCAGTCCCGCCTCCAAACCCGCCTCCTCAGGGCTGGGAAAATCCAGCCCATAGTGTGCATGGAAGCAGAGAATGGGGGAAAAATTATGGGATAAAGTGGACTGGAGCTGGACTGGGAGGAATTCAGGCAGGAAGGAGAGAATCAATAGAGGCAGAAGCAGCTGTGTGCATTGGCTTTGATTTCATGCACCAAGCGGTCACTAGTTCCTTGGGGAGCGATGATACTGCAAGAGATGGTCAAACCAGATCTGGTGGTGAGTAGTGAGGCCAATTGCTTAACAAAGACAAACAACAATAGCCTTTAAGGTCATAAAACATCCGCAAGGACTTCCCAGAGTGGAGAAAGCAGGGGGAAACAAATACTGGGCAAGAGTTAGAAGAGTTAGAGTAGGTGACTTTAGGGATGGTGGGATGAGATGTAGCAGGACAGATGGGCTTAGGAAGTGAATTCTAGAATGCAGGACCATAATGGCTGAAGGCTCTGTCTTTGATGGTGGCCAGTCGAGAGAGGGGACACAGAGTAGGTCAGCGTTGGAAGAGCAGAGGATTCAAATTAGGACAGAGGACTGGAGGAGGTTACAGAGGTGGTTACAGAAGGTTGGAAAGCGCCAGGGTGATAGGTGAGCAGCAGTAAGTATGGGATAGGATGCGAATAGTGAAGCACTGGAAGAGCTGGCATCTATTTAAGGAGGACTTCAGAAGGCTGGCAACAAGGGTATTGGAGAAACTGGGCGGGCGGGGGGGGGGGTGTGGGGAGTGAAATTGGTCTTTGGAGGTAGCGCCAGCCTGTTTTACACCACGCTCGATTCTTTTCCGCTGAAGTCACCCCCTGAACCTGGAAGTGGCAAAAGCGTGGAGTAGAGCTTCAGCAGCAATCAGAGTGAGGTAGTGATGCCACAGAGGTGGAAAATAGGTGGTTTTGGTGGACTGGCTTTTGGATTTGAAGCTCAGTTGAAGGTGGAAGACAGCTGAAAGAAGAAGATTCAGAATGTATCCAAATGAAACTTCTGAATTTCTCAAGCCGTTGTGACCTCGGGTTTAAAAAGAGATATGAAAGTTGCAATTAAGTGTAACGAGTGTCTTTTAATGTTGCATCTTTTTGTGGAAACCAGCAGCACCAAGGTTAAGCACTGTTCCAGGAGAAATATATGTTTCATTAATTTTACTGAGAAAATGCACACATGCCGAATGCTATGAAAGAAGTTGGGTGTTCAAAGATGTATATTCCATTTCTAAAAT
Organism: Squalus acanthias; assembly: GCA_030390025.1. NCBI lineage: Eukaryota > Metazoa > Chordata > Chondrichthyes > Squaliformes > Squalidae > Squalus > Squalus acanthias. The sequence goes on along the minus strand of CM059428.1, from coordinate 22,684,552 downwards.
AGAAAGTGAAAAGACAAGAAGGTAGAGGCAGGGTTTAAAGAAATTATAATAATCTCTTCAGTAAAGTAATTGAAAAATACAAATGAGCTCAGCTGTGCTTTGCACCGTGTGACAAATGGCACAGACAATCAGGAATTCTTTTGAATTTTTCCAGGTTGAGTGCTGCAGCATTAAAGTTGGAAATGTCTTTTCGAAACAGCAACATACTGTAAGCTCTGCACTAATTCTCTTTTTGTGCAACATGGTAGGCTTGACCAGGTCAGGGTAAGATTGCGCAGGTCTCACCTTACAAATTTAGCTCATCACGGACAGCTACAGGAAATTTAAAAAAAATCTACCAGGAGCTACAACAACAATCGTCAACAACTCGGGCCTGGCCAAGATTAACCTCACTCTTGCTGATCTTTTCTGTGTATTCCCATTTCACCTGAAGTGCTCAGACCTGAAGGTTGTTTTTTTTACATTTGCAGAATAAAATCGTGAGGCTTCAAGTTGCATTATAAAAGTATAATGAGGACTTTTATAATATCCTTCCCTATATTACAACTGGGACTGCACTTCAAAAGTACTTTGTTGGCTGCAAAGTGCTTTGAGACCTCCTGAGGTAAGAAAGGCGCTATATAAACGCAAGTCTTGCTTTCATTCTTTATTTATAGCAAACTAATAGATTTTCTCATTGACCTCTGCTTGACAGGACTTGTTCTAATCCTCAGCTAGTTAATTTAGCCAGGATTAAAAGCCAAAAGATGGTTAGGTTGAATAAAAGTGCCAGTTGGCTGAAGAGGTCAAAGGTTTTGCAACATGAATTGAAGGCCATTAACTCAGGACTCAAAAATCATGACGTCGTAGAATTCTGAGCTCAAACGTTAGGGTCAGAGGCCAAGAACACCGCAAAAATTCAAGGCCCAACACCCTAAATAAGGCCTGTAGCATCAGATTGGCGTGACTATCCAAACTCAATGATACAGACTGGCCTAGAACCAAGCTAGGACAATAGACGTGTGGGGGGTGCGTGGGGTGAGGTAGGATCTTGCAGGTTAGGGGGAGAAATAGCTATATTGAAGTGCGTCTTTGTAAATAAAAATTGGCTATGATTGTCTGTCCTTGCACAATTAAAACTTGGGATTTTCAAATGCATCTGAACCCACCAGAATCTCAAGTTATTATCTCCTTCCAACACGAACATGGTGGAAGTGCTGATATATGATGAGTAGTCAAATGGACACTCAGTACCGGCCACATTTCTAGTATGATCCCTTTATGTTTAGGTGAAACCAATCAGGAGATATTCTACAGCAAGCCTCTCGGAAGGCGTGAAAGAAATATTCTTCAAAGTAACAAGGAGAATACTAAAGGCCGGTTGATCAAAGTAACACATTTTTCTGGAAGCACATTTTTGTAAAGGAAAATGCTGCTTCCAGGAAAATACCAAACTATATTCATTGTCCTTGAGAAATAATCCTGAAGAATACTTGCATCCCTCTGTAATCTTAATCTTCCAAATGAGCAATGCAATCAATAAGACTATCAAACTATCTCACTTTGTTTACACATGTGTAGTTTTTGAAGTAGAAACAGAAAATGCTGGAAATACTCAGCAGGTCAGGCAGCATCTGTGGAGAGAGACACAGAGTTAAAGGGCCGTATATTCCGATGCCTATGGGTGTGTACGCGCTGTGTACACACCCGTAGGGACATCAGAAATGCTGGTTTCAGGCATGCCAAGTGCATGCACTGAAAACCGGCATTTCCGATCTGTCAAGAATGCTCTTGACAGATCGGACGCCTGCCCTGGAGAAGGGCCTCTGCGGGCAGATAGTTCCACTTTCTGGAGACCCTCTGCCCGCAGAAAACCCTTAGAAATCTTACGTCTGGTAAAATCAGGCGTAAGGCCTGCTTTTACCAGCATAAGATTTGAAAAAAGTAAATACAATTTTTTTCACTCATTTATTATTTCAAAATACTTTAAAAAAAAAGGTAAGTTTATTTTTAGCCCTGTAAAAAACTTTAATAATTTTTTTCAAAAAAGTTACATTTTTGTTTAAAATATTTAATTTATTGCAATTTCAACTAATTTTAAAAATGTGATTTTTTTTTTTTAATTTAATGTTTTAAAGTGTTTTTGGGGTGATCTCCATTCATATATTTGACAGGTCTCTCTGTCAAGTGTATGGAGGGAGATTCCCTTGTTTGATTGGCTCCCCATGGCCCACGTGATCCCAGGGACGCTTGCGAACCGCCTGCGCCTCTGGGATACGTGGGCCCTGCACACTTCGAGTTGGAGAGGCCCAGGAGCGGAAGTGTCCGGACTTCGGGAGCCCTCAGGTAAGTCCGTAGATTTTTTTCCAGATCGGAGGCCTCCGCACGCGGGAAGCCTCCGATCGGAAAATACGGTTCAGGTCAATGAGGTTTTTGTATTTGTTGTAGTTTTTGGCCTGCCTTTCACTGCCCAAGAAGCCTTAAAAACCACATACTTTCAGTTTTGCTTTTCCCATACATATCTAAGCTTTTTGCAACCAAGTTAAATTATTCAAAACCATTATCAGATATGCTGACAAATGTGTGGGAGCAGATTTATTATTTAGCTGTTTCAAGCTTTGTTAAAAATCTAAAAACTAGTCTCATGTCATAGATTCATATAGAGTCTCCTTTTCTATTATTCAGCAATAAATAACCTTCGAATGCTCTGGCCAACAGAATAAGTAATAGGTGAGAAAAATTGACTGAAATTAGACAGCAGGAATGCTTCACCATTACAGTTTAGAACACCTTTAAAGTCTGCATGGATGAATTTTAAACCTACTGTACAATCCTCATAATTTTTTAAAGGAAGGTTTTGAATTGGGTACATTTTCATCTTGAATGCTCCTAGTGGAGACCTTCCCAGCCCAGAACATGCATCAGGAATTCGGATGCGCACCTTCCCTGATGTTCCGTCCGTTCTTTGAAATGCAAAAATTGAGCCTCATATCTCTGTCCTGAGAAAAGATCTTTTCATTAATTTAGGTGCAAAAGCAGCCTCTGGAGACCACTGAGCCATCGATTTACAACGCAGAAGGAGGCTATTCAGCCCATCATGGCTTTCCCAGCTCCTGAGTAGACTAATCCAAAACTAATCCCACTGCTCTGTTCTTTCCCTGGAGCCCCACATCTATACATATATTGAACTTGTACTCATCTCCAAAGAGCACTCCAATAAGCAAGCACTCAAACCCCTACAAACCAGGGCGCAACTTTATACACCCAGCATCTGGTAATGTAGCGAGGCCAGGGGCTGAACAGAAATCTTTGTCACTGTATTTAGTTTACTGGCTGTGTTCCAAGCTTTTTTGTGATCTACCAGACTTCAGAAAGTGGTATAATAAACTATCTATCAGACTATGACTTCGAAAGAAAGAAAGACTTGCATTTATATAGCACCTTTCACGACCACCAGACGTCTCAAAGCGCTTTTCAGCCAATGAAATGCTTTTGAAGTGGAGTCACTGTTGTAATGTGGGAAACGCGGCAGCCAATTTGCGCACAACAAGCTCCCACAAGCAGCAATGTAATAATGACCAGATAATCTGTTTTTGTTACGTTGATTGAGGGATAAATATTGGCCAGGACACCGGGGATAACTCCCCTGCTCTTCTTCGAAATAGTGCCATGGGATCTTTTACGTCCACCTGAGAGAGCAGGTTAGGCTATTAACTGCAGCACAAGTTTATTAATAATAGCGTAACAATAGTAAAAACAATACAGCACATTATAGTATTTTACAGAACATTTAACTCATACTCCCTCCCCAGATAAAAAAAAACACAATAAACAAATGCACCACTTAGCTAACTCTAGTGATACTAAACTGAGACCGCAATCTCTTTGCTTGAGGATTTGCATTGGTCCATGGGCTCTCCACATGTGTTGTAGAGCAGTGGTACAACAGAGAGGGCCCCAAGGAACAACTTTGCACATGGAGCTGTCAATCGTAAAAACAGAAAGTGCTGGAAATACTCAGCAGGTCAGGCAGCATCTGTGGAGAGAGAAATAGAGTTAACGTTTCAGGTCGATGACCTTTCATCAGAGCTGGAAAAAGTTAGAGATGTAACAGGTTTTAGGCAAGTGCAGAGGCAGGGAAGTGGGGTGGGAGGGAAGGAAAGAACAAAAGGGAAGGTCTGTGATAGGGTGGAAGGCAGGAGAGATTAAATGACAAAAGGGATGACAGTGCAAGGCAAAAGGAGATGTTAATGGGACAAGTAAAGAAACAAAAATTGGGTCTAGAGGAGATGTAAATGGGAATAGCAGAATCATCAACAGCTGCCATCCGAAAAGATGGGCGCAGAGGTTATGGTTTGAAATTGTTGAACTCAATGTTGAGTCCAGAAGGCTGTAAAGTGCCTAATCGAAAGATGAGGTGCTGTTCCTTGAGCTTAAGTTGAGCTTCATTGGAACAGTGTAGGAGGCCAAGGACAGAGAGGTCAGAGTGGGAGTGGAGCGGAGAATTAAGGCTCGATTTTGCCAGGCCCGAGGAGGCGGGATTGGAGGCGTGTGAGGTGTTAAAATCGCAAAAATGGCAGGCGGCTCCGATCCCGCCTCCAGCCCGCCTCTGAGCAATTTTCCCAGAATCGGGGTTTCAGACCCCGTTTCCATCCCGCCTCCAAGAGGCGGGATAGGCCCTTAAGGCTCTTAACAACCAGTTAAGTGCCTCTATAATCCAATTTTGAGAGGCCTTTCTGAATTTAACACTTTTCCCCCGTGCTGCATGTCTCCTCTAGAACATGTCAGTTAGTCCTGGCGGCCTCACAAGTGGATTGCTGAGTAACAGCTGCAGCTCCACCATTAAAAAGGAGTTTTCAGCAATCATAATTTGCAGGTGGCAGAACGTTGTTGTCTCAGGTCTGGGGGATCTTTTAGCAGGCCTACACATTGTTGTGGAAGTTTGGAGCCTGAGACCCATCTCTAGTGTGACCTCCTGGGAAACCCCTCTCCCCACCTTCACTGAGCGCTTCCTCAACTGAGGAATATACCAGGAGAATGGGAACCATTTATTTCCTTTCCTCCTGGGCATCAGATTCGGACGAAGACCAGCCGCAGCAGCAGCAGAACCCTGAACAACAGCAGCACCAACAGCAGGAGCAACAACAGAAGCGCCAACCTGCTGCTCACCCACCTGAAGCTGCACAGGCAAGAAGGCGCCAGCACATGGAAGCACGTTGAGATACCCCCAAAACAGGGTTTACAGACAGAGGATGAGCTACCTCAACATGACTGAGCAGCAGTGCTCAGACTTTTGCGAGAGGTAGTGGGTGACATCTGCGCAATGCCGCAGCAAGACCTGGAGCCCAGAGGAGCGGGTGGACACCCCTTACCAGTGGCCGTCAAAGTCACCACCGCACTCAACTTTTTTGCTTCAGGCTCATTCCAGGGATCAGCAGCAGACATCAGCGGCGTCTCCCAGGCGGCCGCACACACTTATCATGCAGGTAACCGATGCCCTCTTTGTCATCGCGCACAATTACATCAACTTCTCCAAGGATCAAGCAAGTGTAAGCGCGCATACTGTTGGATTCACTAATCTGGCAGGCTTTCCAAGGGTGCAGGGCATCGTTGACTGCACACATGTGGACCTTAATGCACCCCATCACAATCCAGGTATTTTTGTCAACCGCAAGGGCTTCCACTCCCTCAACGTGCAGCTGGTGTGTGACCACAAGAAGGAAATTTTGCATGTTTGCACCAAGTACCCTGGCAGTTGCCATTACTCCTTCATCCTGCGCCAGTCTAGTGTGCCTCCGCTCTTCAGTCCGCCAGACCAACTTTTCGGATGGCTACTTGGAGACAAGGGCTATCCCCTGAAGACATGGCTAATGACGCCGTTGAGGAAGCCATCCAACGAAGCTGAGCAGCGCTACAACTCCAGCCACATTTCCACCAGATACATAATCGAGCAAACCATCGGCTTGCTGAAGATGCGCTGCAGATGCCTTGATAGATCAGGTGGAGCCCTGCAGTACTCAGCAGCCAGGGTCTCCAGAATCGTCGTGGTCTGCTGTTCACTTCACAACATGGCACAACATCATGGCTTGCAGATGCCTGAGGAACAAGTGGCTCATCGCATAGCCTCCTCAGATGAGGAGGAGGAGGAGGAGGAGGAGAGTGAAAATGAACAGCTTGCAGAGGTGCATCAACCAGCGGCAGCAGCACGGGATGCAAGGGACGCATTCATCTTGGCCAGATTTGCTTAGCCTAGCCAATCAAACACTTTTGCCTCGCACCTTCTTACCAGAGCATTGACAATGGCCAAGACTCTGCCTATTCCTATCACTCTGACCACCGTATTGACAATTGCAAGTCGCCCTAAGCCCTTAATGTGGAAGTCCCATTTGCGAAATGACACAGGCCACAACTTCAACACTTTGCATTAGAATTTTTTATCACAACAAGCAACTGATGGCATTTCAAAAATAAACACAACATAACACCCAAGTGACTACCCTTGTGACTATTTCTGCATTATCTTCCTCTTACGCGTGCTCCTACATTGTGCTTCCCCTGTGGCTTCAGCAGATGTGGTGGCCCCTTGCTCACTTTCTTGCTGCTCCTGCCTTGACACCTTTGGCAGGCGTCTCTGGGGTTGCGAGCCTGTGAGGGCTCGGCAACAGTCTGCTGCTCCTGCGGCTGTGCAGGGGCTGAGACGCCGATCTCAGTTGGGTGAGGACTCTGGTGGGGCTCTGACCAAGGGCTCTGCAGTGGCATGATCGTGTGAGCGCTTGGAGAGGAGCCCCCACTTCCTTGTTCTCTGCCACCAACATCCCTCTCATGGGTCAGCCCCACTTCAGAGCTAGCAAGTGGCTTGAGAGCACCTTGCTGCACTGCAGGGGGGCCATGAGGACCCATTTCTACACTGGAAGTCCTACTCCAGAGGACTTGCATGAAGGTTTGGTTTCTCTGCTCAATAGCTGACCATCGCTCCTCAAGAGATGTCAGTCTATTCTGAACAATGACCATGTTTTCAAGACCCTGGCGACTAAGCTCCTCCATGGCCATAGCCATCCTCTCCTCTACCGTAGCCATCCTCTCCTCTACGGTAGCCAGCCTTACCACGGAGGTAGCCATCCTTTCCACGTAGGTTACCATCCTTTCCACGGTGATGCGTTCATGCGCCAATGCCTCCACAAAGGCTCTGCTCATGTTTGCGTTGGACTCCTCCATTCGCTCCACACTCGCAGCGACCCTGGAGACAAAACCTGCCAGAGACTCCTGCACCTGTTCCTGGAGTTCCAGCACCGCTCTCCTTCTGGATGGACCCGGAGGCACAGGGTCGACATGCAGCGGAGCCAAGCTGGGAGAGTCCTGCGCCCTCCAACGAGGACTCTCCACTGCTGTCCCTGTCTACACAATCTGCTGATGCTCACTTGTGAGCTGTGATACACCAGGTGACAACACTACTCTATGTCCCGAAGGTCCCACTGAGGTGTGAGTGTCTGCACTGGTGCTGGGTGCGCTTAATTCTGCTGACGCTGCACCCTCAGAGGTTGCAGCTTCCTCTGAGGTAATCTGGAGGCTCAGGCTGTTCCTCCTGGACAGTGGGGAGGGGGGCTGTCGATGGTCCTGTGGGAGAGTAAAGGAAAGAGTTAGACATGTGAGATAAACGTTGCATGCACATTGAATTGTGAAGATGATCATAAGTCAATCTGTTCAAGCATCAGAATCAAGATCAGTCACTCATGCAATGTCAATGAGAGAAATCAGAAACTATTCTGTCACCAGCTTGCTCTGATGCGGCAGTCTGTCTGTCCCCCACTTGCGCATCCTCCTCCACTCCCACGATCTCCAGGGCCGCCTCCTCCGAAGTGATGAGCTGGGCTATTGAGGGTGGCCCTCCTCCTGTCCTCACCCTCTTATTGTGGACTCTCTTTGCCTGCAACGAGGGAGACAAGTGGTGTTTGAGTGAGAATGAAGGAGTGAGTGTAGAGAATCCATAGCATAGATGCTTAGAAGGACACAAAGATGGAGTGAGGTGGCAAGACCAAGGGCCCTCTCTGTGTGTTGTAAGTTGTTTTCATAGCATCACAGTGACAGGGTGTGTGAGGGCTGCATAGTCGAATAGTTAAGTGAATGTGAACATACAGAGAGAGGGAATGGGTAAGGATACAGGGATGTAAGGGTGAAGTGGGATGTGGAAGAGGAGGTTGACAAAGCAGAGTGCTGGTGAGGAGAGGAGATGGGGATCAGATTGAGGGTCATGGGGATGGAATACTCACTTTTCCTGTGCAGAGAAGGTCATGAAACCTCTTTCGGCACTGCAGCCAGGTTCTGCTGCACATTGAGATGGCATTCCCCTCCTGTGCCACTTGCAGCCACACAGCTTTGGTCTGTTGTGGAGCCTTTTTCCTCCCTGAGGAAGGAAAGAGCACATCCTTATTTGCTCTTGCTCCCTCCACCAGAGCTTGGAGGGAGGCTTCATCGAATCTGGGTGCACACTTTGGTCTGGTGCTGGACATAGTAGCAGTAGGAATCCCTCAGAAGTATGTTGATAAAGTTGTAAGGCTGAAAAAGAACCAAGGCTGCTTGCAGGCCTTAAATCCAGCTTCATTGATGATGTCATCGGAGGCGAGTTTCAGTATCAAAAGACTCATTGGGCCAGGGGTTTCCACACGCTGGAAATCAATTTCCCAATTAGGGCAAAATCGCACTTTTGTCCCGCCTCACATCGGAGGCGGGGTCCTGACACGCCAACCACCTGACACACCCCCAGTCCACCCCCAATGACAAAATCCAGCCCTTAATGTCAGATTTCCAGCATCCGCAGTATTTTGCTTTTGTGTTGAGTTGACAATCATTCCCTGTCTGCTCCGAGCAGGCTAGCCAGGCTACTTGATTTCAAGTCAGTCATCTGTTTCCAGGTCATAGTTGGAGGGAAGGGGGATTGCAGGGGTGGGGTGGGGGTGGCGGGGACGTTGGGCTCGGTGCACTATCAATTGTGGCCCTGTATACAAGCTGAAAATGGGCAGAAAACAGCAGCCACCATTTGGACACATGGATCAGATTTACCTTGGCTCAAGTTTCTAATATAACTGGTACAAGCCCTTTGACTTGGGTTTGAGCTTCAGAAATCGGCACCTTACAGCAGGAAGGATGCTCATCCCTTTCAGATAACTGACAGCATATATTGGAGAGTCCCAGTTATGAGTGTGTTTATTTACTGTTTGTTCCCAAAGGTGTTTCATATAAAAAGTAAACTGCTGAAATACAACTGATTAAAGCCATTTTATTTTCATCAAAGGAGCTTTCTGGGCATGTCCAGCTGTTGTCTTACATGATGTTTTATTTCCTTCAAGGCTGATTACAGCTGCTTTTTATAGGATAAACGGCTGGAATTTCCTTCAAATTCACTACCTGTTCTGGAGCGGAAATTGGGGCATATAACAGAGTAAAATGGGTTCCTGAAGCCTACTGCCTCGAAACCGATCCATCGCCCCTAACTTCCATTCACCCTCCGATTCATCTCCCCCAAATTCCAACCTAAACCCCGCCCGAATGTTTACTGCCACTATATGAATGGCGACGGGAGCTGTAGCAAGGTATCCCTCAGGCAGATACCACAATGAGGAGGCCATTTTGTGTGCTGCTCCTGAAGGTTGGTGTTAATTTGCCTGCTCACCAAATGCATCAAAAGGTTGACTGATGTGCTGTTCAGGATGGCTGTGGAATTCATATCCTTCCCAATGGAAGCAGAGAAAAAAATGCAACGCCAATCACCTTATCTTACATGTGAATCCCAGATCCTCAAGTAGCTGCCATGATAACTGCAGATTCCCGTGAGGCTTCCACAGACAGAGGAGAACAACAGATACAACGAGGTCTAAGCCACTACAAGAAGTGTGATAGCCCAGAGGCCATTCTGAGTCTCATTTTAGATGCTGTGATAAATCTGGTGGAGCCCTGCAATACGGCCCAGCCAGAGTCTCCAGAATTATTGCAGTGAAGAAAGATGCTGCTCCCAGAAACTGAAAGTGATGATGAAGAGCAGTTGGAAGAATCCTATTCCCCACAGCATGAGGAGGGTGTGCAGGAAGGAGAGGATGGGGGGCAGAACAGCCAGGCAGAGGCGGGCACAAGGTATAGTCCAAGCCAGTCAATAAAGGTTTACTCACCAAACAATGTTACCTCACACCTGCCTATTCCCCTTCCACCCTCCCCACCACACATTCACAAAGTCCCTCACTAACTATGATTCCTGCCCAAATTCTTTCATGTGGCAGAAGTCTACATTTCTCTTGCCATCATTCAAACTCCCAAAAAGAGAAAGCACATGCAGAAAAGAAATGAAAACTCAGTGTACAAACCATTAAAGAATGGCACTCATCAAATGGTGCCAATAATTCCATCCACCCCGTCTATAACTATTTAACACTCTGGAGAGACAACAACATCTGCACCCACTCCCTGCAGCCCACTGGTGCTGGATACAGGTTCAGAGGAGCTCCTAGTAAGTGTCAGCAGAGACCAACTACTTCTATCCAGGAGTTGGAAGCCCATGGGGCGATCTTTCCAATGGAGGCGGGTTTCGGTTTGGGTGGGTTCCAAACCCGCCTCCACTGAGAAGTGGGAAAAAATTGCGATTTTCCCCTAATTGGCCAGTTGATTTCAGAGGTGTGGGTTCCCCTGGGCCAATTAGCGTTTGGGGACTGAAACTCGCCTCTGCTGACATCACTTATCCAGCCTCATTTAAGGGCTGTTTGCTGCCTTGGCTTGTTCCACTGGATTTTTGTCGATGGTGCAGCACCTCCAAAAAAAATTCTGCTTGAACAATGGCCAACTCCAAGGCAAGGGCCTCCCCAATGTAAGAATAAAAATATATGTTTAGTATGTGTGATGGACTCGAGACTATTAATATAAGATGTATGTAATAAAGATAAATTTGATGTGTATGGATCTCCCCTGGGTGAGCAGAGCTCAAGGCAACGGCGCGAAACTTAACAAAGGAAACCTGCATAACATGAAAACCCCCACAGAGACACCATCGAAACTCACCACTGAAGCTCAAGAGCCACTGAAAGGTGTCAACAAACAATTAACTTAAGCAAGAAATGGCACCAGCCACTGCAGAGAGACACATGTTCAAAGGAAAGCCAATCAAGAACTGCCATGAAACTAAGACCCAATCCTGGGGTCTTAGCAATTTAGACTAGAGACAATGGACTTAAAAAGATATAAAACAAGGAACCCAAAGGCTCTCGCTCTCTCTCTGGACGACCACGCGGAAAAGCAAGAAGCCCTCCCTCTACAGACCAGACCAAGAAGCAAGGAAAATGGCCGCGTGCATTGCTTAACTCAGGGAAGTACCAGTCTGTGTAAATCTAACCCATTACCTTACGTGTTGTAATCGAGTAGAGTCCATAAATACCATTAGGCTATTGTTTTGATGTGCATGAGTGTGTGTGTTTAATAAACTTGCATGAGTGTGCGTGTTTAATAAACTTATTCCAAATTGTTTCAAAAGAATTGGTCTTGCGGTCAATTTAATGCCAGTCGAAATAAAAAGCTTACACCGAGATTCTCCGATGAGGTGCTGGGAATGCTGGTTGAGGGGGCGAGAGCAAGTAGGGAGGTGCTCTTCCCTTCATTTGGGAGGAAGAGGCCTCCCAAAGAAACCAAGGCTGTCTGAGTATAGCTGGCAAGGGAGATCACCTCCAGATCATTGTGCAGCAGAACATGGATGCAGTGCCATAAAAGGTTCAATGACCCTGTAAGATCAGGCAAAGTGAGTATACCTTCAGCTTGACCCTCCTCCTGCTCCCCTTCTCCTCTCATCACCAGCACTCTGCATTGTCAACCTCCTCCTCCACATCCCACTTTACCCTTACAACCCTTGCACCCTTCACCATTCCTCTCACTCTATGAATCCAATCACTTCACTATTCGACTATGCTGCCCTCACACTCCCTTTCAATGTTATGCAATGACAACGACTAACAACGCACAGGGAGGGCCCTTGGACATGGAACCTCACTCCATCTTTGTCTCCTTCTAAGCATCTATGCTCTGGACTCTCTACACACACTCCATCATTCTCACTCCAACTCCACTTGTCTCCCTCACTGCAGGAAAAGAGAGCCCACAATAGACGGGAAAGGGCGAAGACAGGAGGAGGGCCACCTTCCCTTGCCATTCTCACCCAGGCTGAAAAGGCGGCCCTGGACATCGCCGGCGCAGAGGTGGAGGTGGATGTGGGGGATGGACAGACGGGCGAGGCAGAGCAAGCTGGTGACAGAATAGTTTTGCCTCTCTCTCATTTACACTGCTTGAGTGACTGAAATGGCTGCTGGTGTACATTATTTGAATGCCACTTGAGCATCTGCACTATTTCATGTGCATGCCACACTTCCGTCAAATGCCGAACCCATGCCTTTACTCCCCCACAGGACCATCTACAGAGCCCCCTCCCCCTCCCCCCCCCCCAAAGTCCAGGAGGAAGAGGCTGAGCAGCAAGACTCCTCAGGGGAACCTGCAACCTCTGAGGACGCAGCGTCAGCAGAATTAAGCGCACCCAGCAACAGCGCAGACACGTACACCTCGGTGGGACCTTCGGGACATAGATTAGTGTTGTCACCGTGTGTTCACATCTCACAGGTGAGCATCAGCAGGTGGTGGGGACAAGGACAGCAGTGGAGAGTCCTCGGCGGAGAGCACAGGACTCTCTTAGCTCTGCTCCGCTGCATGTGGACCCTGTGCCTCTGGGTCCATCCAGAAGGAGAGCGATGCTGGAACTCCAGGAGCAGGTGCAGGAGTCTCTGACAGGTCTTGTCTCCAGGGTCACTGCGAGTGTGGAGAGGATGGAGGAGTCCAATTCTAACCTGAGCAGTGCCGTTGGGGAGGCAATGGCGCATATACGCAGCACCACGGAAAGGATGGCAACCTCCGTGGAAAGGCTGGCTATGGCCATGGAGGCAATAAGTCGCCAGAGTCTGGAAAACATGGTGATTGTTCAGAATAGACTGACATCTCTGGAGGAGCAATGGGCAGCTATTGAGCAGAGAAACCAGAGCTTCATGGAAGTCCTCTGGAGTAGGACTGCCAGTGCAGATACGGGACCCCATGGCCCCCCTGATGTGCAGCAAGGTGCTCTCAAGCCACTTACAAGCGCTGAGGTGGACCTGACCCATGAGAGGGAAGTTGGTGGCAGACAACAAGGAAGTGGGGGCTCCTCTCCAAGCGCTCACACTTCCATGTCACTGCGTAGCCCTTGGTCAGAGCCCCACCAGAGTCCGCACCCAACTGAGATGGGCGTCTCATCCCCTGCACTGCCACAGGAGGAGCAGACGTTTGGCGAGCGCTCACAGGCTCGGAAACCCAGAGGACGCCCGCCAAAGGTGTCGAAGCAGGAGCAGCATGAAAGTGAGCAAGGGGCCTCCACTTCTGCTGAAGCCACAGGGGGAGCACCACGTAGGAGCACGCGTAAGAGAAAAATAAAGCACCATTAGTCACAGGGGTAGCCACTTGGGTGAATGTTTATGTTTATTGACGAAATGCCATCCCTGTTTGAAAGTATGAAAATGATTTGATGACAAACTGTTGGCGTGATGGCATCTGTTATTTCGCCTTAAGCAGCTCCACATTGCGGGCTCCGCGACAGTTGCGTGGTCAGGTTGGTGGCCAGAGTGAAAGGAGGCCAGAGAGTCATGTCCATTGTCTATCATGTCTTAAGATGGAGCCAAGCACATGTGCCAACATGGGCAACCTATGCAAATCTGGCCAGGATAAGTGCATCCCTTGCATCACGGGCAGCCATGTGCTCACGTGCTGCCGCTGCTGCTGGTCGATAGGCCGGTGCTCGGTCCTCCTCCTCCTCCTCATCCTCATCTGAGGAGGCTATATACTGAGCCACTTGCTCATCAGGAAGCTGCAAGCCACGACGCTGTGCCATGTTGTGCAGTGCACAGCAGACCACGACCATTCTGGAGACCCTGGCTGCTGAATACTGCAGGGCTCCACCTGATCTGTCAAGGCATCGGAATCGCATCTTCAACAAGCCAATGGTTTGCTCGATGATGGACCTGGTCGAAATGTGGCTGGCGTTGTACCGCTCTTCAGCCTAGTTAGCTGGCCTCCTGATCGGCGTCATTAGCCACTTCTTCAGGGGGTAGCCCTTGTCACCAAGAAGCCATCCTTTTAGTTGGTTTGACGGATTGAAGAGCAGAGGTACACTAGAGTTCTGCAGGATGAACGAGTCATGGCAACTACCACAAAACTTGGCACAAACATGCAAAATCTCCTTCTTGTGGTTACACACCAGCTGTACGTTGAGGGAGTGGAAGCCTTTGCAGTTGACAAAGATAGCTGGGTTGTGATGGGGTGCCCTAAGGGCCACATGTGTGCAGTCTATGATGCCCTGCACCATTGGCAAGCCTGCCATATTTGCAAAGCCAACTAAATGCGCGGTTACACTTGCTTGATCCCTTGAGAAATGGATGTAATTGTGGGCCTTTGTGAAAAGGGCATCGGTAACCAGCATAATGCAACAGTGTGCGCCCGCCTGGGAGATGCCACTGATGTCTGCTGCTGATCCCTGGAAGGAGGCTGAGGCAAAAATGTTGAGTGCGGTGGTGACTTTGACGGCCACTGGTAAGGAGAGTCCACCCACTCCTCTGGGCTCCAGGTCTTGCTGCAGCATTGCGCAGATGTCTCCAACAACCTCTCGCGAAAGTCTCAGCCTCCTTTGGCACTGCTGCTCACTCATGTTGAGGTAGCTCATCCTCTGTCTGTAAACCCTGAGAGGGGGGTATTTCCTGCGGCGACGTGCTTCCATGCACTGGCGCCTTCTGCCCTGTGCAGCATCAGGTGGGTGAGCAGGAGGTTGGCGCTCCTGCTGCTGCTGCTGCTGAGCTGCCTGGTTCTGCTGCTGCCGTGGCTGCTCCTCATCCGAATCTGAGGTCCATGGTGAAAGGAAATAAATGGTTCCCATGCTGCAGGCAGATACCTCGGTGGGGGAAGCACTCAGTCCAAGCAGGGAGAGGGTCTTCCAAGGAGGTCTCACAGTTGAGAGATAGAAGCTGCAGCACCTCCGACTTCGGTAGGCCTGCTAAAAGTGCTGAAAGACCTTTGGAACAAAAGTTCTGCCGCCTGCAACTGCTCCCTGACGATAGCTCCGTTTTAATGGTGGAGCTGCAGCTGTGAGGAGGCCACCCACTTGTCAACCCTCCAGGGTTAGCTGGTGTGGTTTAGGAGGGTCGTGCAACACGCTGAAAATGTGGTAAAATAACGAGGGCCTGTCAAAATAGGATTATAGAGGCCCTTAACTACTATTTAAGGGTCTTAACTACCTCCCTGGACTGATGGAAGCGGGACCGAATCGCACCCATCAAAACCGCCTCCGGCAAAATTGCTCAGAGGCGGGTTCTGAACCCGCCCTCAGTTTTTGCCATTTTGCCAACTGTCCCGCCTCCAAACCCGCCTCCTCAGGGCTGGGAAAATCGCCCCCCCCCACCCCCAGTGATGGTGTCCTGATCAAAGATCTATTGCTGCACTGTTAGCTGTCACTCTGGCAGCCACCATTGCCTTTAGAAGCTGTTTCTGGAGTCTTGATGCCACGGAATTCTCCCGGGCTGTCCAGGGTGTTCTGAAGGACATGAGATACTTCCTTCAATATGTTGCAGGTGCAGGTATTGACACCCCCCACTTTTTTCTCACTCCAACCAGGTGCTTGGAATCCATCACCATATGAGATTGATGCTCCCCATCATTGCCCTTTTGAAGACTGAGCCCCTAAGACCTCAGTCCTGGGCACCTCAGCTGAGAAGAAATGGCACTCTCCCTCTCTACACAGTCCCAGCACATTATTCACACTAGTGCTGCGAGTTTTACCCAGTGAAGCCTATGCTGACCTATTTCAATATCACAAAATGAGGCTTCATGTTTTAAATTTAAAGAAGACGCTCGGATAAAAAGGAATTAAATTAAATTTAAAATACTGCTGACAGAAAAGAAAGAGAATTGGAGAGAGGACAGGTGATGTAAGCAGAAGTGGTTAGACTGTTTATAGAGTAGACACAAAGAGAGTGTTTCCACTTGTGGGGAAGAGCAAAACTAGAGGCCATCAATATAAGAGTGTCGCCAGGAAATCAAATAGGGAATTCAGGAGAAACTTCTTTACCCAGAGAGTGGTGAGAATTTGGAACTCGCCACCACAGGGAGTAGTATAGATGCACTTAAGGGGAAGCTAGATAAGCACATGAGGGAGAAGGGAATAGAAGGTTATGCTGATAGGGTTAGATGAGGAAGGATGGGAGGAGGCTCGAGTGGAGCATAAACGCCGGAATGGACTGGTTGGGCCGAATGGCCTGTTTCTGTGCTATGCATTCTATGTAATTCTATGTTTAAAATTATTATTGTTCTTTAAATGGCTCTATCAGCTGTAAATTGCTGGTATTACAGTTACTAAACCACTTACATATTCACCGCCAGATCTGGCTGGACCACATAAAGCATTATCGGGCCCTGCTCTCGTCTGCCAAAATTGCTCACTATTCCAGAATCATTCTGGAATGCAAAGATAAACCCTGGCTTCTATTCTCTACTGCTAACCGTCTTCTGAAACCCCTCTCCCCTGTCTCCTCCACCCTCACCTCCGACAAGTGTGAGGAGCTCATGGACTTCTTTGTCTCTAAGATTGAGACCATTCGTTCAGCTGCCTCTGCCACTTCCCTTCCTTCCCCTAGCCCACCAGGCCAAACTTCCTCTAAGGTTCCCCCCTGCCCTAGCCCTGAACTGACATCTTCAGTTTCTTTCCGATCTCCCCTCATGACATCTCCGCACTCATTTTGTCCATGAGACCCACTTCCTGCTCCCTCGACCCTATTCCCACCAGACTGTTAACCACCCAACTTGGTTTTCTGGCTCCCATGTTAGCTGATATTGTTAATGGTTCTCTCTCCTCAGATACTGTCCCCCTCTCCCTCAAATCTGCCATCATCACCCCTCTCCTCAAAAAACCAACCCTTGACCCCTCCGTCCTTGCAAACTACCGCCCCATCTCCAACCTCCCTTTCCTCTCCAAAGTCCTTGAACGTGTTGTCGCCTCCCAAATCCGTGCCCATCTTTCCCGCAACTCCATGTTTGAATCCCTCCATCCAGGTTTCCGCCCTTGCCACAGTACCGAAACAGCTCTCAAAGTCACAAATGACATCCTTTGTGACTGTGACAAAGGTAAACTATCCCTCCTCGTCCTTCTTGACTTGTCTGCAGCCTTTGACATGGTTGACCACTGAATCCTTCTCCAACGCCTCTCCACTGTCGTCCAGCTGGGTGGGACTGCACTCACCTGGTTTCATTCTTATCTATCTAATTGTAACCAGAGAATCACCCGCATCGTTACCTCTGGTGTCTCCCAAGGATCTATCCTTGGCCCCCTCCTATTTCTCATCTACATGTTGCCCCTTGGCGACATCATCCGAAAACACAGCGTCAGTTTCCACATGTACGCTGATGACACCCAGCTCTACCTCACTACCTCTTCTCTAGACCCCTCCACGGTGTCTAAATTGTCAGACTGCTTGTCCGACATCCAGTTCTGGATGAGCAGAAATTTTCTCCAATTAAATATTGGGCAGACCGAAGCCATTGTTTTTGGTCCCCACCACAAACTCCGTTCCCTAGCCACTGACTCCATCCCTCTCCCTAACATCTGTCTGAGGCTGAACCACACTGTTCGCAACCTTGGTGTCATATTTGACCCTGAAATGAGCTTCCGACCACATATCTGTGGCATAACTAAGACCGCCTATTACCACCTCTGTAATATCGCCCGTCTCCGCCCTTGCCTCAACTTATCCACTGCTGAAACCCTCATCCACGCCTTTGGTACCTCTAGACTTGACTATTCCAATACACTCCTGGCTGGCCTCCCACATTCTACCCTACGTAAACTTGAGGTCATCCAAAACTCAGCTGCCCGTGTCCTAACTCGCACCAAGTCCTGTTCCCCCATCACCCCTGTGCTCGCTGACCTACATTGGCTCCTGGTTAAGCAACGCGTCGATTTCAAAATTCTCATCCTTGTTTTCAAATCCCTCCATAGCCTCGCCCCTCCCTATCTCTGTAATCTCCTCCAGCCCCATAACACCCCGCACCCCCAAGATATCTGCGATTATAATTGCTCAACCATTGGTGGCCGTGCCTTCTGTTGCATTGGCCCTAAGCTCTGGAATTCCCTGCCTAAACCTCTCCGCCTCTCTACCTCTCTTTCCTCCTTTAAGACGCTCCTTAAAACCTACAGGGTTAGAAATTGGGTACCTTAGCGCCTCCCGTTAGCACCTCCAGGGGGCGCTAAGGGGGCACAAATGACTTTTCGCCCAGGTGCGGCGCTGCTAACAACTCCCGCTAAATTTAGCACAAAGGCGATGTTAACGCCCCAAAATTGTCAATACCGAATTTTTTCCCCTACCTCTTTGACCAAGCTTTTGGTCACCTGCCCTAATTTATCTTTATGTGGCCCAGTGTCAAATTTTTTGTCTTATAATATGCCTGTGAAGAGCCTTGGGACGTTTTACTACATTAAAGGCGCTATATAAATATAAGTTGTTGTTGTTGTTGAATATGAGTGATTCTATTGGTGTATGAGCTAAAACCTTAACACCAACAGGCCCAGGGAGATTGAAATTTCTGTTGCTTAATTGCAATCTAAGTCTGAGCTTCATCTGATGCTACCTATTAAACAATAATTCCCATGCGCATTCTCTATAGTTTCACTTATCACTGTGAGAACCTGTGAAACTGTTGCTAATGCACAGAAATAAGTGACTGGCAGAGAGTAACAAGGCTGAAACTCAATTAAGCAGTTCTGATGTCGTCATAAACCACAAGAGTGAAGACTGAACAGTTTGTGAGCAGCAGCAACGTCCCAAGATTGAATTACTGCCTTAAAAATTCACTGCAAGCTGTTTGTTATTCATTCTAATAGATGTTGTGAATAATTTAAATCATGTTTGTTTGCAATATTTCCTACAGTTATGCAACGGCCAAGTTCTGCAGAGTACAGAAAGTATGATACATATATGCAAGTAAAAACTTGATAAAGATAATGCAGCTACAAGCCTCAGAGATATATAGTGTTACATCATTGGATAACTATCAACAAGATTGGCAGTCCTCCCCATCAATGATCAGATTATTTAATGCGTATGTTTATTTATAACATTTGTAAGGTTTCCAAAATTTACAGATCCCCAAAACCTAAGGAAAAAGGACTTTGGAACTACCCCAGAGTGATAAAAATGCATTTGGGCCTAACATAAGGAATTTAAGACCAAAAACCAAGTTTTGCCATTTTAAAAACATGTCTGGGCCTGTAAAGGGAGAAAAGGCTGTGAAGGAAGTTAGGTTCGACCTCTGTAAAAGCAGTTTGGGTATTGCAGTTAATTGCACTGTCTGGGGAACCGGGATGATCTCACTCAAAGCCCCAGCACGCATTAACATTTTGACAATAGACCCTAGGAGAAGACAGCCCCACCCAAAACAATAGGTCCCATCAAACCGATTATAAGGCCCATCAAGAAACATGCATAATACAGAGCACCCAGGACTAGGCTATAGATCAGCCTAGGAACCGAAAACACAAAACCCATCACCAGCAATCAGTCAAGAAAATCGACAGGATGCAAACCATCCCAAAAACCCATTTGACACTTACAGAGCAGTTACTGGTAGCAGGCCCGACAAATTCAGACAATGAACTGAACAGATTTAGCGGGTAGATAAGGTCATATTCAATGGGTCAGATTGAAGGCCTGTTAAAACCCAGTTAACGTGCTAGTAAATCGTTACCGATTTACGAGCCTGCCAAAACTAGACAATGAACTAAACAGATTTGGCGCGTAGATAAGGCCACTTCAATTCTGTATAATTGAAGGCTCACCAAGCACACACGAGGAGAAGCAGGAGAGAGAAGAAGGACGGAGAGCCAGCGAGAAGAGGAGAGACCAAGAAGAAGAAGGCCCGAGCTGGAAGCGAGTTGGCATCGCTCACTACTCAGACACACCTGAGTCCATCTCGCGAAAACACCACCTCAACGGACCTCCAACCACGGCCCCAACACAGCCACCCGGAGCAACAAGCAGCAACCAGTCACCGACGGCTCCACGAGGTCGACTGACACACCAACCAAGGCCTAAAACCATCGCGGAAACCAAAGGCCTCACGAAACCAACAATCGCGCATTACCCCCAACTGACCGTGTAATCGCAGGCCACCGCGACCAACAAAGACCAACTCCAGGGAAGAAAACCCGAAGAAGCGCAAAGTTTCCACACTACAAACTATTCCTGACTTACCCCTGGGTAAGATTTTCCCCAAAGACTCTAAGCCCTACTGCTCAACTAAAGAAATTGGGTACTCACCAGATAAATCCATAACGACATCCTACCACATCAGCGGACTCGCGAAGACTGACCAGAGACCCAGGTGAAGTCCTCTACCGCGTACGGGGTACGGCAGACACTAACCGCCATAAACAGCGAACCCCAAAACCGCAATTTAGCCCAACTGTCAAAGGATTGGTGAGCATTATCCGTGGTCCTTCAAAACCTAACTTAGCTAGTAAAGTGGGGTTTGGAGGGGTGAAGTATTGTTCTACTGTCATTTCCCTCGCTTGTACCGAAGTGTTCCCCACCTTTAAAGTGATAAGAGTGTTATTATTTGTGTCTTACCTTTTAATAAAGATTGAAGTTCTTTCATAAACTCAGTTGTCTGCTGCACCTTTTGTATCACAACCCCCAAATAAGTCCAAGGTCTAGAACCAAGGGAGTGGGAGCGATTCGAACCGCTCAGAAGTCAGAGGTAAAGCTGACACAAAAACACCACCCCCTACACATTGCCACCTGACAGTGATTGTAGGGCAGTATTCTCTACAGGGTAGAATTATATTAGACCCACAGAAATTAAGTTTAAGCAATTGCTATTGTCCAACACTAAGATTAGAATGAATAATATATTGGCCCGGAATTTGCGGTCAGCGGAGAAGGGACAGCGTTCGCTGCTGACCTCGAAGAAAGTTGCCCACAAAGATCTCGCGATCTCTGTGGTGAAAACTTTAGCTTTCTCGACCTTAATGTAATTGTAGTGCTGTCAAAAGGGGATCTCCAGTGTAAAGCAGCAGTGATGTCATCAAGCTGTCTAAGCAGCCAATCACATTGAAGAATTCTCACAGACAGCAAACCAAGAAATAAAAGGCACTGATTATCAATTCACTTTTTAAAAGTTTTACAGAGCGCGAAATAAAGATTGGGACATACAAATGTGGTTCCAGTAGAAGCTGAAATATCATGAACAAACTTTAAAAACAATTTTAAAATATCATAAACAAACTTTAAAAACAAATGTAAAAATATATTTATTTAAAAAATCTAAGGAATTTTTATTCATAATGGAGAAATTTGACATTAATCAAATATAAAATGTGCTTTTCAGGGCCAGAATGGTGGTTTAGCAGTCAATACACCATTAAAACCCCAGTTACACCTCTTTCAATAGGGCGTAACTTTTTATGGAGTTTTTAACAGCAATATTAGAGCGGAAAAGGGGAGGTTTTTGTTAGTTCAAGTGATTTCACCGATTGCCGGCTATGGGGAGTTCCACAGCGCAGCCTGTGGCAGAGCAGGGAATGACTGACTGCAACTTCAGGATTTCTGCATTTATCTGCGCATGCGCTAAATCCTGAAGTTACAGTCAGTTTCAGAGGGTTAATGACAGTTTCGCTGTCATTACCAACGCAAAAACAGGGCCATTAAAAAGTCTTGCATCTGGCAACATTTTCCATTCTAAATTCCTATGTTCACTTTTATAATGAAAACTGCCTATGTAAACTTGTCACACTGTAGTTACACCCTCCCCCTAGTGGTGGCAATGCAGCAGCACCACTGGCAATAATTACAGTGTGACAAGCTTACATAAGTAGTTTCCATTGCAAATGTCGACATAAGAATTTATAATGGCACTATAAAAATAACGGTAGAGTATATGATTTTAAAATAGAGACTGAAATGCATCTGTGTGCAATGATCCAATTATATCCCATTCTTTGACCTCAGTTCATCTGAAGTCTACTCTTGGTCTTGACTCCTGAGTCCAACGTGATGGAAGATCATCTAGTATACTATTAAAATTGCTCTTCGCTTTTTTAAAATATATTTTTCCCTCTTCCAATTCTCTCCCTTCCTGTAGCACCTAACTCATACTGGGTACCATTCAACAGGCAATAGTTACTCTCCAATAACTCGCGCTGACGGCCATTGTTCATGGTAAGTCTAGAACCGAGCGGTAACAACCTATTCACCGAGGGGCCAATCACCATCTGAGCCCAATTCTGCCCTCATCCAACACTCAATCATTCACACACTCGCACGCATCAACACTCAGATGCACACACTCATGCACACAGACCCTTGCGCACAGACTCTCACACACAAACATACACACACTCACACATATACTCACACGCGCACACTCACATGTGCACACATAATCACACGCGCGTACACACACACATGCGGAAATGAGAATGTTCGTTGACGACTGCACAGTGTTCCGTGCCATTCAAAACTCCTCAGATAATTAAGCAGTCCATGCCCGCGTGCAACAAGACCTGGACGACATTCAGGCTTGGGCTGATAAGTGGCAGGTAACATTCGCGCCACAGAAGTGCCAGGCAATGACTATCACCAACAAGCGAGAGTCTAACCACCGCCCCTTGACATTCAATGGCATTACCATCGCTGAATCCCCCACCATCAACATCCTGGGGGTCACCATTGACCAGAAACTTAACTGGACCAGCCATATAAATACTGTGACAACACGAGCAGGTCAGAGACTGGGTATTCTACGGCGAGTGTCTCACCTCCTGACTTCCCAAAGCCTTTCCACCATCTACAAGGCACAAGTAAGGAGTGTGATGGAATACTTTCCACTTGCCTGGATGAGTGCAGCTCCAACAACACTCAAGAAGCTCGACGCCATCCAGGACAAAGCAGCCCACTTGATTGGCACCCCATCCACCACCTTAAACATTCACTCTCTCCACCACCGGCATACCGTGGCTGCAGTGTGTACCATCTGCAAGATGCACTGCAGCAACTCACCAAGACTTCTTCGGCAGTACCTCCCAAACCCGCGACCTCTTCCACCTAGAAGGAAAAGGGCAGCAGGCGCATGGGAACACCACCACCTCCAAGTTCCCCTCTAAGTCACACACCATCCTGACTTGGAAATATATCACCGATCCTTCATCATCTCTGGGTCAAAATCCTGGAACTTCCTACCTAACAGCGCTGTGGCAGTACCTTCACCACACAGACTGCAGCGGTTCAAGAAGGTGACTCACCACCACCTTCTCAAGGGCAATTAGCGATGGGCAATAAATGCTGGCCTTGCCAACGACCCCCACATCCCATAAATGAACTTTTAAAAATGCGGATGTGCGCACGCTCACACACTCAAACGCACACACACTCTCTCATGCAAACACACACACTCATCCAAACACACACTCACACGCACATTCCCACGTCCACATACACACTCACACAAAATTCCAGCCTGGGTCAATAGATAGTGGTCAAGAATGGAGGCCAAGGTTGTTTTTCCCATCTCCAAGCCAGGAGCACTGAAGCGAATTTTATTATTGCTTAGAGCACTTTAATTTTATGTGGGAATTTAATTCAGCTGGCAGCACCTGGCAGTGATGATGCTTCATCATACATTCTGTCCTGTTGAAGCTTACACTGAAGCAGGAACAATTGTAATGTAATCATGGTTACATGGAAATAATTTGCATTACTTATCAGGACGTGCTATGTTTAGTGTATAACATAATAAGCTGCCTGAATGTCTTGTATCATATTTATGAAGGAAGGAGTAACTTACATTTATATAGCGCCTTTCACACCCTCAAGATGTCCCAAAGTGCTTTACAGTCAATGAATACTTTTTTTTAAATTGCGGTCACTGTTGTGAGGTAGGGATAAAGCCACAGCCATTCTGTGCGGGGCAACACGGTGGCATAGTGGTTAGCACTGGTGCCCCACAGCGCCAGGGACCCGGGTTCGAATCCGGCCTCGGGTGACTGTCTGTGTGGAGTTTGCACATTCTCCCCGTGTCTGCGTGGGTTTCCTCCGGGTGCTCCGGTTTCCTCCCACAGTCCAAAAATGTGTGGGTTAGGTTGATTTGGCTATGATAAATTGACCCTTAGTGTTAGGGGGGGATTAAATATGTGGGGTTACGGGGATAGGATGGGATATGTTAGGGGGAATTAAATACGTGGGGTTACGGGGATAGGGTGGGATATGTGTCGGTGCAGGCTCGATGGGGATTCTGTGTGGGAAAGCAGGGACAGGGTACTGGATTTGGATGATCAGCCATGATCGTATTGAATGGTGGAGCAGGCTCGATGGGCCGAATGGCCTACTCCTGCTCCTAGTTTCTATGTTTATAAGATCCCACAAACAGCAATGACATAAATAACCAGATAATCATTTATTTTTGGTGGTGTTTGATGAGGGATAAATGTTGGAAAGAACAGTGGGACAACTCCTCAGCTCCTCAAATATTGTCGTGGGGTCTGTTACAACCACCCGAGAGGGCAGACGGGGCCTCAGTTTAATGTCTCATCCAAAGGACGGCACTTCCGACAGTGCAGCATTCCCTCAACCAAGGTTCTGTGCTCACATCTCTACAGGGGGGCTTGAACCCACAACCTTCTTATTTAGAGGCCAGATTGCTACCAACTGAACCATTTCCACTTGAAGTGGTTCACCAATGGTCCTGCTAATTCCCATTTCCATTGTGGGCGGGGTTTGGCTGTATTGGTGATGACAAGCGCCTTTCTACCCAGACACCGTGTTTTCAATAGCTCAAACCCCTGCTCGCTGGGCCGGCCCCGATGTATGGAGAAGCTTCATGGAAAGCCAATGATGAGGAGACAATACTGCTGGCCTCTGCACCAGCCAGCCACAGTCACAAAATATACTGCTGCCTCCAGAGAAGGCATGGAAATCCCCCTCAGGGTGTGGAGGCTCCTTCAGACATGGTAGCACTTCATCATTCACCGTACAGTGTGACGGTGGAAGCCAGGGCTCCTGCTGCAAGCAAAATGCGGCATTTATTACATTCCTTTGAATTTCTGATATTGTTTCAACCTAACTTACATTTCTCTGCAGAAGCAGCCTGCTCAACAAAAATACGATTGTTTCCCATCAGGAACAAACTGCATTTTATAAAAGTTCTTCTGCGTGACACTAATACAAGCATTCTACATGTGGCAATCATTCTGCTTTTGGCAAGCATTCACATTAAAAGAAAATGCATAATAGTCATAAGTAATTCATGTTGTCTGTCAAAATGATTCGTACTTTTACCTGATTAAATTGACACTTCTTTCATTTCAGAGAAATGTACAGAAACAGCAGCAAGAACAAAATCAATGCATAAAATATTCAAGTCCATTCAGGATCACGTCATTTCGAGTACCAGTTACTTTTAATATCTCAAATTTTAAAGGCTTTCTTTCATTCCAAAAGAAAATAGAGAAAGCAACAACATGAGACAGTATCTAACGGAGGGGCTGACCGCTTAATGTACAAGCAGCAAAGTCTCAAGTCTATTATAGTCAGATAGACCCATGAGTATTTGCAATGTCAGATCACACGTTTAGCATTCTGTTCCTGCAGTGCTGAATGGATATCAATTGTTAACATTTTTAAAGGATTGCTATAGAGGAAGGAGAGTGAAAAGTCTACAATGTACTTGTACACACATCATAGCGGAATATTTTCATTGTGTATGGGGATTCGGACTGTCTAGCAGCAGTAGGGGGTCCGATCCTTCCAGTCTGCATGCACTGCGAGGCATTGCATTTCCCTGGTTCTTTTAACCATTAGGGGTCCCCAGAATGAGTTTGCTTGCTGTGATTAGACTGCCTACACTCTGACTGATACCACTCATCCTGTTGTAGCACTCAACTGTTTCACGCTTTGAAATGCGCATAAAGTGGTCCTGTTTAGTTTAACTTTCAGCAGGGGTGAGTAGAACACTGGCAATAGTGGATCGGCTGTCTGTTATACACCCTGCCCAATTCTCCTTTCCATTGGAGTCAGTGGTATGGGGGTATTAGAAGTGTCCGGTCCAAAGTTGGAATTACCCCTGCGGGATTGGCACAGCCTTCGGTACTTGAACTGATGGAAGGTTTGGAGGAAGTTTTCAGCAAACTGGCGGCTGATTCTCAACTCCAAACTGAATGGTAGGACTGGAGAGAGTCAGGGGAAAATGCATAAGCAAAGTATTTAAAATGTTCAAAATTGTGTGGGGGTAAGGACCAGCAGTGCATAGGGAGGCTGCGTTTCTGCAGGGAGGCTGTCCCAGACCTGCAGTCCATTGTCACAGCTGGCACTGCATTGCCTGTTGCAGTCAAAGTTACTGCAGCCCTCAACCTCTTTGTCTCCAGCTTCTTCCAGGCTGCAACAGGAGATATCAGCAACATCAGTCAATCTGCAGCTCATGTTTGCATTAAGCAGGTCACTGACATGCTAGACAATTTCATCATGTTCCCCATGGACAACTGGAAACAGCAGGGTAGGGCTCTGGGGTTCACGCAGAGTTCAGGCACCCCCCAAGGCCTCATTGACTGCACCCACATCACCATGCGGACTCCTTCAGACCATCCCACTGCCTTCATGAACTGGAAGGGCTTCTATTCCATTAGTGTGCAGTAATGGACCTTGTGAAGATGTGTGAGGAGCTTAGCATAGTGAGCACGCTGAGAATAAGAAGCATCAAGTGCGTGCAAGAGGGATGAAAGAAGGTGTACACAGAATGAAGTATCAAAGAACTTAACAGAAATGTCAGAATTAATCCAAGTCCTAACAAAGTACAAGAACAATGTTGCTTGTGTCAGTTTTGAGGCAATAATAGGTGTCGAGTGTGTGAGTGTGAGGTGTAATGAAGTGTCCCGTTGTGATTGAAGGAGCACTTGTGCAGGAAAGGGAAGGAAGGAATGGTAGTGCTGGGGGAAAAGTCTGGGTTTGCAGGGCTGTATTCAGAGTAAGAGAGATGTGAAGAGGAGTCTTACCTTGGCAGTCCTGGTAAAGTCATTATTTTTTTCTGGAACTGCAGCCAGGTCCTGGGAGTGATGCTGTTGGCATTGGTCTGCTCAGCCACCTCTCTCCATGCCTGTATAGTTATTTGGTGAGGCTCCCATCTGCCATCTGAGGGAAACAGGATCTCCTCACATGCCCTGACTTGCTCAATAAGAACCTCCATTGCAGCATCTGAAAATCGTGGTGCCAGCTCCAGAAATCAGTTTCCACACACCACCGTTGAAAGCGGCAACTCAACTTTAAGAGCTGCAGTGTGGCTTTAAGAAGCGGAAGGCCCGTCGGATTTCCTGCCCTCCCAAATGGCGAGCTGCCTATGAGCAGCACGATTAGTGTTGGCGGCTCACTGCTCAAATCCAAATGAGGCCCGATCACAAAAATCAACCGGCCTCCCACCAATGTCATTGAGTGGACAGAACGTATGCCCCCAAACCCCCACCGCCCCCAAACCACCTCCCCCTCCCCCACCCTCGACACTCCCCTCTACCCCCCACCACCCCGCCTGATTTATGACATGTTAAAATTGAGCCAAAAATGTTCAAAATAGTCGGATGCAGAGCAGTGCATGCAGGGAGTGTTGGCCCACGGCCCCTAGTTTTCTGTTCATTAATTAAATGGATGGAAAACCATGATGTCCCGACTAGCACTCCCTGCGACTGCTGCTCCTTGCAAGGCCCAATCTGGGGATCAGGGCATTTTCTAAGCATTCATTTTCACTGTAAGGGTCACATCACAGTAACAAAGATGCTTCTGACATTTGAGATCGTTCTTATTCGGATTCGTTTCAGTGTCCCATGATGCGCAACCTGAACATTCTTTGTTACAAACGCATGAGCAGGTCAGGCAGGTTAGAATTTCCCTCGTCTGACGGTTTCCAAGAGTTAATGGTAGCTCCACACATTCACATGTTTCTAAGTGTTTCTTTGTTAATAATCTTGTATTTTCTGAGATTGGTTTGCAATCTTTTTTAACTGACATTGGAATTTGAGAACAACTACATCATGATGCAGCACAAGGTCACACAGTGCAATTCCAAACGGTCAAAAGTAAAGAAAAATGTATCATTAGACTGCTGTTATCACACTGCCAGAAGACTGCAACCACTGAACAATAAATGCTTAAGATAACAGAGAGCTCTGTTTATGCCATAAGCATGGGAGCACAATTGAGGAATACATTTTTGCTATTCAACAGTCACTCATTTGTATAAGTTATTACACTGTAGGGGTTTGAACTAATTTCCTACTAACTCCCACAGGCCTTGCAATTTCCAAAGATGCCAATCCTTATTTTAATAATTTGTCACGCAGTGTAAATATTTTAAAGTACACATTTTAACATCACACCCTTACTGTGAAGTGCAGGGAGCAGGGAGGTGTTTCCCAATTAAATCCTACATTGCACAGCCTCCTGTGATCTGATGGATGCGGAAATGCAGCGAGGGGTTTATGCTGGTTGCTAGCGGTTCACATTAAGCCTCCCACAGGTTTAAGCTGACTCAGTGATAAATGACTAAAACACAGGACTGGGTTTATGTCTCGGTCCACTGGTACGTTACAGAGGATTACATAGGATATACGGCACAGAAACAGGCCATTTGGCCCAACCAGTCCATGCCGGCGTTTATGTTCCACGCGAGCCTCCTCCTGTCTTTCTTCATCTAACTCTATCAGAATAATCCTCTATTCCCTTCTCCCTCATATGCTTGTCGAGCCTCCCCTTAAATGCATCTATACTATTCGCTTCAACCACTCCCTGTGGTAGCGAGTTCCACATTCTCACCACTCTCTGGGTAAAGAAGTTTCTTCTGAATTCCCGATTGGATTTCTTGGTGACTATCTTATATTGATGGCCTCTAGTTATGCTCTTCCCCACAAGTGGAAATGACCTCTCTGTATCCACTCTATCAAAATTTCCCATAATTTTAAAGACCTCTATTAGGTTACCCCTCAGCCTTCGTTATTCAAGAGAAAAGAGACCCAGCCTGTTCATCCTTTCCTGATATGTATACCCTCGCATTTCTGGTATCATCCTTGTAAATCTTCTCTGCACCCTCTCCAGTGCCTCAATATCCTTTTTATAATATGGCGACCAGAACTTTACGCAGTACTCTAAATGTGGCCTAACCAAGGTTCGATACAGGTTTAGCATAACTTCCCTACTTTTCAATTCTATACCTCTAGAAATAATCCCTAGTGCTTGGTTTGCTTTTTTTTATAGCCTTGCTAACCTGTGTCACAACTTTTAGTGATTTGTGTATTTGTACTCCTAGATCCCTTTGTTCCTCTACCCCACCTAGACTCGCACCCTCCAAGTGATAAGTGACCTCCCTAGTCTTCCTACCAAAATGTATATACCTCACATTTGTCTGTGCTGAACTTCATTTGCCAATTATATGCCCATTCTGCAAGTTTATTAATGTCCTCCTGTAATTTGTTGCAGTCCTCCTCAGTATTGAATATCCCGCCCCCCCCCCCCCCCAATTTGGTGTCATCCGCAAGTTTAGAAATTGTGTTTTTGATTCCTATGTCTAAATTGTTAATGTAAATTATGAATAGCAGTGGTCCCAGAATTGATCCTTGTGGAACACCACTACCCACCTTCTGCCACTGTGAATAACTACCCTTTACTCCTACTCTCTGCTTTCTGTCCTGAAGCCAGCCAGTAATCCATTCTGCTATTTGTCCCCTGACTCCGCATTCTCTGACCTTGTTCATTAGTCTATTATGGGGTACCTTATCGAAGGCCTTTTGAAAATCCAGATAAATTACATCTACTGCATGACCTTTGTCTACTCTCTCTGTTACCTCTTCAAAAAATTCAATAAGGTTGGTCAAGCAAGACTTTCCCTTTTGAAATCCATGCTGACTATTCATTATTATATTTTTGGTTTCTAAATGTTCTTCTATTTTCCATCCACCGATGTTAAGCTGACTGGTCTATAATTCTCTGGACATGTTCTATCCCCCTTCTTAAATATCGGTATTATGTTAGCCATCCGCCAGTCCTCTGGCACTATACCTTTTTCTAACAAATTATTAAATATGTGTAGCAATGCCTCTGCTATCTCTTCCCTAGATTCTTTTAAAATGCGTGGATGCAATCCAGCCGGACCAGAGGATTTATTCTCTTTGAGTTTGATTAATTTATTTAATATATCCCCACTTTTTATTTTAAATGCACTTATCTCATTACTAATCTCATCATTCAATGTCATGTCCACCTGTTCTATCTCCTTGGTAAATACTGAAGCAAAATAATTATTTAATATTTCTGCCATCTCTCAATCGTTACCTGTGGTATTATCCTGACTATCCCTTAATGGCCCTTTTCCCATCCCAACCTTCCTTTTTTTATTGATGTGCCTATAAAATATTTTACTATTTTGTTTTATGTTCCTTAATAATTTAATTTCATAGTTCCTCTTTGCCTCCCTAATTGTTTTTGTGACTTCTTTCCTAATCTTTTCATATTTTCTCTTATCATGCACTCCCCTGCTGTCTATGTACTTAATGTATGCCTCTTTCCTTACCCTATTGTTCCCTTATGGCTTTATTCATCCATGGAGTCTCATTATTGTTTAGTTTGTTCTTTCCTTTTAGCGGAATATATTTTTCCTGCAGTCTGTTGAACACCGTTTTAAATGTTTCCCATTGCTGTTCTACATCATTGTTTGCCAATATTGTTGCCCTTTCTTTCCCCCCCAAGTTCTATTCTCAGCCCCTCAAAATCAGCTTTGCTCCAATCTATTAACAAGGTTATATTGAAACACAGCTCCACTCCCACCCACATTTAAGGGTTTACCTCTGTTCTTATATTTAAAGCAGCTCTAATATATAAATTCTGGAATACTTACAGCATTTAATAGGAGAACATCTATTTGAACAACTTCAGAAAAATGTCAGGCTCTATTGAGAGTGGTTGTGTGTCGGGGGACTTGTCAGTGGCCAATGTAGTCTCATTTTCAAAAAGGGAGACAGAGCTAATCCAGGTAATTACAGGCCAGTTAGTGTAACATCTGTTGTAGGGAAATTTTTAGAGTCTTTAATTAATGATGAAATGACCATGTATCTAGATAGAGAAAAAATAGTTAAGAGTAGCCAGCTTGGCTTTCAAAAAGGATGACTGTGTTACACAAACCTCATAGAATTCTTTGAGGAGGTAATAGATATGGTCGATGGAGGAAATGCAGTGGATGCAGTGTACATGGACTTTAGGAAAGTCTTTGATAAGGTAGTAAATGGGAAATTACTAGAGAAGTTTGAGGCATATGAAATTAAGGGGAGGATAACAAATTGGATTCACATCAGTTAGAAGGGAGAACACAGAGAGTGTGAATTACAGGCAGTTTTTCAGAATGGTTAGTAGTGGGTTGTGGTGTGCCACAGGGTTCCGTTCTAAAATAGGAGGTACAGCTAAATCTTTGGAAGCCCAAACAAAGTTGCAAAGGGATAGTGATAAGATGGGGAAATCAGCTAAACGTGGCAGAAGTTATGCAGAGTCAGTAAATGTGAGGTGATGCATTTTGGTAAACAATTAACAGCAGTAATTATACTCTGAATGGAAGTAGGTTTGGTGCTATGGAAGAGCAGAGTGATTTGGGGGTGCAGGTTCACAGGACATTAAAGGCAGCACCTCAGGTTGATAAGGCTGCAAAAAAGCTAATGGAAATGTATTGTTTTATCTCAAGAAGTATTGAATATAAAAACCGAGAGGTGACGATGAGCCTCTATAATACCTTAATAAGACCTCGGTTAGAGTGTCGTGTGCAATATTGGGCTCCACACTATATGGAGGATATTGAGGCTTTAGTACAACACAGATTTACTAGGATGCTGCCTGATATGAGGAAATACAAATACGAAGAAAGACTTGGAAACTGCTAAAGTGACGTCACAACCAGAGAAGGAGCTGATTGGTAAGTAGGACCTGGTGAGTATTTCTACAGTCCAGTCGTTGAAGTAAAAGTAAGGTCTCTAGTTTAGAGTAAGTAGTGTTTAAAGGGAAGTAAGGTCCCTAGTGTATTTAATATTCTTTAATTTAAAGGAAGTGAAGGGAGTAAATTACGGGTAGGACATGGCAGGGCAGCTCGGCAGCGTGGAGTGCTCCTCCTGTGCTCTGTGGGAAGTCAGGGACACTTTCGGTGTCCAGGGCGAACACATGTGCAGGAAGTGTCTCCAGCTGCAGCTACTCGAAATCCGCGTTTCGAAGCTGGAGCTGCAGCTGGAGTCACTGTGGAGCATCCGCGAAGCTGAGATCTTCGTGGATAGCACGTTTAACGAGGTGGTCACACTGCAGGTAAAGAGTGCACAGGCAGACAGGGAATGGGTGACCGCCAGACAGAGTAAAAGAACTAGGAAGGTAGTGCAGGAGTCCCCTGGGTCCATCTCCCTCTCCAACAGATTTTCTGTTTTGGATACTGCTGGGGGAGATGGTTTCTCAGGGAATGCAGCAAGAGCCAAGTCCGTGGCACTATGAGTGGCTCAGCTGCACAGGAGGGGAGGAAAAGAGTGGGAGAGCAATAGTGATAGGGGATTCTATCGTAAGGGAAACAGATAGATGTTTCTGTGGCCGCATACATGACTCCAGGATGGTATGTTGCCTCCCTGGTGCCAGGGTCAAGGATGTCACTGAGCAGCTGCAGGGCATTCTGAAGGGGGAGGGTGAACAGTCAGAGGTCGTGGTTCACATTGGTGCCAACGACATAGGTAGAAAGAGGGATGAGGTCCTGCAACAAGAATTTAGGGAGCTAGGAAGCAGATTAAAAAGCAGGACATCAAAGGTTGTAACCTCTGGATTACTCCCAGTGCCACGTGTTAGTGAGTATAGGAATAGGAGGATAGAGCAGATGACTGCATGGCTACAGAGTTGGTGCAGGAGGGAGGGCTTTAGTTTCCTGGATCACTGGGTCTGCTTCTGGGGAAGGTGGGACCTGTACAAGTCGGACGGGTTGCACCTGAACCGGAACGGGACCAACATCCTTGCGGGGAGGTTTGCTGGTACTGTTGGGGGGGTTTAAACTAACTTGGCAGGGGGATGGGATACAGAGTGGAGCTATAGTAGGGGGTGATGCACAGCCAAATATAGAGGAAAAATCAAGTCAGCCTGGAAGGCAAAGCAAATATGTAATGGCACAAGGGAGTAAGGCAAGGCTGGATGGCATTTATTTTAATGCAAGGAGTCTTGCGAGTAAGGCAGATAAATTGAAGGTGTTGATGAACACATGGGAGTATGATATTGTTGCTATCACAGGGACATGGTTGAGGGAGGGGCAGGACTGGCAGCTCAATATTCCGGGGTATAGAATCTTCAGGCAAGACAGAGGGGGGTGTAAAAGAGGAGGGGGTGTCGCAATATTAATCAAGGAGTCAATTACTGCTGTAAGGAGGGATGATAACTTAGCAGGTTCCTCTAATGAGGCCATATGGGTAGAACTTAAAAGGGTGCAAGCACTTTGCTGGGAGTGTACTATAGGCCCCCAAACAGTCAGGGGGAGATAGAGGAACAGATATGTAGGCAAATCTCAGAGAAGTGTAGAAATAATAGGGTAATAATAGTAGGGGATTTCAACTTCCCCAATATTAACTGGGATAGTCAGAGTGTGAAAGGCTTAGAGGGTGCGGAATTCTTAAAGTGCATCCAGGAGAGCTTTTTGAGCCAGCATGTAGAAAGTCATACAAGAGAGGGGGCGGTACTGGAACTAATTCTAGGGAATGTAGCCGGACAAGTGGTAGAAGTGTCAGTAGGAGAGCATTTTGGTGACAGTGACCATAATTCAGTGAGATTCAAGGTAGTCATGGAAAAGGACAAAGATGGACCGGAAATAAAGGTTCTAAATTGGGGGAAGGCCGATTTTAATATGATAAGGCAGGATCTGGCCAAAGTGGATGGGATCAGCTACTTGAAGGAAAATCCACATCAGAGCAGTGGGAGTCTTTCAGAAAGGAAATAGAGAGAGTACAACGCCAACATGTTCCCGTAAAGGTCAAGGATGGGACCAACAAGCCCAGGGAACCCTAGATGTCAAGGGATATACAAGAATGGATTAGGAAAAAAAGGGAGGCTTTTGGCAGATACAAAGGACTAAAAACAGTGGAAGCCCTAGAGGAGTATAGAAAGTGCAGGGGGGTACTTAAAAAAGTAATTAGGAGAACGAAGAGGGGGCATAAAAAAACACTGGCGGGCAAAATAAAGGAAAATCCCAAGGTGTTTTATAAGTATATTAGGGGCAAGAGGATAACCAGGGAAAGAGTAGGGCCCATTAGGTACCAAAGTGGCAATCTGTCTGTAGAGCCGGAAGATGTGGGTGAGGTTTTAAATGAATATTTTGCATCTGTGTTCACTATGGAGAAGGACGATGTATGCATAGAAATCAGGCAGGGGGATTGTGATATACTTGAACAAATTAGTATTGAGAGGGAGGAGGTACTAACGGTTTTAGCGGGCTTAAAAGTGGATAAATCCCCAGGCCCAGACGAGATTTATCCCAGGCTGCTGTGAGGCAACGGAGGAGATTGCAGGGGCTCTGACACAAATTTTTAGAACCTCTCTGGCCACAGGGGAGGTGCCAGAGGACTGGAGGACAGCTAACATAGTACCATTATTCAAGAAGGGTAGTAGGGATAAACCAGGGAATTACAGGCCAGTGAGCCTAACATCAGTGGTAGGGAAATTATTGGAAAAAATTCTGAGGGACAGAATTAGTCTCCACTTGGAGAGGCAAGGATTAATCAAGGATAGTCAGCATGGCTTTGTCAAGGGGAAATCATGTCTAACCAATTTGATTGAATTTTTCAAGGGGGTGACTAGGTGTGTGGATGAGGGTAGTGCAGTTAATGTAGTCTACATGGACTTCAGTAAGGCTTTAGAGAATGTCCCGCATGGGAGACTGGTCAAGAAGGTAAGAGCCCATGGGATCCAGGGCAATTTGGCACATTGGATCTAAAATTGGCTTAGTGGCAGGAGGCAGAGGGTGATGGTCAAAGGTTGTTTTTGTGACTGGAAGCCTGTGTCCAGTGGTGTACCGCAGGGATCGGTGCTGGGTCCTTTGCTGTTTGTAGTGTACATTAATGGTTTAGATATGAATGTAGGAGGTATGATCAGTAAGTTCGCAGATGACATGAAAATTGGTGGAGTGGTAAATAGCGAGGAGGGAAGCCTCAGGCTACAGGACAATATAGACGGGTTGGTCAGATGGGCAGAACAGTGGCAAATGGAATTTAACCCTGAAAAGTGTGAGGTGATGCATTTTGGGAGGACTAACAAGGCAAGGGAATACACAATGAATGGTAGGACCCTAGGAAGGACAGAGGATCAGAGGGACCTTGGTGTGCATGTACATAGATCCCTGAAGGCAGCAGGACAGGTAGATAAGGTGGTTAAAAAGGCATATGGGATACTTACCTTCATTAGCCGAGGCATAGAATATAAGAGCAGGGAAGTAATGATGGCGCTGTACAAAACGCTAGTTAGGCCACAGCTGGAATACTGTGTGCAGTTCTGGTCACCACACTATAGGAAGGATGTGATTGCATTGGAGAGGGTGCAGAGGAGATTCACCAGGATGTTACCTGGGCTGGAGCGCTTCAGCTATGAAGAGAAACTGGGCAGGCTGGGGTTGTTT
This sequence comes from Squalus acanthias, assembly GCA_030390025.1. NCBI lineage: Eukaryota > Metazoa > Chordata > Chondrichthyes > Squaliformes > Squalidae > Squalus > Squalus acanthias. The sequence continues at coordinate 22,648,804 of CM059428.1, read as the reverse complement.
TCCTTAGAGTAGAGAAGGCTGAGGGGGGACCAGATTGAGGTGTACAAAATTATGAGGGGCATAGATAGGGTAGATAGAAAGGAACTTTTCCCCTTAGTGGAGGGGTCAATAACCAGGGGGCATAGTTTCAAGGTAAGGGGCAGGAGGTTTAGAGGGGATTTGAGGAAAAAAAATTTCACCCAGAGGGTGGTTGGAATCTGGAACTCACTGCCTGAAAGGGTGGTAGAGGCAGGAACCCTCACAACATTCAGGAAGCATTTAGATGAGCACTTGAAACACCATAGCATACAAGGCTACGGACCAAGTGCTGGAAAATGGGATTAGAATAGATAGGGCTTGATGGCTGGTGTGGACACGATGGGCCGAAGGGCCTCTTTCTGTGCTGTATAACTCTATGACTCTATAAATTGGGGCTGTTTTTCATTAGAATATTAGTTTCTGGGGCGGTATGATATAAGTGTTTAAAATTATGAAAGGATGGAACAGGGTAGATAGAAGCAGGCTGTTTCCAGTGGTTGAGGGTCTAGAATGAGGAGCCATAGATACAAGATTAAATGCAAGAGATTTAGAACAGAGGGCAAGAGAAACCTCTTCATACAGAGTTATGAGGCTGTGGAATTCACTTCCAGGGTTAGTGGTTGAGGCAGAAACTGTGTCATCATTCAAGATTGGATTAGATAGGTAGATAAAGGAAATAGAGGTGAAGGGACATGGGAACAGGGCGAGTAAGTGTGATTAGAACGATTTGCTTGAGCCGAATAGCCAAATTAATATTTATAACCATCTACTTTTTTAAAAAAACACAAATTATGTACTGTCCTTGTTTTGTAAACCAAGATGTCCACTGTCCCCCAATCTGGAATCCCAATGAGGGGATTCCTTGATTTTGTTCCTGGTTAAAGACGTTGGTTTGATACTATAAATGTTGTATCCAGCTGCTGACAGCTGTGTTTGTTGATTGGCATCATGGGGGCATGTGTTTTATCTCCAGGTGAGTATCCAAATTGGTGTCAACCTTGCAGTCTAGAAGATGTAATGTTTGTCAATAAAAGGTTCTTGTCTTGTTTGAAGTATATCCCAAAGCATTATTAATAGTTTGCATGTAAGTTCATCAAGCTTCAGATAATCACAATACTTCATTGACAATTGTTCTTATGAATACTGATATTGTTACAACTGCAAGTCTAAAAAAAAATCAAACTGCTGTATTATTATAATACTGGTCCTTAGCTACTGAAGGGACGTCATCTTTAAATCATCTACAAGAGGGAGAATTGGTTATCAATAAAGTATTGTGCAAGACCCATCAGACAAAATTAAAGTTAATTGTAGCTTTTTATCTTCACTTTATCAGAAGCTTTAAAGTGTAACAAATCCCTTGTGGACTACACAAAGGAATGTTTATTGTACTGCCTGATATTGTCTAGTCAATACTGTTTTTTATTTTGATATGGGCAACACTGGCAAAGTCACATTTGTTGCCCTGAGAACTGAATTGCATCTGCCACCTTTCTCTCTGCCTTACTAGTCTATCTGTGTCTTGAAATAAAGCAACTTAACCCTTCATATCAATCGTTGTCCCACCAAGTGTTCACTTGGTCTATTGTCGGAGAGATTGAAGAAGTACATATGCAAAAGACACGCGTATCCAGTTCAGGTCACAAAGGTGTACTCCTGTTTCGCCCTGGGCTATGCTATAGTTTCTGCAGATATAAGGCAGTGTGAGCCAACTCTCATACAATTGAATCACTCCACCAGCTTACAGGAGTCACTGACGCCATTGAACCCGACAAGGAACCTACGACAGACCCAACTTTGTAACAGTGGGCTGCTTAGTCGCAAACCATGGAGCCGTCGCACTTAGGGGGTGAATTTTTGCAGGAGTTTCCAGCTCGTCCACTGTAACTTCATCGGTGGCTTTATCGTAGGTTGTTATTAATGGTAGTGGTTCTGCATGGAGACTGCTTACTACTAGAACCCCGCAGGGATTGATGTTAGGGCCAAAAGGCTTCACAATCTATGTCAATAATCTGGATGAAGGTATTGCAGGAACTGTCCGCAAGTTCACAGATGACACAAAGATTTGTGCCAGTGTTGGAACCTTGGATGAGGAAAAATGACTAGATGTGATTGGGGGATGGACCCACATCTGGCAGATGACATTTGAATGTAGATAAATGTAATGTTATGCATGTGTGTAGGACTAACACCAACTATATGTATACTGTGCAGGGCTCCGAACTACAGTCTACAGTGGAGCAGAAAAGAGACCTAGGTGTTATAGTGCATGAGTATCCAAAGGATCATGACCAGTGTTGCGAGACTATAGCAAAAGATATTTTGCTAGGACAAACCAATATAAGACGAAAAGCACTATAGTGTCCTTGTACAAGACCTTGGTTAGGCCTCAGCTAGAATACTGTGTCCAATTTTGGTCCCATCACACGGTGGGTGATACAGAGGCCCTGCAAATGGTTCAGAATAGGGCCATTAGAATGATAGAGTATAAAATCCCTTTGTTACCACAATAGGTTTAAAGAGAGCTGAGTCTTTTTACTTTAGAAAACTGTAGACGTTGAGGAGATTTGATTGAGGTATTTAAAATAATCAAGGGAATAGACAGTGTCCATGTGGATAAACTATTTGAGTTAGACAGATTAGGGAGAACCAGAGGACACGTGTGTAAGTTACATAATAAATAAAGAACTAGGTTAGGTGTCAAGATGCTTTTCTTTTCTAAGAGGGTCATTGAACTTTGGAACAAGTTGCAGGCTCATGCAGTGAGTGTGGATTCACTGCAAGTGTTCTAAAGGGAGCTGGAAGCGTTCCTGGCTGTGACTGACATCACGGCACACAAAAGGTCAGTGGGATGCTGGGTTTGTACCTCATGGCCCCTGTGGTCTCCCGGAACTCGTTGTTGATCACCTTCAGGGGTCAGAGAGGTATTGCCCAGAATTCTCATTCCCTGAAATGGCCTAGGGTTTGTTTAATCTGTTTCTTTGCCTCTCCCAGGAGATTACAAGGCTGGTGGTGTGTGGGAGCATTGGGAGTCATGGGCCCAGATTTTCTGGGACCTATGACCACGTACGCACAGCGTTGTAAGTGCCCCGCAAGTTCCGGATTTCTGTGTGCGTTGTGCATGCTCGAAAACCTGGAACTTGCGATCTGTCAAGTTTCAGCTTGACAGATCGTGGGCATTCGCTGGTGCAAGGTTGGGCTCAATTACTGCCCAGCGAATGTCCACGAAACTCATACGCCTGGTAAAAGCGTAAGGCCTTCTTTAAATATTAAATAAATATTAAAATAACATTTTTTAAATTATTTAAATATTCTAAAATCTTTAAAATTAGTTTAGGTTATTTTTGGCCCCTTTAAAAATGTTTACATTTATTTTCCAAAAAATTACATTTTTGTTTAAAATGTTTAATTAAATAGTATTTTAATTAATTTTTAACGTGATGATTTATTTTTATTTAATGGGATGTAAGTGTGTTTTTTGGGTCATTCCTATTATGCTTATGGGGTTCCGTATGTAAATGAAATCCCCATAAGCATAATGAGAATCCCCCTTTGTGATTGGTTGGGCCAGCCCACGTGATCCCAGGGACGCTTGCGAACCGCGTGCGCCCCTGGGATATGTGGGCCTTTACGCAGGCGTATGTCTGCAAGACCAGGACCGCAAGAGTCCGAAGGTACGGAGGCAGCAGCTATACCAGGCGCGTACTTTTCTTGCGGTTCGAAGGCGTCGGCCCCCGGGAAGCCTCTGCCCGCAATTTCCAGCCCATGATGTTCAGTGCAGCAATCCTCTACGCAACAGACTCGGTGGGCCAGCTGGTCGTTTCCTGTCCGTCTTTTTCATATATGTAACTTCATCGGCACAGTGTGTTCCGTGCCCGCAGAAAAACTGAAATTGAAGATTCTGATGAAAATATTTTTACTGCTAATATCATTCATTACAATGAAATTTTAGTTTAAAAAAGCTCTTAACTTCAAAACTTCCTTTGCGAAGCAGTGGAGGGTTTTCTCCAACTAACACTATCCTAAGCTGTAGTACATTTATGCTCATAGTAATGAGGTTTGATTTGTTACAGATAGTATAACTGATTAAAATCAGATGAGAAAAATGTCATGAGGTCTAAAATAATAGTTTTGGGCGATCACTGCCATTAAAGCAATTTGATCGGATTGATATCTATCAAATTGAATAAATCTCCAACAACAGCAATTAAAAATCATTGATTATATCATTTGATTAATGGTTTTGAAAATGGCCTGTTTTAAGGTAAATGTGTAAATTTTATCCAAACTTTTGTCTTAAAATAATTAAAGGTGATCAATTAATGAAAAAGAATAACTTAATAAATGTTCATTTAATTTCATTCTACAAATAAATTGCTCTGTATTTAATTAGATTATGAATAGAAAATACATCGTATGCTTCATCCCAAACTGTTAATATTCATAAAACCATGTCTTTGAAATTGAATTAGAAGTAACAGGACTGAGTGAGGTTAGATGATGTGTCCTTTGAAATGTAAAGCTATATCCATTACGATAATTAAAATATGCAGAGAATATTGATGAATCTCGCTTACCAAATTCTTACATGGCTGTGATCATAATAAAGTAATTAGTGGCAGACGAACCACATTCAGGGTTCCCCTTTTCGTTCTTACTCACACATCATCCTTATTTTCATTCATTTTTTTAGAGTTGCAGTAGCTTTCTAAAAAGCTCCAAACCAGAAGGGAGCAGTCAGTGGTACACAAAACCTTCAGCATGCACAACTAGTTTTAAATATTGTAGAAATTACATTGCATTTTTGGAGGAGAAAGAACTTATTGTGCGGGGGCCTCCGATCTGGAAAAAATCTACGCCCTTACCTGAGGGATTCAGAGGTCCGGCCTCTGCTCCAGGAAATGCACAAGGGCCCAGGTATCCCAGGGGCGCAGGCGGTTCGCGAGCATCCCTGGGATCACGTGGGCCATGGGGGACCAATGGAAAAAGGGAATCCCCCTTCATACTTTTCACAGATTAGACCTGTCAACAGTATGAACGGGGATCACTCCAAAAACACATCAAAACATTCAATAATTTTTTTTTTAAATCACGTTTTTAAAATTAGTTAAAATTACATTAAATTAAATATTTTAAACAAAAATTTAAGTTTTGGAAAAAAAAAATTTAAGTTTTGTACGGGGCTAAAAATAAACTTACCTTTTTAAAAAAATATATTTAAATTAAAAATGAGTGAAAAAAAAATTTTTTTTTTTACTTTTTTAAACTCTTAGGGGTAGAAATTAGGTCGCGCCCCATTTGGGGCGCAAATATCGTCCGGACGCAAATATTAGCGCCTGGCGCTAATTATCGGCACTGACAGGAAACTTCACTTTTACCGCCCCGGGAGGTGAGTGGAGCGCTAAAGCAGGCGCTGCACACCTCTCTTAAGGCGCAAAGGCCGAGCAGTGAGGCGCTAACTCGGAGCGTTGGCGAAGCTCATGTAATGTCAGTCAGCAATGGAACACACACACAATGGCACGGGCCAGTTCTTAAAGGGGATGGTTAATCTTGCTTTCCATCCACATCCTGTTCATTGCTGCCTTGAATCTCGGCCTGGAGAGACTTGCACATCAAATGTGCTGGAAAGAACAATGGAGCGTACCAGGCAAAGAGCTCAGAGTGCAGCTCCCACAGTCTCTGCTAAATCGATACAAGGAATGGCAAATCAAAATGAACCTGCAAAGTGCTGCTCAGTACCCAAAACTCCTTCACACAACGTTGAATCTCTCCAGAAGTCTCTCCCTCTCTCTCTCAGAATGCATAGTTCAAAAATGCCACCAACAATAAAAGACAGGAAGAGGCCCCCTTTAAATAGCGCCCCCCCCCAGCCCCACAGCGATTGATAGCGTTCCAGTCTTCTGGTCGTTGGAAGCGCCAGGCGGTAAGGCAGGGGGCGCCACTCAATTTCCGCTACGGGGCGCCACAAGGGCGTTGCACCATGGAATGACGTCACAATCTGCGCGCGCAGGTGGTCGCAGCGGTAAGTTTTAGCGCCGCCGCACAATCTCAAGTTAAGTTCTCGAGCGGCGCAAACATCGCTGCGCCCGGGCGTTAGCGGCTTTGCGCCCCATTAGCGCCCTCTTAAGGCACTAACGGGAGGCGCAACCAAGTGAATTTTTACCCCTTATGCTGGTAAAAGCAGGCCTTACGACTGCTTTTACCAGGCGTAAGATTATTAAATGATTTCAACGGGCGGAGGTTCTGCAGAAAGCAGAACTCTCCCCCGCAGAGGCCCTTCTCCAGGGCAGGCGGAGGATCTGTCAAGAGGATTCTTGACAGATCGGAAGTGCCGGTTTTCAGCGCATGCGCTTCGCATGCCTGAAGCCGGCACTTGCGAGGTCCCTACGGGTGGGTGCACAGCTCGTACACACCCGAAGGCATCGGAAAATACGGGCCAACCTTTTTTTTTTGTAATCGACACTCAGATTCAAAGCACGGTGACTTGTATATGATGCATGATGATGACAAACCAACACTCCTTGCAGCTGGAAGTTTTTGCATTCCATTGGGATCCTCCCTTTAAGTCCCCGCTGAATCGAAGCAAGAGTCCGTTTCAAACCCGTGCAGTTGAGAGTTTGCCTCAGAAGGTCGGTGTTCAAATCCCCAAGAACGAACGTCTGCTGCTCGGTCGAGTGAGGATTCATCAGCTGGCAGTGAGCAGCCAAACAGTACAACCATGCTGCAGACCCCTGGCTACCTCTGAGCAACGGCACTGGAGGCCCGCCACTACATTAGAAATGAACCGTATTCCGTACATATATAGTCATATATTCTTCATTTACATGTTTCGTAATTGAATTATTGTTCGCCAAGCTAACTATTCTAGCAAAGTTTATTCTTTATTTACGCCGAGCCATCAGACACGCCTTGGCGCACCATCTTGCCGTCCGGATGAGGCAGGGGTCCCCAATGGAGGGCTCTCTACGCGGGAGTCCTCCCTTTATCTATTGGGGACTTGGCCTGGAGGGTGTTGCATGGAGCAGTCCCGTGCAATAAGATTTTAAGTCGGTTCATGGACTCCCAGGCCGCTTGCCTTTTCTGTGGCCTGGAGGAGTCCGTGTTCCATGTTTATACAGAGTGTGAGAGGTTGCAGCCCCTCTTCCATTATTTGAAGGGGCTGCTCCTCGATTTTTTGGCTGCACTTCAGTCCCACACTCCTGATCTTTGGTCACCCGGTGCGGAGGGGAGCGGGCAGATCGGCGGATCTCCTGGTAGGACTGCTCCTGGGCCTGGACAAAGTGGCCATTAACTGGTCCAGGCAGCGGGCGGTCGAGGGGGTCGTTCGGCCCGACTGCCTGCCTCTCTTCCGTGGCCACATCCGCGCCCGGGTGGCCCTGGAGATGGAGCACGCGGTGTCTGCCGGCACGCTCGAGGCCTTCCGCGACCGGTGGGCACCGCAGGGACTGGAGTGCATCATCACCCCCAGCAACCAAATTTTAATTTAATTTGTTACGTTTCATTTAATGTTTTAAGTTAAGTTACAGTCTATTTGTTTATGGGTTGCTCAAAGAGAGTACACCGAGCCACCAAATTCTTTTAATCCCACTTAATTTTTAAGTAGATGCAATTCATTTTAACGAGCTATTGAGAGCAAAAGAAATTAGTCCCATTATCTCATTCACTCACTGATATTCCGAAGTTTCATAATTCAGTAATTAAATGTGATGTTTCCAGATCATATTTTAAGAAATTTCATTGCAAAAACCAAGAAATTACAGCAGTAATTGTTTGTATGTTGGTATTTTTAACTTTGGCTTATTATCATGCATCAAGTGAATTCTAGGCAGAAATTCTGATTGGACAGGTTCCCCTTTTCTAGCATGAGTTTCAAATGTTGGAAAAGCTTCTCTGCTGATGGTTCACAAACAGCAATTAATCCCACTATTCGGTCGAAAGATCCAATTAATAAGAACATAAGAATTAGGAGCAGGAGTAGGCCATACGGTCCCTCGAGCCTGCTCCGCCATTCAATAAGATCATGACTAATCTTCGACCTCAACTCCACTTTCCCGCCTGATTTCCTTATCCCTTGATTCCCCTATAGTCCAAAAATCTATCTATCTCAGCCTTGAATATACTCAACAATTCAGCATCCAGCCCTTTCGGGTAGAGAATTCCAGAGATTCACAACCCTCTGAGTGAAGAAATTCCTCCTCATCTCAGTCGTTAATGGCCGACCCCTATCCTGAGACTATGGGCTCGATTTTGGCAGGCCCGAGGAGGCGGAATTGCAGGCGTGTGAGGTGGTAAAATCGCAAAAAATGGCGGGCAGCTCTGATCCCGCCTCCAGCCCGCCTCCGAGCAATTTTCCCAGAAACGGGGTTTCAGACCCCGTTTCCATCCCGCCTCCAAAAGGCGGCATAGGCCCTTAAGGCCCTTAACAACCAGTTAATAGCCTCGATAATCCCATTTTGAGAGGCCTTTCTGATTTTAACACATTTCCCCCATGCTGCACGTCTCCTCTGGAACACGCCAGTTAATACTGGCAGCCTCACAAGTGGATTGCTGACTAACAGCTGCAGCTCCACCATTAAAAAGGAGTTTTCACCAATGATCATTTGCAGGTGGCAGAACTTTGTTGTCTCAGGTCTGGGGGAACTTTTAGCAGGCATACTCATTGTTGTGGAAGTTTGGAGCCTGACACCCATCTCCAGTGTGACCTCCTGGGAAACCCCTCTCCCTACCTTGACTGAGCGCTTCCTCAACTGAGGCATATACCAGGAGAATGGGAACCATTTATTTCCTTTCCTCCTGGACATCAGATTCGGATGAAGACCAGCCGCGGCAGCAGCAGAACCATGAACAACAGCAGCACCAACAGCAGTAGCGACAATAGGAGCGCCAAGCTGCTGCTCACCCACCTGAAGCTGCACAGGCCAGAAGGCGCCAGCGCGCGACCACATTGCTGCCCAGGATGCAAGGGATTCACTCATGTTGGCCAGATTTGCTTAGCCTGCACAATCAAACACTTTTGCCTCGCACCTTCTTACCAGAGCATCGACAATGTACAAGATCCTACGGATTCCTATCACTCTGACCACCATACTGACAATTGCAAGTCGCCCTAAGCCCTCAATGTGGAAGTCCCATTTGCGAGATGACACAGGCCGCAACTTCAACAGTTTGCCATCAAATCTGTTTATCATCACATTACAAGGATGGCTTGCCAAAAAACAATACAACAGAACACCCAAGTGACTACCCTTGTGACTACTTGTGCTTTATCTTCCTCTTACCGTGCTCCTACGTGGTGCTTCCCCTGTGGCTTCAGCAGATGTGGAGGCCTCTTGCTCACTTTCTTGCTGCTCCTGTCTCGACACCTTTGGCGGGCATCCTCTGAGGTTGTGAGCCTGTGAGGGCTCGGCAACAGTCTGCTGCTCCTACAGCTGTGCAGGGGCTGAGACACCCATCTCAGCTGGGTGAGGACTCTGGTGGGGCTCTGATCGAGGGCTTTGCAGTGGCATGGTCGTGGGAGCGCTTGGAGAGGAGCTCCCACTTCCTTGTTGTCTGCCACTAACATACCTCTCATGGGTCAGCCCCACTTCAGAGCTAGCAAGTGGCTTGACAGCCCCTTGCTGCACTTCAAGGGGGCCATGAGGACCCGTTTCTGCACTGGAAGTCCTACTCCAGAGGACTTCCATGAAGGTCTGGTTTCTCTGCTCAATAGCTGACCATCGCTCCTCAAGAGATGTCAGTCTATTCTGAACAATGACCATGTTTTCATCACTCTGGTGACTTAGCTCCTCCATGGCCGTAGACATCCTCTCCTCTACCATAGCCATCCTTTCCATGGAGGTTGCCATCCCTTTCCGTGGTGATGCGTTCATGCGCCAATGCCTCCACAAAGGCCCTGCTCATGTTCGCGATGGACTCCTTCATTCGCTCCACACTCGCAGCGACCCTGGAGACAAAAGCTGCCAGAGACTCCTGCACCTGTTCCTGGAGTTCCAGCACTGCTCTCCTTCTGGATGGACCCAGAGGCACAGGGTCGACATGCAGCTGAGCCGAGCTGGGAGAGTCCTGCGCCCTCCGACGAGGACTCTCCACTGCTGTCCCTGTCTCCACCATCTGCTGATGCTCACTTGTGAGCTGTGATACACCAGGTGACAACACTACTCTATCTCACGAAGGTCCCACCGAGGTGTGAGTGTCTGCGCTAGTGCTGGGTGCGCTGAATTCTGCTGAGGAGTCTTGGAGCTCAGGCTGTTCCTCCTGGACAGTTGGGACGGGGGCTCTCGATGGTCCTGTGGGAGAGTAAAGGAAAGAGTTAGAGATGTGAGGTAAAGGTTGCATGCACATTGAATTGTGCAGATGATCATAAGTCAATCTGTTAGAGCATCAGAATCATTATCAGTCACTCATGCAATGTCAATGAGAGAGATGCCAAACTATTCTGTCACCAGCTTGCTGTGATGCGCCCATCTGTCCTTCCCCCACTTGCGAATCTTCCTCGACACCAGCGATTTCCAGGGCCGCCTCCTCCGAGGTGGTGAGTTGGGCTACTGAGGGTGGTCCTCCTCCTGTCCTCGCTCTTTTCCCCTTATTGTGGGCTCTCTTTTCCTGCAATGAGGGACACAAGTGGCAGTTTGAGTGAGAATGAAGGAGTGAGTGTAGAGAATCCATAGCATAGATGCTTTGAAGGAAACAAAGGGCCCTCCCTGTGTGTTGTAAGTTGTTGTCATTGCATCACAGTGATAGGGAGTGTGAGGGCTGCATGGTCGAATAGTTAAGTGAATGTGACCATAGAGAGAGAGGGAATGGGTAAGGGTGCAGGGATGTAAGGGTCAAGTGGGATGTGGAGGAAGAGGTTGGCAAAGCAGAGTGCTGGTGAGGAGAGGCGATGGGGATCAGATTGAGGCTGATGGGAATGCCATACTCACTTTTCCTGTGTGGAAAAGGCCATGAAACCTCTTCCTGCACTGCAGCCAGGTTCTGCGGCACATAGAGATTGAGTTGACCTCCTGGGCCACTTGCATCCACACAGCTTTAGTCTGCTGGGGAGGCTTTTTCCTCCCTGAGGAAGGGAAGAGCACCTCCTTTTTTGATCTTGCTCCCTCCGCCAGAGCTTGGAGGGAGGCCTCATCGAACCTTGGCGCACTCTTTGGCCTACTGCTGGACATAGTTGCTGACTGAAGCGATCACAACAATGGGCATAAAGCTTAAAGTCTCAAGAAGAAGCAAGGCTGCTTGCAGGCCTTAAATTCAGCAGCATTGATGATGTCATCGGAGGCGACTTTCTGTATGAAAAGACTCATTGAGCCAGGGGTTTCCACACGCTGGAAATCAAGTGCCCAATTAGGGCAAAATCGCACTTTTTTCCCACTTCACATCGGAGTCCAGGTCCTGACCCAAAACCACCTGACACGCCCCAGCCCACCCCCAATGGCAAAATCGAGCCCTATGCCTCCAGCTCTAGATTTTCCAGCATCTATCCTGTCAATCCCACTCAGAATCTTATTGTAGCTATGCTGTGATTCCAGAGTGTTCATAATAATAAACTCACATTTATATAGCACCTAATGGCATTAAAATCTCTCAAAGCACTTCACAAAGTTATTGCGTTTGAATTGCAGTCATTATTGTTACAACAACTTGCAATTATATAGCACGTTTAATGTAGTAAAAGTGTCCCATTATGTTACACAGGAACGATTTTCAAACAAAATTTGACAACGAGCCACATAAGGAGATATTAGGACAGGTGACCAAAAGCTTGGTCAAAGAGGTAGGTTTTAAGGAGCATCTCAAAGGCGGAGAGGTTTAGGGAGGGAATTCCAGAGCTTAGGGCCTCAGCAGCTGAAGGCACGGCCAGCAATGGAGAGTGAGGAAAATTGGGGATGCACAAGAGGCCAGAATTGGAGGAGTGCAGAGATCCCGAAGGGATGTACGGCTGGAGGAGGTTACAGAGATAAGGAGGGCCGAGGCCATGGAGGGATTTAAAACCAAGAATGAGAATTTTAAAATTGAGGCATTGTTGGACCGGGAGCCAATGTAGGTCAGCAAGCACAGGGGTGATGGGTGAACGAGGCTTGGTGCAAGTTACGATACGGGCAGCAGAGTTTTGGATGAGATCAAGTTTACGGAGGGTGCAAGATGGGAGGCCGGCCAGGAGACCATTGGAATAGTCGAGTCTAGAGGTAACAAGGGCATGGATGAGGGTTTTAGCAGCAGATGAGCTGAAGCAGGAGTGGAGACGGGAGATGTTACAGAAGTTGAAGTAGGCAGTCTAGATGATGGAGTGATATGGGGTCAGAAGCTCAGATTAAGGTCAAATAAGACACTTAGGGCGTGATCTTGCCAGCCCTGGGGAGGCGGGTATGGAGGCGGGACTGCCAGAAAAGTGGCAGAATTTGGGAGCGGGTGCCCAACCCGCCCCCAACCCGCCTCCATGCCATCTTCCCAGGAGGCGGGTAGCCGTCCCGCGCTGGGTCCCATCTCCTTGGAGGCGGGAAGGGATTAAAGCCTATTAACTGCCTGTTAACTACCTGTTAACAGGCAGAAAATAGGATTATCCCCTTGTTGCCCTCACAAGTGCGGGCTTCCCGAAGGCTCCGAAACCCGTCAGAGTCACCGAGGCGCGTAGGGGGTCTGCGGGGGTCAGGGGGGTTGCAAAAGTGTGCTGTGAAGGTGAGGGATGGGTGCAAGAGTGGAGAGGTGAGTATCTGAGGTAAGTGGAAAGTGTTAGAAAAAGTTTACTTACCTTTGTTTCTTCCTGCAGGCTTCAGTCGGTGGGTATGCGGAGAGTCTCGCACCTCCGCATGGAGATGACAGATGGCCGTTGCATTCTCCAATGCAACAACCATCTCATTTCTGCAAAAGAAAGAAGTTTGATGAGGTCTTCAATTCAAGACCTCATCAAACTACAGAGAATGTCACTGTTTGACAGCTTCACAGAGCTGTCAAACGATGACAATTCATCTGTTAAAAATTTTTGACAGATGAAACGTCATACGTTGACGTTCTCTGCAATCGGCTTAACCTTAATTGGCCTGCTGAGCCCGCTGGGCGGGCTTAACAAGGTCAATCAAGGGAAAATAGCGTTGGTTGGCCAGAAGTTGTTGGAGGCGGGACTGAAACCCGACAAGTGGGAGTCCCGCCTCCAAAATCTCCCCATTGGCAAAATCACTCCCTAAGGTTGCAAACGGTCTGGTTCAGCCTCAGACAGTAGCCAGGGAGAGAGTAGAGTCGGTGGCTAGGGAACGGAGTTTGTAACTGGGAACAAAGACTGGATTTTCACTGACCCGTGGAGGCGGGTTTGGAGGCGTGTGGAGGGTTAAAGATGCAGATTCGGGGGTCCCAACCCCAACCCGCCTCCATGCCAGTTTCGCTGGCGGCGGGTACCCGACCTGTGCTGGGACCCGACTCCCCGAGGCGGGAAGGGATTAGTGACAATTAACTGACTGTTAACAGGTAGTTAACAGGCAGTTTTTTGCCTAATCCCTATTTTAATCACTGAAATGTGGGCTTCCTGACAGGTGCCAACCATGCCAAGTTATCGGGGCGGACCGTGGGTCTGCAGGGGTTGGAGGGGTCGAGATGTCCGGTGGGCAGGTGAGTGATGGGTGCATGTGTGCAGAGGTAAGTGTGTAAGGTAAGTGCAAAGTGTGGGAAAAAGTTTTACTTACCTTAACTTCCTCCTGCAGGTGTCAGCCCTTCAGTTCTCGGGAGTCAGAAATCTCACCGGCACAGAAAGCAGAAAGGCCGTGGTGCTGTCAAAAACTGCAGCCTTCTGTTTTCTGTGCTGGAATGATTTCTAACACAGCCTGAGAGGAAGGACTCAAGTTAGAAATCATATTGTCAGTGTTTGACAGCTTCACAGAGCTGTCAAACGCTGATATTTCATCTGTCAAAAGCTCTTGACAGATGAAATGTCAATCTTTGATGTCACCTGTTGCCGGGTGGCCCTTAATTGGCCTGCTGAGCCCACTGGGCGGGCTCAACAAGGTCAATCAAGGGAAAATACAGTGGGTTGGCCACAAGTCGATGGAGGCGGGTCTACAACCCAAAAAGTGGGATTCACGACACCAACCCGACCCCAGTATCAAAATCCAGCCCAATGGCTTCGGTCTTCCAAATATTTAGTTGGAGGAAATTTCTGCTCATCCAATATTGTTACATAGGTAACAGAAGAAGCATGGGTAAACACAACAAGCATCAGTAAACACAACAAGCATTCTGTGGCAACCATGTTCCACAAATAACCATCAGCTCAATGACTAGTTGGTCTGTGTATTTTGTTGGCTTTGATTGAGGGAGGAATGTTGGCCAGGGCACCAGGAGAACTTGCTTACCTTCTTTGTACAGTGCAACAGAATCCTTTAATGTCCACCTGAACCTTCAGAACGTGGAAGTAGGACCTGGGTTTAAAATCTCATTGAAAGGTTATGTATTATGCACAAATGGAGGTGCACTTCACATTAAACGGGATGCGTACAACACAGGAGGATAGCAACGGTGTCAGCCGTGGCTCAGTTTGTCGCACTCTCACCCCTGAGTCAGAAGGTTGTGGATTCAAGTCCCACTCCAGAGACTTGAACACAGAAATCTAGGCTGACACTCCAATGCATTCCTGAGGGAATGCTGCACTGTCGGAGGTGCCATCTTTTGGATGAGACGCTAAACAGTGGCCCCGTCTGCTCTCTCAGATGGACGTAAAAGTTCCCATGGCACTATTTCAAAGCAGAGCATGGGAGTTATCTCCAGTGTCTTAGTCAATATTTATCCCTCAATCAACACCACAAAAACAGATTATTTGGTCATTATCACACCTTACTGAGTGCGTTTCCTACATTACAACAGTGACTACACTTCAAAAGTACTTCAATGGCTGTAAAGCGCTTTGGGACGTCCTGAGGTCATGAAAGGCGCTGCATAAATGCAAGTCATTCTTTCCTTTTCGTGGTATTTGCTTCTTTCATGGCAGCCATCATCCTTATCAGAGGAGAATAGGAAGCATGGCCCAGAAATTAGGCTCCCTGGCTTCCCGCGGGTGCAAGGATTCCGCGCGCACCTACCTACTGCGCCTGCCGTTGACCTCTGGGCCCACGAGGACTTCAGCTCCTGGGCCTGCTCCAAGTGCCGGCGCGCAGTGCGTGCGTGTCCCAGGGGCGTAGTTAGTGCGATGCGTCCCCTGGGATCACGTGGGCCATGGAGAGCCAATGGCAGCAGACCATCTTTCATTCATAGATTTGACAGAGACCTGTCAAATCTATGAATTGAAATCGGCCCCAAAACAGCCCTAAAACTTCAAATAATTTTTTTTTTAAACCATCACATTTTTAAAATAACTATAAGTTAAATAAATTAACTACATTAAACAAAAATTTTAATTTTTGAAAAAATTAAAATACTTTTTAACGGTGCTAAAAATAAACTTACCTTTCTTTAAAGTATCTAAAAAAGATAAACCTGTTGAAAAAATGTTTAAATTGTAATTAATTAACCACTTACCTTGTTGAAAACGGGTCTTGCGCCTCCTTTTTAAAAGCGCAGCTTCTTCAACACTTACCCTCCTGGAGAAACCTGAAAAAAAACCTAAGTTTGCTGCGTGCGCGCAGCCTCTACCGCGCACGCGGTTCACCTCTGAACCGCTCCCTTCACCAGACCGGAAGTTCCGGTTTCCCGCGCATGCGCAGTGCATGCAGGAAACCGGCACTTCAGGAGGCCTTACGGGTGAGTACACAGCGCGTACTCACCCGGCAAGTGCCGAGTTTTTGGCCCCATATGACAGTCAGCCATTTCAGTTAAATACACGTTTCACAGGCCTTTGGCAAACAAAGGGGACAAAGGCACTTGGCTGATTTTAGCCTGACAGGCTCATAATCGGTGCTAGACTCAAGAGAGCCCCAGGTGGGCAGAGGAATCGCTTCAAGGACACCCTCAAAGCCTCCTTGAAAAAGTGTAACCTCCCCACCGACACCTGGGAATCCCTGGCCCAAGACCGCACAAAGTGGAGGAGAAGCATCCGGGAAGGCGCCGAATACCTCGAGTCTCTTCACTGGGAGCAAGCGGAAGCTAAGCGCAGGCAGCGCAAGGAGCGCACGTCAACCCAAGCACCCCACCCACCCGCCCCTTCAACCACCGTCTGCCCCACCTGTGACAGAGACTATAGGTCCCACATTGGACTCATCAGTCACCTGCGAACTCATTTTTAATGTGGAAGCAAGTCATCCTCGGTTCCGAGGGACTGCCTAAGAAAGAAAGAAGGGACTCAAATTCATTCCAAGTTGATTCCAAGCACCTTTACCTTGATTAATTAGCTTAAGAACAAAACAAACAGCCTGTCTCCACAGAATCTACAGGAATCAATCACCATATAAAGGTCTGCTTATTGGCCCTTGGCTTGCATTGTATCTCTTGCCAACTAAAGGCCTATTTCACTATCTGCATCCTTCTTACAGGAGAAATGATCTGTTAATGCAAGGGTGAGGCTGCCTACAGATGGTGGCTGCCCCAACCTTAGGCCTTTCATGCACTGTGAAGAGGATGCCCTGAAACCCCTGGAGAGGCCAATAGCAGGGATGTTGGAACAGATGTGGGAGGGAGGGCGAGTGCCAGCTGCAGGTGCGTCATTACATTCTGCTGCTCTACTGTTGTGTGCTACAGGATCACACATAACGTCTGGAGGCTGTCTTCTGCAAATTCATGTTACTCCATCTATTGTGAGTCACAAGAGAACTCTACTCCTCTGCAGCCCATGCTAACCTCTCCTCTTCCTGTCTTCTCCTCCTCCTCTCAACATTACAAAAGAAGCAGAATTGGAGGAATATCTGCACAGTCCTCCCTCTTCCAGTTCTGCCAGCACTGAAACACACCACCCATCATTCTCCCTCTCCCTAGCAAATACCAGCCAGGAGACATGCACCCAGGAGGGCATCAGCAAGTCAGCCTGGGGGGAAGGGAAGGAGGGAGGAGAAATCGCACAGGGTGAGACACAGAGCGTGAGTGAACAGGAGAAAGTGAGGTGGAATATCAGGAGGGCAATGTTCTTCAGAAGCTCATGAGTCATTTGCACTCGGCTGAAGAGCTTAAGTCCAACGGTTCCTGTTTTTAGAAGTAAAATTACCAATGTGTCCTTATCGACATGGGCCAGTTTCCCCACCTATGGAGATGACCCAGTTCTCAGGGTTTAGGATGAGGTCTGTGTTTTTCAGCACAGTCAGCCATTCTGGGAGTTCCATTCTGCCAAACTTCTGCTGGTGGAACAGGACTCCTGGAATTCAGTCCCATTACCTTTTTCTATTACTATTTTCTCCTGGAAGTATTCCTGCAAAGCCTGGGGACAGTTCCGCAGCCAGCAGTGGACCTCTGGCACCTAACCCAAGTTACCATTCTTCATGTATGAGTCGGCAGCTGTGGTTGGTGGCAAGTTGGTGTCTGTGGCCAAGCAGGCTTTGCTGGCTCTTGAATCATCTCTGGAATCACTCAGGATTTAATCTGGCATGCCTTCTTTTATGCTGTACCACTGAGAGTATGTCATACTTGATTGAGGTGCTTCTGAAGAACCATCTAACATCATGGTTAGTTAGCCTTCACATAGCTGTATCACTGAGTCTGCTGTTACCACCGACCTTGGGCATTGGAGCCTTCACCTGGACTGATCCGCTGCAAGAGTGAGGTAGGTGCAGGCGCCAGGGTATCAGCAGTTGGGCACAGAACACATCTGGTGCAGCCTGACCAGCCTGGCATCCCTCAATTGATTCTCCTCTTCTTCCTCCATATAATTCAGAAAGGGGAATGAATTCCCATTGGGAAACCCATTTACAGTCCCAGTGGTAGTAATACAGAAGAAAGATGCCAAGCAATTAGGAAAAGGGCTCATGAAAGCTGAAGTGGAAACAGAAAATAAATTAAGGAAATTGATGCAGGATTAAGGAACTCAGTCATTTGATCATCTTGCTTTCCTCTTTAAATTAATTTCCCCGCTGCATCTGCTCTTCAGTGACACTGGATCCCTATAAAATATATGGGGATGATTTTAATCGTGCACTGCACCGGTGTCACAGCCAGAAAATGGTACAGGCGGGGTAAGGAAGTCAATCCCGAGTAATTTAATGAAGTTCCCAGCTGTTTCAGGTGGCTTCTTTCTGTATCTGCCCCCAGGGAAATCTGCATGTGGCACAAACAGGGCAGAGACCCAAAATTATACAGAATCTGCAGCACAGAAACAGGCCATTCATCCCAACTGGTTTATGCCGATGTTTATACTCCACACAGGCCTCCTCCCACTCTAATTACCTCCTCCCACCCAGCGCCCACGTCCCTCTGTTCCCACCTCAAGCATATATGCATCAGGCCCCTTATTCTGGTCCACTCTGCCCCTTGTACTGGGGCACACGGGCATAATTGGTCCCTATATCTCTCAGCCACACTGGACAAACTCGCTGAATCTACAGGGAATGCCAGCACAGGATTTAATTTCGGTTACCTGCAAATATCATTGACATTCACAATCCAACTCTTCGCTGTTTCTGGCCCTGTCACTTGTC
Source organism: Squalus acanthias (assembly GCA_030390025.1). Lineage (NCBI taxonomy): Eukaryota > Metazoa > Chordata > Chondrichthyes > Squaliformes > Squalidae > Squalus > Squalus acanthias. The sequence continues at coordinate 22,630,256 of CM059428.1, read as the reverse complement.
ATATGGAGTACAGGAATCCATAATTTATCTTTTAAACGTATCTTTGCAATCATTGTGTTTTGCAAGCACCATCTTCTGATTGATACAATAAAAGAATGACAGACTGCAGGATATACTTAGAGTGGATTAATTCTATTAGGTGTTTCAGTGCTTGTGGTTTGTGTTTAATGTATTTTATGGGTGCATTTGCCCTTTTGTGTGTGGTAAACTTTATCAGCTCATTGTTGATCCATCTGACCAGATGGCGCTGGGAGCAGAATTCCAAACAGCTTTTAAAAGGGAAGTTGATAAATATTTTAAAGAAAAGTATTAAAAGTGTGTGGGGAAAGGGCAGGGGAATGGCACTGAGTGTATGGCTGTTTCAGAGACCTGGCACAGGCACGGTTGTTTGAATGGCCTCCTTCTGTGCAGTAGAAGTCTATGGACAGGAATTTCCTCACTCCATCACTGTAAGGTTGTCAGATATGCAGCAGAAACACCATTTACGCACTTCCGGTGAAGTTACAGCGATGGAGCAGTACCAGCTCTGAGGAGATTCGTCGCCTATGATTCCGACACTAAGTGCACTGCCAGCTGAGGGAGTAGCATGGGAGCAGGAGCAGGCAATTCAGCCCCTCGAGCCTGTTCCCCCCTTCAATTAGATCATGCTGGCAGGTAGCTCCATAGCCAGCTACCAGCTATAAGGAGTACCAAGGGTACGATACCGGTATTTGCAACTAACCCTGAAGCACCTGCATCAGGACCAGGTCTCCTTTTATGAAGTTTCTGTAGGCTCAGTCGCCTCAGAGGCAGCATCCACTGCCACTTCTGCAGGACTCCGTGATGGTACCAAAGCTGCTGCTAACATGAGTACCAACTGATTAATCCTGTGCTACTCCACTCACACTACTGCTGCAAGGCACTCGCCTCACGTTACCCACTGTCTGACCATTGAACACAGGGCAGTTAAGGCAGTGAATCCCTCTCTCTTGGTGGCCTGTAACCATTATGCAAATTAGTTGAAGATAGCCATGCCTACATCACCCTCTCTGTGTCTGGTATATGTCTTTAATTTCTCTACTTTTCTCTCCAAGTTTGTAGACGACACAAAGCTGGGTGGCCGTGTGTGCTGTGAGGAGGATGCAGAGAAACTCCAGTATGATTTGGACAGGTTGGGTGATTGGGCAGATGCATGGCAGATGCAGTATAATGTGGGTAAATGCCAGGTTATCCACTTTGGTGGCAAAAACAGGAAGATAGATTATTATCTGAATGGCAATAGATTGGGAAAAGGGGAAGTGCAACGAGACCTGGGTGTCCTTGTGCACCAGTCGCTGAAGGTAAGCATGCAGGTGCAGCAGGTGGTTAAGAAGGCAAATGGTATGTTGGCCTTCATAGCAAGAGGATTCGAGTACAGGAGCAAGGATGTCTTGCTGCAGTTGTACAGGGCCTTGGTGAGACCACACCTTGAGTATTGTGTGCAGTTTTGGTCGCCTTATCTGAGGAAGGATGTTCTTGCCATGGAGGGAGTGCAGCGAAGATTCACCAGACTGATACCTGGGATGGCAGGAATGATGTATGAAGAGAGATTGGGTCGATTAGGCTTATATTCGCTAGAGTTTAGAAGAATGAGAGGGGATCTCATTGAAACTTATAAAATTCTAACAGGACTAGACAGACTAGATGCAGGAAGGATGTTCCCGATGGCGGGGGAGTCCAGAACCAGAGGTCACAGTCTAAGGATAAGGGGTAAGCCATTTAGGACTGAGATGAGGAGGAATTTCTTCACCCAGAGAGTGGTGAACCTCTGGAATTCTCTACCACAGAAGGCAGTTGAGGCCAATTCATTAAATATATTCAAGAAGGAGTTAGATATATTTCTTAAGGCTAAAGGGATCAAGGGATATGAGGAGAAAGCAGGGACAGGGTAGTGAATTTGGATGATCAGCCATGGTCTCATTAAATGGCGAAACAGGCTCGAGGGGCCGAATGGCCTACTCCTGCTCCTATCTTCTATGTTTCTATGTCTCTGCTAATATCACAGCTGCCATTTATTCATCTCCTGTTCTCCACCCCAAGGTTATTCTATTCCTTTTTGTGTGTGTTTGTATTTTATTTTTATTTTCCCCTTTCCCTTAGTGTGTCCCATTTCAAATGCTGTTTGTCTATAATATCTCCGAGTCCTGAGAAAGGGTTTGAGGCCTAAAACATCGATTGACTCCTGTTTTTCCATGGATGCTGCATTGACCTGCTGAGTATTGCAATCATTCATTCCATTACGGGCAACACGGTGGCATAGTGGTTAGCACTGGTGCCTCACTGCGCCAGGGACCCGGGTTCGAATCTGACCTCGGGTGACTGTCTGTGTGGAGTTTGCACATTCTCCCCGTGTCTACGTGGGTTTCCTCCGGGTGCTCCGGTTTCCTCCCACAGTCCAAAAATGTGTGGGTTAGGTTGATTTGGCTATGATAAATTGACCCTTAGTGTTAGGGGGGGATTAAATATGTGGGGTTATGGGGATAGGATGGGATATGTTAGGGGGAATTAAATACGTGGGGTTACAGGGGTAGGGTGGGATATGTGTACTGTGGGGATTAAAGCAGGGACAGGGTACTGGATTTGAATGATCAGCCATGATCGTATTGAATGGTGGAGCAGGCTCGACGGGCCGAATGGCCTACTCCTGCTCCTAGATTCTATGTTTCTATTACAGTTTATGGGACCTTGATGTTTGCCTAAAGCCACTCTCAGGAACAATCCACATAACATTGTTATGACATACAGGACTGTGATGAACACATAGTGCTGAGGAAGAGCAACATTGTTGGAGGTGCTGTCTTTGATAAGCTGAGGCCTTGTCTGCCTGCTCAGGTGGATGTAAAATACCCCACAGCACTGTATGAAGTAGAGCAGGGAAGTACTCCCAATGTCCTGGTTAACATTTATCCCTCAACCAACGTAAAAGAAAACAAATTAACTGGTCGTATATCTCATTGCTGTTTGTGGGATCTTGCCCTGCTCCGTGCAAGCTGCCAGAACCCCAGCTCTGACTAACGTTAATTTGCCTTCTTTCATGAAAAGCAATGGGAACAATTCTGAATCCTGACTCGTTCAACACCCCATAGCCTGCTCTGTGGAGGGCATCAGCTGGGTGGGCTGCAAATGACCCCAGACCTTGTTGTTGCCGCTGGTTCAGAGGGTGAACCACCATCTGGTGTAACAATAAGCCATGAAGGCCAGACGGTTCGATTCTTGGTCTGTGCCGCGAGGTAATTTCAGACACAGCATCAGCTGGAGCAGTACAGTTGCAGGATTACAGGGAGGTATGAATGGAGAAAATTAACCAAGGTGCCCATTTCTAATCATTATCCAATAACCTCTTCTAGAAAGTGTGGAGGTGTGGAGATTGGGTGAAAGCAGGATCAGCAGTGATGACTTCCATGATGATTTAACCTGTTGGAACTCAAACTCTAGCCTTACACGTATAAAATGGGCACTTGGATAAGGTACCTCAGAGCACTTGGACAAGGTACCTCAGAGCACTTGGACAAGGTATCTCAGAGCACATGGACAAGGTATCTCAGAGCATTTGGACAAGGTATCTCAGAGCACTTGGACAAGGTATCTCAGAGCACCTGGACAAGGTAGCTCAGAACACCTGGACAAGGTAGCTCAGAACACTTGGACAAGGTATATCAAAGCACTTGGACAAGGTATCACAGAGCACTTGGGCAAGGTAGCACAGGGCACTTGAACAAGGTACCTCAGAGCACTTGGACAAGGTACCTCAGAGCACTTGGACAAGGTATCTCAGAGCACCTGGACAAGGTAGCTCAGAACACTTGGACAAGGTATATCAAAGCACTTGGACAAGGTACCTCAGAGCACTTGGACGAGGTATCACAGGGCACTTGGACAAGGTACCTCAGAGCACTTGGACAAGGTATCTCAGAGCACTTAGACAAGGTATCTCAGAGCACTTGGACAAGGTACCTCAGAGCACCTGGACAAGGTATCTCAGAGCACTTAGAAATGGTATCTCAGAGCACCTGGACAAGGTATCTCAGAACACGTGGACAAGGTATCTCAAAGCACTTGGACAAGGTATCACAGAGCACTTGGACAAGGTATCACAGAGCACTTGGGCAAGGTACCTCAGAGCACTTGGACAAGGTACCGCAGAGCACTTGGACAAGGTATCTCAGAGCACTTGGACAAGGTATCACAGGGCACTTGGACAATGTATCACAGGGCACTTGGACAAGGTATCTGAGAGCAGTTTGGACAAGGTACCTCAGAACACTTGGACAAGGTATCATAGAGCACTTGGACAATGTATCACAGGGCACTTGGACAAGTTATCACAGAGCACTTGGACAAGGTATCTCAGAGCACTTGGACAAGGTATCATGGAGCACTTGGACAATGTATCACAGGGCACTTGGACAAGTTATCACAGAGCACTTGGACAAGGTATCTCAGAGCACTTGGACAAAGTATCACAGGGCACTTGGACAAGGTATCTCAGAGCACTTGGACAAGTTATCACAGAGCACTTGGACAAGGTATTACAGGGCACTTGGAACAGGTATTACAGGGCACTTGGACAAGGTATCTCAGGGCACTTGGACAAGGTATCTCAGAGCACTTGGACAATGTATCTCGGAGCACTTGGGCTGCGCAAGAGTCAGCAATTTCAGGAGAGAAAATCGAGAGAAGAAACATAAGGCAGAAGTAAAACTAAAATGGCAAAAGAATCCACAGGAAGCAAAAAGGAAACAAGAAGGTCCAGGAGGAGAGGGCGTGTGATTTTGAAATGTTGCTAAACAGCTCCAGAAGGGATTAAAGGATTAATTCTGCATTTGAGTTATTTACATGTTAATATATTCATGGTACTAATCACAAAGTCGTTCTTACATTGAGTAGATGTGGAAAGGTTTAGGCTTTCCTTTTCCTTGTTAACATTCAGTTTCTGCAATCTGTGATGTTGCTTTAATTGAGAAAAGTGCATTACATTGAGCAGGCTGTGTTATATCTTAAATAAGAGGAATTATATTGGATCGACATAAATAGGAAATGGTTTGGGATTATGTTTGAATAAGCAGGCTGTGAAAACTCTGATAATGTGCAGGTATCGTTGTTGCCTGAAAAGTTTCAAAGCCTTAAACACAGCCTTTAAAGTTTGTGATAATTGTAGCTTCAAATCTTTCAGCTGAATAATGGTAAAACAGTAGTGAACTAGAGAGGAATTTTAAATTATATTTTAATTAAATTCTGTTTTCTTTGATATATTTCCTTTTTTGTTTTTGTTACATCGTGTTCTTATTATAGTACTCATTCAAACAAATCTTGTAAATACATTGAAAGAAACTGTTAGACTGTTTTTTAACAGGCAAACTTTTGCAACCTGATGCTCATTTAGATATAACTCTGCCACATATTTTTATTCATTCTTGGGATGTGGGCGTCGCTGGCAAGGCCAACATTCATTGGCCAGCCCTAGGTGCCCGGAGAAGGTGGTGGTGGACCTTCTTGAACCGCTGCAGTCCGTGTGGTGAAGAATTCTTTTTCTTTTCTCGCAGTTTGATACAACTAAGGCCACGCCAGAGGGGCAGTTAAATGTCAACCACATTGGTGTGGGATTGGAGTCACATATAGGCCAGACTGGGTAAGGACGACAGGTTTCCTTCCATAAAGAACATTAGTGAACCAGTTGGGTTTTTACAACAATCCAACTGCTTCGTGATCACTTTTACTAAAGCCAGCTTTATATTTCCAGATTTTGTTTAAACTGAATTAAAATTCTCAAACTGCAATGGTGGGATTTGAACTCACATTCTTTGGATTATTAGTCAAAGCCTCTGGATTACTAAATCAATAATGTAACATACCCCATTTGTTATTAAGTCTACTGTTATGTACAGATACTGTTCTCAGACCAGTATCTTTCCTGTACGATACAGGATCTGCGTTTCACACAAGGAGCACCATGCATGTGTGCTTGGTGATATGCACAGCTCCACTCCCCCGGCAGCTGGTTTTTACTGTTCTCCAAACTTAAAAAAAATTCCATTCCAACTTTCACATTTATCCAACTTTCCAACCAACTGCTTTTAATTTGTGACTTCATGCTGGGCTGGAGTTATACTGCACTTGGTGCATACCCAAGTAGTGTGAGACTACCTCCTCAAAGGAGAGCTGTAGCACAGTTAGATCCCAAGCTGACATTGGTAGACTGTGGTAGTACACTGACACTCTAAAAGGCAAAATGCATTTCCCCTGGGAATTAAGTTAAATTAAATATGGACGTGTGACTAAAAGAATTACAGAGCTTTGATTAAAAAAAATAAATCATGGGGTAATGAGAAAACCTTTAGGCCGGAATTTGCCGGGTTCCGTGCGGGCGCGATCAGAGGCGGGTCAGGTGGAAAAGTTGAAATTTCTTGCAGCGGGTCAGGAACCCGCTGTCATCCCACCCCCTCGTGCCTTTGCCTCTGGCACTTCTGTCAGTGCGGCAGCGACCCGACCGGCAGAGGTGGGCAACCCAATTTAAAGGATTATTAGCTTGTTGTCAGACCCTTACGAGTCTTTTTAACCTTACCTTTGCAATTTCACTGGATGCCCATGGGACTCACGCTACTCGGGCACCACGTCTGTCAACCTGCAGTGGGAGTTGAGTGTCCATTGATCCAGCTGATTAGTTGACAGTATCAAATGTAATATAAAAGCTCTCACCTGACATCTGATCACTTTCCTCAGACAGAAGCTGTTGCTGTTGAGCTTTCTGCAGGCTGCAAGTCTTTCCAGCAAAGTCTCCATCCAGTGTCACCTCATTGGAAGAACCTCTCTCAACATTGACAGATTGCTTCTGTAGGGGGTGGTGTGTGGGGTCAGCCTTCACCTCTAACTCAGTGATCGGTTCGAATCGCTCCCACGACCCTGGTTCTAGACTTTGGACTTATTTAGGGGTTGTGAACAAAGATGCAGTAGACAACAGGTTCTGATGAAAGAATTTTGACTTTATTAAAAGAAAAAGGTAACAAACTTAAAACACACTTAATACTTAAACACAGGTTGGGGAACACGCGGTATAGGCAAGGGAGAATGACAATATACAAAAAAACCTTATCCCTCCCAAAAATCCCACTATCTAGCTAGGTTTTGGTTTCAGGAGATCAGGGATAATGCTCACCAAACGAATCCTTGACAGTTGAGAGTTAGGGTTCAGAGTCTTTTGAGTAAAAGGTTTTGTAAGGCACTTGTTGCCGCGAGGTGTCCGATGGTCACTGAGGCAGTCGCTCTGGTTTCTTCTTGCGTGTTGGCCTGCTTGTGAAGTTGTTGGCCTTCTTTCTTCTCCTGCTCGTGGCTTATGGTGTCTTGCTGGAATAGAGCTGAGAGAGAGCTGTGCGAGCGTTGAGAGTGTTGTCAAATAGTCCAGAGAGAGAGGGAGACTGTCTTGGGGGATTCGGCCCCCAATTATACTGTTCAGGCCCTTTGTCCTTTTCGCGCCCAAAACCCCTTACTAAATCGGTTTCCTTTAGATTTCAAATGAGCCCTGTGTATTCCATTGTCTTAGTTTTGGCGGGCTTGTTAGTTTCGATGGCTTTAACTTGGTGGTAAACATGTCCTGATGGCTTCCGATGTTTCCCATTTAGGCAGGGCCTTTATCTGTGTGCCAAATCTTGTCCCTATTGTCCTAGGTTTTTGTCGGGCTTGTAAATCTGTCCCTGTGGATACCTGGTTGATTGGTTTTTGATGAAGTAATTGGGGTACTAAATGTTTTATTGATTTCAGGCTTCTGGTATCCTGTTTGGACCTGGGAATTTCAAAAGGGGGTCTTGGATTATTCATATTTCGATGTGTGTGTGAGGCTTTGAGTTTGTCTCTTCCTCCTTGGTAGGATTGCAGTGTAAACAATTCCCAGACAGCTTGATTGGGCCCCAATACCCAAAGCTGTCCACTGCCTGGCCACGCCCCTCCGCAGCCTGTCTTGTGTCTGTGAAAGGTGTCTTTCCCAACAGTAAGATTCAAAAGTCATTTTCCTCAGGGTTTTTCTTCCCTGATCGTTAAAATGTCCAAAACTGAGGTTTTTACCTCAAATCACTTCACTTAGGTCCCATCATCCCAAGTTTGTATGAAAAGGTCCAAAAATCACTCCCTTTAGGGTTCTGTTCGAGTTTCTGGGGGATTTTGCAAAGCCTACACTTCTGTCATCTCTACTTCACCTGCCATGTATTCCATCAACGTGGGTACCGTTTATACTGTCTCAACTTGGTCCTCAGAATCAGACCACAATGACCCCCAACACCAGCAGCACCAGGCACACCAGCAGCACCAACAACAACAACACCAACCTTCTCCGCAATCACCTGATGCTGCACAGGACAGAGGGCATCAGCACCCGAGCACATTGCTGCCTGGGAGGCCAGGGTAGGCCTCATCATGGCTAGAGTTACTTAACTTTATGCTGTACACCCATATGGCTGCTATATGATGTGCCAGGTTGGCACCACCCCACACCAACACTATAAAGCATCCCTATGATGACCAAGCCATACCTTTCACACGCACCACCATTGCTGGAGGTACCATTATCTCTCACCATTCACTGCAACTCACTAAGCCACTTCCAAAGGTGCACACAAATCTGTCCAAGACCGGAAAGTGTTGAAAATAAAGATTTTTATGTTTGACAGCACATTAACAGAAACTTTACATAAACATTGGATAAAACGCCCAAGTGGCTACCCTTGTGAATCTACTTGCGTGTCATCTTTCTCTTCCGCGTACTTCTACGAGGTGCTACCCCTGTGGCAGCCTGCTCACTTCCCTGCTGCTAAGGAGCTGGAGAGCACCTTGCTGCACATCAGTGGGGCCATGAAGACCCACGTCTACACTGACATCCCTCCTAGAGAAGAGGTCTATGAGCCTCTACCATTTATTCTCCATAGATAGCCATCTATTCTCCATAGAGGCCATGTGGTCCTGTGAGTGGCGCATTAGCTGCTCCATGTAGGTGGCCATCCTTTCCATGGAGAAGCCTACAGTCGCCATCGCCTGACACGGTGGTGCTCATGTTGGAGATGGACTCCTCCATTCTCTGAACATTTGCAGACATCACGCTCGCAAAACCTGTCAGGGCCCCCTGCACTTCTTCCTGCCCCTCCAGGATCACCCTCTTTCTGGATGGCCCCGAGGCTCAGCGCCTGCATGCAGCTGAACAGAGCTAGAAGTGTCCTGTGCCCTCCGGCAAGGACTCTCCACTGCTGTCCCTGTCTCCACCATCTGCTCTTGCTCACTTGTGAGTTGTGAGACATCAGGTGACTACTCTATGTTGCATGGGACCCACCCAAGTGTGCGTATCTGCGCTGGTGCTGGGTGCGCTTATGTCTGGTGACGGTGCGCCCTCAGGGGCTGGAGGCTCCTCTGAGGAGTTGTCTTCCTCTTCCTCCTGGACAATGTGGGGGTGGAGTGGGGAGTGCTCTTGATGGGCCTGTGGGAGAGTAAAGAGCTGAGTTAAATATGTCATATGAAGAATGGGTACAGATTCCATTATGCACATGATCAGTTCCCATATGAGTGACTGCTGTATGCCATGTAGCTGTATGATATGTAATTCTGTCACCAGGTTGCTGAGATGTTCCTCTCCCTCCGTCTCCTACCTCCAGCTGCTCGGCGACTCCAGATATTTCTAAAGCAGCCTCCTCTGCTGTTGTAATGTTTGCAAATGATGGAGGGCCACCGCCGGTTCTCTCCCTCTCTCTCTTATTTTGGGCTCTCTTTACCAGCAAGGAGGGAAAGCAGGGAAGGTTGAGTGAGAGTAATGGAATGAGTGTAAGGAATGGATGAGTTAGATTTTTAGAGGGAGACTATGATGGAGTGGGGTGCCAAAGCCAAGTGGCCTCCTTGTGTGTTATTAGTTGGTATGATTGCACTAAGATGAGGGTGAGTGTGAGGGGTGTCTAGTCAGATGGGGATGTGATCATTTAGATAGAAAGAGAGGGATGGGTGGACGTGCAAGGTATGTCGGTGTAAGGATGTGCAGGAGTAGGGTTGGGAAGGCAGAGTGATGGGGATGTGATGAGAGGCACAGCAGGATGAAGTTGAGCGTGGCTTTGTACTCACGTTTCCTGATCTAATGAGATCATTGAAATGTTTGCGGCACTGCACCCAGGTCCTCCTCACCACATCCCTGCTGTTGACCTCCTCTGCAATCTCCAACCAGGTTGTTTTCATCTCCTGGGGAGGTCTCTTCAGCACAATGGAAGGGAAGAGGACCTCCCTGCTTGCTCTGACAAGCATATGAAGGGAGTCATCGGAGAACCTGGATGCAGCCCTCTGCCTCTGTGCAGTCATTTCCAAAGTGTTTGCAGCACTCCAAAGCTGTAGTGCACTGACTGGCCCCTTTAAATATCCCGGCTGAAAACGCGTCATGATGACATCAGCAGATCTGCACCATTTAATTGGGCCGGGTAACGTGCAGGGCGGGCTTAATAGGCCCTATTGACGTAAAGTCGTTTTGTGCAGCGGGATGGAGCCAGCAACGGGGTCGCGATCCGCTATGGCCACCGTCCACACCGGACCCACCCAGGTAGGGAAAATTCCCGCCTTAGTCTCTGCAATGTTAAGTATTGGTTATTTTGGATTGGTAGTGTACAGTTTTGTAAGATTCCTAAGGCTGTTGTCAAGTATCTCCTGTCGATTTCATACATGAAAAATTTGAATATATTTCTCTGTAAGGCTGACACATCTGGCTCTAAGAAAATAGAACCAGATAGCTCATTCATTTATTGTTATTAGATATTAAAGTCCTATCTTATTTTGCATTAACTGCTATTGTTTTGATCCTCTCACATTTATTACCACTCTATATTCACTGGCGAACTCTTGGTAGGACTGTGTCTGCTGGTTGCTGTTTATCTTTGTTTGGTTAGAAAGTGGCCTCTGTTTAACACTTGTCTGAGTTTGTTAAGGTGCCAGTGTATTGCACTGAGCTGTCACACAGCCATAACGGTTATACAGGGAGATAGCCATACACTTGGTAGCATCTCAGTGTCATCCTTGCTTTGTCTGCTGCTGGTTAAACACTGTACTTTATATTACAGCAACGCCACAGTTATAATAAAAAGTAGGCAGCGCCAGAGCCTCCTGAGGTTCATCTTGAAATTTTGTCCACCAAACACAAACAGGTGACAGCAGCACGCAATGTTGTATGCTGCCATCTTTATTGGCTTGCTGTGGGCTTCTTCTCTTCTTCTTCTTCTTCTTAGGCAGTCCCTCGGAACTGAGGATGACTTGCTTCCACACTAAAAATGAGTTCTCAGGTGACTGATGAGTCCAATGCGGGACCTACAGTCTCTGTCACAGGTGGGGCAGACGGTGGTTGAAAGGGCGGGTGGGTGGGGTGCTTGGGTTGATGTGTGTTCTTTGCGCTTGCTCCCGGCGAAGAGACTCGAGGTGTTCGGTGCCTTCCCAGATGCTTCTCCTCCGGTCTTAGGCCAGGGATTCCCAGGTGTCGGTGGGGATGTTGCACTTTTTCAAGGAGGCTTTGAGGGTATCCTTGAAGCGTTTCCTCTGCCCACCTGTGGCTCTCTTGCCGTGTCGGAGCTCCGAGCAGAGCGCTTGTTTTGGGAGTCACGTATCGGGCATGCGGACGATGTGGCCCGTCCATCGGAGCTGATCGAGCGTGGTCAAAGCGTCGATGCTGGGGATGTTGGCCTGAGCGAGAACATTGATGTTGGTGCGCCTATCCTACCAATGGATTTACAGGATCTTGCGGAGGCAGCGTTGGTGGTACCTCTCCAGTGCTTTGAGGTGCCTGCTGTACATGGTCCATGTCTCTGAAGCATACAGGAGGGCGGGTATCACTACTGCTGTGTAGACCATGAACTTGGTGCCAGGTTTGAGGTCCTGGTCTTCAAACACTCTCTTCCTCAGGCGACCGAAGGCTGCACTGGCACACTGAAGGCGGTGCTGGACTTCGTCATCGACATCTGCCCTTGTTGCCAGTAGGCTCCCGAGGTATGGAAAGTGGTCCACGTTGTCCAAGGCTTCGTCGTGGATTTTGATAATTGGGGAGCAGTACTGTGTGGCAGGGGCAGGTTGGTAGAGGACCTTTGTCTTACGGATATTTAGTGTAAGGCCCATGCTCTCATACGCTTCGGTGAATGTGTTGACGATAGTTCGGAGTTCGGCCTCAGAGTGTGCGCAGACGCAAGCGTTGTCTGCATACTGTAATTCGATGACAGAGGATGGGACGACCTTGGATCTGGACTGGAGGCGACGGAGGTTGAACAGTTTCCCGTTTGTTCTGTAGATTAGCTCCACTCCAGCGGGGAACTTACTGAGGGTGAGATGGAGCATTGCAGCCAGGAAGATCGAGAAGAGTGTTGGTGCGATGACACAGCCTTGCTTGACCCTGGTCCATACGTGAATTGGGTCTGTGGTGGATCCATTGGTCAGGATCACGGCTTGCATGTCATCGTGAAGCAGGCGGAGGATGGTGACAAACCTTTGAGGGCAGCCGAATTTGAGGGGGACATGCCATAATCCTTCACAGTTGACGGTGCCGAAGGCCTTTGTGAGGTCAAAGAAGGCCATGAACAGCGGTTGGTGCTGTTCCCTGCATTTCTCTTGTAGTTGATGCGCAGTGAAGATCATGTCCATTGTGCCCCTTAGTGGGCGGAATCTGCATTGCGATTCTGGGAGGAGCTCTTCAGCTACTGGGAGAAGGCGATTGAGGAGGATTCTTGTGATGACTTTCCCTGTGGCAGACAGCAGGGAGACTCCTCTTTAATTACCGCAATCGGACTTGTCACCTTTCTTGAAGATGGTCACGATTACGGCATCTCTGAGATCCCCTGGCATGCTCTCCTCCTTCCAGATAAGAGAGATGAGTTCATGAATTCGCGCCAATAGTGCTTCTTCACCATGTTTTAGCGCCTCGGCGGAGATTCCATTTGCTCCTGAGGCCTTGTTGCTCTTCAGTTGTCGGATGGCCTTTTCAACCTCATGCCGGGCTGGGGTTGTGCTGTGGTGGTGGCGGGTAGCATGCTGCAGGATGGAGTTGAGGACACTCGCGTCGAAGACAGAGTCTCGATTAAGAAGATCTTCGAAGTGCTCCTTCTAGCGGGCACTGACTGCCTCTCTGTCCTTGATGACTACCTCTCCGTTCTTGGCCCGCAGTGGCGTAGGACCTTGGGTGCTTGGGCCGTAGGTGGTCTTGACTGCGCTAAAGAATCCACGCACGTCGTGGTTGTCAGCTAGCTGCTGGATCTCCTGCACTTTCTCCACCCACCATCTGTTCTTTAGGTCGCAAGGTTTTTGTTGGACCTCGGCCTTCAGGCGTCTGTAGAGCTGCTTTCATGCTCTCGAGTTCTGTTGCTGTTTCCAGATCAGAATGCCTTGTGCTTGCGGCTTATTAGCTCCTGGATCTCCTGGTCGTTCTCGTCGAACCAGTCTTGGTGTTTCCTGGTCGAGTGACCAAGCGTCTCTTCACAGGTACCGATTATGGAGGCCTTGAATGCAGACCAGGCACTGTGGACACTCTGTGTCTTTGAATCACTGGGAGTCATCAGGTTGGTTGTGAGGCGCAAGCTGAATAGGGCTTTCTTAGCAGGGGTCTTTGAGTGCTCCAGCGTTGATTTTCCTGCGGCATTGCTTCTGTTGCTGCCGCTGTTTTGGGGCTACGTTGATGGAGATGACAAAGCGGATTAGGCGGTGGCCTGTCCAGTAGTCATCAGCTCCTATCATGGCGCGGGTGATGCGGACGTCCTTGCGGTCCCTCGCTCGGACGATGACGTAGTCCAGCAGATGCCAGTGCTTGGAGCGAGGGTGTTGCCATGGGCTAACTGGGCGCTGTGTGTGCTTTGTCTGCAGAACATGGGACAGACATTTTACTTATTACATTCTTTTAAAAAAGCTTTTAGAGACCTAAACCTAAGTGCAGGTTAATGGCACCCTGGTACCAGTCTGTACAGAATCTCTCAGTCACAGTGAATTACCTACACTTTGAGCATTGTGGAGACCAGTGAGTTGTGATGGTCTTTTGCAAAAACATCCTATAGGCATCATGTTCACTCTATGCATGTGGATTACCAGAGAGTCTGGGGGGTGGGGAGGCAGAGGGGGCTGGGGGAGGGAGTCTGGGGGTCTGGAAATGGGTCTGCGGATCCACCAAAATATTATTGGGCAAAAGCTGGATGACCTTGGGGCTGATTTTCATGTCCTGCTGCAATCAGTCCTAAATAGTTAATACCTGATGCATATCTCAACAGACTGGTAAAGTGCTAATAGCACTCAATTCTCCAGCATTACTGTTCACAGCACCAAGTGCAGATTTGAGAGGGAGTACACCAATGGTGGAAGTGGAAAACTGCACGTTTTAGTTAAAGGGATGAGGCCAATTAAAGGGGGTTGACATTGTTATGGTTTGCCGTATTTTCTAAACTTCCTTCTCTGAGATGGTCAAAACAGATTCTTTGATGTTCAACAGAGAAGCCTTTTTATTTATATCCCAGAAAAGAATTATTGGCATTAGGTTTACAAAGGAAATGAGAGTCGTGTACAAACTGAACCAATCACACAGCATTGTATTCCTGCCTTCAGCCCGTAATGATGAAACTTGCAGCATCGTATTGGGGTAGGCTTAGTACAAGATTTTGGCTTAGCTGACTGTTAAATTCCTGGGCGTTGGAATTCCATTGGGATCTGCTCCGCTGACACATGTGTGTTGGAATGGAACCCTGTCTGCCCCTAGGCCCCAGACTGGAGACCTCATCTCAAATCCTGAGGACAGGGTTATTTTAATGGCATGGGCAGGTGCATGATGCCTGCAAGAGTGCAGCTCTGACAACACTCAAGAAGCTCGACACCATCCAGGACAAAGCAGTCTGTGTGATTGGCATCCCATCCACCACCTTAAACATTCACTCCCTCCACCACCGGCGTACCGTGGCTGTAGTGTGTACCATCTGCAAGATGCACTCCAGCAACTCACCAAGGTTTCTTCGGTAGCACCTCCCAAACCCGTGAACTCTTCCACCTAGAAGGACAAGGGCAGCAGGCGTATGGGAACACCACCACCTCCAAGTTCCCCTCCAAGTCACACACCATCCTGACTTGGAAGTATATTGCCGTTCCTTCATCGTCGCTGGGTCAAAATCCTTGAACTCCCTCCCTAACAGCACTGTGGGAGTACCTTCACCACACGGACTGCAGCGGTTCAAGAAGGCGGCTCACCACCACCTTCTCAAGGGCAATTAGGGATAGGCAATAAATGCTGGCCTTGCCAGTGATGCCCACATCCCATAAACAAATTTTTAAAAAAGAGTGCCCCCCTCCACCAAACCGCTGGTGAAATGTTAGAGCGGTGCCATGCTGCTCCAATAGCAGAGAGGAGGCCCTGAGGAAACATCTCCCCTTCTGTTGCCAATGAAGCTAATCTCCTGTGTGCAATTGTAATCTCTTTTGTCCATACTTGCAACTATTTGGGTGAGGCAAAGTGGCTCCCAGGAGCCCCCCAGTGGCTGGTTACACAGAGTCATTGGTAATGATCTGTAGCATTTGGAAACAGAGAGAAAGAAAGGGACAGACAAAGAGTGAGAGAGAGCAAGAGAGTGAGAAAGATAAAAATACTAAACAAAACTAAGATGGTGCCAAGCCTATATTTCCTAGTGCTACATGGCAATTCCTGGTCAAGATCATACAGACAATCAGCCTCTGCTCTTGAGGGTCTGAGACCTTCTTCACTGTCTGTACTGTTTACTTTGTTTATATAAATCTGTAACTGCAAATTCAATTTATATCCTTGTGAAAAGCTGCCTGGTAACTTCTGAGCCTTGCCCGGTGTCTTGAATGATGCTAGTGAGAAGCACCTGAAAAACATTTGGCAGCTCAGTGCTCCTGGAATGAAGTGTTCATGGTATTAGATTTGGACTGGGTGATAGCTCCCTGTTAGCGATCTGGAAGGAAGCAATATTTCTATTTCTGCTTTTATATTTTGTTTCAGAAAGGAAAACATGTACGAACCGAATCCCAAGGCACTTAACTTAATTTGGATGCCAGCAGTAATCACTGGCTTCTTTTACATAAAAAAAACAGGCTAATCGGCTTTGTCCTTACTAAAACCCTTCAGAATCCCCACCTCCTGCCAATGCAGAAAAGGAGGCATCACTTTCCTCTCCTGTTCCCAATTCCCCCAATGTAAGGTGCTGAAAAAAGGCAGCGCTGCAACAGAATATGGGGGTATGGTAGCATAGTGATTATGTTACTGGACTAGTAATCCCAACGTGAGTTCAAATTCCCACCATGGCAGTTTGTGAACATGAATTCAGTTAATTAAGTAAATCTGGAATAAAACACTAGCATCAGTAATCGTGAAATGGTGACCATGAAGCTATCAGATTGTTGTTAAAAACACAACTGGTTTGCTAATGTCCCTTAGCGAAGGAAGTCTGGTCTGGCCTATATGTTACTCCAGACCCACAGCAATGTGGTTGGCTCTTAAATGCCCGAGGAAGCCACTGTCAAAATCCTGGAACTCCCTCCCTAACAACACTGTGGGAGTACCTTCACCACACGGACTGCAGCGGTTCAAGAAGGCGTCTCATCACCACTTTCTCAAGGGCAATTAGGCAATAAATGCTGGCCTTGCTAGTGGCACCCATATCCCATCAATAAATTAAAAAAATAGAAACCTGATTTTACTGATGGTTTTTCCCTGCCTGTTCTCAGCGATGCAAAGCTTAAATCTCCCAACGTTCCGTGAATTACAGGGATCCGCAAACTATTGCTTCTTTGAATGATTTCCATGGAAGTTTTATTTTGTAAGTTTAGCTGTAAAGATTCTCAACTGTTAAACAACTTTATTGAAATCATTTATTTAAAAAAATCTCGTTATCAAAAATAAATATTTTGAAGAATGTCATACATCTAAAATCAGACTTCACCATTCACATTACACTCAGAGCTCCACAATTTTCAAACAAGATTTTTAGTTGAGATCTAATGCAGAAAGCAGCATTTAATCGATCTAATTTGACTCTGGCTGAGAATATGTGGGTCACACTTTCATATGTATCAAAGTGGACGAAGCTGGGAAATATTTTTTTCAAGTAGCCACCTTGGAGAAAAAGTAAAAAATATTGGCCCAGAAATTCGGCTCCCTGGCTTCCCGCGGGTGCAAGGATCCCGCGCGCACCTACCTACCGCGCCTGCCGTTGACCTCTGGGCCCACAGGGACTTCAGCTCCTGGGCCTCCCCCAACTCCCGGCGCGCAGTGCTTGCGTATCCCAGGGGCGTAGTTAGTGCGATGCGTCCCCTGGGATCACGTGGGCCATGGAGAGCCAATCGGCCCCAAAACAACACCTAAACTTCAAAAAAAAAAATTTTAAACCATCACATTTTTAAGTTAAATAAATTAACTACTTTAAACAAAAATTTTAATTTTTGAAAAATTTAAAATACTTTTTAACAGTGCTAAAAATAAACTTACCTTTCTTTAAAGTATCTAAAAAAGATAAACCTGTTGAAAAAATGTTTAAATTGTAATTAATTAACCACTTACCTTGTTGAAAACGGGTCTTGCGCCTCCTTTTTAAAAGCGCAGCTTCTTCAATACTTACCCTCCCGGAGAAACCTGAAAAAAAAACTAAGTTTGCTGCGTGCGCGCAGCCTCTACCGCGCACGCGGTTCACCTCTGAACCGCTCCCTTCACGAGACCGGAAGTTCCGGTTTCCCGCGCATGTGCAGTGCATGCAGGAGACTGGCACTTCAGGAGGCCTTGCGGGTGAGTACACAACGCGTACTCACCCGGCAAGTGCCGAATTTTTGGCCCAATATTGAAGTGAAACATTGAATTCTATTTTTTATAACTCTTTTTTTTCTCCCTTTTCTCTGCTGTGTTAGGGGTTTGGGGAATTGGAATCCAAAAATGAGAACCCTCATTGATGTAGGGGCTGTTCCATTCTGTAGGTCTTGCAGTGAGGTAGTTGACCATTGACTGAGTATGGAAGAAACTATTCTTGGTCCAATTGGCCTGGTTTTTGCATCTTTCTTTTCCGCTGCTCCTGCCATGTGTTATAGAGACCTCACCACCATTGTCATACAATGTGAATCTATGATTTGCTCTTAGAGATAATAGTAAGGAGCGTGACTGAGTGAACCGTGCATTCCATTCAAATCAAAGCTCTCTAGAAAGCATTCCTTCTCTTTGAAATCTGTTTTTAACCAGTCATGCTACAATCACTACGTTCTGTTCTATTTAGCACAAAGTCAGCAAGCACATTTAGCGAAGACAGAGGAACAGTGAGGAAACATTGAATGTCACACTCGTGCAATGAAGCTTGGGTATTAGCATATTACCTGGGCAATGTGGGGAGAATGCCATCGCGTCTGATTACTGTACTCGACATAGGAGTGATTGATATTATTAATTAATGTTCCTGAATGATCTCTGTCCATCTCGATGATTACAAATAAATAAAGGACATTTCATATTCCTGATTTTCTCTTCATAACATCATATAGCTCACAAAAGCTCATGAGTCTCACCATATATGAAAAATAAATATTATTGTATAGTTTCCTATCTATACTAAGACTCTTGTGCCCATAATATTCTTTGTGTAATATTGTAGTCAGCCTCTAACATTGTCAATTGGTCCATGTTAGCCATGTGACACCCTGTGCCAATCAGATCCTAAAATTAGTACTTGCAAAACATGTGACACCATGGACCAATCAGATTTTGAGAAAAAACATTCCAGCCACAAAGGTAGTTCCCTGTTGCTCACTCTGTTAATCCTCCACCACAGTATTTTACCCACTCTTTGACCTCTCTACTTCCATCCGGAGTACTCTAACTTGGGCACTGCTCCCTTCTTCCCACCGAGACCACTCCAAGTTCTGCAATAATGATTTTCAATGTAGTCATTATTTAGACCTCAAGTGTACATTACATGAAGATCTCTCATTGGCAGTAGTGAATCATGGCAGCTGTTTTATGAGTAGCAGTACACATAAGTGTTGAAAGCCTTCCATCTGAGTAATGGAGTTCCTGAAACATACCATCACTGGTGAGATTTTGGGTCACATATTGAACATATGCAGGGACTCTAGCCATTTGGACAAACTCCTCAGCAAGCTCATTTACAACCCTCCACACACATGAAATCATGTTTTTGTTTTATGTGTTGATGCATACTTAGAGGTCACGTGCTCATTCTGACACTCAGGTCCAACTAAGGTGGACAATTCATCTGGCCCTGATTGCACACCATTGGAGACCAGTTGGAATGCTCCTATCCAACCACAAGTTCAAGTTGGCTAGTTGATACTTTGTTCCAGAGAAATTGGAGTATGCAGACCCACTTGGCCCAGATAGGGGGCCTATTGATTGGATATTCCACCTCTGGTTAGTACAGAAATATGTCACTTGACACTTCAATACAACACATTTTTAATGCATTGAAAAAAAACGACTTGCATTTAAACAGCACCTTTCCGGTTAACTGTTCCGTGGGCAAACAAACCAGCTACATTGCACACAGCAAAATTCCACGAAAAGCAATGAGATGAATAACTGAAAGAAAGAACTTGCAGTTACATAGCGCCTTTCATGACCTTGGGATGCCCTAAAGTACATCTCAGCCAACTAAATACTTTTGAAGTGTAGTCATCACTGCTGTAATGTAAAAAACATGGCAGCCAATCTTTGCACAGCAAGGTCCCACAAACAGCAATAAGATAAATGACCAGTTCATCAGTTTTTTTAAAGTGATATTGGTTAAGGGCCACAAGATTAAAGAAACTCCCCTGCTCTTCTTCAAATAGAGCCCTGGGATCTTTTACGTCCACCTGAGAGGCAGATGGAGCCTCAGTTTAAAACCTAATCTAAAAGACGGCACCTCCGACAGTGCCGCCCTCCCTCAGTACTGCACTGGAGTGTCAGCCTGGATTATGTCCTCAAAGCTCTGGAGTGGGGCTTGAACCCTAACCTTCTGACTCAAAAGTAACAGTGCTCAGTTTAACATCTCAGCTAAAGAATGGTACCTCTGACAATTCAGCACTCCTCAGTACTACACTGGAGTGGGGCTTGAACACAAAACCAAGTGAATAATACCAACTGAGCCAAGCTGACACTGAAGGAATTAAGAACCATCATCACTAAGTGTGCACTTGCGCTTAACACTGTGCAGTATCTCCATTATAAATCTGATCAGACTGCAGTAACTCAACGGCAACTCGCATGCCATAATTTCCATCACCAGCTCTCTGGACGTAACTTGTGACTTTGTGAACATGTCTAAAACTGTTCTGATGTACAGGTTATAATCTTATTAAGGGAGTGCATTCGGTTCCTAGACTGTCATCCAGCTTTAAATGCATGCCCTGGGGTGAGATGCTGTTGCTGTGGACCAAAAGAAGGGACTCAGAAGTGATTTGGGACTGGATGGTGGCTCCATGGGTGGTGTGGGGGAGAAAGGTGAAACAAGAGGTTATTTTCACCACTGCGCAATGTCTGTCTCTTGTCTTTGTCAAAAAATTCTATGTCCTCAAAGTCCACTTCAGTTGCACATTTTCGATAAGCAGACTGGAAGTGTTGCCCCTTTCACTGATAGGTGTGTGTCAGTGCAAAAACCAAACACTGCATCAGTTTCTGGACAATTCTGTAGCATTTTTTCTGTTCTTGTCCACTGTTCTGAGTGTTGTCTGTGGTCATAAGAACATAAGAACTAGGAGCAGGAGTAGGCCATACAGCCCCTCGAGCCTGTTCCGCCATTCAATAAGATCGTGGCTGATCATCCACCTCAACTCCACTTTCCCACCCGATCTCCATATCCTTTGATTCCCCTAGAGTCCAACAATCTATCTATCTCAGCCTTGAATATACTCAAAGACTCAGCATCCACAACCCTCTGGGGCAGAGAATTCAAAGATTCACAACCCTCTGAGTGAAGAAATTCCTCCTCATCTCAGTCTTAAATGGCCTACCCCTTATCCTGAGACTATGCCCCCTAGTTCTAGACACTCCAGCCAGGGGAAATAACCTCTCAGCATCTACCCTGTCAATCCCCTTCAGTATCTTGTATGTTTCAATGAGATCACCTCTCATTCTTCTAAACTCCACAGAGTATAGGCCCATTCTACACAATCTCTCATCATAGGACAGCCCTCTCATCCCAGGAATCAATCTAGTAAACCTTTGTTGCACCGCCTCCAAGGCAAGTATAACCTTCCTTAGATAAGGAGACCAAAACTGTGCACAGTACTCCAGGTGTGGTCTCACCAAGGCCCTGTACAATTGTTGCAAGACTTCCTTACTCAGCATCAACTATGCAGGACCTTGACTTGCACATGGCATTACTGAGTTGTATGACCTGTAGCCAAGTTTGGTAATTTATTTTTATTATGTTGCTGTAAAAGTGGGCATTTCTACTCCATCCAACAAGTGCCTGCTGAATATCTTCCTTGTTGCTAATTAGAGGCAGATGCCAGGGTCCCATGTCATCTCACACAAGGCTTGGCCTTGGAGAAAAAGAATGATAAAAAGGGTGGACAAGCACAAATAGCACCAATTGAGCTTTAGCAATTGAATAGCAACAACCAGAACAACTTGCATTTATATAGAGCTTTTGATGTAGTAAAACGTCCCAAGGCGTTGTCACACAAAATTGACACCAAGCCACATAGGGAGATATTAGGACAGGTGACCAAAAGCTTGGTCAAAGAAGTAGGTTTTAAGGAACGTCTTAAAGAGGGAGATAGAGGTAGAGAAGCGGAGAGGTTTAGGGAGGGAATTCCAGAGTTTAAGACCTAGACAGCTGAAGGCAAGAGTACCAATGGAGGGATGAAGGGAGTGGGAGATGAACAAAAGACCAGAATTGGAGGAACGCAGAGTTCTCGGAGGGTTGTAGCTGTAGGACTGGAGGAAGTTACAGAGATAAGGAGGAGTGAAGCCATGGAGGGATTTGAAAACAAGGATGAGAATTTTAAATTCGAGGCATTCCAAGACTGAGAATTATACAGCAAACAGATTAATGGCCCAGAAATTCCGATCGCAGGCCTTCCGCGGGCAGAGGGCTGCGATCTGGAAAAATCTGCGCTTGGACCGGAGGGCTCCCGGGAGGCGCAGAGATCCGTTCCTGGGCCTCTCCAAACTGCCGGTGTGCAGGGCCCACGTATCCCAGAGGCGCAGGCGGTTCGCAGCGTCCCTGGGATCACGTGGGCCATGGGAAGCCAATCAGAGAAGGGAATCTCCCTTCATACATTTGACAGGAAGACCTGTCAAATATATGAATAGAGATCACCCCCAAAACATAGTAAAACTTTAAATAATTTTTTTTTTAAATCACATTTTTAAAATGACTTTAAATTACAATAAATTAAGTATTTTAAACAAAAATTTTATTTTTTGAAAAAAATAATTAAAGTTTTTAACGGGGCTAAAAATAAACTTACTTTTCTTTAAAGTATTTTTAAATGATAAATCAGTGGAAACATTTTTTCTTTACTTTTTTCAACTCTTATCCTGGTAAAAGCAGGCCTTACGCCTTCTTTTACCAGGCGCAAGAATTGTAAGTGTTTTCTGCGGGCGGAGGGTCTCCAAAAAACAGAACTCTCCACCCGCAAAGGCCCTGCTCCCGGGCAGCCGGAGGATCTGTCAAGAGCTTTCTTGACAGATCGGAAATGCTGGTTTCCAGCGCATGCGCAGTGCATGCCTGAAACCGGCATTTCTGATGTCCCTACGGGTGAGTACACAGCGCGTACACATCGGAGGGATCGGAATTTCTGCACCATTATAGCAAAAGATCACATGGCTTTAATAAAAACCCATTGCCTAAACTTAAAGTAGTACTGGTCCACTAGCTCAGTGCAGTGTGCATGAATGTGAACTTTAAAAGGTTCTGCAAGATGGATTATGATACAGCAAAATAGATAACAACAAATGATCTTATGGCTCGGTCTCATTGCAATAATAAACATTTAATGCTATTACAAATAACAAGTACAAGCAATTTCTACACATTAAAAAAATCCTGAAAGCTTTGACTATGTGTCAGCTAGGCTCAGTAGCAACCTCTCACCTCTGAGTCAGAAGGTTGTGAGTTCATGCACCACTCCAGGATTTGAGCACAAAATCTAGGCTGACATTAAAGTGCACTATTGAGGGACCGCTGCACTGTCAGGGATGCTGTCTTTCAGATGAGACATTAAACCGAGACCCAGTCTACCTGTTCAGGTAGACATAAAAGATCCTATGGCATAATTCAAAGAAGAGCTGTGGAGTTCTCCTGGTGCAATAGCAAAATACTGCGGATGCTGGAAATCTGAAAAAAAACAACAGAAAATGCTGGAAACACTCAGCAGGTCAGGCAGCATCGAGGAGAGAGAAACAGAGTCAATGTTTCAGGTCAATGACCCTTCGTCAGAACTGGAAAAGGTGAGAGAAGTAACAGATTTTTAAGCAAGTGCAGGGGCAGGGACAGGGAGGAGGGCAGGAAAGAATAAAGGGAGGGTCTGTGATAGGCTGGAAGGCAGGAGAGATTGACTGACAAAAGGGATGATGGTGCAAGGCAAAAGGAGAAGGTAATGGGACAAGTTAAGAAACAAATGACCCTAGATGATGTGTAAATGGCGATGGCAGAATCATCAACAGCTTCCATGTGAGAAGAAAAAGGGAAAAAAATATAGGGGTTGAGGTTATAGTCTGAAATTGTTGGACTCGATGTTGAGTCCAGAAGGCTGTAAAGTGCCAATCGAAAGATGAGGTGCTGTTCCTCGAGCTTACAAGTTCTCCTGGTGTCCTGGCCAACATTTCTCCCTGAATCAACACCACTAAAACAGATTATCTGATCATTTATCTCATTGCTGTTTGTGGGATCTTGTTGTGTGCAAATCGGCTGCAAAAGTTATCAACAGTAGCTGGAAATCAAAAGTAATTCAACAGCTGTGAAGTGCTTTAGGAGGTCCTAAGGATGTGAGAGGTACATGGTTTATTTCTTTTGAATTTTTACAAAAAAATGATAAACACTTATTGTATTAACCAAGGAATTGTCATGCAATGAAAAAAACCTCAAAACTAGAATGTCACATTTAATACAAAATAGGCTTGCAAAGCCAAATGGCTACTGGATAAGTAATTGTTACCCAGTGACATCAAAGTGCCATTGTCTATAGGCACACTGTTGCTGTGTTTTTACTTTTGACTTTTAATTTGGAAAGGCACTGCTAAGTGAAAATATACCACCAGCGCGTGGTGACTAGAATGCAAGACCATTCCTTGGATTTGGTTTTGCTGTCAATGCAAAATACAAAAGTTATCAATAGCAGCAACAACAATAACTTGCACTTACATAGCATCATGAATGTTATCAAAAATCCCAAGATACCGCACAAAGCAGAGGGCCCATGGAAATTGAGCAGTTAGGGGAAGAGTTAGGAGAAAGGACAGCTTTATTGGGGAAATAGCTTTTGAGGAGACTTTTGAAGGGTGAGAAATGTAGCAAAGCACAGCTTTAGGATGACAGTTTTCGAAGGCGGGGCTGTGATAGTATAAGGGGCACTGCTCTCTTATTCACTGCTACGGTGAGTCACCAAAGACAAATGTGCAGTAAAAAGACAGACGGAGTCTTGCAGCAATGCTGAATTCCATGTGTGAGGGAAGACATCGCAACCTAGTGACTCAAAAACTCTAATGATACAGGAGCTGCATTGCGATAAACGTCAGTAAACTGGAGGAATCTAGAAAATGTTTTTATGAGACAGGAGCAGAGGATACGTCATTGAAGACACATTGATAGGCAGGTTGGCTAACTGGGCTATTGTAAATCAACTAACATGCATCCCCATGTTACTCAGTATGTCCTAACGTAATCTCTGTAATGCTAACTGACAATTAATATTTGGAACATGAAACTGGATGTGGAGTGCATTCCTATAAATTCAGTGTTCCCATCACCATGAATACGGAAATCCCTGATATGTCCTAGCCATGGCACCTACCATCAATTAGGTAGACAGGTAACTTCGGAAATATTCCACAGATCAAAAGTACATGTACACGTTGATGAGCTGTCTGCTTTAACATACTGGCTCGTACTGATTGAGATATGCTGAGGCCAAAGATGAAGGGTAGAAGCTCAAAAAGGGAGGTAAAGTAGGAAATTCTAGGGTAGAAAAATGAAACAATGTTGTAGGATGAATGGAATTATACCTCAGGGACAGAGAAACGGGATGCCAAGAGAGAAAAGAAGACATGTTGAGTGAGAGCATAGCCAGTGGGGAAGAAAGAAATCCTGGGAAAGACGGGATAGATGCGGAAGATAGAGAAAAAAGAACCCACGAGACAAAGAAAGGCGGTACCAGGAGAAGAAGAGAATCGCACAGGACTGAGCAAAGAGACATCAGTGGAGATAAGAAAGTTCATGGGAAAATGAGAATATCGTGGAAAAGAGGAGACACCAAGAGAAAGAGGAGATATTGAAAGAGAGAGATCGAATGAACATGAGAAAGAGACGCCATTGGTGGACAGATGGGAAGAGGGGTATCATCCTGCAAATTATGTAAATCTGTGAGTTACCAGACTGCAAGGTGACGAGGGGTTACTCTATAATGTAGGACTGATCTATATTAATACTTACCCATTTATTTTTGCCAATAGTGAAAGCACAATAGACATGAAATACTTTTTTCTGACCATCTTATTTGGATGTAATAGTTGTTTGTGTTACCCTTGCCAACAGTGACAGAAATATGATTGATAGCAGAATGTAACTAAACAAAACCATTTAAAGGTAATGTTTAAAAAAAATCCTGAATCAAAATGAAATATTTTGTGTTCTTCCTAAAGCGAAGGATGATAAACTGAATGGCTCCCAACATGTTCTTCGTGATTGATGATCATTGCCTTGCCACCGGCTAACGATCGTTGAGGGTACTGTGTGCATTCACTCCGCTACATCCTGAATGTATTACCGTTTCTCAGCCATCTACACAGCCACTAACAAGCCGCGCTCTGCAACATGCACAGGATGTGACACAGGGCACGTGGCATATGGCATATGGGGGAGTGCAACAGAGCCTGAAACTCTCAATCTGTTGTGTAAATGGCGTTAATTCACCAACTCTGGCCTACTGATGACGTGAAGGGTTATCTGCACAACCCGAAACTTATCATTGGTACAATCACTGTAATGAGCACGGAACAGTGGAAAACTGGGAGTGTGCCACAAGGGTATTCGGGAAGTGGAGTTCAGGTGGCAGAACCTACAAGGGCAATCTGTTTCTGCTAGATGACAATACCAGGGCCAAAATTCCAAAAAACCTCGTTCTAGCACACTCCCAAACACTCCTTACTGCGGACAAATAATATGTTTGATTATTTTCTTTACATATAAATATCGCTAGCCTATTGTTTTATTCCAGTCTATAAGGAATCTTTGATTGTGATATTAAATTCATGAGTCAGGTACACGCAGTGAAGGCCCAGGTACCATGTGATAGCAGGAAAGGTATTTTCCAGTGTGTTAAACTGATCCTGTTAATGTTCAAATCGCCGAATCCCTGTTCGAAAATGGAGGCTGGGTGTGTTCCACGTGTTTTATAAGCTCTCTGGTCCCTTCTGTTAACTCTTTGATCATTTTTCAGTATTGCACCAGCTATCAGGGTGTGTGCAACATGGGGTCAGAGGCAAAGAATGCCCTGTCCATGGAGAAGGTTATCAGATTGTTTAATTATCCACTCATACTGCAGTGGCATTCTGACTGTCGTTTTAATAAATAGCGGCTCAAACGCGCGACAATCGATGGATTAAAAAAAACACTTTATTCGCTAAGTTCACTGCCTTTTTGTGAAGTTTCTCTTACTCTTTCCCGCGGCTGATGTTAAATGAAACGTCTGCGATTGAGATAACCTCACAAAATGGAACTGGGTTAGAAAGCAACTGTAAATCTTGAGCCCGCTCGGCGCAGTCGAATTGAACGAGTTGGGTTTTTTTTTGGGGGGGGGAGATCTGCTGTAGAAGTTACAGTGCAAAAATAAGACACGGACTGCATTGAACCTCCGCCCCAGTACAAAGCACACGCTCTGCGGCGATATCCAGCGGTCTAAGCTGTATTAGTTACAATGCAGGAGGTGGGGGGGAACAAATACTTTGAATGCAAAGCAGAAAAGCTGGTCGCGCATTAGTTGGATTGCGACTGTTTGTCACTAACACGAGCGTTGCGATGCGATGCAAATAATGGGCTCTCGTTTGATCCGCCTTTGCTCCAAAGTGGGCGAATGTGTTGTTTTTGCATAGCGCAGATTGCTGGGTTCGAACCATTCGGAGCGGGGAGCCGGAGCCCTGGAAGTTGCAGTGTGTAAGGTTGATTGGTCTGATGGGCGGATATTTCCTGGGGCCGCTCACAGAATGTGATGAGGCTGAAGACGCAATGGGGAGAAGTGACTGACGCACTGGAGACAGGTACCGAGAACAGCAGCCGCGCTCGCACTGTTCCACAGAAGCGTCTCTCACTCCGGAGCTGGGCTTTGGGCTAACCAGCTGCTTTATAGCTCACCTCCAGAAACACACTGATCGCCAACACACACACACAAAACACACAACACGCACACACACACACACACAATCAGCCAAACCGCCAGCAGAATGCAGCAGCTATCAGACCGGCTCCCGAAAAGAATTACTGTTTCGCTTTTATAATTTGTCAGGACGCCTGGATTCTTCGCTGCTGATGTCTAGTTGGGATGATGGGGACCTTTCCTCTTTCTCTTGGATTTGGTTGCTTTATTGTTTTTTGCGCTCATCTGGGCTTTTCATCCCAAGGTAAGTCTGTGCCTGTTCATGAATTAAACCCCTTGTAACGTTTCGGGTGACTGAAATTAAAACGAGAGAAAGACATGTTGCTGTTTGTAAAGCGGTCTTTGCTGGTAACTGGGAATTATTGAAATATATTTGCGGGGTGGTGGGAGGCAATTTGCTGGAATGTGAGGGGCCGAGATTAAAAAAAAAGCAGAAAATATCGTGGTGGGGGAAACAAAACTATCAAGTTTCCGGGCTGTGGGGGAATGGATGGAGTCGGTCCGTTATTCAGCTGGAGCGAAAGGAGAACCTCCAGAGCCCCGCAGGAACACGGACCGTGAAGAAGCTCATGTCGGTCCAACACATCCGTCGACTGTCCCAGCAGTCCGAGGTTAGACAACAGTGTATGTCTCGCACGGCAGTCCTGCAAGAAAAGGTGTGTTTGTGTGTGAGATTTACTGTGGGGCTCAGTCCTGGCTGTTCCCAGGAAGAATCTTGATTAAACGGTGGAGTGCAGGGAAGGTGGAAAATGGAAGGCAGGGAAGGAGAAAGAAAGATTAAAGGTGAGACTGGAACACGAAGAAGGAGAAGGGGAAAGGAAGGGGGGGGGGGAACAGCGGAGGAAAAGGAGAAAGTGTGAAATGAAGGATAATTGAGAAGAAAAGTGAGAGGAAGGGAGCCGTGTAACGGGGAGAGTGAAGGGAAAGAATAAATCGCAAGTGAAAAAGATCGAGGGGATGAAATAATGGAAGGACTGATGGAGAGAAGATATAGAAAGGGAATAAATTATTTACTGTCAGTCACTTAATGTGAAGCATTACTTTAGGTCCCCACGTGAGATGGTTGCATTCTCTGCGGCTGATGGTTCTCATTTGTATTCACCGTCTAACTTGTATTTTAAAATGTATTATTGTTGAGAAGTATTCTTATTAATACGTGCACGGTGGAAGCGGACGGAGAATGCGGTGGATCACCAGCCAGTCTTTAAAGAAATCAGCGAGTCCAGCTGTTGCACGCCAGGGCGCTACGTGTGGAGGGAATGGGATCTGAGAGCTTTCCATTCGGCTTGATAATGGTTTGGCGGGAGGAGTCCGGCTATAACTCCATTTTTTTTTTGGTAAAATCTGAACATTTATTTCCAGCGCGATTCACTGAACTCCCCGAAAGCGTGACGGCGAGAGAAGGGGACAATGTGGAAATGGCCTGTGCTTTCAGGGGCAGCGGCTCCCCGTCCTATTACCTGGAGATCCAGTGGTGGTTCATTCGAGCTCCATCGGAGCGGGAATACAGCCCAGAAACCAGCAAGATCCAGGTACCGCCGACTCGGCAACTGCGGGGCGACTCTGCTATTTATTACACCCGCCGACCCTTTTGCGCCGCTCTCTCCGCACATCCAGTCCCTCACACTCACCCACTCCCTCACTCACACCCTCAAACTCATCCACTCCCTCACTCACACCCTCAAACTCACCCACTCCCTCACTCACACCCTCAAACCAACACACACACACCCTCAAACTCACTCACACCCTCAAACTCACACTCACCCACTCCCTCACACTCACCCACTCCCTCACTCACACCCTCAAACTCACTCACACCCTCAAACTCACTCACACCCTCAAACTCACACTCACCCACTCCCTCACACTCACCCACTCCCTCACTCACACCCTCAAACTCACTCACACCCTCAAACTCACTCACACCCTCAAACTCACACTCACCCACTCCCTCACACTCACCCACTCCCTCACTCACACCCTCAAACTCACTCACACCCTCAAACTCACACTCACCCACTCCCTCACACTCACACCCTCACTCTCACACCCTCAAACTCACTCACACCCTCAAACTCACACACACACCCTCAAACTCACTCACACCCTCAAACTCGCACACATCCACTCCCTCAGACTCACACACCCTCACTCTCACACCCTCAAAGTCACACACACCCTCATACTCACACACTCCCTCACACTCACACACCCTCATACTCACACACTCCCTCACACTCACACACCCTCAACCTCACACACACCCACTCCCTCACACTCACACACACCCTTAAACTCACACACACCCACTCCCTCACACTCACACCCTCAAACTCACACACACCCACACCCTCACACCCTCAAACCCACACACATACACTCCCTCACACCCTTAAACTCACACACACCCACTCCCTCGCACTCACACACCCTCAAACTCACACACACCCACTCCCTCACACTCACACACCCTCAAACTCACACACACCCAGTCCCTCACACCCTCAAACTCACACACACCCACTCCCTCACACCCTCAAACTCACACACACCCACTCCCTCACACACACACCCTCAAACTCACACACACTCACTCCCTCACACACACACCCTCAAACTCACACACACCCACTCCCTCACACACACTCTCAGTCACACATATACACTGACACCCATCCTCACCCAGTCCCTCACACAAACACACCCTCAAACTCACACACTCTCAGTCACAACCCCTCACCCGCATTCACACACATTCCCTCATACACCCTCACACACACCCTCACACACACTCCCTCATACACCCTCACACACACTCCCTCACACACCCTCACACATACCCTCACACACTCCCTCACACACACCCTCACACACTCCCTCACACACACCCTCACACACTCCCTCACACAATCCCTCATATATCCTCACACTCCTCCACACACCCTCATACACTCCCTCACACACACCCTCACACACTTCCTCACACACACCCTCACACACTCCCTCACACACACCCTCACACACACCCTTACACACTCCCTCATATATCCTCACACTCCTCCACACACCCTCACACACTCCCTCACACACTCCCTCACACACACCCTCACACACACCCTCATATATCCTCGCACTCCACCACACACCCTCACACACTCCCTCGCACACACCCTCACACACTCCCTCACACTCTCCCTCACACAAGCCCTCGCACACACCCTCACATACTCCCTCGCACACTCCCTCGCATACACCCTCGCACACACCCTCACACACACCCTCACACACTCCCTCGCACACACCCTCGCACACACCCTCACACACACCCTCACACACTCCCTCATACACCCTCACACACTCCCTCATACACACCCTCACACACACCCTCACACACTCCCTCATACACCCTCGCACACTCCCTCGCACACTCCCTCATACAACCCCTCACACACTCCCTCACACACACCCTCACACACACCCTCGCACACTTCCTCACGCTACATTATTTTTACCCTGTTTTTCATTAGTTCGATCGCTAAATTGACCCATTTATTTAAACCTACGTGATGATTCCATTGCGGTCTTGAATTTGGCTGGATTTGCAGATCATTATTATACTCAGCCACGTCTCCTCTCCTACAGCCTTCAGTGCAAATCCAACGCTCCGCAGTAACTCGGGCACATCAAAATACAAATTGTAGGGAGTAGATCAAAACTGCAAGCCCCATTTTTGTGGTTCGCCTTTTTTGTCGATGTGAGCCTTGAAAAGAAGAATTTGACTTAAAATGGTGCGTTATTAAGACGATGATTTACACGGTGTGAGGCGCACCACGCGTTGAGCTGTTTGACTCGAAATCCGTGTTTTAGAACTGAAGAGCTACTCTCATTTATTGCCCACAGAACGGAGCCCGTGCTAACATGTGGCACTTCTCTCCAAATTGGGGTTCTTGTCAGATTCACAAACGTGAACTCGGCCGTAAAGATCTGTCCGTCTGTCAGTTGGACAAGAAAAATCTCCGCGGGTTTGGTTAAAGAGCCGGGCGATAGGACGCGGGGAGGGAGGCATAGTGTGAGGGGAATGGAATCGAAATGTGCAAGAAACAAAGCGAAGCTCCGAGCAGTGCCACTTGTTAAAGGTCCAGGCTAATGCAAGCCCGTGATTCGAGTGAATTACAGCTGGATGAAGACCTCAGGTTATATCGCCTTTAACAGACAGACATTACTACACTGTGCTATGATAGTGAGGAGAGGGATTCACTTTGCCCTGCCCCATTCTGATGCTGATACATCACACAGGCTGTGATACAGGGCAGGTTTGATAACTGACTCCGCGCCCGTCCAAATTACTTAAAAAAAAGAGAACAGCCTATAGACCGGGAACCAAGCACAGCATTGGAAAAGTTAGGTACTTATAATCTCATGGATTACCGCGAAATATCTGTAAACATTTAGAGATTTACCAAGCTATAACAATATATGGGACCACATCTGGGTGCATGGATATTATTGCTCCATCAATGCGCCCGATTTAACACCAGATACAACAACAACAACTTGTATTTATATAGCGCCTTTAACGCTGCACAGATACAGTAAACATGGGCCGGTTTAAAGCAGTCATTTAATTCACACTGATCTAAATATCAGCGACGATTGGAATGGAAGATTTAAGAGTTCATGCGCAGCCTGCGACAGGGGTTCTGTATTAGTGATAGAAACGAAATGTAATGTCAGTGTTTACCCGTACATTTCCATCCTGTAATATAATGGTGCCAGCGCTGGCGCCTTGTTTGCTCTGGGTGATGTCTGTATCTCATGTTGTGTTCAATTGTTTTGTCTTTCATGCAGTTGGACACTTTGCCACAAAGCGAAATGATCAACGACGAGACGAAAATAAGTGTGAGTAAATGGGACAGGTGTCTGCACAAGCGCACTCCATTAATGCAATTGTGTAAATCTTCGGGTCCGCGTGG
Organism: Squalus acanthias; assembly: GCA_030390025.1. Lineage (NCBI taxonomy): Eukaryota > Metazoa > Chordata > Chondrichthyes > Squaliformes > Squalidae > Squalus > Squalus acanthias. The sequence goes on along the minus strand of CM059428.1, from coordinate 22,597,719 downwards.
ACGGGCAGGGAGGGAGATGTGGTCACTTTCTGACATATGGTCGGTTTCTGACATATAGTCGGTTTCCGAGATGTGGTCAGTTTCTCAGATGTTGGTCAGTTTCTGAGATGTGGTCAGTTTCTGACATATGGTCGGTTTCTGAGATGTGGTCAGCTCTGCGGGTTCTGAATGAACGGACAGAGAGTGAGATGTGGCCAGTTTCTGACGTATGGTCGGTTTCTGACATATCGTCGGTTTCCGAGATGTGGTCAGTTTCTCAGATGTTGGTCAGTTTCTGACGTATGGTCGGTTTCTGAGATGTGGTCAGCTCTGCGGGTTCTGAATGGACGGGCAGGGGAGGAAGATGTGGTCAGTTTCTGAGATGTGGTCAGTTTCTGACATATGGTTGGTTTCTGAGATGTGGCCAGTTTCTGAGATGTGGTCAGTTTCTCAGATGTGGTCAGTTTCTGACACATGGCCGATTTCCGAGATCTGGTCAGCTCTGCAGGTTCTGAATGGACGGGCAAGGGAGGGAGATGTGGTCATTTGACCAGCCAGGGTAGAAAGCACAGCTACCGTCCAATGTATACCAGTGAAAACACGGATGCAGGAACATTTACGGGCTGTAGAAATAATGCAAAGCCTGCCACCAATAACATAATACATAATACATCAGTCTAATCAATGGTTGTTACCATTGTGCGCGCGTCGTTTTCTTGTAGAACGCGACATAGTTAAAGGAAAATGTGCAACTGGTATTTTTTATATGATCAAATTTAGCAATTGACGTTCATTTAAATTCGATTCATTCCTTAATGGAATAAAAGCGATGAATGATAATGTTAATTAGCACTCTCGCTCCTTTAATTGGTCACTGTCACTATCAC